>CM038144.1:347620006-348820006 GCA_021437245.1 Aegilops speltoides | reverse complement strand
ATGTGAAGTCACTACCCTCCATAAGATCAATATATGATATTTTTATTTCTTTTTATTCTTTCTTTAATTCCCTCAAGATCATAGTAAGATAGGAAAGCCCTCAACTCAAAACTACTCTTTAATATATAACTCACTGTAACGCCTCGAGACCGATGTGCCAGGTGTCTTCTAGTTTTTGCTGTCGTTGCCATGTCATTTGCTTGCGTGTTGCACTTTGCCATGTTATCATGTGCATTGCATCATCATGTTTTTCAAAACTTGCATCTGGTCTCTTTCTCTGTTGTCCGTTTCGTCATCCGACACTCCCACATGCATCCCGTCAGCCCTCTCAGACCTTGTTTCGTGAGTAAGAGAAAAACGTTCTCGGAATGGGCCAAGATTTGCTGAGTGGCCTTGGTATATCAACGATAGACCGTCTGTCAAATTTCGTTCCATTTGGAGGTCGTTTAATGCCCCAACGGTTAACCGCGTTAACTGAAACCCCCTTCTCTTTGCAGCCCAGCACCCCTCCACAACAGCCTGCTAGCCCATCAAACTCCCCTCCATGCTCTCCGACGTTCGATCATGATCGTGTGGGCGAAAACCGCACCTCAATAGCTCTCTCCTAGCTCCCTCTACCTATAAAAAGGTCCCCCTCCAATTTCAGGCAAACCCTAGATCAATTCCCCTCCTCGCCTCCGGACGCGTTCGCCGACGGCCGGATGCACCCGTCCAATCCGGCCTCGCCACGCCGGCGCCCGCCTCCCTCGCTGACCCTCGAGCCTATCAAGGGCCCTTGAGCGAGCCGCCCGCCGCCGCCGCCCGCCATGGCCCGCGCCCACACCCCCGCCGCTGCGCCTTGGCCTGGCGCCGCCTCCCGCCCGCCCTTTGCTAGTAGCCGTCGCCGCCGCCGCCTCTCACTGTCGCCGCTCGTCGCCACGCCCCGCCACCCACGCCTCGCTGCACCACCGACCTCGCCCCGGCTGGAGCCGCATCCTCCGGCAACCCCGCACCCCTCTTCGGCCTCCTCCTCGCCGCCCTCCTCGCCGGAGCTTCGCACCGGCCGTATCCGTCTAGGTGGGACAAGATCCACCAGGATCCCAACCAAACACGGATCCCCCGTGCTCGGATCCACATTTTTGACTGCTTGTAACTTTGTGCATATAGCTCCATTTTACGTGCATGATATGTCAAAATGTTCATAACTTGATGCTCTTAGTGATGGAGTAGTTTGCTTGCAAGTTCCTGCTCGTATTGATGTCTTAATTTTCGTTGCAAAACTGCTAAGTGATATAAACTGCTGGAAACTGCTGCATGTTAACATCATCTAGGTGTCTTGCGAGTGCTATAACTTTGTCTCTGTTGATCCTATGATGATGATCTTGATATGCGCATGTTCTACTATTCATGTTCTACAAATTGGTGTACTTTGCATTCATGTTAGTGCGCATCCTGATATCTTAATCCCTGTTACAAAAGTGCATGTTGTTGTTAACTGCTGAAAACTGTTATTACTTGCCCTTTTGTTAATTTTATATTTTTTTTGTGTGATTCTCTTCTGAGCATCATGTCTACATGTTTTAGGAGTATAATCATGTCATCTTTACAGGGGTGCAATACATGTATTTTGATATTACCTTTAGTAAGTGTAACAAGCTCGTGAAGTGGGCTACTTGCTGTTAATGTTCTGTCTAGTCTGAATCTGTCTTATCATGTTGCTATGTTTGCTTGATGCTACCAATTAATCCAGCATAATCTGGAGATGCTTAGTTGACATGTTTTGTTTTCCATGTTATGCTCTATCATGCCATGCCTTTTGATGCCTCATATAAGTCCTGTAGCATGTGTTTTCATTGCCATGAACATGCCTATGTGTTGTTTCAGTTTTATGTTAACTTCATGATGCCATGTTGTGAGCTTGTTATTTATTGATCCATGCCTCTTTTCGAGATGCTCCACTTACATGTTTTGAAGTATGCTATGAGTCCTTTGTCGACATGCCACGTTTGATAATTTTGGATGATATATGCCTCTGTTCCATGCTTTCAAACATGCTATCATAATGTTGCTATTTTACACTTGCTGAAACTGTTTTAACATTCAATATTGTCATGTTGGTTCCCACTAATCCATAGGCCATATGTATATGACTCCATGATGTTATTTGCTCTTTGTTATGTTCACTTTGATGCCATACCCTTGGTTGCTATGTTTACTTGCTGTAGCTTGTCTCTTTCTTGCTCTCAAGTTGCCATCATATTAACTCTGCTCATGTATATGCTCCTGTGTTATAAAGTTGCATTTTGCATTGATCATATTGGTTTAATCTTGATGCCTATGAACATGAACCTTGATTATATTTGAAGTATGTTATCTTTAATTGAAGTGCATGTCAAGTTTGTGTTCATATTATTCATGTAGCATGTTGTTTTGATGTTTGTAAAGTGCCTACTTGCTGTTTTGGGGCAGTTTGTTGCTATGACTTGTTTTGTGTGTATGTGTTGCAATGTTGCTACGTTTTGAGCATGCTCTATATGAAACTTGCTTAAAATTGCATGTAGTTTCATCATGTCATGTTGAATCCTTGTTTTGAATGTGTTTGCTTGATGTTTGAATGCATTTTGCATCAATGCCATGTTTAACTTGTATTGCTCATATCTTTTAGGCCGTAGCTCCGAACTAAATGAACTTTATATGTGACTTGGCTAGAATTTCATGTAGATCATCATAGTGCATTTAAAAAAAAATCAAAATTTGCATATGAGGACTTACGGGATTTGTTATATGTTGTTTTCGGCCTCATTTAAACTTGCTTTGATGTGTTGTTCCTGTATGCATCATCTCTTGCCATGAGTAGCATCATATAGCCTTGTCATGCATCATACTTGGTTGAGCATCATGTCAAGTTTATGTGTTGTGTGTTCACTGGGTTGTTTGCTTCTTTCCGGTTGTGCTTCTTCTCGATAGTTCCTGTTTCGTTGCGACCGTGAGGATTCGTTCGACTACAGTTGGTTCGTCTTCGCCCGTTCGTCTTCTTCATGGACTCGTTCTTCTTCCTAGCGGGAATTCAGGCAAGATGACCATTACCCTGGGTCTCAATACTATCATTGCTATGCTAGTTGTTTCTAGGATATCGCTATGTCGCACTTCCTACCACTTGTTTATCAAGCCTCCCAAATTGCCATGACAGCCTCTAACCTTTTTCACCCTTCCTAGCAAACCGTTGTTTGGCTATGTTACCGCTTTGCTCAACCCTTCTTATAGCATTGCTAGTTGCAGGTGCAGTTGCAGGTTGTTCCATGTGGGAACATGGATATCTTTGGATATTTTGGGATATCACAATATCTCTTATTTAATTAATGCATCTATATACTTGGTAAAGGGTGGAAGGCTCGGCCTTATGCCTGGTGTTTTGTTCCACTCTTGCCGCCCCCTAGTTTCTGTCATACCGGTCTTAAGTTCCTTGATTTTGCGTCCCTAACACAGTGAGGGGTATGGGACCCTCTTGACAGATAAAACTCCTCTAGCAAGGCCCAACCTTCGCTTTCCATTTGCCTAACAACCTAAACCTTTCCCTTGGGAGTTATAAACCCGAGGGTCATCTTTATTTAACCCCCCCAGGCCAGTGCTCCTCTGAGTGTTTGTCCAAACCGAGCAGCCTGTGGGGCCACCTCGGGGAAACTCGAGGGCTGGTTTTACTCGTAGCTTGACTCATCCATTGTGCCCTGAGAACTAGATACGTGCGGCTCCTATTGGGATTTGTTGGCACACCGGGAGGTCTTGCTGGTTTTGTTTTACCATTGTCGAAATGTCTTGTGCACCGGGACCCAGAGTCTCATCGAACGTCCCGTGATGGAGGATTGTCTCCGCGGATCATGAGCTTGTAATGGGCTAAGTTGGGACACCCCTGTAGGGTTTAAACTTTCGAGAGCCGTGTCCGCGGTTATGTACCAGATGGGAATTTGTTAATATCCGGTTGTACAGAACTTAACACCAGACTCGAATTAAAATACCCAACCACGTGTGGAACCGTGATGGTCTCTTTTTGAGTGGGTCAAGAAGAGAACACAGTGGTGTTATGTTTGAACGCAAGTAGTTCAGGATCACTTCTTGATCATTACTAGTTTGTGACCGTTTGCGTAGCTTATCATCTTATCCTTGTATTCGTAAGTTAGCCACCATATCATGCTTAGTCGCTGCTGCAACCTCACCACTTATCCTTTTCCATCCCCTTTAAGCTTTGCTAGTCTTGATACCCATGGTAATGGGATTGCTGAGTCCTTGTGGCTCACAGATTACTACAACAACAGTTGCAGGTACAGGTAATGCAATGATCATGACGTGAGAGTGATGCTTGCTTGTTTTGAGTTCTTCTTCTGCTTCGTCGTTCAGGGGATAGGTTCCTGGTCGGCAGCCTGGGCTAGCAGGGTGGATGTTATTTGAGTTTTTGTTTGTGTTTCATCCGTAGTTGGATGTTGCTCTTATGTATGATGTTGTTGTATTCATGTGGCATTGTATGTCTCTTGTATGTATCCCCAACTATTATGTAATGGTACGATGTAATGATATCCACCTACCAAAAGCGTCTGCAATATGCGCTTCTATCGTTGGTGGGACCTTCGAGTTCCTTTAGGATAGGGTCACATATTGGGCGTGCCACTCACGGACTCAATTACATAGATAGAGATCAAAACAAAACTAAAAGCTAAATCATGTTAAAATTTTATTCTACTAGATCAAGATATAACCAAGAAGATCGAACTAGGAAAAATGATAAAAGTAAAGGTGTGATGGTGATACGATACCGGGGCACCTACCCCAAGCTTGGCAGTTGCCAAGGGGAGTGCCCATACCCATGTATTTTTGACTCTTTCTTCGGCGGTGGTGATGATGGAGTTGTTGATGTAGTAGGCTTGTCATCCATTTTCCAAGGCATAAGCTCACCATCATAGAAAGGTGAATGAGTCACCGGGATCCTCAAATCTGAAGCCAAACTCATCCTCTTAAATCTGTATTCATACTCACAGTTTTGGTTTTGCAGGCCATAGATCTGGGCTTGGAGATGCTCGATTTTCTCATGAAGCTTGAAGATGGCCTGCCCGATGTTCTGGGCATCCATCTTGTGATTGTTGGTGAACTCCGCGATCATCGAGTGATTGGCGTTGAGTCCATGTTCCACCATCTCTTGACACTTGAAAACTTGCTGCTCCATTGCTTCGAGTCTTGTCTCCATGGTTCCGGTCTTCTTCGGTCCCTCAACATCGTGGAAGTGCAGCACCCCCTCACGCATCTCAATGATTTGAGGGTGTCGCAGCACCTCCGCAAGGGAGGGGTTGATGACCTTCTCGAAAAACTTGTCCTTGGGGGCACTTGGAGACGTCATGGCGACCTAGATTTGTCAAAAAAACAACTCAAAACAAGAACAGAGGATTTTGTCGTGGTACGGTGGTCAAAACCTTCGGGAGATTATATAATGAATTTTTACCAACCAAAATAAGTATTGTGCAAGAAAACGGAGTCCGGAGGGCACACGATGTGGCCTCAAGGCAGGGGGCGCGCCCAAGGCGTAGGGCGCGCCTCCACCCTTGTGGTCTCCTCGTGTCTCTTTCGGACTACTTTTAGTTTTCCTAATTCTTTAAATATTCCAAAATGGAGAAAAATTGCCATTAGAATAATTTTGGAGTCGGTTTACTTACAGTACCACATACCTATTCCTGTTCGGAGCCTGAAACATTCTAGAAAGTATCCCTTATGTACTCCTCTGGTGTTATGGTATTAATTATATTGGTTTCAACATTTATGGGAGTACCTGAGATATAATGTTTGATTCTTTGACCATTTACCACCTTCGGATTTGTGCCTTTGGCGTTGTTGATTTTGATGGCACCGGAACAATAGACCTCCTCGATAATGTAAGGACCTTCCCATTTAGAGAGAAGCTTTCCTGCAAAAAATCTTAAACGAGAGTTGTATAGCAAAACATGACACCTACATTAGACTCACGGTTTTGTATCTTTTTGTCATGCCATCTTTTAACTTTTTCTTTAAACAACTTGGCATCCTCATAGGCTTGGTTCTCCATTCATCCAGTGAGCTTATGTCAAATAACCTCTTCTCACCGGCAAGTTTGAAATCATAGTTGAGCTCTTTGATTGCCCAATAAGCTTTATGTTCTAGTTCAAGAGGTAAGTGACAAGCCTTTCCATAAACCATTTTATATGGAGACATACCCATAGGGTTTTCTAAGCAGTTCTATAAGCCTATAATGCATCATTAAGTTTCTTAGACCAATTCTTTCTAGATCTATTAACAGTCTTTTGTAAAATCAATTTAATCTCTATATTGCTCAATTCTACTTGACCACTAGACTGAGGATGATATGAAGATGTAATTCTATGGTTGACATCATATTTAGCAAGCATTTTACGGAAAGCATCATGAATAAAATGTGAACCACCATCAGTCATTAAATATCTAGGGACTCCAAACCTTGGAAAAATAACTTCTTTAAGCATTTTAATAGAAGTGTTATGATCAACACTACTAGTTGGAATAGCTTCTACCCACTTAGTAACATAATCAACAGCAACTAAAATATGTGTATACCCATTAGAGGAAGGAAAAGGTCCCATATAATCAAAGCCCCAAACATCAAATGGTTCAATAACAAGTGAATAGTTCATAGGCATTTCCTGACGTCTACTAATATTACCAATTCTTTGGCACTCATCACAAGACAAGACAAACTTACGAGTATCCTTGAAGAGAGTAGGCCAATAAAAACCAGATTGTAGTACCTTGTGTGTAGTTCTATCTCCAGCATGGTGTTCTCCGTAAGCCTTGGAGTGGCACTTGCGTAGGATATGTTCATGTTCATGCTCAGGCACACAACATCTAATAACACCATCTACTCCTTCTTTATAAAGGTGTGGGTCATCCGAAAAGTAATGTCTTAAATTATAGAAAAACTTTTTCTTTTGTTGGTATATGAAACTAGGTGGTATAAATTTAGCAACAATGTAATTAGCATAATCGGCATACCATGGAGTATTATGAGAAGCATTTAAAATAGTAAATTGTTCATCAGGAAAACTATCATCAATAGGCACAGGGTTATCAAGAACATTTTCTAACCTAGACAAGTTGTCTGCAACGGGGTTCTTAGCTCCCTTTCTATCAATAATATGCAAATCAAATTCTTGCAGCAAGAGAACCCATCTAATAAGTCTAGGTTTAGCATATTTCTTTTCCATATGATATTTAATTATAGCATGATCAGTGTGAATAGTTACTTTGGAATCAACAATAGAAGATCTGAACTTATCACAAGCAAAAACAACTGCTAAAAATTCCTTTTCAATAGTAGCATAATTTCTTTGGGCACTATCTAGAGTTTTACTAGCATAATGAATAACACTCAATTTCTTATCAACTCTTTGTCCTATAATAGCACCAACAGCATAATCACTAGTGTCGGTGTCAAAACCGGCGGATCTCGGGTAGGGGGTCCCGAACTATGCGTCTAGGCGGATGGTAACAGGAGACGAGGGACACGATGTTTTACCTAGGTTCGGGCCCTCTCGATGGAGGTAAAACCCTACGTCCTGCTTGATTAATATTGATGATATGGGTAGTACAAGAGTGGATCTACCACGAGATCAAGGAGGCTAAACCTTAGAAGCTAGCCTATGGTATGATTGTTGTAATATATGTTGTGTCCTACGGACTAAAGCCCTCCGGTTTATATAGACACCGGAGGAGGCTAGGGTTACACAGAGTCGGTTACAATGGTAGGAGATCTACATATCCATATCGCCAAGCTTGCCTTCCACACCAAGGAAAGTCCCATCGGACACGGGACGGAGTCTTCAATCTTGTATCTTCAGTAGTCTTGGAGTCCGCGGACGATGATAGTCCGTTGTCCGGACACCCCTAGTCCAGACTCCTCGGTAGCCCTCGAACCAGGCTTCAATGACGATAAGTCCGGTGCGCATAATGTTCGGCATTGCAAGGCGGGTTCCTCCCTTGAATAATCCAGAGAAGATCATGAACACCAGGATAATGTCCGGCTCTGCAAAATAAATTCCACATTCCACCGTAGAGAGAGTAAAATGTACACCAGTTCAATCTGCTGACGTATTATGCGGCATGACATCACACCGCTACCAAGCCACTGTTTGAATCATTTTTTACTATACCACCTCTGCACGTTTAGCGAAGCGGTTTCCTTGGCACGTCTTGTCGAAGCAGAGATCGTGTTCCCCTTATTCCGGGATTCCCATCAATACGCGCGTGGGTAACCCAACCGTTCCCGTCGCCATGCCTCCTCTATCGAAGGTGAATCCCAAACGGTCACGGAGACAGCTCTTGGTATTTTTCCCCTTTATAAGAGGACCAAGGCTCGTTCTTGTTCTTCAATCTCGCATCGAATCTCCTCCTCGCTCCTAGTTCCAACACCAGAGCCTCAGATCCGAGCGTTCGGATTCTCAATCATGTCCGGCTCCGACTTCCAGGGCCGGTGGATGCCCTCCTCCGTTACGGAGGAGGACATATTGAAGTTACATGAGGCCAAGTACCTGGCCTACGAGGTTTCGCACAGGTTGCCCGCCCAAGGGCAGGCCGTGCCCTCCCCCGAGCCCGGCGAGTTCGTTGTCTTCGTATCCCACCTCCGTCGGGGTTTAGGCTTCCCGACGGACCCCTTCGTGAGAGGACTCATGTTCTACTACGGGCTGGACTTTCACGACTTGGCTCCGGAGTCCATCCTCCACATCTCCGCATTCATTATCGTCTGCGAAGCCTTCCTCCGCGTCACTCCCCACTTCGGCCTGTGGCTGAAGACCTTCAATGTGGAGCCGAAGATGATCGGGGGGCGTCAAGCGGAGTCGGCGGGCGCCATAAGCAAAAGGCCGATGCCCGTGGCTCGAGGTTCCTTCAAGAGGAACTCGGATGTGTGGCAGCAGGAGTGGTTCTATATCACTGCTCCGAGGGGCAGCAAGCAAAAGCCGCCGCCTTCATTCCGCCCGGGACCTCCATGCCGACTGATGTCATGGGTCAACCAAGGGCTCAATTGGGGGCCATCCGAAGACGTGCCTTTATTGCAGGGCCGGATTCGAGATCTCCAGGCGAGGGAGATTAATCTGATTGTAGTGATGCAGGTTATGCTAATCAGGCATCTTCTGCCCTGCAAACGCCGTCCTCTCCGCCTATGGGAATTCAACCCGGAGGGACCTCGGACTCTCCAACACTTCATGGGTGCGACACCCGTGGAGATGTACAAGTTGTTCTTCGGACCGCAGGTAGCGTGCCCGGAATTGGCCGAGGACGCAGGCCTAAGCCGCAATCACCCAGATACTCAGGTAAATAGCTCAGAGTCCGGACGCTTTGTTTATCTTCTTTTCTAGAGTCTGCCTCCTGACCCATTACTCTTTACAGGAGTGGGTAGCACAATCGAGGCTGATAAGGTGTCCGGCCCCCCTCCCAGAGACCGTTTGGAGCCCGTCTTTGGTCGAGAATGTTAGAGGTCGCGCCCATGGAAGGGAGCGATGGGGAAAATAGAGGAGCTATTATTTCGCCCAAAGGGGCGTCTGAAGAGAGGGGAATCAAAAACCCCTCCTTCCAAGGGGAGAAGAGGACCGCCTCCGAAGATCCGGAGGCCAAAGCCCCTAAGCGGGGGAAGAGATCTTCGCCGGGGGGTCCGGCGTCCGGGGAGAATCCGGACACACAATCATCGCCAAAGGATCAGCCCTCCAGCGAGCCGTAAGTATGAAAAGGGGAGTTAATTAGCAGGGAAATACCTCCATTTGTGCTTCCGTGGGTGACCGAAATATTTATCTTGCAGGTCGGATCTGCAGCCTTCTTAGATGAGTTCATCCTCGGGGGACCTTCTTCCGGAGATGATGGAGAGCGAAACGCCTCCGTCTGCCGCGCCGTCGGATAAAGCGGGCGATGCTGAAGTATCGTCACGGAGGGTATCCCCGAGTCCAGAGGGGCCAGAGAGTTCGGCTCACACTAGTATCCGGCCGGGAGAACTGAAGAATCTGCTTGAGAGGGCGTCCATTTGAGAAGATCACCGTGCGTTGATGCGTATGGTGATTGGAAGGATTTAAATCCGCCGAGAGCGGATTTTTTAATGCCGCCATGAGTTTTTGGCGGGATTTGAGGTACGCGAGAATGACACACCCTTTTGTCTTTTAACAGTTTTGCACATAAAAATGCGCCCTGTATAGATAGTAGCCCCTGGGACTCGGTAGGTTGTCGAAAACGACAGCGTGCCGAGGATCAAAATCGTAAGTAATGAATGCCGCCGTTCCTATGCAGGTGGAGGATAGTCCGAGGGCTAGCCGGACTAGTGGGGTTGCTGAGTTGATGCGGCAACTTGACGTGGCAGATGCGGACATCGCACTTGTCAACCGCCGACTTGACGAGTCGCAAGGTAAATGAGTTCTCCGTAGTCGCTTTATTAAGGGGGTCGAAGCCCTCCTCTGATAAATTATATGCTGTTGTACAGACGGTGCTGCTGCTGTGGAGAGCCTTCGGGCCGAACTTGCTCAAGCTAAGGAGCAAGTCCGAAGGAGTGACGCTGCCTCGGCGCCGAGGAGTTGAAAGCCAAAAGGCTGCACATTGCCTAAGCAGGGAAGAGGTGGCGAATTGGCGGAAAGTAAAAGATCTTGCCGACCGTAATGAGGCTCTTGAAAAGGAGCGCTTATCGGAGCGGGAAGACTGAGGAAGGCCACCGCCGAGGCCAAGGATGCCCGCCTGCAATGCGGGCCATGAGGGAGGAGCTGCGCCAGTCGGAGATATCGTGGCTGGCAAGCCTTATCCGCTCGTCGCCGGTTTATGGATCAAAAGTATGCTCAATTTGGTCGGTGTGGAGTCCGGAGGATCCGTGATATGGACTTAGCGGCAAGTGCGGTGATGCCGTTGAGCACTTCGAGCGGAAGGATCACAAGGCGGAAGAGCTATTTTGGTCTCAATTCCATAGTCCCGATCGCTCACTTCCGTTGGTGACCGGTTGGCGAATGGGCGAGCTAAATAGGTTGTCCAGACTTGCCATGGCCGACATCGTGGCTCATGTCCGGCGAGAGAGGCCCAAGGCGATGAGCTACTTGACATCGCAGCAATTCCTTGGGAGGTGTCGCATATCAAGGAGATGAAGCGGTCGGCCTGCATCGAGGGCGCGCGGATGGCTCTTGCCCGCGTGAAGGCGCATTGGACGGAGATGGATGCCACCGCTGTTGCCGCCCAGGGCTCGGATGAAAACCGGCTCCCCGCCGAGCACTATTTCAGGGAGGTTATGCGTGGTGCTCGTCTAATAGAGTCACAGTGCTCAAAAAATGTCACGTTCAAATGAACGTTTTAGCTTGTAAAACGATGATTATGCTATAACTGCTTTTTATATTTGTGCGTCCCAAGTAGTAAAACTTCTCCTATGCGGCCGTTTAAGTATACACTTGTATAACCTGAAAGATTGCAGTCTTCGGCTTCAGCCCCCACGCACAAGGTGCGGGGTGTTCGCAAAAATAATAGCGTTTTCACACTTAATCCGGCGTCTCGGTCTGTTAAGGAGGTGGTAGCGTAGCAAGCGAGGCAATCCGGACTATAATGCTTTATCACTTTCACTTAGCCAGTGGAGTTCGAGAGTGGGGCTACGATATAGCCCCTTGGGGCACCGCACTTCTTCGAGTTCAGGGCGCGTGTGTGCCTGACCGGGAAATGGTCCTTCGTCAAAGCAGGGAATTCTAAACATTCCAGTGGTCGATCGAGTGGTTGACCAGTCTCTCGCTATATCATGCGATCGGCGGCTTTCTCTCGAGGTGCTCGCCAAATTAAGCCGGGGCACAATCGCAGAGTTCTCCGGTGCCGTGTTAGCCGATGATACGGAACGTAAGGCAGCAAAACACAGGAGCCCGGCATACCCAACATTCGACCAAAGACATGATTCGGAGCTGATGCATATAATGCCTAACTCGAGACGCCGAACACTCCCTAAGGTGTTCGGTCTTTATAATAATGGGCAGAACAATGCCCTAGGCCCCTGGTGTCTAGGTACAGGCATGGTCTTCTGACGCGGCCGATGCCAAAACGTCAGGCTCCGCTTTGGCTATAGGAAGAAACCAAGGGATAATAACAACAAGAGACAGTAAAAAAGGTTTACGCAGGGTCTTAATCTGAAAAGAATCCTCACAACGGGTCCCTACAACACGTCTGCGCCTGTGTCTCCGTTGCGCCGTTATCCTGGACGGGTATGCACGTTGTTCATCTGTAAAAAGAGAGGAACGCTCAGTTTGAAAACAATTTGTGCGAAAAAATATATGTGTAAAAGAAGAAATATAAATAAGTAAAGCGGGGTTTGTATGAACCCGCGGTTGTTTGTGCGTGCAGCCCCATGTGAAGAGGTGTGCGGCTAGGGAACCCCTAGCCTGCTGAAGCCGGACTCGTCTATCCGAGTCCGGGGTCTTTGAGTGACCCTCGCACTGAAATGATGCCACGCGGACCGGGCATCTTGAGTGTAAGAGACGCGTAATGCGGTATGGCGTTGAAACGGACAAAAGCCTTTCGTCCCACTAGTGCTTGATATCCACTTTTAAGTGGGACGATGTGAAAAATTAGCTTTTCGCACCGAGAATTGTTCGGTGATCCAAACACGACTTCTAGTAATATGGAGCCTGTGCACTTGGCGTAAGGGCCTGGCGTCACTCCTTTGAAGGAAGTGCGGCTGTGTTGAATTTTGGTAGGGTCTATCCCCATCTTACGGATTGTGCTTGAATACAGCAGGTTTAAGTTGCTGCCTCTGTCCATGAGGACTTTAGTAAATTGTAGTCCTTCTATCATGGGATTCAATATCAGGGGAGTCCGTCCCGCGTTTCGAACGCTTTTGGAATAGTCCAGGTGGTCGAAAGTGATTGGTTTTGATATCCAATCTCTATGGTCTGCTGGGTTGGACCGCGCGAATCTCTTTTTAGAAAGTGCCGCACTATTTTTCCGTATTATCACATGAAGTGAGTTTACTTCTTTGACCCCTTGCGGGAAAGTCTTTTGTTTTCTGGTGCTCTGCTGGTGGGGTTTATCGTCTTCGCTTGACGCGTCGAGCCCCTTGTGTTCGGCGTTTAGTCGGTCGGACTGTTTAAAAACCCAACAATCCCGATGGGTGTGGTTTGCAGGCCTTTCGGGGGTGCTGTGGATTTGACATATCCGACCCAAAATCTTGTTTAAGTTGGACAGCTCATCGCCGTCATCCTTAAGAGGCGATGTTTTGTTGTTTGGCCGCGAGCTTTTGAATCCGGCGTTGACTGCCGTGCTCTTTGGGCTTTTCTTTTTATTCCGGCGCTGCCCTTTTCTGCGTCGTGATTTTCCGTTTCCATCTCTTATCTCGGATGTACTTGGGTCGCTGGTGCTGCATCTTGCTAGCCAGCTGTCCTCTCCCGCACAGAAGCGGGTCATGAGGCTTGTTAGCGCGGACATTGTCCTCGGGTTTTCTTGGCCGAGGTGTCTGGCAAGCCATTCGTCCCGGACATTGTGTTTAAAAGCTGCTAAGGCTTCGGCGTCCGGACAGTCGACTATTTGGTTCTTTTTGGTGAGGAACCTGTTCCAGAATTTGCGCGCTGACTCTCCGGGCTATTGAGTGATATGACTTAGATCATCTGCATCCGGAGGGCGGACATAGGTCCCTTGAAAATTCGCTCTAAACGCTTCCTCGAGCTCTTCCCAGCTTCCCACAGTGTTTTCTGGGAGGCTTTTAAGCCAATGACGGGCTGGCCCTTTGAGCTTGAGGGGTAGGTATTTTATGGCGTGGAGATCGTCTCCTCTGGCCATGTGTATATGTAGTATGTAATCCTCTATCCAGACTCCAGGGTCTGTTGTTCCATCGTAGGCCTCTATGTTTATGGGTTTAAATCCTGCTGGGAATTCATGGTCCAGCACCTCATTGGTCAAACATAGTGGGTGTGCGGCGCCCCTGTATTTGGGTGTGCCGCTATCTTCTGACACTTGACGTGTTGCCTTGCTTCCTGGGGCCTTCTTCTTTGGCCCGTAGATGGACCTGGCTGGGCCATCTGTCTTACTAGGTTCATTAGTTGGTTTATGTGTGGCGCCGCTTTCAGAATTTGGCCTATCATCTGGCCATCTATCCAACCAGGCAGCCTCTTTATTTTTTGACAGTGGAGGATCTATGGCCTCCTCGTCGAATTCTGGTAGCAGCTTACGCCGGGTAGCTCTTTGATTGGTGGCAGATGCAGATTTATCTGCGGTTTTGAGCACTTTGCTCCATCTCATTCTGAGTGTGTCTTCCGCTGTTTTGAGCTTTCGCTTTTCCTTCTTCAGGCTTCTTGCAGTGTTGACGAGTCTTTTCCGAAGGTTTTTGCTCTCCGGCGGCGTGTCCGGCATGAGGTCGTCCGGACTGTCGTTTTTGCCGGGCCTGGACTGATTATCTGACTCGTCATTTTTGGACGGTTGCTTATCTATGTGTTCATCGTCCGTTTGTGAGCCCTGCTGTATTACGGGCTCCTTGGGAGCGTTGTTGTCGTGGAGGCGGGACTTAGGGCGGCGTCTGCGTCGCCGTTTTGGTTGTTTGTCGGCGGGGTTATCTTCTGCCGCGGCCCGTTGATCCTCGTCATCGCCCTCCTTTGGGGTATCCACCATGTATATGTCATATGACGAGGTGGTCCTCCCGTGCCTTATAGGCTCTGTTTCTTGTTCGTCTCCGGCATCGTCGTCTATTCCGTCGATGTCTTCGGAGTCATGGTCTAGCATGTCGGTTAGATCGTCGACAGTGGCTACGAAGTGGGTGGTGGGTGGGTTCTGAATTTCTTCGTCGTCCGTACCCCAACCAACCTGGCCATAGTCCGGTCAGGACTCTCCCGATAACGAGAGGTGCTTTAGCGAATTTAGGATGTCGCTAAAAGGCGAATGTTGGAAGATGTCCGCGGCGGTGAATTCCATAACCGGCGCCCAATCCGAATCAATTGGTAGGGGTGCGGGAGGTTCGGAGTCCGGCGAGGAGTCCAGCACCTCGGAATCACGAGTTTCGCGGGGGACAAGATTAATGTCCGGCTCCATCGCCATGGAAGTTGAAGCCCCCGAGGCGGCGTCTATCCACCGATCCTTGATCAGGCGTCGGCTCGGACCGATGGCAAGCGGATTCATGTCGCGCCACCAAGGCACTGCTCGTGGCGAGCTAGATCATGCCCATCGCCACGGTCTGGCGGCGCTCGGCGTGGCTCGAGTCTGTCGAAGATCAAGTCTCCGCGGACACCGCCGTGAAGTTTAGGCTTCGAGTCGACTCGACGGCAGGGGCGTAGCTTCGATCTGCTCCGGATGGCTGCGAATTAGCCCGCAGTGCAAAGCCGCGAATCTGAAGATCTGTCCGGGAGAAAAGTCTCACCCGGACAGCGTTGTTGGTTGAAGATGCCATCAAGCCTATTGGTGACGACACGGAGGAACTCTCAATGAAAGCACCAATGTCGGTGTCAAACCGGCGGATCTCGGTAGGGGTCCCGAACTGTGCGTCTAGGCGGATGGTAACAGGAGGCGAGGGACACGATGTTTTTCCTGTTCGGGCCCTCTCGATGGAGGTAAAACCCTACGCCCTGCTTGATTAATATTGATGATATGGGTAGTACAAGAGTGGATCTACCACGAGATCAAGGAGGCTAAACCTTAGAAGCTAGCCTATGGTATGATTGTTGTAATGTATGTTGTGTCCTACAGACTAAAGCCCTCCGGTTTATATAGACACCGGAGGAGGCTAGGGTTACACAGAGTCGGTTACAATGGTAGGAGATCTACATATCCGTATTGCCAAGCTTGCCTTCCACGCCAAGGAAAGTCCCATCCGGACACGGGACGGAGTCTTCAATCTTGTATCTTCGTAGTCTTGGAGTCCAGCGGACGATGATAGTCCGGCTGTCCGGACACCCCCTAGTCCAGGACTCCCTCAACTAGCATCGCACATTTTTCAAAGGGTGAATTCCAATCAGGTGGTTGAACAATAGGTGCAGAAATCAAGGCTTTCTTAAGTATCTCAAATGTTTCTACACAATCATCATCAAAAACAAAAGGAACATCTTTTTGCAAGAGATCAGTGAGAGGCCTAGAAATTTTAGAGAAGTGTTTAATAAACCTCCTATGTAAACCAACATGACCAAGGAAACTTCTTATACCTTTGATATCTTTAGGACACGACATTTTTTCAATAGCATCTACTTTAGCTTTATCAACTTCAATACCTCTTTCAGAAATTTTATGCCCCAAGACAATACCTTCATTAACCATAAAGTGGCACTTCGCCCAATTCAAGACAAGATTAGTTTCTTCACATCTCTGCAAAACTCGATCAAGGTTGCTTAAGCAATCATCAGAAGAAGTTCCGTAAACGGAGAAATCATCCATGAAAACCTCAACAATCTTTTCACAAAAGTTAGAGAATATAGCAGTCATACATCTCTGAAAGGTAGCATGTGCATTGCATAAACCAAAAGGCATACGTCTATAAGCAAAAGTACAGAAAGGGCAAGTAAAAGTGGTCTTTTCTTGGTCCTTTTTTCACACAAGTATTTTAGAGAAACCAGAATAACCATCTACAAATCAGAAATGTGTATGTTTGGATAGTCGTTCTAGCATTTGATCAGTAAAAGGTAGAGGGTAATGATCTTTTCAAGTAGCTTTGCTTAATTTGCGAAAATCAAATACCATCCTATAACCTGTAACAATTCTTTGTGGAGGCAATTCATTCTTATCATCAGAAACAACAGTAATACCTCCCTTCTTAGGGACACAATGAACGGGACTTACCCATCTACTATCAGCAATAGGATAAATTATACCTGCCTCCAGAAGCTTTAGTATTTCATTTCTTGCCACTTCTTTCATCTTAGGATTTAACCGTCGTTGATGATCAACAACTGGTTTAGCATCAGGCTCCAAATTAATTTTGTGCTGACATAGGGTGGGACTAATGCCCTTAAGATCATCAAGAGTATATCCAATAGCGGCACGATGCTTTTTCAGAGTTTTCAATAATTGTTTTTTCATGCTCTGAAAGGTTAGCACTAATAATAACAGGATATATCTTCTTTTCATCAAGATAAGCATATTTCAAACTATTAGGTAATTGTTTAAGCTCAAAGATGGGATCACTCTTGGGTGGAGGAGGATCCCCAAGGATTTCAACAGGCAAATTGTGTTTCAAAATAGGCCCTTGATTAAAGAATATTTCATCTAATTCATTTCTTTCATTCATAAACATATCATTTTCATGGTCTAGCAAATATTGTTCTAAAGGATCAGTAGGAAGCACGGCAATAGAAGCAAGACCAATAATTTCATCCTTACTAGGTACTTCTTTATCAAGGGGTTGTCTACGAAATTTAGAAAAATTAAAATCATGAGACATATCCCCTAAACCGACAATAACATATCTTTCTCACAGTTTATCTTAACATTAACAGTGTTCAAGAAAGGTCTACCAAATATAATGGGACAAAAATCATCTTGTGGGGCACCAAGAACAAGAAAATCAGTGGGGTATTTTATATTCCCACACAAGACTTCAACATCTCTAATTATCCCAATTGGTGATATAGTATCTTGTAGGGGAACGTAGTAATTTCAAAAAATTTCCTACGCACACGCAAGATCATGGTGATGATATAGCAACGAGGGGAGAGTGTTGTCTACGTACCCTCGTAGACCGAAGCGGAAGCGTTGACGCAACGTAGAGGAAGTAGTCGTACGTCCTCCCGGTCCAACCGATCCAAGCACCGTTACTCCGGCACCTCCGAGTTCTTGACACACGTACAGCTCGATGACGCACCCCGATCTCCGATCCAGCAGAGGTGCGGGGAGGAGTTCCGTCAGCACGACGGCGTGGTGACGATCTTGATGTTCTTCGCCGCAGGCTTCGCCTAAGCACCGCTACAATATGACCGAGGTGTAATATCGTGGAGGGGGCACCGCACACGGCTAAGGAACGATCTCAATGATCAACTTGTGTGTCTAGGGTGCCCCGCCTCAGATATAAAGGAGGGAGGGAGGAGGAGGCCGGCCTAGGGAGGAGGCGCCATAGGGGAGTCCTACTCCCACGGGAGTAGGATTCCCCCTTTCCTAGTCCAACTAGGGATCCTTCCATGTAGTAGGAGTAGGAGACTAGGAAGGGGAAGAGAGAAGGGAAGGAAGGAGGGGGTGCGGCCCTCCCTAGTCCAATTCGGACTAGGCCTTGGGGGGGCGCGCAGCCTGCCCTAGGCAGCCCCTCTCTTTCCCGCAGGGCCCAATAAGGCCCAATACTTCTCCCGGCGAATTCCGTAACTCTCCCGGTACTCGATAAATACCGAATGACTCGGAACCTTTCCGAACTCGAATATAGTCGTCCAATATATCGATCTTTATGTCTCGACCATTTCGACTCCTCGTCATGTCCCCGATTTCATCCGGGACTCGAACTCCTTCGGTACATCAAAACTCATAAACTCATAATATAAGCATCATCGAAACCTTAAGCGTGCGGACCCTACGGTTCAAGAACAATGTAGACATGACCGAGACACGTCTCCGGTCAATAACCAATAGCGGGACCTGGATGCCCATATTGGTTCCTACATATTCTACGAAGATCTTTATCGGTCGGACCGCATAACAACATACGTTGTTCCTTTGTCATCGGTATGTTACTTGCCCGAGATTTGATCGTCGGTATCCAATACCTAGTTCAATCTCGTTACGCAAGTCTCTTTACTCGCTCCATAATACATCATCTCATAACTAACTCATTAGTTACATGCTCGCAAGACTTAGGTGATGAGTATTACCGAGAGGGCCGAGAGATACCTCTCCGACAATCGGAGTGACAAATCCTAATCTCGAATTATGCCAACCCAACATGTACCTTCGAAACACCTGTAGAGCACCTTTATAATCATCCGATTCGTTGTGACGTTTGGTAGCACACAAAGTGTTCTTCCGGTAAACGGGAGTTGCACAATCTCATAGTTGCAGGAACTTTGTATAAGTCATGAAGAAAGCAATAGCAGTATACTAAACGATCAAGTGCTAGGCTAACAGAATGGGTCATGTCAATCACATCATTCTTCTAATGATGTGATCCCACTAATCAAATGACAACACATGTCTATGGTCAGGAGACATAACCATCTTTGATTAATGAGCTAGTCAAGTAGAGGCATACTAGTGACTATAGTTTTGTCTATGTATTCACACATGTATCATGTTTCCTGTTAATACAATTCTAGCATGAATAATAAACATTTATCATGATACGAGGAAATAAATAATAACTTTATTATTGCCTCTAGGGCATATTTCCTTCAGTCTCCCACTTGCACTAGAGTCAATAATCTAGTTCACATCGCCATGTGATTTAACACCAATAATCATATTTGTATATGATTAGCACCCATAGTTCACATCGTCATGTGACCAACACCCAAAGGGTTTACTAGAGTCAATAATCTAGCTCACATTGCTATGTGATTAACACCCAAAGAGTACAAAGGTGTGATCATGTTTTGCTCGTGAGAGAAGCTTAGTCAACGGTTCCGTCACATTCAGAGCCGCATGTATTTTGCAAATATTCTATGTCTACAATGCTCGCACGGAGCTATTCTAGCTAATTGCTCCCACTTTCAATATGTATCCAGATTGAGACTTGAGTCTTCGGATCGGTGTAAAAGTTTGCATCGATGTAACTTTTACAACAAACTCTTTATCACCTCCATAATCGAGAAACATCTCCTTAGTCCTTACTAAGGATATTCTTGACCAATGTCCGATGATCTACTCTAGATCACTATTGTACTCCTTGCCAAATTTAGAGCAAGGTATACAATAGGTGCGGTACATAGCATAGCATACTTTATAGAAGCTATGGTCGAGGCATAGGGAATGACTTTTCATTCTCTTTCTATTTTCTGTTGTGGTCGGGATTTGAGTCTTACTCAATTTCATACCTTTGCAACACGTGCAAGAACTCTTTCTTTGACTGTTCCATTTTGAACTATTTCAAAATCTTGCCAAGGTATGTACTCATTGAAAATCTTATCAAGCGTCTTGATCTATCTCAATAGATCTTGATGCTCAATATGTAAGTAGCTTTTCTTGAGGTCTTTTAAAGAACTCCTTTAAAACACTCCTTTATGCTTTGAGAAAAATTCTACATCATTTCTGATCAACAATATGTCACTCACATATATTAATCAGAAAGGCTGTAGTGCTCCCACTCACTTTATTGTAAATACAGGCTTCATCGTAAGTCCATATAAAACTATATGCTTTGATCAACTTATCAAAGCGTATATTCCAACTCCGAGATGCTTGCACCAGTCCATAGATGGAGCTTGCACATTTTGTTAGCACCTTTAGGATTGACAAAACCTTCTGGTTGCATCATATACAACTCTTCTTTAATAAATCCATTAAGGAATGCAGTTTTGACATCCATTTGCCAGATTTCATAAAATGTGGCAATTGCTAACATGATTCAGACAAAGTTAAGCATAGATACGAGTGAGAAAATCTCATCGTATTCAACACCTTGAACTTGTTGAAAACCTTTCGCAACAAGTCGAGCTTGGTAGATAGTAACACTACTATCAGTATCCGTCTTCCTCTTAAAGATCCATTTATTTCTTATGGTTTGCCAATCATTGGGCAAGTCCACCAAAGTCCACACTTTGTTCTCATACATGGATCATATCTCAGATTTTATGGCCTCAAGCCATTTCGTGGAATCTGGGCTCATCATCGCTTCCTCTAACATGACTTCCAGAACATGATTACTACACCACTCTGGTGCGGATCTTACTCTGGAAGTCCTACGAGGTTCTGTAGTAACTTGATCTGAAGTTTCATGATCAATATCATTAGCTTCCTCACTAATTGGTGTATTTGTCACAGGAACTGATTTATGTGATGAACTACTTTCCAACAAGGGAACAGGTACAGTTACCTCATCAAGTTCTACTTTCCTCCCACTCACTTCTTTCAAGAGAAACTCCTTCTCTAGAAAGGATCCATTTTTAGCAATGAATATCTTGCCTTCGGATCTGTGATAGAAGGTGTACCCAACAGTTTCCTTTGGGTATTCTATGAAGACGCACTTCTCCGATTTGGATTTGAGCTTATCAGGATGAAACTTTTTCACATAAGCATCGTAGCCCCAAACTTTAAGAAACGACAGCTTAGGTTTACTGCTAAACCACAGTTCATACGGTGTCGTCTCAACGGATTTAGATGGTGCCCTATTTCAAGTGAATGCAGCTGTCTCTAATGCATAACCCCAAAACGATAGTGGTAAACCGGTAAGAGACATCATAGATCGCACCATATCTTATAAAATACGATTACGACGTTCGGACACACCATAATGTTGTAGTGTTCCAGGTGGCATGAACTGTGAAACTATTCCACATTTGTTTTATATGAAGGCAAAACTCGTAACTCAAATATTCTCCTCCACGATCAGATCGCAGAAACTTTATTTTCTTGTTACGATGATTTTCCACTTCACTCTGAAATTCTTTGAACCTTTCAACTATTTCAGACTTATGTTTCATCAAGTAGATATACCCATATCCGCTTAAATCATCTGTGAAGGTCGAAAATAACGATACTCGCCACGAGCCTTAATACTCATTGGTGCGCATACATCAAGATGTATTATTTCCAACAAGTTTGTTGCTCGTTCCATTGTTCAAGAACGGAGTTTTAGTCATCTTGCCCAAAAGGCACGGTTCGCAAGCATCAAATGATTCATAACCAAGTGATTCGAAAATACATCTTTATGAAGTTTCTTCATGCGCTTTACATCGATATGACCCAAGCGGCGATTGCCACAAATAAGTTGCACTATCATTATTAACTTTGCATCTTTTGGCATCAATATTACGAATATGTGTATCACTACGATCGAGATCCAACAAACTATTTTCATTGGGTGTATGACCATTGAAGGTTTTATTCATGTAAACAGAACAACAATTATTCTTTGACTTTAAATGAATAACCGTATTGCAATAAACATGATCAAATCATATTCACGCTCTACGCAAACGCTAAATAACATTTATTTAGGTTTTAACACTAATCCCGAAAGTATAGGGAGTGTGCGATGATGATCATATCAATCTTGGAACTACTTCCAACACTCATCGTCACTTTCCCTTCAACTAGTCTCTGTTTATTCTGTAACTCCTGTTTTGAGTTACTAATCTTAGCAACCGAACAAGTATCAAATACTCAGGGGCTACTATAAACACTAGTAAGGCACACATCAATAATCTATATATCAAATATACCCTTGTTCACTTTGCCATCCTTCTTATCCACCAAATATTCAGGGCATTTCCGCTTCCAGTGACCATTTCCTTTGCAGTGTAAACACTCAGTTTCAGGCTATGGTCCAGCTTTGGGCTTCTTCGCAGGAGTGACAACTTGCTTGTCTTTCCACTTGAAGTTCCTTTCTTTCCCTTTGCCCTTTCTCTTGAAACTAGTGGTCTTGTCAATCATCAACACTTGATGGTCTTTTATTGATTTCTACCTTCGTTGATTTCAACATCACGAAGAGCTCGGGAATCGTTTTCGTCATCCCTTGCATACTATAGTTCATCACGAAGTTCTAGTAACTTAGTGATGGTGACTAGAGAATTCTGTCAATCACTATCTTATCTGGAAGATTAACTCCCACTTGATTCAAGCGATTGAAGTACCCAGACAATCTGAGCACATGCTCACTAGTTGAGCGATTCTCCTCCATCTTTTAGCTATAGAACTTGTTGGAGAATTCATATCTCTCAACTCGGGTATTTGCTTGAAATATTAACTTCAATTCCTGGAACATCTCATATGGTCCATGACGTTCAAAACGTCTTTGAAGTCCCGATTCTAAGCCGTTAAGCATGGTGCACTAAACTATCAAGTAGTCATCATATTGAGCTAGCCAAACGTTCATAATGTCTACATCTGCTCTTGCAATAGGTCGGTCACCTAGCGGTGCATCAAGGACATAATTTTTCTGTGCAGCAATGAGGATTAACCTCAGATCACAGATCAAATCGCAACATTGCTACTAACATTTTTCAACACAGTTTTCTCTAGGAACATATCAAAATAAACATATGAAAGCAACAACGCGAGCTATTGATCTACAACATAATTTGCAAAATACTACTAGGACTAAGTTCATGATAAATTAAAGTTCAATTAATCATATTACTTAAGAACTCCCACTTAGACAGACATCTCTCTAGTCATCTAAGTGATTACGTGATCCAAATCAACTAAACCATTACCGATCATCACGTGAGATGGAGTAGTTTTCAATGGTGAACATCACTATGTTGATCATATCTACTATATGATTCACGCTCGACCTTTCGGTCTCCGTGTTCCGAGGCCATATCTGCATATGCTAGGCTCGTCAAGTATAACCTAAGTATTCCGCGTGTGCAAAACTGGCTTGCACCCGTTGTAGATGGACGAGAGCTTATCACACCCGATCATCACGTGGTGTCTCAAAGACGACGAACTTTGGCAGCGGTGCATACTCGTGGAGAACACTTCTTGATAATTTTAGTGAGAGATCATCTTAAAATGCTACCGTCAATCAAAGCAAGATAAGATGCATAAAGGATAAACATCACATGCAATCGATATAAGTGATATGATATGGCCATCATCATCTTGTGCTTGTGATCTCCATCTTCAAGCACCGTCATGACCACCATCGTCACCGCGCGACACCTTGATCTCCATCGTAGCATCGTTGTCGTTACGCCATCTATTGCTTCTCGACTATCGCTACCGCTTAGTGATAAAGTAAAGCAATTACAGGCGCTTGCATTTCATACAATAAGCGACAACCATATGGCTCCAGCCATTGCCGATAACCGGTTACAAAACATGATCATCTCATACAATAAAATATAGCATCACGTCTTGACCATATCACATCACAACATGCCCTGCAAAAACAAGTTAGACGTCCTCTACTTTGTTGTTGCAAATTTTACGTGGCTGCTACGGGCTTAGCAAGAACCGTTCTTACCTACGCATCAAAACCACAACGATAGTTTGTCAAATAGACTCGTTTTAACCTTCACAAGGACCGGGCGTAGCCACACTCGGTTCAACTAAAGTTGGAGAAAGCAGACACCGCTAGTCACCGTGTGCAAAGCACGACGGTAAAACCAGTCTCGCGTAAGCGCACGTAATGTCGGTCCGGCCGCTTCATCCAACAATACCGCTGAACCAAAGTATGACATGCTGGTAGGCAGTATGACTTATATCGTCCACAACTCACTTGTGTTCTACTCGTGCATATAACATCAACGCATAAAACCTAGGCTCGGATGCCTTTGTAGGGGAACGTAGTAATTTCAAAAATCCTATGCACACGCAAGATCATGGTAATGATATAGCAACGAGGGGAGAGTGTTGTCGTACGCCTCGTGAGACCAAGCGAAGCGTTGACGCAACGTAGAGGAAGTAGTCGTCGTCCTCCCGGTCCAACCGATCCAAGCACCGTTACTCGCACCTCCGAAGTTCTTGACACACGTACAGCTCGATGACGCACCCGATCTCCGATCCAGCAGAGGTGCGCGGGAGGAGGAGTTCCGCCAAGACGACGGCGTGGTGGCGATCTTGATGTTCTCTGTCGCAGGCTTCGCCTAAGCACCGCTACAATATGACCGAGGTGTAATATCGTGGAGGGGGCACCGCACACGGCTAAGGAACGATCTCAATGATCAACTTGTGTGTCTAGGGTGCCCCCCCCCCGTATATAAAGGAGGGAGGGAGGAGGAGGCCGGCCTAGGAGGAGGGCGCCATAGGGGAGTCCTACTCCCACCGGGAGTAGGATTCCCCCTTTCCTAGTCCAACTAGGGATCCTTCCATGTAGTAGGAGTAGGAGACTAGGAAGGGAAGAGAGAAGGGAAGGAAGGAGGGTGCGGCCCTCCCTAGTCAATTCGGACTAGGCCTTGGGGCACGCACCCTGCCCTAGGCAGCCCTCTCTCTTTCCCGCAGGCCCAATAAGGCCCAATACTTCTCCCGGCGAATTCCCGTAACTCTCTCGGTACTCCGATAAATACCGAATGACTCGGAACCTTTCCGAACTCCGAATATAGTCGTCCAATATATCGATCTTTATGTCTCGACCATTTCAAGACTCCTCGTCATGTCCCCGGTCTCATCCGGACTCGAACTCCTTCGGTACATCAAAACTCATAAACTCATAATATAACATCATCGAAACCTTAAGCGTGCGGACCCTACGGTTCGAGAACAATGTATACATGACCGAGACACGTCTCGGTCAATAACCAATAGCGGGACCTGGATGCCCTATTGGTTCCTACATATTCTACGAAGATCTTTATCGGTCGGACCGCATAACAACACGTTGTTCCTTTGTCATCGGTATGTTACTTGCCCGAGATTTGATCGTTGGTATCCAATACCTAGTTCAATCTCGTTATCGGCAAGTCTCTGTACTCGTTCCGTAATACATCATCTCATAACTAACTCATTAGTTACATGCTTGCAAGGCTTAGGTGATGAGTATTACCGAGAGGGCCCAGAGATACCTCTCCGACAATCGGAGTGACAAATCCTAATCTCAATTATGCCAACCCAACATGTACCTTCGAAACACCAGAGAGCACCTTTATAATCACCCGATTCGTTGTGACGTTTGATAGCACACAAAGTGTTCTTCCGTAAACGGAGTTGCACAATCTCATAGTTGCAGGAACTTTGTATAAGTCATGAAGAAAGCAATAGCAGTATACTAAACGATCAAGTGCTAGGCTAACAGAATGGGTCATGTCAATCACATCATTCTTCTAATAATGTGATCCCACTAATCAAATGACAACACATGTTTATGGTCAGGAAACATAACCATCTTTGATTAATGAGCTAGTCAAGTAGAGGCATACTAGTGACTATAGTTTTGTCTATGTATTCACACATGTATCATGTTTCCGGTTAATACAATTCTAGCATGAATAATAAACATTTATCATGATATGAGGAAATAAATAATAACTTTATTATTGCCTCTAGGGCATATTTCCTTCATATCTCTATTGGCAAGCTTAATGGTAACATCAATATCTTCTATCTCAGCAGGTGCAATATCATTCATAATTTCTTGATATAAGGTAAAAGGAATTGCACTCACACTAGCACCCACATCACATAAGCCATGATAACAATGATCTCCTATTTTAACAGAAACAATAGGCATGCCAACAACAGGTCTATGTTTATCTTTAGTATCGGGTTTAGCAATTCTAGCAGCTTCATCACAGAAATAAATAACACGCCCATCAATATTATTGGCCAAGAGATCTTTAATCATAGCAATACTAGGTTCAACTTTAATTTTTTCAGGGGGTGTAGGTGTTCTAGTATAACTCTTACGGACTATAGTTGAAGCTTTAGCATGATCTTTTATTCTAACAGGAAAAGGTGGTTTCTCAATATAAGCAGTAGGCACAATAGGATCAACATTATAAGTAATAGTTTCTTCTTCAACTTTCATAGGTTATACTACTTTCACTTCAATGGGAGGATAATATTTAAACCACTTGTCCTTAGGAAGATCAACATGAGTAGCAAATGATTCACAGAAATAAGCTACTATCTCAGAGTCAAGTCCATATTTAGTGCCAAAATCACAAAAGGCATCGGTATCCATAAAAGATTTAACACAATCAAACTTAAGGTTTATACCTGACTCCTTACCTTCGTCGAGTTCCCAATATTCAGAGTTGCATTTAATTATTTTCAATAAATCCATTTGAATTCAATAATATTCTTCATAAAAGAACCAGTACAAGAAGTATCGAGCATGGATTGATCATTACGAGAAAGCTGAGCATAAAAATTCTGAATAATAATTTCTCTTGAGATCTCATGATTGGGGCATGAATATAACATCGACTTAAGCCTCCCCCAAGCTGAGGGATACTTTCTCCTTCACGAGGCCAAAAATTATATATAATTCTGATCACGATGAACCAGATGCATAGGATAAAACTTCTGATGAAATTCCAATTTCAATCGGTTGTAGTTCCAAGATCCAATATCATCACATAGCCTATACCATGTCAATGCCTTTCCCTTCGAAGATAAAGGGAAGACCTTCTTCTTGATTTCATCCTCGGGCAAACATGCAAGCTTAAATAATCCACAAACTTCATCCACATAGATTAGGTGCATATTAGGGTGTAATGTTCCATCCCCTGCATAAGGATTAGCTAGCAGTTTCTCTAGCATACCCGAAGGAGTTTCATAATAAATATTTTCAGTAGGTGCAATATGTTGAGGATAAACTCTTTGCTCTTCCGATCGAGGTGAAGATACCCCGAACAAGCCCCTCGAAGGATTATTTTCCATAGTAACAAGTGACAGTAAATTTCAGCACACTATATAAATGTTTCCTTACCAAAATCCACTCACCAGAGGCGCTTCACTCCCCGGCAACGGCGCAAGAAAAGAGTCTTGATGACCCACAACTATAGGGGATCTATCATAGTCCTTTCGATAAGTAAGAGTGTCAAACCCAACAAGGAGCAGAAGGAAATGACAAGCGGTTTTCAGCAAGGTATTCTCTGCAAGCGCTGAAATTATCGGTAACAGATAGTTTTGTGATAAGATAATTCGTAGCGGGTAACAAGTAACAAAAGTAAACAAGGTGCAACAAGGTGGCCCAATCCTTTTTGTAGAAAAAGACAAGCCTAGACGAACTCTTATATAAAGCAAAGCGCTCCAGAGGACACATGGGAATTATTGTCAAGTTAGTTTTCATCATGCTCATATGATTCACGTTCATTACTTTGATAATCTGATATGTGGGTGGACCAGTGCTTGCATGCTTCCCTTCCTTGAACAAGCCTCCCACTTATGATTAACCTCTCTCGCAAGCATCCGCAACTACGAAAGAAGAATTAAGATAAATCTAAGCATAGCTTGAAACATATGGATCCAAATCAGCCCCTTACGAAGCAACACATAAACTAGGTTTTAAGCTTCTGTCACTCTAGCAACCCATCATCTACTTATCATCAACTATGAAAGAAGAATTAAGATAAATCTAAGCATAGCTTGAAACATTTGGGCCTAGCTTCCCTAGGCCCAAATTATGGTGAAGTGTCATGTAGTCAACGTTCACATAACACCACTAGAGGAAAGACAACATACATCTCATCAAAATATCGAACGAATGCCAAATTCACATGATTACTTATAACAAGACTTCTCCCATGTCCTCAGGAACAAACGTAAATACTCACAAAGCATATTCATGTTCATAATCAGAGGAGTATTAATTATCATTAAGGATCTCAACATATGATCTTCCACCGAATAAACCAACTAGCATCAACTACACAGAGTAATCAACACTACTAGCAACCCACAGGTACCAATCTGAGGTTTTGACACAGAGATCTGATACAAGAGATGAACTAGGGTTTGAGAGGAGATGGTGCTGGTGAAGATGTTGATGGAGATTGACCCCCTCTCGATGAGAGGATCGTTGGTGATGACGATGGCTTCGATTTCCCTCTCCTGGAGGGAAGTTTCCCCGGCAGAATAGCTCTGTCGGAGCCCTAGATTGGTCCTGTCCAGGTTCCACCTCGAGACAGCGGTGCTTCGTCCCGAAAGCTTCCTTTTGATATTTTCCAGGTCAAAACACACCATATAGCAGAATATGGGCGTTAGGGGCCTGCCAGGTGGCCCACAAGGTAGGGGGGCGCGCCCTCCACCCTTGTGGATGGAAGGTGGCCCTCCTCTGGTGCTTTCTTCGCCCAATAATTTTTATTAATTCCAAAATGACTCTCTGTGAAGTTTCAGGACTTTTGGAGTTGTGTAGAATAGGTCTCTAATATTTGCTCCTTTTCCAGTCCAGAATTCCAACTGCCGGCATTCTCCCTCTTCATGTAAACCTTGTAAAATAAGACATAAAAGGCATAATTATTGTGCTATAATGTGTAATAACAACCCATAATGCAATAAATATCAATATAAAAGCATGATGCAAATTGGACGTATCAGTGGCGGGGCGCCGGCGGGAAGGAGGTCCGGCGACGGGGTGAGCGGCGTCCGGCGAGGAGGAGTCGGGGACGGCGGCGATGGTTGCCGATCCAGATCCAGCGCATGGGGAGGGGAAAGAGAGGAGCGAGAGGTGGATCGGTGTGGGGAGTGAGGTGGTTGTGGGCTAGGTCACGGGAAGTGGGGGGTTACGGGGTGCGGTTGGGTCGTGGCTGGTCGACTGGGCCGGTTGGCCTAGTTGGCCAGGGGGGTTCTTTTGTTTGCTTTTATTTTCATTCCTTTTATTTATTCTTCTATGCTTTATTTTAGTTACACTTTAATTTTAGTTTTGTAAAATATATTATTAGTACCTAAATTAGCTTTACTAATTAGACCACAGCCACAAAAAGTTTAACTCATAAATAAAATATTTTAATATTTTGTCAATTATAAAAGGCATTTATTTAATTGTCTAAGCCACTGTTTCATTTATATTAGAGTATTTAAACACTTTATAAAAGATGATTTCTCCACCATAATTACTTTTGAATTATTTGATACATGGAGAACATTTTAGTTTTGTCACTCAAAAACTTTATTTGTTTGACTTGATTTTGAATTAGAATTCGAACGAGATTTGAATCATCCCGAGATTAACAACAGTAATGGTGACATGGCATCATTAGTAGAGGGTTACTGTAGATTAATTATACGGGCGTCACAAGCTCCCTCATTTACATCATTCTATCTTGCAATCTTAGTCCTAGTTATTTTATGTGATGTGATCATTTATCTCATTAAAGTTATTCTTCATAGTTGTCCATCGCAGTTCTATCCGAGTTCTCTGTTATGCTTTTGTATTTGTTGGCATATTGTTTTACCATCGTTATCATTAAGCCTGTCACATCATATGCTCAAACCATTATTGCATCCTACATCGATGGTTTCATTCCTCAGTAGTGTGCGTGATTGAATTCATATCTACCGAGCCTTATTTCTGTTGTTGTGTTTTGGGATTAGTTCAAAACATTTGAAAGAATTTTTTAATCTCCCATTCACCCCCCTCTGGTCGAGATACTATCGGTCCTAACACAACCGCTAAATTGTTTGCTTTCTAGATCGCTCCTGGCAGAACTCCGATGTTGATATCTTCCACCTCTGAAAGAATTTAGCTCATGATAGGGCTTGTTAGTATTATCAGAGGTGCATAGTCAAACATCTAAGGACCAAATAGTCACACGACACATGTCACCTAGATTTGTTAACGAGGTTCGTCGAACATTGGCTATATCCTTGGGGCCTATTGGCGCTCCTCCTCGCCGTCACAATACCACATACTGGCCACCCAGGCTTCCGCACACACCGCCGGCCCTTCTTGCGTACTTGTGCTATTATGTTGGCATAGTTTACATCATATGTCTATCCACATATTTATTTAAAAGGGTTAAGATACAAGTGTCCTACTAGGACATGACTTTTACCTTATATAGACATTGTACAACTCAGAGTCCAACTATAATCTACCTTGTACAAAATATTCGACACAATTCCAACAAATATAATAGCATTAACGTGCCATGTGAAGCCGAATTTCGGCAAGTTAGCTATGACATGCTTGTTTGGGCACACGTTGCTACTGGTAAAATTATACAGGGAGTTCTTGTACTAGCGTGAGTTGTCATGTTCTCTTTTAGTAGCGATTCAGCTAACAATCGAGACGGATAGAAGATTTTTTTTTAACCCCGGCCTCTACATCAGGAGGATGTATACAACCATATATTATTAAGAATCCAAAATCCCATAGTCAAAAAACATCGACCCGGGAATAACGCAAAAAGAAAACTAGAGTCCGCATGCCTCTCGACAGTAACTCCACCAGATAACCACTAATCCAATGTTACTAGACCACAGCAAAACAAGAAATACACAACTCGTAGGCTACTCCTTCAAGAAGGAATCACCGCACGTGCGCCTATGATGGCGAGTCCAACACAAGATTGCTCCGGATTCTCATCTCCAAAGTCAAGCTTCAACCCACCACCTTCAACAAGGACACAGCGCATGCACACGTCGACATAGCCTGATCATAGATCTTGTGTTTCCATGAGAGTGCATAAAGTCGTCGTTGAAGCCATATGTACCATCATCCCTTATCCGGGTGCCGACTCCTCGATAACTGAAATACCTCTAGAGAAGACAATAGAAGAGAGACGTCCATACCGCCTGCCTCCCGCCACTGTCGCACCACCTTCGATCCAGTAGCAACAGGCTAGACATGAGATCTCCACCAGAGCCACCGTGCAACATGTGCCGGTAATAAGCATGACTTGACATCCCCGCATAAAACGTCGTGCGTAGCGTCTGCCGGAGGCTTCACCTGCCGGCGATGAGAGGGATAGAAGATGGCGAGTAAAGATGGAACTCGCATTCGCTCACCATTCACTATTACCTTTTCCAGGTACTTGTGGCTATATAAGCTCGGCGCTTGAGGTGTAATGGTCATTCATCTAAGTGAGATCGACTAAAAACTCTGAACATATAACCTACTCCCTCCGGTCCTAAATATAAGTCTTTTTAGAGGTTTCAAATGGACTATAATATACGGATGTACATAGACATATTTTAGAGTGTAGATTCACTCATTTGCTCCGTATGTAGTCTCTTGTTGAAATCTCTACATAGACTTATACTCCCTCTGTTTCAAAATAAGTGCCTCAAGTTTAGTACAACTTTGTAGTAAAGTTAATACAAAGTTGAGACACTTATTTTAGGAGGAGCAAGTATATAGTAGTATACAAGAATGGATATTGTAGGGAAGCATATTCATTCCCCCTTTTGGTTCCTGGATGAAGCGTAGCTAGCTTGCCATCCCAAATTTGATTTTTTGTCCAAAAAGACCACCTGCCCAACGGAATTGCTAGAAAAGACCCCCGCCGGATGAAATGCAAAAAAGACCCCCTCGGCCGTGGCGGCAGGCGCGCCAGCCGACATGTGGCACCTGCCGCCACACTGGTAGGCGGCACCACTGCTCATGACACTGTTTACGCGGGGTGACGGTTTTGACACAGTAGAACGGCAACGGACGCGACTAAACAGTGTTGCCGCCACACCAGGAGGCGGCAACACTGTTCACTCGAAGCATTGTTCACTATTCATATGGATGAATAGTAATTTCCAAAAAATAGCAGAAAAATTCAAAAAAAATTTGATTTTCAGATTTTTAGTGGTGGGTAGTGTTTTTCAGATTTTTTTTGAATTTTCTGCTATTTTTTTTTAAAATTACTGCTCATCAATATGAACAGTGAACAGTGTTGCTGCCTCCTGGGGTGGTGGCAACACTCTTTAGTCGTGTCCGCTGTCGTTCTGCTGTGCCAAAACCGTTCCCCCGCGTAAACAGTGTCATGAACAATGGTGCCGCCTACCGGTGTGGCGGCCAGGGGCGGAGCTACAGGGTGGCCAGGGTGGGCCGCGGCCCACCCTGGGATTTTGGAGCACCCTATTATACCTATGGATGTTTAACTGGGCTAGAAAAAAATAGCCCAATAATTTCCGCTGCGCATGCATTCAGCCACAGCCCACAACCACGACCTCGTTGGCTCGTTCTAGATCGCACCAGCCAGTCCCGAGCCAATCCGACGACCGACGCCCTCGCCTCACCGCCGCGGCGCCGCCGTTCCTCACGGCCTCGCCGGCTCGCCGATCTGGCGGTGCCGAGCCGCCTCCTTCCTGCCCGGCGCCTGGCCTCGTCTCCCCGCGCCCCGCCCCTGCCGCTCTGCCGTTCTGCACCGTTGACCCGAGCAGCGGCTGCTGCCTGCCCGCCCGCCCGCCGTCCCCGCCTTGGCCCTCCGCCCTCCTGCAAAGCCGGTGACCGTCGGTGCCGCTCAAGAGCCGATCTCGGCCGTCCGTGGCAAACACCACAGCAAACATGCAAATCAATTTAAGGTACTAAAACCCTCTAATTTTTGATTTAGGGTTTGCCTTTTCGACTATGCTATCATGAATTGATGAACACATCATAATTTTGGACATCATTTCTGACTCAATTAGTTTTATTGATAGAAACTAAATTTTATGGCAGGAATTTTGAAGAATGAAGAGGGCCGGAGACAATGTTTCTCTTTTCCAGAGAGAAGCTATGAAGATAGGGAAGAAGAAGGCAATGAATTTGTCAAATGTGGCCGAAGAGCAAGCCAGAGAACTTTTGTGTATGCCGGTTGTGATTGAAGAGCAAACTCAAGAACCAACAATGTCTATGTCAAATGTGGCTGAAGAGCAAGCCGAAGAACTTGTGTGTAGGCCTTGAAAATCTTGTTGATCTCTAGGTTAAGCTTGTTCAAACAGGGAGACATATAGTTCATCATTTGGTGTACTTCCTTCTAAAATTGGTATTGATTCTACCAGTGGCAACAACGAATGTTGAGAGAGCATTTTCTGCCATGGGTATAGTGAAGAGCAAGTTGAGAAATAAGATGGGTGATAGTCTTTTGGATGATTGCCTAGTCAGATACATTGAGAGGGATGCTTTTGCCGAAGTGAATGGAGATGATGTAATTGATACTGTCATGGCAATGCAAAAGCATAGGCCAGAAACATATTCTTTTCGAGCTTCTGAAGGTATGTACTATGGTCTATATAGTATGCACTATGTATGCTTCTTTATGCAAAACTTAGACTTAATTGAGAATTTTAGTGTGTTTGTAAGACCATATTGTGATATTGATCTATTTCTATGTGATATTGGTAAGTACTTAGAACGCCCACATGTCGTATTTCTTGTAAAAAAAATTTGGAGGGTCGGACCACCCTGATGTCAAATGCTAGCTCCGCCACTGGTGGCGGCAGGTGCCACGTGTCGACTGGCGTGTCTGCCGCCATGGCCGAGGGGGTCTTTTTTTCCAATTTCATCCGGCAAGGGTCTTTTCTAGCAATTCCGTTGGGCAGGTGGTCCTTTTGGATAAAAAAATCCCCAAATTCACCCACTATCATATCACACATGGGCATGAAAATCCACATCCACTACGCCTACAGAAAAATATGGTTGTTGCTCTGAGCCGGGGATGTATACGCTTGAGGTGAGCGCACACGCTCGAAGGAGACAATTGAAGTGGGAAAGTTTGAGTGACAACGACCACAGGTTATTGCCGGCTACCAGAAAGGTAAAGACGTACAACAAGAGCCTTAGAGCAACTCCACTCGTTCGCCTCAAATAAGATTGGGTTAGCGCTTTAGGCCACAGGGGCAATCTAGGTACCAGCCACGCCCCCAGGGGCTGCCCCCCAAGATGTTAAGCTCAATTGTACATTTCCCGCCTACCAGAAAAGGCGATCAACGCCACAAGGCAAGCCATCAACGCCACAAGTCCGGCAATCACCATGCCACAGTTCAGCGATCAATAATCATGAAAGTTCAGTGTTCAAAAGAAAGGACCGCGAGCGCGGGCTAGTCGGTGTACTGCATCAAACAGCGGCGACGTCCTCCAGCGTCAGACTGGCGGGAGTCGGCGTGCGCGGGCTAGTCGGAGTCGGCGCTGCTTTTGTGTTGGGCGTGTGGAGGCGTCGCTGGGGCTTGGCGGCGGCGTTGGGGTCGGTGTGGGCGCCGCCGTCGACGACATCTGGTTCAGGATGAGGCCACGCTCCGCGAGGAACAACGCCTTGACCTGATCGTCCATGGTCGACATGTCCGCCCCTCCCATCAGGAAAGCCATGTCGGTGTTCCTCTTTTTCACGGCGACGTTGGTCCGGAGTAGGGTGACTTTGGTCCGTAGTAGGTCAAGCTTGGCGGCGCTGGTCGTCATCAACGTCGACCATCGCGCCTCGGTTTTCTCTTCCCTCTCGGCGGCTCGGGTCTTGGCATCGGCGATGAAGTGTTCGATGGACTCTTGTAGACGCGCAATGACCGGAGAGGCGTCCTTCGCCGAATTGGTGCTTTTCTTGCCTTCAAGGCGCCCATGGGCCGCGCCCGACGTCGGCGCGTCCTGCTTGTATGTCTCCTTGGCCTTGTCGAGAGTGCACCAGACTTCCGCCCACTTCTCACACTTCCCGATCCGGGAGAACAGGTGGAGGTACTTGAAATCTTGGTCGGAGCTGGTGTCCTGGCAAAATATGGCGAACATCCAGGCCATCTGCTCCGAGAAGGAACAAATGTCAGCGACGCACACAGCGGAAAAAGAACGAGGAACCGGCATCATACCTGACTCTCGTAGTTGGCGCCACTTTTCGGGAGAGCCGCGATCTCCTCGACAATCCCATGCCATTTGTTGCACACTGTTTGGATGAGCACCCAATGGTTAGCCATGGCCTTCGCGCCGCGCTGCATGTGGACGCCAACGAAGTAGGGATCGACCAGCTTGCGCTCGTCGAACTCCGCCTTGATGCGTTCCCAGTACGTCTCGGCATTCTGGTTCGTGCTGGTGGTCGGGTCAAGGCAGACGACCTTCCACGCTTCGGCGAGGCACTCGTCTTCTTTGGACACCCACTTGACGTGTGGCTCACTGGTCCTGGCCGCCCGCCTCCTCTTCTTTTTGCCTTTCTTCCCCGGAGCAGGCGCCGGCTCCTCCTCCTCTTCCTCGTCCTCTTCCTCCTCTGGTTCCTCCTCGCCGTAGTCGAGCCCATTGTCCATGTCGTCGTTGAGGTCGACTGCATCTTCTTGGGCGTTGAACCGGGGGAGGCCGTGGCGGCGGCCGAGCCGGTCGTGATGATGTCGTCCATGTCGGCCTCCGTCACGTCGGGGTTGCTGAGATGCGATGACAGGGCCTGTGAGAAGAGCAGCGCGCCATGGTGCAGAGGTGGCGTCAGGGAAGATGCGTAGGCCAGCGGCGAGTAGGTGTACGGGGGTGCTGGAAGCCGGCGAACACGGGTGAGGGCGTGCATTGGGCAGGGTGGCCATGTGGAAAGGTGATGTTGGGGTTGAAGCCGCCGTGCGCATCACCGTCGGCGTAGCCAGACGATGGCGTGCAACCCTAGGGGTGTGTCGCTGACGACAAGCTGGCCGGCGACCCGACACTCTGTTGGCTCCAGCGAACGTGCGGGCCGTGGCCTCCGGGTAGATTCATCATCCTCGCGCAAGACGCTGCTTGTTCCACCGTGTGATCTGCCTGCTCCTCCACGGCCGCGACCACCACCGCCCTGTCCCGTGTCTTCTTGGCGTTGAGCCTGTTCCGCCGGTCGGTGGTGACAGCCTCCCGGCGCTGCATTTCCGCCTTCCAGTCGGCGTTTTACATGCCTGGGGGGCTTGGACGGCGTCTCCCGTGGCTTCCTCTGCTTTGGCTGGGTGGCATCGGCATCGGTAGCAGCGCGAGGGGAGGCTTACTTCTTCAGTGGCATGGTGGCTGAATGGAGGGGAAAGGGAGGAGAATGGCGGGAGAGAAGGCCGGAATGGAGGGAAACGGAGGGGAAAAGGTAGTAGAATCCGCGGGAAAAGGGCCTTCTCTCGCTGACAGAGCGGAGCCACGCGCCTTTTCGCTTCGGCCGGCGCCCCTAGGCGACCCCCGTGGGCTTGGGTTCGGCTCGGGTTCGTCGGCTGCTATTTGGGCCCAAACGGGCGGAAAACAAGACCCTGGGGGCGCGACTGGGGCGTTTTTTGGGCGCCAAAGCTAAAACTTGGCCTTGGGGGCTGTTAGGGGCGCTGCTGGAGTTGCTCTTAGAGCATCTCCAGCCGTTGCCCCCCAGAAGGCTTAAAAATCGCAGCCCGGGGGCGAGCCGGCGCTAAATGGGCGCTGGGGGCGATTGGGTTCCTAGCCGCCGCACCCAGATCACCCCTAGGCGTCGATATCGGCCCATTTTTTCGCAAATGACCCTGCTTTTCGGCCCAGTTTCGGCGAAAAATCGGCCCGTATCGGCGCAAATCGGCCCATATTCGCCGTGGTTCGGCGCAAATTCAACAAAAGTAAATTTTTTATCACATAGTTCATCACAGAAAATCAACAAAAATCAAATAGTTCAACAACAGATAATTCAATACAAATTATATAGTTCAACAAATAAAAACTCATATTTTATCACACGTCAAGCTAGGCGTTTCCCTTGAGCCTCCAAAGGTGCTCCACATATCCTGCTGCAGTTGTTGATGCACTTGTGGGTCTCGGATCTCCTGACGCATATTGAGGAAGGCAGTCTAGGTTGCCGGTAGCTGGTGATCAACTTATGCAAGAGGACCCTGCCTGTAATATGGTTCAGTGTCAAACACTGGCTCTTCCTGCTCGCTCTCAATGATCATGTTGTGCAAGATGACACGGCAAGTCATGATCTCCCACATTTGATCTTTTGACCAGGTCTGAGCAGGGTACCGGACAACAGCAAATCAAGATTGGAGCACACCAAATGCCCGCTCGACATCCTTCCTGCAAGCCTCCTGAACCTTCACAAAGTGGGAGTTCTTGCCTCCTGGCACAGGGTTTGAGATAGTCTTCACAAATGTAGACCATCTTGGATAGATGCCATCAGCTATGTAGTACCGCTAATTGTACTGCCGCCATTGACCTCGAAGTTCACCGAAGGAGAATGGCCTTCAACAAGCTTGGCAAAGACGGGGGAGCACTGCAGCACGTTGATGTCATTGTGAGTTCCTGGCATACCAAAGAAGGAGTGCCAAATCCAGATGTCCTGCGTGGCCATTGCCTCAAGTACCACACTACAACCGCCTTTGGCGCCTTTGTACATCCCCTGCCAAGCAAATGGACAGTTTTTCATTTCCAATGCATGCAGCTGATGCTTCCAAGCATCCCAGGAAATCCTCTTGTTGCATTCTGTGCTAGGATCCGAGCAGTGTCTTCAGCATTGGGTGATCGCAAGTATTGCGGTCCAAACACTGCCACCATGCCACCTCTTGAGCACTGCGTTGGATTTCCCCGAAGACGAGGATGATGCAGCAAAGTAGCGTAAGTATTTCCCTCAGTTTTTGAGAACCAAGGTATCAATCCAGTAGGAGACCACGCACAAGTCCCTTGTACCTACACAAAACGATAACAACTCGCAACCAACGCGATTAGGGGTTGTCAATCCCTTCTCGGTCACTTACAAAAGTGAGATCTGATAGAGATGATAAATAATATTTTTGGTATTTTTGATAGATAGATGCAAAGTAAAAAAAAGTAAAAGGCAAAGTAAAAACAAAGCAAGTAAATAAAGTGATAGAGATTGATATGATGAGAATATACCCGGGGGCCATAGGTTTCACTAGTGGCTTCTCTCAAGAGCATAGATTTCCTACGGTGGGTGAACAAATTACTGTTGAGCAATTGACAGAATTGAGCATAGTTATGAGTATATCTAGGCAATGATCATGTATATAGGCATCACGTCCAAAACAAGTAGATCGAAACGATTACGCATCTACTACTATTACTCCACTCATCGACCGCTATCCAAAGATGCATCTAGAGTATTAAGTTAAAAGCAGAGTAACGCCTTAAGCAAGATGACATGATGTAGAGGGATAAATTCATGCAATATGATAAAAACCCCATCTTGTTATCCTCGATGGCAACAATACAATACGTGCCTTGCAACCCTTTACATCCATCGGGTAAGGACACCGCAAGATTGAACCCAAAGCTAAGCACTTCTCCCATTGCAAGAACTACCAATCTAGTTGGCCAAACCAAAAAGGATAATTCAAAGAGACTTGCAAAGATAACTCAATCATACATAAAAGAATTCAGAGAAGAATCAAATATTTTCCATAGATAATACTGGATCATAAACCCACAATTCATCGGTCTCAACGAACACACCACAAAAAGAAGATTACATCGAATAGATCTCCACGAGAGAGGGGGAGATCATTGTATTGAGATCCAAAAAGAGAGAAGAAGCCATCTAGCTACTAGCTATGGACCCGAAGGTCTGAAGTAAACTACTCACACTTCATCGGAGGGGCTAGGGTGTTGATGTAGAAGCCCTCCATGGTGGATGCCCCCTCCAGCAGAGCTCCGGAACAGGCCCCAAGATGGGATCTCGTGGATACAGAAGGTTGCGGTGGTGGAATTAGGTTTTTGGCTCCTGTTCTGATCGTTCGGGGATACGTGGGTATATATAGGAGGAAGGAGTACGTCGGTGGAGCGTCAGGGGGCCCATGAGGTAGGGGGCGCGCCCAGGGGGGCGTGCCCTCCACCCTCGTGACTGCCTCTGGCACTGCTTGGAGTAGGGTCCAAGTCTCCTGGATCACGTTCGGTTGGAAAATCACGTTCCCGAAGGTTTCATTCCGTTTGGACTCCGTTTGATATTCCGTTTCTTCGAAACACTGAAATAGGCAAAAAACAGCAATTCTGGGCTGGGCCTCCGGTTAATAGGTTAGTTCCAAAAATAATACTCCCTCCATTCCTAAATGTAGGGTGTATAGTTTTTGGCACGAAAATTAAAGAACGCACGTGAAGGCAAAATTTCACAAGATTTGGGCAAGTTTACACCTGACTAATTGACATGAGAAAATAGAGGAGCTTGCATGATATAAGGAAACGTAATCAAATCCTAAAAAAATTTATCCAAACGACTGTTGCAACCCAATACACCTTAGATTTTGGATTTTTTTTCAAAAATCTATACACCTTATATCAAGGAATGGAGGGAGTATAAAAGTGGAAAATAAAGCCCAATATAGTCCAAAACAATAGATAAAGTAGCATGGAGCAATCAAAAATTATAGATACGTTGGAGACGTATCACACCACTGCCCTACAGAACTCATAGAAACACTCAATGGTCGTGGACTCGGCCATGCGCCCATAGTCATCGAGTGAATCACCGGTAGCTCCGTATGCAAGCATCCTCATAGCTGTCATGCACTTCTGGATTGAGGTGAATCCAAGTGTGCCGGTGCAATCCTTCTTGCACTTGAAGTAGCCGTCGAACCCCCGAATGGAATTCACAATCTTAAGGAAAAGCTTTCGGCTCATCCGATAATGGCGCCGAAAAACTTTGTCACCATGCAATGGAGCATTGGCAAAGTAGTCGGAGTAGAGCATGCAATAGCCTTCCAGACGATGTCGGTTCTTTGCTTTCAGCCGCCCCGGCGCCGAGCCACCTCGCCATGGCTTATCATTGCTCGCGAGCAAGCCGGCGAGGGCGGCGAGGACCATGAGATGCTCCTCCTCCTGCATGTTGGCACCGGCTTCCTCCTCCAGCGACGCCGTGAGCGCCTCCTCGTCATCTGAGTCCATCGCCGAGCAGGCAAACCGCCGAACACTTGACGGGAGTGATGGGCGCACAGCCGCCGGTATACCACCCTGTGTGGCCGGAGCGCCGGAAAACTCGCTCGGAAGGTGGTGGAGAGGTCGGCGCGGCTAAACCTTCTCTTTTTTCCGGCGGGGAATGGCCTATCTAGCGGTGTTGGGCGCCGGGCGGCGCCGGGATCGGCAGGGTGGTGGCCGAGCGCTCGGGGGTGGGGAGGCGAATCTGGACGATTGCCTTGACTTTTCGCCTGGCAGTGTGGCCCAGGCGTGTTTTTCCCTTCCGCCGGAGCCCCCGAGCGCCCCCCAGCGCACTGGGTTCGGCCTGGCATCGCCGGGCTCAAAAACAGGCCGAGCCGGTGGATTTCGGCGTCTTGGGGCGCGACTGGGGGGGGGGAGGGGGGTTCGGCGCCGGTGCGAAAAAAGTCGCCGTGGGGGGCCTGTTGGGAGCGCCCCCAACAGATGCTCTTGCGTCTTTTTTTTTTGTATTCTTCCTCTCTTTTTTGTATTCTTCCTGATTGGGTCCTTTCCCCGTGCAAGAGAGAGTGGTACACAAAGGGTCGCCGTCAGAATTCAGTAGCACGGGTCGGTTGTTCATATGACGGGGAGGTTGCGACGTCATGACGAGGAGAGGAGGCTGCGATGCTGCTGTGACGGTGCTGCCGTGAATTCTTCCTTCCTGGCAGCCGCACGAGAGCATGTCATGCCATCAAAAGAAAGAAGAAAGTCTGAATTTGGAAGGGTGCGGTCAGAGTCAGAGAGCAGCCGTTTTGTCGTGTGGGAAACTGCGAACGCCTTTCTTTCTTTCTTTACTCGGTCTACTACGGTGGTACAATAAGTATATTCCCATGCGTGCAGAATGTAGGAACGGTCGCTCTTCCGGCGGTGCGATTCAGAGGGGGTGAATGTTGGCAGTCAGGTCAGACATCACATGAGAGAAATCCCGTCTTTCCGTTGAAAGATGAACACATGCACTCCTATTTTTTAGCACTGTTACTGGCAATACTGCCTGTTATAAACAGTCTTATATTGTGGGACAGAAGGAGTGCAACGAGCAGCAGCAGAGCCACAAACTACAAAGAATTATTTTTTTTCAAGAGCAGGAAGAGCATAAGAAAACAATGACAATGACAATAGGCTTCCCAACTGTGGGAAAGAATCGATCTTTCTCTCTGTAAGTACATTTTACAAATTTCATTTACTGTTCTGTACTAGTAGCTCCTGTCCAAAGCATCGGAGCCAGAGGTGGTCTCCTCCTTCAGTCATTGGAAAGGGCCAAGTTTCTTGCCTTTTTACAAACGAAAAATTTGAACTGCCACCTCTCTAGGGGAGCCCCGACAGTTGAGATTTTACTGAATGAGAAGACAAAAATATAGAGATAAGATGTACTACAAGGGGACTATACCAGCAAGCAGATCAAGGCAAGCCTTGAATGAAGCTGCAGTTGCTTTTTTACAATGGTAATACTCCCTCCATTCCAAATTACTCGTCGTGGTTTTAGTTCAAATTTGAACTAAAACCACGCCGAGTAATTTGGAACGGAGGGAGTACTTCACAACTTACTACGTACATTCGTGTTTCATGATGTACATTCATGGACTCACCAATCCGAGATCCCAGGAGCCTGGTCAGGGTGTTTAACTCTTAAGTCACAACCTCCCGAGGAGTTGAAGTATGACCTACTATATGCTAATGTTTCAGCTCAATCAGAGCTCTGTGCACTAGTACTTGTTTCTGACTCACTTTGGTAGTAAACTATGTCACCCGTGTCGCTAACATAGTGATCCTCCTTCAAACTCCGCGATAGCACCTGCAGTAGGTGAAATGGGAGAGGAGCCGACTTCTCTGGTTCTTTGTAGTACTTGCCAAGCACTGGCTTTGCTGCCTCAGTCTGCAGGTTACATCCAAACCAACATCTAGTTAGCAAGGTGGCTCTAGAGAATGCCACATATTTTGAAGCATGTTCGAGAAAAAGGCAAGAGCTCAGGAGCAGGGGATGGTGGCTTACCGCCTCGACAAGATGGTAATGCGGGATTTGCGGGAAAAGATGATGAATGACATGGGTGCCAATGTCATGGTGTATGTTGTTGATCAACCCGTAGTCCCGATCAAGTGTTGTCAATCCTCCACGCAGATAGCTCCATTCCTATTAGTTTGCAAAGCCATGTCGATAAGAAATCAGACTAGGACTGTTAAGCAATTATAATTTATAAATGAAAACCATGTAAACTGAAGCAGCTACTGGGAAACATTATATCTTCCATTTCTAACATCCACCGCTAGGATTACTCTTCTGACTGAAGGAAACATTTGCCACTTGGGCATAACACATGATACCTATCTTGAATAAGTACCACACATGTCAAAGGTTGAATTACAGACCAGAAGAACTAACAATTTAGAGAAGTCAGAAATAAATTTAACTGAACAATCAACATATGTTGGCGGGATGTGCCCTTATGAACCTTCCATTAAATATTTTTCAAATTATACTACTATGTTTGCCATTTTCTTTAAGAACATCGATTATGCTTAGGTTTTTGTTTTCCACATGCATATTCTACTTAAAACAGCAAACCGTATTTTCTGTCATTTTAACAAATAATAATGCATCAGGCCATTGTATTTCGAACATTAAGCAGTTATCCTGAAGCATTGATTCATTGCAAATCTGATTCAACCATGATATTTACCTTTCCACGATACCAGGGAACCTTGTCTTCGTGACCATGATGATGCAAGTATGTGACAAAATCCAGCCACATAACAAATATCTGCACATGGGTTCACCAAAATTAATCACATGAATTGGCTTATCCAAATTCTAAGCTTGCCGAAATTGGGCATCTGATGAAAGGCGTGAAGCTCTTACCACATATGGGACTGCATAGAGCTTTAGCATTTTAAGAGGCCCCATCACAAAGGTCAGACCTGCAAGAACCCCAATCATTGCCAGCCAGGATGCAGTGGATGTTAGCACATCCTTTTTCTCATTAGGTTGGAACAAATCGCTGTTCGGGTTGAAGTGTGAGCCTTCCTTGCCAGGGCTCCTCGCAAACTGCACAGAACAAGAATTTACCATGTTAGAAAACAAGACCAACCAATTCACACGTCGTGGTAAAATCAAGCAGCTTTGTGCCTCACCAAGTATAAGGGGAATGCAAGCATGGGAAATGGCATGCTGAACCGCAACTTCTTTGTCATATTGTCCAGGCTATTGTACAGCCTCTGGGGTAGCTGCAAATTATCACAATTCAAGGAATCATCAAGCACAACTCACCAAAACGCCGTCTCTCTGAAGAATTATGCATGCATGAACCCACCGAGAAGCAAAGAGCCAAAGACCTACCGGGTGCCAGGATTCGTCCTTCTCCACATGGCCGTGGTTCTGGTGGTGCGTCCTGTGGCTGATCCTCCTGCAATTACATTCACACAAGGCGACGCCTTTCTTAGCATCAATAACAATTCCACAACAAAGAAGAAAATACAACATGCACTCATCGTACCACCCGTTGTATGGAACGAGAATTGAGGAATGGAGTATGTGGCCGACCACGCTGTTCAGCTTTGGGTTGCTTGAGAAGCTCCCGTGCCCACTGCAAAACACCAAACAGTCGTTACAGGACAAGAGACAAACATCGTGGTTTCAGGCCAAAACCGGCATGGAAGTCCAATCTTTGGGTGTGGGGTACGGAGGGGGGACGGCCCGTACCAGTCGTGTCCCAGGACGAAGAGCGCCCAGAACATGGTGCCCTGCGCGGCCCAGTAGAGCGGCCAGACGAGCCAGCTGTCGGCCCGCGCGGCGGCGGCGGCGAGGCCGAGCACGACCAGGACGTCGCGCAGCACGTAGCTCATGGACCGCCACGGGTCCTTGACCCAGCAGTGCTTCGGGATGGCCGCGCGGATCTCCGCCAGGCCGAACGGCGGCGGCGCCCCCGGGTTGAACCCGGCCGAGGAGCTCCCGGCCTCCTCCGCACCCCCGAGGCCCCTTCTATCCTCCTCGAAGACGGAGGCGAGGCGGGTGGGCGCGGCGACGCGGAGCGCCCAGTCGCGGTGGATAGCGGCGGGCGCGGGGCGACGCGGCCCCGCGGCGAGGTGGGGCGGCGACGGCAGCGCAATGGCGCTGCCGCGGCTGCGCGCGCGGAGCGGCGTGAGGCCGCGGCAGTCGGAGAGGGCGAGCCGGGCCATTGGGCGACGGCGCCGCAGCGATGGATGGCTAGCTAGTCCAGTCGTGTACCACCACGGCCGCGCCGGTCGCCGAGGATCTTGTGCGTCCGGGAGGGTGGAAGGGACTGGGGTTAGCGGTGGTCGGGATCGGCAAACGCGAGGTTTCTATATACGCGCGAGAGGGAGGGAGATCGCTGGCGCGTGCGAGGGAGCGCGCGCTGGCGAGGCGGGGCGGGGGAAGGGGGAAGGTGCGCGTCGGCATCGCGATGGAATTGGGTATGGACTATGGAGTTGGACGCGGTGCGGTCGACTCGGACCGGGATGGCGGTCGGACCCGGGTCCAGCCACGGGAGCTGGCACGTGTGAACTGCCGCGGGTGGACTCTGACGCCGCTAACTTGTTTTTTTGACTGGTTACTTTCCTTTTCTTTGTTTTGAACTACTAGAGCTTTTTTGGGAAAAGATTCCGGACGTCTGGATTTTGCCCATGGCAAATAGAGCTTTTTTATGTCTATACTTTAGTTAATGCAATTATCAACTAAACTTGCCATCCTCGTGTCAACTGCCATAAAAAACGGTAAAGGGAAAAATCTAAATGTTTGAGATTTATCGGGTTTTCTTCTCTTATACTTCCTCTTTCCAATATAGGAGACTAGTTTATTTAAAATTAACTTTTTTTTTCCGACGGGAAGGTCATAAGGCGAAGGCGTTTGATATGCTGCACGCTTTTGGGCATCCGTGGCAATCTATGTCCAACCATGCCGCAGAACACAACCAGACATGTGATGCATTGCCGCCACCAAAATTGACAATTCACGTGAATCTAGGGTTTAGGAAATTAGAGGCCACCATGGCCACTGAAAAATATACAGAGACAATATTAACCTTTTGGTCATGGTACTCCATTATATTGAGTGGTGGTATTCTCTAACACTAGAAGTGGAGTATCAGCCTACGTCTACGCTCATAGAGGTGAGTGTATGAGCGTCTGCGTCTGTAATGTGTTTAAAAAAAAGTGAAGTACTAGTCAATATTAACCATTCGATTAGGAGGAATGAGTGACCTATATTATCTTGTGGGTAGCTTCTTGGAGAATCAAGGGAAGTCACAGCTTGCTTTATTCTCGGGCTGAATAAAGTGCCTAGGAAGGGTCATTGGCGGCATTAGCATTGGATCAAGGCATAGACCGCCTTCATTTACTGTAGTACTCTAGCTACAGATAACGAATGAAGTGGGCCTCAAGCAACGGCCAGACTGCCTGGGCTGTCTCTGCCACTGGAAAGGTTGGACGAAGAATTGTGCTTCATCAACCAAATTGGTGAAGTTAATGTCTCCTTTTGGAGTAGGAGCATTGTGTTAGACAGGTCTGCCAATAACGACTATCCTAATTATCTTCCTTGTGAGCATTGTCTTTGCAACCTTTTTTCGCTCCTAGGGCTACTTTGATTCAAGGAAATTCCCTAGGATTTTTGGATGGTTAGAATTAGTAAGAATTTTTTCTAAGTTGGTCATTTGATTCACAGGATTAAATCCTATAATTCCTATGGATTTTTTCTAAAGAATCATGTGTACTATATTTCATAGGAAATCTAACATTCACTCCATTCTCTTTTTATAATTTATTTGTTTTTCTGTGGCATCAAACACTCTACTAACCCTATAGAGTTCAAGTGGGCATGCCACTCGAAGGAGCCCTTTGGTTTATATGAATTTTCTAGGAATCATAAAGGATAGGAATTTTGTAGGAAATTTTTCTTTGGAGCTCTTTGATTTGTAGAAATGGATTCCTATTCGTATGTACGATAAGAACCCATCCTCCACCTTTGAAAGGAAAAAAGGAGGCCTTTTTTGGTTCATAGGATGGGAATATCATAGGAATAGGAAAAAGCATATGAAGTGAGGTGATCGTATGTCAATTCGTAGATGGAAATAGATGTCATTTGATGCAGAGGATACAATTTTTTTCATTGAGTTTAGACTAATGTTTTTTTTAATGTGAGGGATTGGTTTTTATCCTACATAGGAATAGAAATCCATTACTACAAACCAGATGGCTCCAAAGCAAATTTTCCTTTGAAAAGAAGGCCTTAGCCTAGAATCAGTAAAAAGTACTATCGTATGCATCAAATGACATCTCTTTCGATGAGAAATTGAGATACATGTCACCTCACTTCCTATGATTTTTCTATGAGATCTATTTTTGTATCATTATGATATTTCTATCCTATGAGCCAAAAGAGACCAATCCTATATTTTTCATATTCATGTGTGGTGACAATCCTATGAATCAAAGAGAGTCATAATCTTCTTTCCAAACAGTACGGTGAAGAAACAACGGTTCGACACTCTGCCTTGCAAGGGGCGTGTTCCAGACAATAGTGCATTCAACAATATTAGATTATCGCCTATTGGTGTGAATAACTAACGCAACACTTCTTTAGAATGAAGACGCTAGATGCGTCTGTCTTTAAATTAATAAAGCCTGCAACATAGGCAGTATAGCAGATCATCAAAGCTTACAGTCTCAAAAGCCCTCTGGCCGAGCATACGTAGGAAAGTTAGAGGGTTCTAAGCCAGAGAGGTCGCGAGCGAATACAAGGCCCGTTGGCCATAAACAGAGCATGCAGGCTCGCGAAAGAACAAAAGGGGCCACTCCACTAGGTAGTAGCCGCTGGTTCCCCTAGCCAACACGTACACTTGCTGAAGTCCGCGAGCGAATACAAGGCCCGTTGGCCATAAACAGAGCACGCTGGCTCGCAAAAGAACAAAAGGGGCCACTCCACTAGGTAGTAGTCGCTGGCTCCCTAGCCAACACATACACTTACTGAAGTCGTGCTTGGGCGTGCTCCATCAGCTCAGTATCCTTGCGCCTCCCCAACAGACTCCACTGTTGTAGAAACAAGTTGCATTTATAGATAACATTAGTCGGGTGTGACGAAAAAATGCCTTCAATCGTTAGTTTGTTCCGAATCAGCCATACTGCCCAGTGGAGTGCCCCTGCACAACTCCACATCACGCGTTTGCCTCGCCCCTGGACCGAATCGAGTAGACCGGCAAGTTCGTTGGTGGACCAGCGGTCCCACTGAACTCCAGCTGCTGCACGCACCGAGCTCCGGGCGAACCTGGCCAGCAGGCAATTGAAGAAAACATGGTTCGCGTCCTCGGGTGTCCCACACACCGCGCAAGGGCCCGAAGCAGGACCTTGCCGTTAGCCACATTCACGGATGTTGGTAATCTATTACGGAACATTTGCCACAGAAAAACTTTGATTTTGAGTGGAATACGTGCTTTCCAAAGGCCCTTGACTACAAGTTGTGTCGGCCCTTTGGCAGAGCTTGTGGTATAACGTTTTGACCGTGAATTTGCCAGAACCGCTGAGCGACCACGTCACTGTGTCAGGCAAAGTGGACAGTGCGGACGAGCTAACTAGGTTAAGCAAAGCCATGAAACTCGCACATTCTTGGTGATTAAGCTCGCGGCGAAAGTGGGCGGGCGGGCGATGATGGGGAACGTTGCCTGGAAAACAAAAAATTTCTACGCACACGCAAGATCCATCCATGGAGATGCATAGCTACGAGAGGGGAGAACATCTACATACCCTTGTAGATCGCTAAGAGGAAGTGTTTATCAACGCGGTTGATGTAGTCGTACACCTTCACCATCCATCCCGATCAAGTATCGAACATACGTCACCTCCGCGTGCAGCACAAGTTCAGCTCGATGACGTCCTCACCTTCTCGATCCAGCAAGAGAGGTGAAGTAGTAGATGAATTCCGGCAGCACGATGGCCTGGTGACGGTGGTGGTGAAGAACAATCTCCGTAGGGCTTCGCCAAGCACGACGGAAACTATGATTGAGGATAAACTAGAGGTGGCGGGGTTGCCGGCACACGGCTTGGTGAATCTCGATGTGTCTGGGTGCTAGCCCTGCCCCTCTATTTATATGTTGAGCCCTGGGGTCGTTTCTTGGAGAAAGAGCCTCCTCAAAGTCGGTTTGGTATGCAAGGCAAGAGTCCTTCTCGGACTCCAGGACCAGAGGCCAGGGTCCTTGGCGTTTGACCCCCTAGCCTCCACAAAACTCCTTTTGCACCTTCCTAAAGCCTCGTGGGCTTTACCCCTTAGCCCAAATAAAGTGTTCTTGTACCGAACATTTTGGGAAACATCCGAAACCCCTTCCGGTGAATTCCGGAACCCTTCCGGACACCAAACACTATTATCCCATATATCAATATTTATCTCCGGACTATTCCGGAGCTCCTCGTCATGCCCGTCATCTCATTCAGGACTTCAAACAACATTCGGTCACCAACATACATAATTCATATAATACTATATCATCAACGAACGTTAAGCGTGCAGACCCTACGGGTTCGAGAATGATTTAGACATGACCGAGAAGCTTCTCCAGTCAATAACCAATAGCAGGACCTGGATGCCCATATTGGTTCCTACATATTCTATGAAGACCTTTATCGATCGAACCTTTATGACAACATACGTAGTTCCCTTTGTCTCTTGGTATGTTACTTGCCCGAGATTCAGTCGTCAGTATCTCCATACCTAGTTCAATCTCGTTACCGACAAGTCTCTTGACTAGTTCTATAATACATCATCTCATAACTAACTCCTTAGTCACTTTGCTTGCAAGCTTCTTGTGATGCTATATTACAGAGAGGGCACAGAGATACCTCCCCGTCACACGGAGTGACAAATCCCAATCTCGATCCATGCCAACTCAACAGACACCTTCAGAAATACCTGTAGAGCATACTTATGACCACCCAGTTATGTTGTGATGTTTGATAGCACACAAGGTATTCCTCCGGTATCCGGGAGTTGCATGATCACATGGTCAAAGGAATATGTATTTAACACTAAGAAAGCAGTAGCAATAAATTGAACGATCATATGCTATGCTAACGGATGGGTCTTGTCCATCACATCATTCTCCTAATGATGTGACCCCGTTATCAAGTGACAACACATGTCTATGGTTAGGAAACCTTAACCATCTTTTGATCAACGAGCTAGTCTAGTAGAGGCTCAATAGGGAAACATTATTTGTTTATGTATCCACACATGTATTTAAGTTTTCGGTCAAAAGAATTCTAGCATGAATAATAAACCTTTATCATGAATAAGGAAATATAATAATAACCACTTTATTATTGCCTCTAGGGCATATTTCCAACACTCTCCCACCTGCACTAGAGTCAATAATCTAGATTACATAGTAATGAATCTATCACCCATGGAGTCTTGGTGCTGATCATGTTTTGCCCGCGGAAGAGGTTTAGTCAATGGGTCTGCCACATTCAGATCTGTATGTATTTTGCAAATTTCCGTGTCTCCATCCTTGACCTTTTCACGAATGGAATTAAAGCGTCTCTTGATGTGTTTGGTTCTCTTGTGAAACCTGGATTCCTTCGCTAAGGCAATTGCTCTGGTGTTTTCACAAAAGATTGTCATTGGACCCGATGCACTGGGTATTACACCCATATCGAATATGAACTCCTTCATCCAGACTCCTTCATGTGCTACTTCCGAAGCAGCTATATACTCCGCTTCACACGTAGATCCCGCCACAATCTGCTTGGAACTGCACCAATTGACAACTCCACCATTCAATATAAATACATATCCGGTTTGTGCTTTGAGTCATCCGGATCTGTGCCGAAGCTAGCATCAACGTAACCCTTTACGACGAGCTCTTCGTCACCTCCATAAACGAGAAACATATCCTTGGTCCTTTTTAGGTACTTCAGGATATTCTTGACCGTTGTCCAGTGATCCACTCCTATATTACTTTCATACCTGCCTGCCAAACTTATGGCATGGCACACATCAGGTCTGGTACACAGCATGGCATACATAATAGAACCTATGGCTGAGACATAGGGAATGACTTTCATTCTCTCTCTCTATCTTCTGCCGTGGTTGGACTTTGAGTCTGACTCAATTTCAAACCTTGCAACACAGGCGAGAACCCTTTCTTTGACTGGTCCATTTTGATGTTCTTCAAAACTATGTCAAGGTATGTGCTTTGTGAATGTCCTATTAAGCGTCTCCGAATGGATCGAGAATAGGGGTATAGAGGGGGGGTGATTAGACCCTCAACAAGTAAAAGTGGCAATTTTTAAGTTCTTCAAGTTAAGGTGGAGTTTTAGCACAAGTTTAAGCATTCACAATACATTTCAAGCAAGCATGCATGGCAAGAGTATGAGCAGCGGAAAGAGTAAAGCATGCTAATTGCAAGAAAGTAAAGGGATGGGATTCGAGTGTGCAAACACAATGAAGACATGGAGATTTTTGGCGTGGCTCCAATAGGTGGTGCCATCGTACATCCACGTTGATGGAGACTTCAACCCACGAAGGGTAACGGCTGCGCGAGTCCACGGAGGGATCCACCCATGAAGGGTCCACGAAGAAGCAACCTTGTCCATCCCACGATGGCCATCGCCCACGAAGGACTTGCCTCACTCGGGTAGATCTTCACGAAGTAGGTGATCTCCTTGCCCTTACAAACTTCTTGGTTCAACTCCACAATCTTGTCGGAGGCTCCCAAGCGACACCTAACCAATCTAGGAGACACCACTCTCCAAAAGGTAATAGATGGTGTGCTGATGATGAACTCCTTGCTCTTGTTCTTCAAATGATAGTCTCCCCAACACTCAACTCTCTCACACAGATTTGGATATGGTGGAAATAGATTTTAGTGGAAAGCAACTTGGGGAAGGCTAGAAATCAAGAATCTTGTGGTTTGATTGGAATATCTTGATCTCAACACATGAGTATGTGGTTCTCTCTCAGAAAATGTATGCTGGAAGTGTAGGCACGTTCTGATGGCTCTCTCACAAATGGAGAAGGGGTGGAGGGATATATATAGCCTCCACACAAAATCCAACCGTTACATACATTGGACCCAACTCGGTCAGACCGAATATAAGAACTGGTGAGACCGATTTAGTTCAAAATGTGAACGTTAGGAATCTCGATGGGATTGACTGGAACAACTTGGTGGGACAGATGTGCTAGGGCTAGGGCAAAACCTCATCTCGGCGAAGCCGATTGCGTGAACTCAGTGAGACCGATTTCAACAAAGAGCAGATAGAGAGTTGGTCAAGCAAACTTGGTGTGACCAAGCTTTTAAATAGCGGATAGCGGACTGGTTGCGGATTAGGGTCCGTGTAGCGTAATACGGATAGCGGGCGATATTGCGGGCGATATGTCCACGTAGCCAATTTTTAAAAAAACACTCATAAATTTAAGATTGTTGTGTATATTTCTAGGCCATTGACAAAAAATATGACACTTAATTTGAGAAATCATCATTTATATAAGAATATAAAATATAATTGAACAATATTTGGTCGTGCAACCATGCAAGCAAGACACATTTACCAAAATAGATTACACAACAGGACAACAATGACTTATATAGCGGGTGATATTGCGGATAGCGGACGATATAGCGCTCTAACAAGTGATATTGCGCTCGCATCATGACAACACGCTATTTTGTAATGCAACCTTAAACTAATAGTGGCAGGGTGACGCTACCGCTATTGCGGCTGCAATAGCGGAGGTAGCGGACGCTATTTAAAAGCTTGGGTGTGACCGATTGCTCATTTTGGTGAGACTGAAATGTTACAAAAGAGAAACAGAGAGTTTGCAGGGCCATCTCGGTGAGACCGAGATCTGTATTGGTGTGACCGAACTGTTAGGGTTTCTGGTAGTGGCTATGTCAAGTGAACTCGGTGGCGCCGAATAGAAGATTTTGGTGGGGCCGAGTTTGACTTTGGGTTTTGGACATATTTGGAAATGAGAAAGTGGTTGAGCGCTTTGGAGCAATATCACTAATGATTTTGAGCAAGTAGACCAGTAAGCAAGACCTCATCCCCTTTTAATAGTATTGGCTTTCCTATGGACTCAATGTGATCTTGGATCACTAAAATAGAAATGAAGAGCCTTGAGTTTTTGCCAATATGTGTCATTAGCACCTTGAAGGGGTTCCACATCCTCTTGTCCTTTCCACGCCATTGTTGAACTTGTCTGAAATGCACTAGATAAAACCATTAGTCCAACAAGAGATATGTTGACATTAATTACCAAAATCACCCAGGGAGCACTTGTGCTTTCAATCTCCCCTATTTTGGTAATTGATGACAACATACATCAAAGCTTTAGATAAAGGATATGCAGAGCAATAGGTAAATCTTTGGAGAAACATGTAACATGCATAAACTCCCCCTACATGTATGCAATCATTTGAAGATAGAATATAAGAACATGTGAATGCATAATCATGACAGAGCAAGCAGAGAGTTACATGTATCTTGGCTATATGCATCAGAGCAAATGATGTGGTGAAGAAGTGTACCTCCATGTTTATGAATCCCTCTTGCAAACAATATGTTCATCGGCAAGAGATCATCATGCACATGAGTGTGATGCATATACTTACCTTATGGTCTTGAGCTGGTTTTGGAAGAAGTGGACTTGAGAAAATAGGGTTAGATAACACAAGAACACTCTTAAGTAAAGCAATTTCATGAAACCACAAGAATACCAAGACTGGCATGACATGTAATGGGTAAGTACTGAGTACTTGATTTAGATATAGACATGTCCCCAAAGATCTAAAAGATATGCAATGAATTCCAAAGATTTTTGTCCCCTAGACATGGACTCTTTCTCCCCCTGAATCTTATATTGGATAATGGGAGAAGGTAGGGTAAGAGAAAACCAGAGCAAGAAATGTCACAATCAACCAAAATCAGAGCAACAAGGATATTCAGTGGCAATAGCTAGGATCAGCCATATTGACATGTCTTTCCCCTCTAAAAGACATGTGGCTTCTCTCCTCTTTGTTTACTAGCATTTGGAAGAGCTTAGATGTGCTCATATGATAAGCTTTGATGTGCTCTCTCTCCCCCTTTGACATCAATTTCCAAGAAGGGCGCTGCTAGAGCATGAGTCAAGTAGGTGGTCCTTGAGAGACACTACAAAGTAATAGGTATTTCATGATGCTTATATAGGAAATAATCATTGAGTGGAGCTAATGAAAATAGACATTTAAAAATGGCAAAACATTTTCTCAGAGTTGAAATCGGTGACGCCGAGTTGTTTCTGTCGGCGACGTCAAAATTACAGAGTCACAGAAGGTACTTATCGGTTCGACCGAGTTAGTCCATGTCGGTTGTACCGACGAACTATTCACAAGCAGGCCTTGTGTTTCGATGAGGCCGATAGGTTTTGATCGGAGGGACCGAGTTCAACACAGAGTAAAGACTTTGTCAACTCAGCTCACTTGGCAAAAGAAATCTCACAAGGATTTGTAGGGAATTAACTGAAAGATTTGCAATGAATTAACCACAGAAAGAAAAACAGAAAACAAGATCTAGATGAAGTTTTTTTTGTAAAAGGAGACAAACTAGCAAGAACCATATGCAAGAACATAGAGTAAATGAGCAAAGGAACACTAGAGAACTTCATCTAGAATGGGTCGGCGACAAAGTCACCTATGTTAGAGTATATTGACTGAGGAGTCAAGTGATAGCACTTGATCATAGGTCATACACATCATTTAAGCTCAAAATTGGGCTACCATTTTTTGTTTAGGCATTTTTATGTATTCACACCTTGTTGAGTTGCTTTAGCTCATGACTTGGGTCAAAGCTTCTCTAAGGTGGAATGACATACCTTGGGTGGTCGTGTTGATCTTGATCATGTAGTTGAACTTGTGTTGGATGCCCGAGGTTGATGTAGTCCATCAAGAGTTGGGAGCACCACTAGTAGTTTGAGTTCATCTTCCTGCATGGGTTAGTCTTGCAAGGAAGAGCACTTGTGTATCCAAAATGGCAATCGTGAACCTTGATACCAAAAGAAATTTGATAAATTGAAATTGTTAAAGGATGTGTTGAGTGAGTTCATGCTTCCTTGTATTCAACAACCATTTCATAGGAACTTGGTGATGTAGAGATTACTGCAAGTGTGAGTGATTTGTAATCTCATAGATTTGGGCTCATCCAAGACATATGATCATCATAATAAGAGAAATATCAAGGATTAGTCATAAAAGGCTCGTGCCTTGCATGTATCCAAATGGAGTTTCTACTCCAAGTTTGAGGCATCAATGATATTCAATTCACCTCTCAAATGGCAAAATACTTTCTCATCAAGCGGTTTGGTGAATATATCCGCTAATTGCTTATCGGTACGAACATGCTTAAGATTGATGTCTCCTTTAGCAACATCATCTCGAATGAAATGATGGCGAACTTCAATATGCTTAGTTCGAGAGTGTTGCACAGGATTGTGAGCAATCTTAATAGCACTTTAATTGTCACAAAGCAATGGAACATGTTTCACATGTATCCCATAATCCTTAAGGGTTTGGGTCATCCAAAGTAATTGAGCACAATATGATCCGGCAGAAATGTATTCCGCTTTGGCGGTGGATAAGGATACCGAGTTTTATTTCTTAGAGGACCAAGACACAAGGGATCTACCAAGAAATTGACAAGTACCCGAAGTGGACTTTTTATCAACCTTGTCACTGGCATAGTCCGAAACAGAGTAGCTAACAAGATCAAAAGATGACCTCTTAGGGTACCAAAGGCCAAAATTTGGTGTATGAATTAAGTATCTTACTATCCTTTTCACAGCCTTAAGATGACACTCTTTAGGGGCCGCTTGATATCGTACACACATGCACACACTTAGCATAATATCGGGACAGGAGGCACATAGATATAACAATGAACCAATCATAGAGCGGTAAACCTTTTGGTCAACCGGTTTGCCATCCTTAGTCAAGTCAAGATGTCCACTAGTAGGCATGGGTGTTTTTATACCTTTGCTTTCTTACATGTTGAACTTTTTGAAAATATCCTTGGTATACTTTGTTTGGGAGACAAAGGTACCTTCCTTCGTTTGCTTGATTTGCAATCCAAGGAAAAATTTGAGTTCACTGATCATAGATATCTCAAACTTCTCCGACATTAGCCTTCCAAACTTTTCACTAAAATGGGGGTTAGTAGAACCAAATATAATACTATCCACATAAATTTGGCACACAAATAATTCATCATTAACCCTTTTAGTAAAACTAGTAAATGTGCACGTGCAACGCACGTTATATCCGAGGAATTTTTTTCATTAGGACGCGCATATTCAATCGAAACAAATTAAATCCCCTTTTAAATCTGACCACAACTCACGTGCTGAATTACAGAAAATTCAGTACACAATGGGTAATTGAGCGTACACAAAAAGTCCAGTCACACATATGTCGTAATGCTACTCCTTTAATTCTTCTATCGAAAAAACTACCATATGCCCTAGGATAACCATAATAGCTTGTACCTTTCACCTGACATGATTCTTAGTTGGTTGTGCCTCCTCTAATTCTCTGAAAGATACAAAAAAAGACAACGTCATGTGTAAAGCTAGAATAATCAGACAATGAAGTTATGCGAACTAAAAGCTACTCCCTCTGTAAACTAATATAAGAGCGTTTAGATTACTAAAATAGTGATCTAAACGCTCTTATATTAGTTTACGGAGGGAGTATCTAACTTGATTACAGCTAAAAACTACTCCCTACGTTCCTAAATATAAGTCTTCTTAGAAATTTCAATATGCACTACATACGGATGTATATAGACTTATTTTAGAGTGTAGATTCACTCATTTTGCTCCGTATGTAGTCCATATATGAATCTCTAAAAAGACTTGTATTTAGGAACGGAGGGAGTAAAAATTTGCAGGTTAAGAATGATCCTGATGACATATGATGGCCCCACCTTGAAACTAATTATTTGAATTAGAACATGCATTTGGAAAACAAAGAACTACTACACTGGAACATGCATTTATAAAAATACAATGATGCATCTGAAGAAAGAAATATTACTATACTGGGAATGCACTTGGAAAAATCAGTGCAACTTGCCTATCCCGTGTAGAAGATGTGAAATTTAACAAGCAAGATATGAGCAATAGCGTGAGCCTGGTCTTGACAAGTTAGACAAAGCCACATATGCACTCTTCTTTCTTAGTGCCTCATTGTCACCAACATCTGAATGGTTGCCTTGATACTTTGGCAAAGCCACTGCAATCTATAAAATAAATCCATTGATGGTCACACTAAAAGTTTGCTCTTTATAAGCATTGAGTTTTCGACAGCCTCAAGAATAGAGAACACTACAGAGAGCTATTTTTGTCATGGATAATCAATTAAATAGGCACTAATGAACTGCATCATGCACACAATCAGTTTCAGTTATTGTACAAAACAAAAACGAAGGTGAATAAACATGTACATGGGCGTTTTGAAGGTAAGGGAAGCAATAACATCACCCAGTGCAGACAGTGACTTGTCGATGAACTTTGCCTCCTTATACCTCTCTCCTTCTAATTGAGTTTTTGGCAAGTGGTCACTTCCAGCATGGTCAAACAACCATATGTGGGTTCTACTCCTTTGCCCAGTAAGCAAATGCCCACTCATGATGGTGACCCTAACCAAGATGCAAGTGAAACAGAAGTTCGGATGTCATTATCCCATTGCTAAAATATGCTCATTACTATGTCAAGTATGCTAAATTAAATAGAATTGGTTCAGTAACACTTCATTAAATCAACTAACACAGCTATTATCTGGAACAACTTCCATAGTGAACGTTTTCACTGCTCCGGTTGCCCACATTGAAACCATACATCACCGACCTCATGATCGATAGATTCTTAGCAAATACAACATCTGAATAAAACATATAGAATGTAACCAATTAAATTCAACATCATCCAACAATATTAGCATATTTAAAATATATTGAGAAAAGGAATACATATGCTTATTATCGTGTTGAAAGACTGTCCAATTCATGAATTTGATACATCACAGCGTTTGGAAGAAAACTTAAATGATTGCCCTATTCATAAATTTTCATGAATGCAGGAGCGGTAAAATTCAATTTGCAAGAAGCTTTTGAAAATGCAGATTGTGATGTTCCACACACCATCTGTTGTATTATTTTCTCATCCAAATTTCATACCATGCAATAAATAGGAGATAGAGGAATATAAGGAACATGCTTAGGCCTGCCTCTGTCATTCCCTCTCTGCCACTTCCCTTCTGTTGAACTCCTGCTAGTGTTATGCAACATATAAGAACAATCTATAGGGTGGAAGAACAGAATTACAGACGGGAAACAAAGTTTGATGCAAATATTTTAAAACTGCAAACATTATACAATGGCCAAGCTCTCTAATATTTTTTAGGGAAGAAATCACTCTTTTTCGGATGAGTGATGTGAGAGATGCATCAAACAAGGGTTTTACGTCAAATTTGGACTAAAAAGTAAGTTTTTAGATATTTATACTATTATTAAAGAGGGATCTGTGGGGATGATCCGTCGATTTCCACTCAAATGCGTCTTCCAAAAAAAAATCGCGCTAAAATGAGGGCCATTGAATCAGACTCTCTTGTCTCCCATTCTCCTTCAAGCCTTGTGTCTTCTCCAGCAGAACGATATGCTGATCTGCATATCTACCACCGCCACATACACATACTGAACATTCAGATTAAGCTCAAGTTCCACTCATCACTCTTTTCGTAAAAGACAAACGATCTGTTGTTCTAGGCTGCTTGCTATAGACAGAGGGGCACTATAAAGCTTTGTTTAGTTTAGGCACTTGCAGATAACATGTGAATCTAGGAAGTGTCCTTACTTTACACTACACATGTTCTTTTTAGAAAAGACCCTACATTTAGCAAGATGTTAATTAAGATGAAGATCCACGCCATGGACGGGTAGATTGCTGCACAAAAGCACCCGAGGGGCAACAATGTGTACAAGCCTGAATTCCTGAATAACTCACGAAATTTATTTTGTTAGCCTCTAGCGCTTCAGCCCAAGATCAACTCAAGTTTACTGTTTGGATAGTTTAGACAACTGACAAGTTGGTCGCTCTACCGGTGCCCGGCCAACAAGAACCCTACACATTCTAAATGTCATCGCAATCATAATGCCAACACATCTGTTCATAAATTTTGCAGTTCTATGTATAATCTGGACATACCATTTGCAGTGGTACCGAAGCTTTCCTGGCAGATTTGACAATTAGCTTCACCAATCAGGTTCTTCATATAATCAAGAGAAAAAAGGCCACCACAAACTCACAATGTTGAATGGATAGATAATCATCTAGTAGCAATATCAACCAATTAATGTGACAAAAGAAACAGAAGCAAACACTACAAAGTGGTCTTGATATATGAATAAAGTTTCAGACGTTATAAAGAAATTACCATATATGAATAAGATTAGTCGTAAGTAATTGGACACTGCTATGAGATGCTAATATTAAAAACATTAACCATGATATTTACCGAATATGGAGTATCACGTCGCTCCTATGCTTCATCCGCTTGCTTCTCAAACAGATTGGAAGAACCAAATCACCTTCATCGAATGGTACCCAATGGTTGAAACGACATACTATCGATGTACAACTTCGCCTTCAGAGAAAAATTATCGAACACATACCTAGGGCGGCAGGGCTGGCTGGGAGGTGGGACAGACAAGACCGCGGCTAGCCAAGGCAAACACGATGAATGCCGCTTTGGGGGGGGGGGGCAGATCCGCTTGTCGTCATTGTCGATATGGTCGGAAGGTCCGACGGAGCTCGCTCCATGCCATGGCGCCGCAACGCGAACGGAGAGAGGGAGATATACTAGTCGAGATGGAGAGAGAAGGAGTTTGAGAGCCCGCGCAGGTTACCGGCAGAGGAGGTCGGCGGCGGCTTGTCTGACGGGCATGACGACCAGAGGACGGGTCGACTCGCGGCAATGGGGAAGGAAGCACACGGGAGGAGGGGATCAGGGGAAGGAAGGTGGGGCCATGCAAGTTGATGCGGATCCGTTTTTGTGGCATGATTTCTTGTGGAGTCAATCTGGAAATCTGTGAACTGCCGACGGGATTGCGGGGATTGGGGACGCGTAGCGCTACGAGGATTGGCAGACTACCACGTCCGTTTGGCAGAACATCTGATCTGAGACGTTGATCTCGGTGATAGACTATTGATGCATTATGAATGGTGGGATGTATTTAACTTAATTTGATCCGAGGGTCTTGGTAATCCTGTGTACAGTTTACCGTGTGGCTTTAGAGGGATTGATGTTTTCTTTTTTAATAGTAGTATAGAAGTGCAGAATCAACCTTCCCAATTTCAAATCCTTTTTCAATAAGGAACTTGGTCAAGCATTTATACCATGCTCTAGGAGCTTCTTTAAGACCATAAAGAGCTTTATGGAGTTTGTAGACATGATTAGGTTTATTAGGATTAACAAAGCCGGGAGGTTGTTTAACATACACTTCCTCCTCAATTTCTCCATGTTGAAAAGCACTTTTAATGTCCATTTGGTATAACATGATATCACGGTGATTGGCATAAGCAAGTAAGATGCGTATGGAATCAAGTCTACTAATGGGGGCATATGTCTCACCATAGTCCAGTCCTTCGACTTGAGTGTATCCTTGGGGGACGAGATGAGCCTTGTTGCGTACAACTTGTCCATCTTCATCTTGCTTATTCCAAAACACCCATTTGGTTCCAATGACATTGTTCTTGTCATCCGCCTTCTCAACCAATGTCCACACTTGATTCCTCTCGAAGTTGTGTAGCTCTTCATGCATAGCGTTCACCCAATCCGGATCCTCAAGAGCTTCTTCAACCTTCATAGGTTCAACACTAGAAATGAATGAGTAATCTTCACAAAAATTAGCCAAGCGAGTTTTAGAGCGAGTGATTATCCAGGTTTGAGTGTCATCAAAGATTTGTTCGACGGGATGATCTCTTGTAACTCTTGCTCTAACTCGTGATAGCTTTTGTTTGGGTTGGGGTGGAACATCATCTTCATTGTTTTCTTCTTCTCCTCCTTCGTCATTGTTGTTGGCATTGTTGTTCTCTTGTGGAGGTGGAGAGGGAGGTTGAGGTGGTTAATCTGGTTGCACTTCCTCATTTCCTTCGTCTTGACGTGTTCCACTTGTGGATGCCTCCAAGTCAACTTGTGGTTCACCTTGATGTGAAGTTGAGGCTTCCACTTGAATGGATGAAGTACTCTCCTTCACCTCCGTTGGGCGAATCTTGCCAATAGACAAGTCTTGAATTGCTTCCAAAGGATCTTTATCTCCTACATCAATTGGAATTTGCTCTACTTGCGAGCCGTTACATTAATCAAACTTCACATCTACCGTTTCTTCAACCTTTCGGGTGAAATTGTTGTAGACACGGTAAGTGTGAGAGTTTGAGCCATAACCAAGTAGTAAACCTTCATGATATTTAGGAGCAAATTTTGAACGATGATGCTTATCAAGAAGGTAGCACTTTGAGCCAAAATACTCGAAAGTATCCACCTTGGGTTTGTTACGGGTGAGAAGCTCATATGCCGTCTTGCCGAGAAGCTTGTGCAGATATAGTCGATTCGTAGCATGACAAGCTTTCTCAACCGCTTCCGCCCAAAAGTGTCTTGGCGTCTGGTATTCATCAAGCATCTTGCTTACCATCTCAATAAGTGTCCGGTTCTTCCTCTCAACAATTCCATTTTGTTGAGGTGTGTATGTAGCTGAGAACTCATGTGAAATCCCTTGTTTGTCAAGAAAGGTATCCACATTGGCATTCTTGAACTCTGTTCCATTGTCGCTTCAAACCTTCTTGATCTTCACTTCATATTGGTTTTGGGCCTTCCTAGCGAAGTTCTTGAAGATCTTTTGGACCTGTGATTTACCATCAAGAAAGAACACCCACGTAAATCTAGAAAAGTCTTCAACAATGACCAAACTAAACGAGTTACCACCGATACTCTTGTAGGCGTTGGGACCAAAAAGATCCATGTGAAGTAGCTCAAGCGGGCTTCTCATGGTCATGATGTTCTTCAGGGGATGACTTCCTCCAACTTGTTTTCCTGCTTGACAAGCACTATAAAGTCTATCCTTGTCAAATATGACATCTTTAACACCAAGGATATGATCACCTTTAATAAGCTTATCAAGACTTCGCATGCCCACATGACCTAATCTTCTATGCCATAACCACCTTTAGAATATTTAGCAATTAAGCAAGTACGAGGTTGAGCTTTCTTAGTGAAATCAACAATGTATAGATCACCTCTACAAATACCGGTAAAGACCATATTATGATTATCTCTTTGAAACACTTGGCAATCTACTTCAGTAAATAGAATATTGAAACCAAAGTCAACTAGTCTAGATACAAAAAGTAGATTATAACCAAGGGATTCAACGAGCATGACATTCTGAATGGAGCTATCATGGGAGATGGGCACCTTACCAAGGCCAACTACTTTACCCTTTGAGTTGTCACCAAACGTGACATACTTGCGAGGACCGCCATTTTTAGTAAGCTCATGAAACATGTCCTTATCTCCGGTCATGTGATTCGTACATCCACTATCAAGAACCCATTCCTTTCCTCCGGCTATGTAACCATGAAGATTAGCCATAAGACCAAAGTGTCTGATAGACTCATCAAGATCAAAGTCACTATCATCATCCTCATCATAATATCCATGCTTAATATAATATTGTGAATGATCATCACCTAGAGAGAGTGATTTATTAGATTTATGACCATGACAATGTGCATGTTTATGAATTCTAATAACTTGGGATATGATACTACTAATGACTCTGACATTTCCTTTGGCACGCATAAGGTCACGGAGTTCGAATAGACAATTATCAAATTTAGGATCACTAGGATCCATTTTCTAGAGAGCAATGGACTTTTGAAGAATTTCATCTAGAATTTTCAAGGAATAGTTTGTAAAGCGCTCCTCAAGATATTTCCATATGGTACAAGCACATTTAAATGTAGGCAATCATACAAGCAAATTTCTAGGCAAACCTCTGATGATAAGATCAATAGTTCTAAGATTGCGGGTCATGTCAAGATGCTCGTCGGGGGTAGGATGCAAGGGATCAATAGGGGGCACATAAGGGCTAGTAATATACTTTTTCAAATTATATTCATTAAAAATCTCAAGCATCTCATTCTTCCAAGCATTATAGAGCTCTCCGTCAAGCATAAGCACTCTACATATAATACTCCCAATCATAGACTCATCCATCTTCCTCCAATGGCGATTAAACCAAAGCAATGGATACCAATGCTCTGATACTAATCTAAAGGATCGAGAACAGGGATTTAGAGGGGGGTGATTAGACCCTCAACAAGTAAAAGTGGCAATTTTTAAGTTCTTCAAGTTAAGGTGGAGTTTTAGCACAAGTTTAAGCATTCACAATACATTTCAAGCAAGCATGACAAGAGGATGAGCAACAGAAAGAGTAAAGCATGCTAATTGCAAGAAAGTAAAGGGATGGGATTCGAGTGTGCAAACGCAATGAAGACATGAAATTTTTTGGCGTGGCTCCGATAGGTGGTGCCATCGTACATCCACATTGATGGGGACTTCAACCCACGAAGGGTAATGGCTGCGCGAGTCCACGGAGGGATCCACCCATTAAGGGTCCATGAAGAAGCAACCTTGTCTATCCCACCATGGCCATCGCCCACGAAGGACTTGCCTCACTCGAGTAGATCTTCATGATGTAGGTGATCTCCTTGCCCTTACAAACTTCTTGGTTCAACTCCACAATCTTGTCGGAGGCTCCCAAGCGACACCTAACCAATCTAGGAGACACCACTCTCCAAAAGGTAATAGATGGTGTGCTGACGATGAACTCCTTGCTCTTTGTTCTTCAAATGATAGTCTCCCCAACACTCAACTCACTCACACAGAGTTGGATATGGTGGAAAGAAGATTTGAGTGGAAAGCAACTTGGGGAAGGCTAGAAATCAAGATTCTTGTGGTTTGATTGGAATATCTTGATCTCAACACATGAGTACATGGTTCTCTCTCAGAAAATGTATGCTGGAAGTGTAGGCACGTTATGATGGCTCTCTCATAGATGGATAAGGGGGTGGAGGGATATATATAGCCTCCACACAAAATCCAACCATTACATACATTGGACCCAACTCGGTCAGACCGAATATAAGAACTCGGTGAGACCGATTTAGTTCAAAATGTGAACGTTAGGAATCTCGGTGGGACCGATGTGCTAGGGCTAGGGAAAAACCTCATCTCGATGAAGCCGATTGCATGATCGGTGAGACCGGTTTCAGCAAAGAGCAACCAGAGAGTTAGTCAAGCAAACTCGGTGTGACCGATCACTCATTTTGGTTAGACCGAAATGTTACAAAAGAGAAATAGAGAGTTTGCAGGGCCATCTCGATGAGACCGAGATCCGTATCGGTGTGACCGAACTGTTAGAGTTTCTGGCAGTGGCTATGTCAAGTGAAATTGGTTGCGCTGTCGGTGTCAAAACCGGCAGATCTCGGGTAGGGGGGCCCAAGCTGTGCTTCTAAGGATCAATGGTAACAGGAGACTAGGGGCACAGTGTTTACCCAGGTTCGGGCCCTCTTAAGGGAGGTAAAACCCTACTCTAGCTTGATTATATGCAACGAATATGAAGATTACAAGAGTTGATCTACCTCGAGATCGTAATGGCTAAACCCCAGATGTCTAGCCTATGAGAATTCCAATGACCGTGAAAAAGGTAGACTCTACGGACTGACCCCTCTAGTTTACATACACACCGGAGGGGCCTAGGGTTTGTACAAGGTTGGTTCATCAGGGAAGGAAGCTTCCAGACTCTATTCTTGCCGTCTATGTATTGATAAGTCCCATCCAGACATGGAGGATAATCTTCAGCTTGATCTTGTACAGCCCATCCAACCCAGCCCATACTCCACGGCCGGACACCTGAGGGCCCCCGGATTCAGGACTCCCTCAGTAGCCCCCGAACTTGCCTTCAATGACGATGTAGTGTGCGGACGCAAGTCTTCGGCTTTGCAAGGCGGGTTCCCCATCGTATTCCGGATTGACGATAGTCCGGCATCGGTTTCTACGTCCAGTCTTTATGATTCCTTCCTACCGTCGCCTCGATTTCCACGCGTTTGAATGCGAACGATCTATTACCCTTGTATTTTAATATTTCTAACAGGCACAAGCAGCACCCATATAACAAGGTTAGATCTCCAAAACGCCATCTCATGTCGCCCCAAGCGCAAAAGAGTAAACCACGGGAAAAAAATTCAAACCATGGCTAGTGTCCCTGGCTCCTCCTCGCGTCCTCATGGCCCTCAAGAGGGGGATTGGAAAATTTGCTCCGTATCCCATCTCCAGCTCAATTGACTCCAGGCGCAAGGATATCTTCCCCCTGTGGATCTAGTCTCCGTACGGGCAGGGTTTACTTCTATGGGCGATGATGCATTGGCAGGAAATTTCCCCAATCCCAGTCAAGGAGAGAGGGTGTGCTTCATCTCGTTCCTTCTGAGGGGCGTGGTATTCCCAATCCATCCCTTCCTCAGGGGCCTACTAGAACATTACGGGATCGAACTGCACAACCTCACACCAGGTTCTATTTTGTACATTTCCGGTTTTGTCACCCTTTGCGAGTTATTTTTAGGCTGCGAGGCTCATTTTGAACTATGGAAGAAGTTCTTCTACCTTGTCCCCCGCCACCAGGGCGGAGGATCCATATTTGAAGTGGGTGGTGCCGAAGTATGGCGCATAGCCGGGTTTGGTTATCCCATTGGAACTCCTAAGAGGGGGTCCGAAGAATGGTCTTCGGAATGGTTCTACATTGAGGATGTTCCTCTTCCGGACCCTCTTCGCCACGGGCTTCCTGAATTCTCCAACGCTCCTTTAAAGAAGATGTTTAGCTGGCGCCCCAAGTCCCCTTGGCAAGAGGATAGTGCGGAAGTAATGAGATTGGTCAGCAAGGTCAGATTATTGACCCATTCTGGACTCTCCATCGTTGAAGTCATGGCTATTGCAATAAAGCGATGTATCCAGCCTCCTCAATCCAGAGTGGGTCCTTTATGGAACTACAACAGGGAGGACGACGCATCTCGCTATACGCGAAAGGATCCGTACAACCAAGACGCATTGGCTGCCATGCTTATGGACCTTTATAAGGGAGAGGAGGAAGACTTCGTCCGTCTACAATGTAGGGACGGTTTCTCCATGTACAATCCCATTGACTGGGTAAGTTTAATCATTCAGCACCTTTTTTATCATCGGGGCGCACTAACTGAATACTCTGGTTGTTTCAAAAACAGCCATGGAGGAAGGTAGTCGAGAACATCCATTGCCCTCCTCCCCAACCAGAAGACCACACATGTCACGAAGACCCCGGATTCCATGAAAATCTAGATATATTTGTTGAATTTGGAGACGAAGTCTATTACCAGGCAAGCCTTGATGGCTCGGAGGTAGCCATCACGGCTGATTACCCCGACCTCTACCCCTTCATCAAGGTAAGTGTTCGGAAATCAAAAAGGAGTGTCATTTCCGCACATAACTTATTCTCCGCACAGGGTCGCACTTTGTAGTATTGGCGCTCAGCGAACCGTACCCAAGGACGGGCAACAATAAGAACAACACCCTCAAGGGGTGGTCGTGCGAAGCGAAAGGAAGTCGGGAGCGCCACTGAGCCTGCTCCATCACCAAAAAAGTATGTGCCTTATATCATATTTAGGCGCGAAGCCGAATTGTCATTTTTTATCCTCCTTCTATTATCTCAGGAGGGGTACCTGGCGGACCGTAAACAAAATCCCGGCTAGCTGGGCCGCAGCCAATCCGGCGCTGGAGATGTCAACTAGGACCGGGGCGCATGTTGACGCAGCGCAGACCCATCTACCCCATCAAGAACCGGATGAGGTGTCCGTCACCAACTCCGAAGTGGAAAGTGCGATGAATCATCGGCACTTGAAAGAAGCTCTGCGCACCCCTGCTTTAACAGAGCCGGAGTTTACCTCCCTTAGCACCGTGGGCGCATACATCCAAGCTGCCCGGGATGGACTTACAAGAGTCACTCGCCTGTTCTCAAAAGATATACAGGTATAAATTTATATAAACTTAGTAGATAGATAGAAGTAGCCCCCGAGACTTAAAGCGGGTGGGAAAAATCGATTTGAGGATCATTTATGCCGCGGGTTCTCAAGGAGAAGAACAATGCATTGTCCCAGGAGCTCGAGACAAGCCGGACACAGCTAAATGCCGGTGTCTCCGAGCTTGAAGATATGAAGAGTTCCCCAATGTATTTTGGCAAATATAAAAAACTAGAAGAGAAGTGAAGAAGTAGGCCGAAGAGATAAAGAACTTAAAGGCTCAACTCTTGGAGGCACAACAGGAAAACCAGAAGCTGAAGGGTGGTATATTCGGTATGACTTGTGAACCATCCGAATTATTGATATAATCATATAATGCAGAATGTTATAGTTTGGTTGATACAGGTATGTTGACCGACCGCCACGAGGAGGAAGTGTCCAGGCTGCAAAGTGACGTTCTAAAGGAACTGGCAAAGCTGCACGAGCGTGCCCGGAAGGCCATGAAGAATATGGGCAAAGCCTTATGGCCCTCCGATGCCCCTCCAAAAAGTATGGAGGGGTTGGCAGATCTGTTCAAGGGTGCTCGGCGTTGCTTTGAGCTGTGGAAGACATCCGCATGCCATGAAGGTGCACGAGAGGCATGGGCCATGGTGAAGACACGCTACACCGGACTTGATCCGAACCATATGGCCCGAGTTGGACCTCAAGGACCTGACGGGAAGGAAATTCCTGTAAGTTTGGTATACGAGCAAGTAATTACATCGGCGAAATATTCACAACAAGATTGTAAATTAGATAGTCTACTAGATGGTGAAGAAAGAGAGTAGGCGTTCGATTCTATGTAACAATGTACTTTATGACCGAACTTATCTCCTGCCGAACTTATAATTTTTTTGTCATCGCAGACCTTCGGCTTCTACCTCTGAACCAAGAAGTTGGAGTGTTTCCAAATACCATGTTTAACTAAGAAATGTTTAGTATCTTTGGAAATTAGGCAATCCGGTCATATGCTCAAACAGACAAAAAGTGTTCGGGGAGTTATGTTATATTACTTTTTAACATAAGAAACATCTTCCAAGAAAAATAGTTCCATTAGGGGTTCCTTTCCTTGGGCTGGCAAGCCAAATGATGCATGCCTAGGCTTGTATCCGAAGTACAGGCAGCCAATTTCATAGTTTTTCTAGAAACAGTCTGTTGTATACGTGTCAGCCAATTATTCCCTTAAGAACGCTAGCTTTTGGCTTCACCTGTCTGAGGTACAGGTCCGAATAACCCGGTTGTAGCAATCGTAGAGGTAATCCCTTTACACCCTAGCCGAACAATCGGGAATGTAGGGTATAAACAGAGGAGCAAGGCAACCCAGCTTGGCAAAAACTTAAGTCATAGAGGTGCATAGAATGGCAGAAGCAACAACCATTATGGGTGAAAGAAGCTTATACGCTTTTCAATAAAATGCTTCTTTAAAAGAAGCCCCCATGTATGGTGGGGTGTATACATTTAAAGATGTGTTCCCCGAACAATGTGGTCGATCTGAACATACATTTGAGAAGAAAAGGGAAAAAATTAAAGAGGGAGAAAAAAAAGGAAAAAACCTAGTTTAAAATGAAACCTAAGGAGGCGGAACTATGCATAAAATCTTCGGAGCCGGGCAGCGTTCCATGGGTTCGACTCAAGGCGATTGTCCTCTCCATTGCGAAGGTGATAGGCTCCTCCAGTAAGGACTTCATCTATGACGAAGGCCCCCTCCCATTTGGGTTTGAGCTTATCCTTTTTCTTCTCTAGGAGGCGTAGAACAAGTTCTCCGACATTGTATGTCTTAGCCCGCACTTCTCTGCTTTGGTAAAGCCTGGCCTGTTGTTGATAGAATGCGAAATGAGCCTTAGCAATGTCGCGCTCCTCTTTGAGTCCGTCTAGGTCATCCTGCCGATCTAGTTCAGCTTCTCTCTCTCGTACATGCCCACTCTAGGTGAGTCATGAATAATATCATAGGGTAATACGGCCTTTGTGCCGTACACCATAAAGAAAGGTGTGTATCCGGTCGTTCGATTGGGCGTGGTCTGAAGTCCTCAAAGTACAGAATTGAGTTCCTCAACTAAAGAGCGCACTAGTCTGGGCTTAATATCACTCATGATCAGACCATTGGCCCGTTCAACTTGGCCATTTGTTCGAGGGTGGTATACAGATGGATAGTCGAGTTTAATGCCCAACTTAGCGCACCAAGTTTTCACCTCATCAGCTATGAAGTTAGAGCCATTATCAGTGGTGATATTGTGCGGGACACCATAACGGTGGACTACTCTCGATATAAAGTCAATAACTGGTCCGGCCTCAGCTGTTTTTACTGGTTCGGCCTCTATCCATTTAGTGAATTTATCAATCATGACCAGCAAGTATTTCTTTTTGTGGCTTCCCCCTTTAAGGGGTCCAACCATATCAAGCCCCCAGACCGCAAAGGGCTAAGTAATGGGGATTGTTCTTAATGTGGTGGGAGGCATGTGGATTTGATTGGCGAAAAGCTGACAACCCATGCAACATTGGACAAGGGCTCGAGCGTCTGCTCAAGCCGTGGGCCAGAAAAACCCTATCCGGAACACCTTGCTTATGAGGGCTCGAGTTGCGGCATGATGGCCGCCGAGGCTAGCATGTATTTCTGCAAAGAGCTGCCTTCCCTCTTCTTCGGAGATACACCTTTGAAGGACTCCGGTAGTACTTCTTTTATACAGTTCACCCTCGTGTACTTTAAAGGCTTTAGAGTGTCAAACTATGCATCGAGCTTCATTTTGATCGTCGGGAAGCTCCTGCCTATTAAGGTAGGCCAGGAATGGTTCGGTCCAGGGAGTGATAACCGCCATGATCTCATGAGTGGAGGGTGTTATCTCGATATCCGGACCCCCGATGATGTCTGCATTGTGTTCGGCAGCTGTGGGTGTGATCAGGTCTGTACTGCCTTCTCTGCTCTCACCCTGTCACACAACGGATGGCTTAAAGAGCCTTTCCAGAAAGGTGTTAGGTGGCATAGGTTTGCGCTTAGTGCCCATACAAGCGAGGATGTCGGATGCCTGATTACTCTCTCGTGCGATGTGATGAAATTCCAGTCCTTCGAACGGGGCTGATATTTTTAATATGGCGTTTGGATATGCCGTCATTTCTGGGTCCTTTGCATCGAACTCTCCGTTGACCTGGGAAATTGCAAGGTTGGAATCACCGCGCACCTCCAGGCGTTGTATACCAATGGAGACAACCATGCGAAGACCATGTAGCAGCGCCACGTATTCGGCTGCATTGTTGGAGTCCCTATACATAATTTTTAGTACATAGCAGACTGTGTCCCCAGTGGGGGATGTTAGGATGATACCAGCCCCTAGTCCGGCCAGCATTTTAGAGCCGTTGAAGTACATAATCCAACTGGAGTATGAGCTATACTCTTTTGGGAGTTTGGCTTCCATCCATTCAGCGACAAAGTTGGCCAATACCTGAGATTTAATAGCCTAGCGTGGCTTGTATACGATTTCGAACGGGAAAAGCTTGATGGCCCATTTGGCTATGCGGCCAGTGGCGTCCCTGTTGTTGATAATGTCATTAAGTGGTACTTCAGATGACAATGTGATCGAACACTCTTGAAAGTAGTGTTGCAGTTTATGGGATGCCATGAAGACTGTGTAGGCTATCTTCTGGTAGTGGGGGTATCAGGATTTGCAAGGTGTAAGGAGCTCTGATACATAGTAGACTGGTTTTTGGGTGGGGAATTTATGTCACTCTTCCCGTCGTTCGACGACGAGCACAACACTAACTACTTGGTTAGTCGCCGAAATATATAATAACATAGGCTCTCCAACACCTGGTGCAACTAGGATTAGGTTGCTTGCACGAAGTTTTTTAATCTCTTCCAGTCCGGTTGTGGCAGGGGCCGTACATTTGAAGTTGTATGTGCGTCGTAATAGCTTGTAGAGTGGTAGCACTTTTTCTCCCAATTTGGAGATAAAGCGGCTTAAGGCCGCGACGCAACTAGCTAGCTTCTGGACTTGCTTTAGGTCTGTTGGTATGGCCAATTGTGATAGTGCTTGGATCTTGGCTGGGTTTGCTTCAATTCCTCTATGGGAAACAATAAACCCGAGTAGCTTTCCGGCCGGAACTCTGAAGACACATTTTTTCGGATTAAGCCGTATGTCGTTTGTTTGGAGGTTGTCGAAGGTGAGGTGAAGATCGTCCACCAGTGTCTCGACGTGCTTTGTCTTGATGACCACGTTGTCCACATATGCTTCAACCGTTTTGCCTATTTGCTTTTCCAGGCAAGTTTGAATAATGCGCTAGTAGGTAGCTCTGGCGTTTTTGAGTTCGAAGGGCATACTGTTGAAGCAGAAGGGACCATAAGGGGTGATGAATGCGGTTGCAACCTAGTCCGATTCCTTCATCTTAATTTGATGGTATCCGGTATAGGCGTCTAAGAAACACAAAGAGTCATGCCCTACAGTTGCGTCAATAATTTGGTCAATGTGAGGCAATGGGAAGGGGTCTTTAGGGCAAGCCTTGTTGAGGTCCTTGAAATTGACACACATGCGCCAGGATTTGTCCTTCTTTGGTACCATAACCAAGTTGGCTAAACAATCCAGATTTTTAATTTCCCTAATAAACCCAGCCTCTAACAACTTGGCTAGCTCCTCTCCCATGGCTTGACGCTTGGGTTCGGAGAATTGCCATAGTGTCTGCTTCACGGGTTTGAATCCCTTGATTATATTAAGACTGTGTTCGGCCAGTCTTCGTGGGATGTTTGGCATGTCTGAAGGGTGCCAGGCAAAGATATCCCAATTCTCTCGCAGGAATGTGCGTAGGGCGGCGTTCGCTGCCGGATCCAGCTGTGCTCTGATAGATGTTATTTTATTAGGGTCCATCAGGTGCACTTGGAATTTGACTATTTCCTCGGCTGGCTTGAAAGAGGTGGATTTGGATCTCTTATCAAGGATCACATCGTCCCTATCCATCGTGGACCGTAGGGTGGTTAATTCCTCCGCCGCTAGGGCTTTGGATACTGCCTCGAGGGCCAAGGACGCAGTTTTGTTTTCGACAAAATGGGCTTTGTCTGGGTCGCTCGAGATTGTGATAATTCCATTAAGACCGGGCATTTCGAGTTTCATATACCCATAATGGGGTATAGCTTGAAAGCGTGAAAAAGCGTCCCGGCGGAGGATGGCGTGATACCCACTATTGAAGGGGACCACATGAAAGAGCAACTCTTCGGATCTATAGTTCTCAGGCGTGCCGAACACCCCATCCAATTTAAATTTTCTTGAGCAGTGTGCTTCTTGACTGGGGATAATACCTCGAAAGGTGGTATTGCTTTGCTCGATCCATGATCTATTCATCTGCATTTTGTCGAGCGTGTCCTCATAGCTGAGGTTAAGTCCACTGCTGCCATCCATGAGCACTTTAGTGAGCCAAAAACCATTAATGATGGGGTTTAGTACTAAGGCGGCGGGTGCTCGGACTGACTGAGCCTTTGGTTCATCTTCGACCATAAAGGTTATTGGCATGTCATTCCATGCGCTCAGTGCAGTAACTTGGTGGACTTCGGCGAGGTCACGGAGTGCTCGTTTGCGCCGATTGTTCGAAGAGAAGGTCTCGAAGACTGTTAGGACGTTGAAGTTGTCCTTCTCCGGTGAGTATTTCTCTGGAGTTGTGGTGAGGATGGCCTCTCCACTTTTGCTACTTGTCGGAGTACCAGCATGCACGAAGGCTATGGGTTGGGACTGTGTGCAGAGTGGCGTGAATCGGGCAGGGCTTGTGCAGCAATTCGTCAAGAATGGACCTGTGTCCCGTGAAGGGTTTATTTTTCCTGCCCATAGACTGGTGGCCGAGTGACTCGCCAGGATGTATCCGTTTGGCCCAGGTCGCACGCTGCGTCAAGGCAGCGGGCTCCAGTTGAGTTTTCTGGGGCCGCCATGTGCTTTCCATCGCATAGTACTTTTGTACTACTTGTGATAATTCCGTGAAACTCTGTATGTGGCGACGATCGAGGGCATTCAATATTCCCTCATTGGTGCAATTACGGTAGAAAACCGAAACTACGTCGTCGTCCGAGCAGTCTTCGATCCTGTTTTTAACAAGCAGGAATCTGGCCCAAAAGTGGTGGACCGTTTCCTGAGGCTGTTACCGCACATACATCAGGTCGTATATATCTAGAGGACCTGAGTTGCTTGGAGAATATAGATTGTGGTGGGTGGTTGGATTAAATTTTGGATCCTGTCCCACATCTGTGTTCGGAGCTAGAACGGTTTCCGAGGTAACCAGTTTGGGTCCGGTTAAGCGCAAGGGCTCCGGCAATCCTGCACTTGAACCAGAATCTAGAGGGCATAAGGTCCCGTTCGAAGGGGGAGTATCCGGCTCAAGGGATTCGGAGACCCGGACATACTTGGTTTTCAATATGGGGAAGGAAGTGTCTTTGGCCGGTTCCTTAACGACCGCCATGAAGTGGGTGATCGGCAGGTGATTAATTTCCCTCTGGTCGGGCTTGAGCCCGATCTGATCATAGTCTGTTGAGACCCCCAGGGCGGCGATGTGGTCCAATAGTTCATTTAAAGACGAAACATCTGCTAGATCCAATTTTTTGGAGTACTTAGGGACAATGCAGGGACAGTGTGTGGCGGCCATGGGGGGAGTTGCGGGATCGACAGCCATGTGGGCCCTTATGGTGAAACCGCCGAACTAGAGGGTCTGCCCTGAAGCTAGGCACCCTCCAGAAGTGATATTGTTGTTGATGACTAGGCGAGCCATAGATCACTTTTTGCAGACAGCACGGCAGAGCTCTCAATGAAAGCACCAATGTTGGTGTCAAAACCGGCAGATCTCGGGTAGGGGGGCCCAAGCTATGCACTAAGGATCAATGGTAACAGGAGACCAGGGGACACAGTGCTTACCCAAGTTCGGGCCCTCTTAAGGGAGGTAAAACCCTACTCCTGCTTGATTATATTCGACAAGTATGAAGATTACAAGAGTTGATCTACATCGAGATCATAATGGCTAAACCCTAGATGTCTAGCCTATGAGAATTCCAATGACCATGAAGAAGGTAGCCTCTATGGACTGACCCCTCTAGTTTATATACACACCGAAGGGGCCTAGGGTTTGTACAAGGTCGGTTCATCAGGGAAGGAAGCTTCCGGACTCTATTCTTGCCGTCTATGTATTGAGAAGTCCCATCCAGACATGGAGGATAATCTTCAGCTTGATCTTGTACGACCCATCCAACCCGGCCAATACTCCACGGTCGGACACCTAAGGACCCCCGGATCCGGGACTCCAGCCCTTAGGTGCCAGATAGAAGATTTCGGTGGGGCCGAGTTTGACTTTGGGTTTTGGACATATTTGGAAATGAGAAAGTGGTTGTCGGCTTCGGAGCAATATCTCTAAGCATTTTGAGCAAGTAAACCATTAAGCAACACCTCATCCCCTTTTAATAGTATTGGTTTTCGTATGGACTCGATGTGATCTTAGATCACTAAAATAGCAATGAAGAGTCTTGAGCTTTTGCCAATATGTGTCCTTAGCACCTTGAAGGGGTTCCACATCCTCTTTTCCTTTCCACGCCATTGTTGAACTTATCTGAAATGTACTAGATAAAACCATTAGTCCAACAAGAGATATGTTGACATCAATTACCAAAATCACCTAGGGAGCACTTGTGCTTTTAGTCTCGATCTATCCCTATAGATCTTGATGTCCAATATATGAGAAGCTTCACCAAGGTCTTTCATTGACAAATTCTTATTCAAGTATCCTTTTATGCTATCCAGAAATTATATATCATTTCCAATCAGTAATATGTCATCCACATATAACACCAGAAATGCTACAGAGCTCCCACTCACCTTCTTGTAAATACAGGCTTCTCCGTAAGTCTGTATAAAACCATATGCTTTGGTCACATCATAAAAGCATATATTCCAACTTCGAGATGCTTGCACCAATCCATAGACGGATCACTGGAGCTTGCACACTTTGTTAGCAACTTTAGGATCGACAAAACCTTCTGGTTGCATCATATACAACTCTTCATTAAGAAACCCGTTAAGGAATGCAGTTTTGACATCCATTTGACATATTTCATAATCATAAAATGCGGTAATTGCCAACATGATTCAGACAGACTTAAGCATCGCTACGGGTGTGAAAGTCTCATCATAGTCAACCCCTTGAACTTGTCGAAAACATTTTGCGACAAGTTGAGCTTTGTAGATGGTGATATTACTATTAGTGTTCGTCTTCTTCTTGAAGATCCATTTATTCTCAACGGCTTGCCGATCATCGGGCAAGTCCTCACCAAAGTCCACATTTTGTTCTCATACATGGATCCTATCTCAGATTTCACGGCCTCAACCATTTGTCGGAATTTGGGCTCATCATAGCTTCTTCAAAGTTCATAGGTTCATCGTTGTCTAACAACATGACTTCTAGGACAGGATTACCGTACCACTCTGGCGCGGTACATGTTCTGGTCAACCTACGAGGCTCGGTAGTAACTTGACCTGAAGTTTCATGATCATCATCATTAGCTTCCTCTCTAGTTGGTCTAGGCATCACGGGAACTGTTTTCTCTGATGTGCTACTTTCCAATTCGAGAGAAGGTACAACTACCTCATCAAGTTCTACTTACCTCCCACTCACTTCTTTCGAGAGAAACTCCTTCTCTGGAAATGATCCATTCTTAGCAAAAAAGATATTGCCTCCAGATCTATGGTAGAAGGTGTACCCAATAGTTTATTTAGGGTATCCTATGAAGACGCACTTCTCTGATTTGGGTTCGAGCTTACCAGGCAGTAGCATTTTGACATAAGCGTCGCATCCCCAAACTTTAAGAAACGACAACTTAGGTTTCTTGCCAAACCATAGTTCATACAGGGTCGTCTCAATGGATTTAGAAGGTGCCCTATTTAATGTGAATGTGGCTGTCTCTAATGCATAACCCCAAAATGATAAAGGCAAATCGGTAAGAGACATCATAGAACGTACCATATCTAATAAAGTATGGTTATGATGTTTGGACACACCATTACATTGTGGTGTTCCAGGTGGCGTGAGTTGTGAAACAATTCCATGTTGTTTTAAATGAAGGCTAAACTCATAACTCAAATATTCGGCTCTGCGATCAAATCGTAGAAACTTTATTTTCTTGTTACGATGATTCTCCACTTCACTCTGAAATTCTTTGAACTTTTCAAATGTTTCAGACTTGTGTTTCATCAAGTAGATATACCCATACCTACTCAAATCATCTGTGAAGGTCAGAAAATAACGATACCCGCTGCGTGCCTCAACACTCGTCGGACCGCATACATCAGTATGTATTATTTCCAACAAGTCATTAGCTCGCTCCATTGTTCTGGAGAATGGAGTTTTAGTCATCTTACCCATGAGGCATGGTTCGCAATTATAAATGATTCATAATCAAGTAAATTCCAAAAGTCCATCCGCATGGAGTTTCTTCATGCGCTTTACACCAATATGACCTAAACGGTAGTGCCCCAGGTATGTTGCACTATCATTATCAATGCTACATCTTTTAGCATCAATATTATGAATATGTGTATCACTACGATTGAGATTTAACATGAATAGACCATTCATCAATGGGGCAGGACCATAAAAGATATTACTCATATAAATAGAACATCCATTATTCTTTGACATAAATGAATAACCGTCTCGCAATAAACAAGATCCATATATAATGTTCATGCTCATAGCTGGCACCAAATAACAATTATTCACGTCCAAACTAATCGCGAAGGTAGATGTAGAGGTATCGTGCCGACGGTGATCACAACGACCTTGGAAGCATTCCCGACACGCATCGTCACCTCGTCCTTAGACAATCTTCATTTATTCCGTAGCTCCTGTTTTGAGTTCAAAATATGAGCAAGTGAACCAGTATCAAATACCCAGGCGCTACTACGAGCATTGTAAGGTACACATCAATAACATGTCTATCAAATATACCTTTGTTCACTTTGTCATCCTTCTTATCTGCCAAGTATTTGGGGCAGTTCCGCTTCCAGTGACTATTTCCTTTGCAGTAGAAGCACTCAGTTTCAGGCTTGGGTCCAGCTTTGGGCTTCTTCACGGGAGCGGAAACTTGTTTCCCATTCTTATTGAAGTTCCCTTTCTTTCCCTTGTCCTTTTTCATGAAACTAGTGGTCTTGTTAACCATCAAAATTTGATGCTCCTTCTTGATTTCTACCTCCGCTGATTTCAGCATCGTGAAGAGCTCGACAATCGTTTTTGTCATCCCTTGTGTATTATAGTCATCACGTAGCCTTTGTAGCTTGGTGGTAGTGACTGAAGAACTCTGTCAATAACACTCTCAACTGGAAGATCAATTCCCAGCTAAGTCAAGTGGTTATGATACCCAGAAATTTGGAGTATGTGCTCACTGACAGAACTGTTCTCCTCCATCTTACAGCTATAAAACTTGTTGGAGATTGCATATATATCAACCTAGGCATTTGCTTGAAATGTTAACTTTAGTTCTTGGAACATATCATATGCTCTGTGGCGTTCGAAACGTCTTTGAAGTCCTGGTTCTAGGTCGTAAAGCATGGCACACTGAACTGTTGAATAGTCATCAGATCGAGCCTTCCAGACATTCATAACATCTGCAGCAGCTCCTGCAGCAGGTCTGTCACCTAGCGGTGCATCAAGGACATAATTCATCTATGCAACAATGAGGATAATCCTCAAGTTACGGACCCAGTCTGTGTAGTTGATACCATCATCTTTCAACTTAGTTTCTCTAGGAACGCATTAAAATTCAAGGGATCGGTAGCACGGGCTATTGATCTACAACATAGATATGCAAAAAACTATTAAGACTAAGTTCATGATAAATTTTAGTTCAAATAATCATATTACTAATGAACTCCCACTTAAATTAACATCCCTCAAGTTGTCTAAGTGATACGTGATCCAAATCAACTTACCCATGTCCGATCATCACGTGAGATGGGCTAGTCTTCAATGGTGAACATCTCTATGTTGATCATATCTACTATATGACTCACGTTCGACCTTTCGGTCTCTAGTGTTCTGGGACCATGTCTGTACATGTGATATGTCCATTTTGCATCATGTTTTCCTACTATTATTTACAATGTTTTATGCATAATAATGCTTTATGAAGTAATCTAGTGCCTTTTCTCTCATAATATACAATGTTTACACAAAGAGCGGGAATGCCGGCAGCTAGAATTCTGGACCTGAAAGCTACGTCAGAGTTACCTATTCTTCACATCTCCAAATGAGCTAAAAAATTAGGAAGAATTATTTTGGAATATATAAAAAATACTGGAGCAAATATTTACAGGAGGGGGCCACCTTGTGCTTAGCCCAGCCCACCTCCGGTGTGCATCTTCTGGTATATAGGTCATTTTGACCTAGAAAAAAATAAGGAGAGAACTTTCGAGATGGAGTGCCGCCGTCTCGAGGCAGAACTTGGGCAGGAGCACATTTGCCCATCGGTAGAGCGATTCCGCCAGGGGAACTTCCCTCTTGGAGGGCGAAATCAAAGCCATTGTCATCACCAACAACCCTCTCATCTTAGGGAGGGCAATCTCCATCAACATCTTCAACAACACCATCTCCTCTCAGAGCCTAGTTCATCTTTTGTGTTCAATCTTTGTACCGGAACCTCAGATTGGTACCTGTGGGTGACTAGTAGTGTTGATTACATCTTGTAGTTGACTACTATATGGTTTATTTAGTGGAAGATTATATGTTCAGATCCATTATGCTATTCAATACCCCTCTGATCTTGAGCATGATTATCATTTGTGAGTAGTTACTTTTGTTCTTGAGGTCACGGGAGAAGTCATGTTGCAAGTAATCATGTGAACTTGATATGTGTTCGATATTTTGATGATATATATGTTGTGATTCCCTTAGTGGTGTCATGTGAACGTCGACTACATGGCACTTCACCATACTTGTGCCTAAGGGAATGCATTGTGGAATAGTTATTAGATGATGGGTTGCTAGAGTGACAGAAGCTTAAACCCTAGTCTATGTGCTACTTCGTAAAGGACCGATTTTGATCCAAATTTTAATGCTATATCAAATTATCAAAGTAGCGAAAATGAATCAAACCAACATGATGAAAGTGATATGGTGAAATTCCCGTGTACCCTAAAGAACGCTTTGCTTATCATAAGAGACCGTTTCGGCATGTCCTTTGTCACAAAAGGATTGGGCTAACTTGCTGCACTTTATTTACCATTACAGTTACTTGCTCGTTACAAATTATCTTGCTATCAAACTACCTGTTACCGACAATTTCAGTGCTTGCAAAACATACCTTGCTGAAAACCAGTTTTCATTTCCTTCTACTCCTTGTTGGGTTCGACACTCTTACTTATCAAAAGGACTATGATTGATCCCCTATACTTGTGGGTCATCAAGACTTTTATGGCACCACTGCCGGGGAGCGAAGCGCTCTTGGTAAGTGGAAATTGGTAAGGAATAATTATTACTATTGTTTGGAAACGTAGCATGCCATTTCAAAAAAATCCTACGCTCACGCAAGATCTATCTAGGAGATGCATAGCAACTAGAGGGGAGAGTGTGTCCACGTAGCCTCGTAGACCGTAAGTGGAAGCGTTAACTTAACGCGGTTGATGTAGTAGAACGTCTTCTCGAATCAACCGATCAAGTACCGAACGTACAAAACCTCTGAGTTCTACACACGTTCAACTCGATGACGTCCCTTGAACTCTTCATCTAGTAGAGGTATGAAGGTTTCGATGAGATCCGTCAGCACCACGGCGTGGTGACGGTGTTGGTGATGTGATCCGCGCAGGGCTTTGCCTAAGCACTACGACAATATGACCGGAGGAGTAAACAGTGGAGGGGGCACCGCACATGGCTAAGAAACAACTTTTGTGCTATGGGGTGCCCCCCTGCCCCCCTTATATAAAGGAGGGAGAGGGGAGAGGGCCGACCAAGGGCGCGCCCAAGTGAGGGAGTCCAACTAGGACTCCTAGTCCTAGTCGGGCCTCTTCCTTTCCAACGGAGGGGGAACGAGGGAAGTGGAGGGAGAGAGAGGGAGAAGGAAAGGGGGCCGTGCCCCTGATACGTCTCCGTCGTATCTATAATTTTTGATTGTTCCATGCCAATATTATTCAACTTTTATATACTTTTGGCAACTTTTTATACAATTTTTTGGGACTTCCATATTGATCCAGTGCCCAGTGCCAGTTCTTGTTTGTTGCATGTTTTTTGTTTCGCAGAAACCCAATATCAAACGGAGTCCAAACGGGATAAAAACGAACAAAGAATTATTTTGGAATATTTGTGATTTTTGGGAAGTAAAATCAATGCGAGACAGTGCCCGAGGGGGCTAGGAGATAGGGGGCGCGCCCCAGGGAGGCAGGCGCGCCCTGGACTCTCCTGGCCCCCCCTGTAAGGCGGTTGACGCTCTTCTTTTGCCGCAAGAAAGCTAATTTTATGAGAAAGATCTGGGCGAAAGATTCACCCCAATCGGAGTTACGGATTTCCGGATATTAAAGACACGGTGAAGGGGTAGAATTCTAGAACGCAGAAACAGAGAGATAGATCCAATCTCGGAGGGGCTCTCGCCCCTCCCACGCCATGGGAGCCAAGGACCAGAGGGGAAACCCTTCTCCCATCTAGGGAGAAGGTCAAGGAAGAAGAAGAAGGGGGGCTCTCTCCCCCTTGCTTCCGGTGGCGCCGGAACGCCGCCGGGGGCCATCATCATCACCGCGATCTTCACCAACATCTCCATCACCTTTCCCTATCTATATCCAGTAGTCCACTCTCCCACAACCCGCTGTACCCTCTACTTGAACATGGTGCTTTATGCTTCATATTATTTTCCAATGATGTGTTGCCATCCTATGATGTCTGAGTAGATTTTCGTTGTCCTATCGGTGATTGATGAATTGCTATGATTGGTTTGAGTTGCGTGTTTTATTATTGGTGCTGTCCTATGGTGCCCTCCGTGTTGCACAAGCGTGAGGGATTCCCACTGTAGGGTGTTGCAATGCGTTCATGATTCGCTTATAGTGGGTTGCGTGAGTGACTGAAACACAAACCCGAGTAAGGAGATTGTTGCGTATGGGATAAAGGGGACTTGATACTTTAATGCTATGGTTGGGTTTTACCTTAATGAATCTTTAGTATTTGCGGATGCTTGCTAGAGTTCCAATCATAAGTGCATATGATCCAAGAAGAGAAAGTATGTTAGCTTAGGCCTCTCCCTCAAATAGAATTGCAATAGTGATTACCGGTCTAGTAACATAGTCAATTGATTAGGGACTATTCCACAACTCCTACCACCACTTTTCCACACTCGCTATATTTACTTTATTGCATCTTTATCTAAACAGCCCCTACTTTTTATTTACGTGTTCTTTATTATCTTGCAAACCTATCCTATCACACCTACAAAGTACCTCTAGTTTCATACTTGTTCTAGGTAAAGCGAACGTCAAGCGTGCGGAGAGTCGTATCAGTGGCCGATAGAACTTGAGAGAGTATTTGTTCTACCTTTAGCTCCTCGTTGGGTTCGAAACTCTTGCTTATCAAAAGAGGCTACAACTATGCTGTATACTTGCGGGTTATCAAGACCTTTTTCTGGCGCCGTTGCCGGGGAGACATAGCGTGGGGTGAATATTCTCGTGTGTGCTTGTTTGCTTTATCACTAAGTAATTTTTATTTGCTGTTCTTAGTTGTTCTCTATCTTTAGTTATGGATATGGAATGCAAAATACCAAAAAATTAGGTGTACTTGCTACTCATGGAGATGGGGTAACTCCTAAAACCCTCGATTCTCATTATGCGAAAGATATTATGTACTACTTTGATAATCCTTAGAAAACCCCATTCAACTTTATAATGGGAGACACGTTGGATAAACGTGAATACTTTTGGGATTACCGCTCGACACAAAAAGGGAAACTATTATGGGATCAGTTTATTACGTTGCGTTGGTATGCCTGGGCTCTATGCTTGAGATATGATATTACTTGTTGCTCTAGGATGGAGGCTCCACACCTTCCCTTTTCATGCAAATTTAATGATAATGAAACCTTAGCTTCTTATGCTAATGGTATATATGATTACTATGATGTGGAACAAATAGACGAATTTGTTGCTTTTAAGGCTGCTTATGAAACTGAATCTTTGTTTGAAAAGTATGAAGCTTTAGATGATGATGTTTATAGGCCTAAAAATCTTGCTATACTTAGATATTGCTATGCAAATTATGAATACAATTACTATATTAATGCATTTATGAATAAATTCTCCGCTGTCCAAGAAAAGACTAATATTTTGCAGGAAGCTATGGAAGAAGAAATTGATGAAACTGTGAGCTCATTGGATGAAAAAGACGATGAGGAGAGCGAAGAACAAAAGGAGGAAGAGCGGATTAGCTACCTATGCCCACCTTCTAATGAGAGTAACCCTCCAACTCATACATTGTTTAATTCCCCTTCGTGCGTACCGAAGGATGATTGCTATGATGATTGCTATGATCCCTTGAATTTGTCTGAAATATCCCTTTTTGATGATGCTTGCTATGCTTGTGGCCAAGATGCCAATATGAACTATGCTTATGGAGATGAACTTGCTATAGTTCCTTATGTTAAACATGAAGTTGTTGCTATTGCACCCACGCATGATAGTCCTATTATCTTTTTGAATTCTCCCGACTACACTATATCGGAGAAGTTTGTGCTTAGTAAGGATTATATTGATGGGTTGCCTTTTACCATTACACATGATGATTTTGATAGATATAATATGCATGTGCTTGCTGCTCCTACTTGCAATTAATATGAGAGAGGAACTACATCTCCGCCTCTTTATGTTTCCAACACGATAGAGTTGCAAGAAACTGCTTATACTATGCATTGGCCTTTACTTGGTGTGCATGAATTGTTCTTTTATGACATGCCGATGCATAGGAAGTGAGTTAACTTCGTCATTGCTTGATATATATTACTTTGTTCTCACTACTAAATTACAAATCATTGTTAATTAAAATTGGCTTTGATATACCTTGGGACCCGGGTGGATTCATTACTTGAGCACTAAATGCCTAGCTTAATGGCTTTAAAGAAAGCGCTGCCAGGGAGACAACCCGGAAGTTTTAGAGAGTCATTTATTTCTGTTGATTGCTTTCATATAGTTTAAAAACACAAAAATAAAGAGGGGAACCTAAAAACTATTCAAAAAGGAAAGTGAAAGTGAGAAAGACAAGCATTGTTGAAGTTAGAGCTAGCCTTGAACTTTGTTCATGCTCACGGAAACTTTGTGAATCTTGATTACAGAAACTTTTCATAAAAAATAATTATCCCCTTGTACAATTCCATTGTATTATAAAAATAATGTGCCAAGGTTTGCCTTTAGGATGTTTACAATGCTTGTTGGTTTGTACGGTGTAGGACAGAAACTTTGGCTCTAGTGCACGATTTTACATTTTTAACTGGAACGTCAATTGGTTCTGATTCCTTTCGATCTGTCTTTCTATACAACTTTTTTATTTTTCCTAATTTTTGTAGAATTTTTGGGGTACCATAGGTATGGTGAATGTTCAGATTGCTACAGACTGTTCTGTTTTTGACAGATTCTGTTTTTGATGCATAGTTTGCTTGTTTTGATGAATCTATCAATTTATATTAGTGGATTAAGCCATGGAAAAGTTATATTACAGTAGACACAATGCAAAAACAAAATATGAATTGGTTTGCTACAGTACTTAGAGTAGTGATTTGCTTTATTATACTAACGGATCTTACCGAGTTTTTTGTTAAAGTTTTGTGTGGATGAAGTGTCTAATCGAGGATGTCTCGATATGAGGAAAAGGAAGAGAGGCAAGAGCTCAAGCTTGGGGATGCCCGAGGCGCCCCAAGTAAATATTCAAGGAGACTCAAGCGTCTAAGCTTGGGCATGCCCCGGAAGGCATCCCCTCTTTCTTCAACAAGTATCGGTATGTTTTCGTATTCGTTTCGTTTGTGCGATATGTGCAAGTCTTGGAGCGTCTTTTGCATTTAGTTTTTACTTTTCTTTTATGCACGATGCTGGTATGAGATAGTCCTTGGTTGATTTATAGAATGCTCATTGCACTTCACTTAAATCTTTTGAGTGTGGCTTTATAGAATGCTTCATGTGCTTCACTTATATCATTTGAAGTTTGGATTGCCTGTTTCTCTTCATATAGACAACCGCCATTTGTAGAATGCTCTTTTGCTTCACTTATATTTGTTAGAGCGTGGGCATATCTTTTGTAGAAATAATTAAACTCTCTTGCTTCACTTTGATCTATTTAGAGAGATGACAGGAATTGGTCATTCACATGGTTAGTCATAAAAGCCTACATAAACTTGTAGATCGCTGAATATGATATGTTTGATTCCTTGCAATAGTTTTGCGATATAAAGATGGTGATATTAGAGTCATGCTAGTGGGTGGTTGTGGATTGTAGAGACACTTGTGTTGAGGTTTGCAAGTCTCGTAGCATGCACGTATGGTAACTGTTGTGTGACAAATTTGAAGCATGGGGTGTTTCTTTGATTGTCTTCCTTATGAGTGGCGGTCGGGGACGAGCGATGGACTTTTCGTACCAATCTATCCCCCTAGGGGCATGCGTAGTAGTACTTTGCTTCGAGGGCTAATAAACTTTTGCAATAAGTATATGAGTTCTTTATGACTAATGTGAGTCCATGGATTATACGCACTTTTACCTTTCCATCATTGCTAGCCTCTTCGGTACCGTGCATTGCCCTTTCTCACCTCGATAGTTGGTGCAAACTTCGCCGGTGCATCCAAACCCCGTGATATGATACGCTCTATCACACATAAACCTCATTATATCTTCCTCAAAATAGCCACCATACCTACCTATTATGGCATTTCCATATCCATTCCGAGATATATTGCCATGCAACTTCCATCATCATCATATACATGACTTGAGCATTTATTGTCATATTGCTTTGCATGATCGTAAGATAGCTAGCATGATGTTTTCATGGCTTGTCCATTTTTTGATGTCATTGCTACGCTAGATCATTGCACATCCCGGTACACCGCCGGAAGCATTCATATAGAGTCATATCTTTGTTCCAGTATCGAGTTGTAATATCGAGTTGTAAGTAAATAAAAGTGTGATGATCATCATTATAGAACATTGCCCCATAAAAAAAAGAAAATAAAAAAAAATAAAAAAGGGGAAAGGCCAAAGAAGCCTAAATAAAAAAGGGGGTCAAAGAAGCCCACCGAAAAAATAAAAAAAGAAAAAAAAGAAAAAAAAGGGGCAATGTTACTATCCTTTTTCCACACTTGTGCTTCAGAGTAGCACCATGTTATTCATATAGAGAGTCTCCTATGTTATCACTTTCATATACTAGTGGGAATTTTCATTATAGAACTTGGCTTGTATATTCCAACGATGGGCTTCCTCAAATGCCCTAGGTCTTCATGAGCAAGCAAGTTGGATGCACACCCACTTAGTTTCTTTTGTTGAGCTTTCATACACTTATAGCTCTTAGTGCATCCATTGCATGGCAATCCCTACTCCTCGCATTGACATCAACTGATGGGCATCTCCATAGCCCGTTGATTAGCCGCGTCGATGTGAGACTTTATCCCTTTTTGTCTTCTCCATATAACCTCCATCATTATATTCTATTCCACCTATAGTGCTATATCCATGGCTTGCGCTCATGTATTGCGCGAGGGTTGAAAAAGCTGAAGCGCGCTAAAAAGTATGAACCAATTGCTCGGCTTGTCACCGGGGTTGTGCATGATGGGGGCATTTTGTGTGACGAAAATGAAGCATGGCCAAACTATATGATTTTGTAGGGATAAGCTTGCTTTGGCCTTGTTGTTTTTAAAAGACATGATTGCTTTATTAGTATGCTCAAAGTATTATTGTTTTTATGTCAAATGATAGACTATTGCTTTGGATCACTCGTGTCTTAATATTCATGCCATGATTAGACATATGATCAAGATTATGCTAGGTAGCATTCCACATCAAAAATTCTCTTTTTTATCATTTACCTACTCGAGGACGAGCAGGAATTAAGCTTGGGGATGCTGATACATCTCCGTCGTATCTATAATTTTTGATTGTTCCATTGCCAATATTACTCAACTTTTATATACTTTTGGCAACTTTTTATACTATTTTTTGGGACTAACATATTGATCCAGTGCCCAGTGCCAGTTCATGTCTGTTGCATGTTTTTGGTTTCGCAGAAACCCAATATCAAACGGAATCCAAATGGGATAAAAACGAATGGAGAATTATTTTGAAATATTTGTGATTTTTGGGAAGTAAAATCAACGCGAGACGGTGCCCGAGGGGGCCAGGAGATAGGGGGCGCGCCCCAAGGAGGCAGGCGCGCCCTGGACTCTCTTGGCCCCCGCGTAAGGCGGTTAACGCTCTTCTTTTGCTGCAAGAAAGCTAATTTTATTAGAAAGATCTGGGCAAAAGATTCACCCCAATCGGAGTTACGGATATCCGGATATTAAAGAAACAGTGATGGGGTAGAATTCCAGAACGCAGAAACAGAGAGATAGATCCAATCTCGGAGGGGCTCTTGCCCCTCCCACGCCATGGGAGCCAAGGACCAGAGGGGAAACCCTTCTCCCATCTAGGGAGAAGGTCATTGAAGAATAAGAAGGGGGGCTCTCTCCCCCTTGCTTCCGGTGGCGCCGGAACACCGCCGGGGGCCATCATCATCACCGCGATCTTCACCAACACCGCCATCATCTTCACGAACATCTCCATCACCTTCCCCCATCTATATCCAGCAGTCCACTCCCCCGCAACCCGCCGTACCCTCTACTTGAACATGGTGCTTTATGCTTCATATTATTTTCCAATGATGTGTTGCCATCCTATGATGTCTGAGTAGATTTTCGTTGTCCTATCGGTGATTGATGAATTGCTATAATTGGTTTGAGTTGCGTGTTTTATTATTGGTGCTGTCTTACGGTGCCCTCCATGTCGTGCAAGCGTGAGGGATTCCCGCTATAGGGTGTTGCAATGCGTTCATGATTCGCTTATAGTGGGTTGCGTGAGTGACTGAAACACAAACCCGAGTAAGGGGATTGTTGCGTATGGGATAAAGGGGAGTTGATACTGTAATGCTATGGTTGGGTTTTACCTTAATGAATCTTTAGTATTTGCGGATGCTTGCTAGAGTTCCAATCATAAGTGCATATGATCCAAGAAGAGAAAGTATGTTAGCTTATGCCTCTCCCTCAAATAGAATTGCAATAGTGATTACCGGTCTAGTAACATAGTCAATTGCTTAGGGACAATTCCACAACTCCTACCACCACTTTTCCACACTCACTATATTTACTTTATTGCATCTTTATCTAAACAACCCCTACTTTTTATTTACGTGTTCTTTATTATCTTGCAAACCTATCCTATCACACCTACAAAGTACCTCTAGTTTCATACTTGTTCTAGGTAAAGCGAATGTCAAGCGTGCGTAGAGTCGTATCAGTGGCCGATAGGACTTGAGAGAGTATTTGTTCTACCTTTAGCTCCTCGTTGGGTTCGACACTCTTACTTATCAAAAGAGGCTACAACTATCATGTATACTTGCGGGTTATCAGCCCCCTTCCCTTGTCCAATTCAGACTCCTCATGGGGAGGCGCGCGCGCCACCTCCTGCGGCCTGCCTCTCCTCTCCACTATGGCCCAACAAGGCCCATTACTTCTCGGGGTGTTCCGAATATAATCTTCCCGAACCACTCCAAAAAATACCCGAACCACTCCGGAACAATTCCAGTGTCCGAATATAATCTTCCCGTATATCAATCTTTACCTCTCGACCATTTCGAGACTCCTAGTCATGTCCGTGATCTCATCCGGAACTCCAAACAACCTTCGGTCACCAAAACACATAACTCATATAATACATATTGTCATCAAACATTAAGCGTGCAGACCCTACAGGTTCGAGAACTATTTAGACATGACCGAGACACCTCTCCGGTCAATAACCAATAGCGGAACCTGGATGCTCATATTGGTTCCCACATATTCTACAAAGATTTTTATCGGTCGAACCGCAATGTCAACATACGTTATTCCCTTTGTCATTGGTATGTTACTTGCCCGAGATTCGATCATCGATATCTTCATACCTAGTTCAATCATGTTACTGGCAAGTCTCTTTACTCATTTCGCAATGCGTCATCCCGTAACTAACTCATTAGTTACATTGCTTGCAAGGCTTCATATGATGTGCATTACCGAGAGGGCCTAGAGATACCTCTCCGATACTCGGAGTGACAAATCCTAATCTCGATCTATGCCAACCCAACAAACACCTTCAGAGATACCTGTAGAGCATCTTTATAATCACCCAGTTACGTTGTGACGTTTGATAGCACACAAGGCATTCAACCGGTGTCCGGGAGTTGCATAATCCCATAGTCAGAGGAATATGTATTTGACATGAAGAAAGCAGTAGCAATAAAACTGAACGATCATTATGCTAAGCTAACGGAATAAATCTTGTCCATCACATCATTCTCCTAATGATGTGATCCCGTTCATCAAATGACAACACATATCCATGGCTAGGAAACTTAACCATCTTTGATCAACGAGCTAGTCAAGTAGAGGCATACTAGGGACACGTTGTTTTGTCTATGTATTCACACATGTATCAAGTTTTAGGTTAATACAATTCTAGCATGAATAATAAACATTTATCATGATATAAGGAAATATAAAATAACAACTTTATTATCTCCTCTAGGGCATATTTCCTTCTGTCTCCCACTTGCACTAGAGTCAATAATGTAGTGCATATTGCCATGTGATTTAACACCAATAGTTCACATCTTTATGTGATTAACACCCATAGTTCACATCGCCATGTGACCAATACCTAAAGGGTTTACTAGAGTCAATAATCTAGTTCACATTGCTATGTGATTAACACCCAAAGAGTACTAAGGTGTGATCATGTTTTGCTTGTGAGAGATGTTTAGTCAATGGGTCTGCCACATGTAGATCCATATGTATTGTGCAAATTTCTATGTCTACAATGCTCTGCATGGAGATAATCTAGATAATTGCTCCTACTTTCAATATGTATCCAGAACGAGACTCAGAGTCATCCGGATTGGTGTAAAAGCTTACATCAACGTAACTCTTTACAACAAACTCTTTGTGACCTCCATAACCGAGAAATATTTCCTTAGTCCTCTTAGGTAACTAAGGATAACTTTGATAGTTGTCCAGTGATCCACTCCTGGATCACTATCGTATCCCCTTGCCAAACTCATCATAAGGTACACAATAGGTCTGCTACACAACATAGCATACTTTATAGAACCTATGGCTGAGGCATAGGGAATGACTTTCATTCTCTTTCTATTTTCTACCGTGGTCGGGTTTTGAGTCATACTCAACGTTACACCTTACAACATAGGCAAGAACTCCTTCTTTGACTATTCCATTTTCAACTACTTCAAAATCTTGTCAAGGTATATACTTATTGAAAAATCTTATCAAGCGTCTTGATTTATCTCTATAGATCTTGATGCCCAATATATAAGTAGCTTCACCGAGGTCTTTCTTTGAAAAACTCCTTTCAAAGTCTCCTTTATGCTTTCCAGAAAATTCTACATCTTTTCCGATCAACAATATATCATTCACATCTACTTATCAGAAAAGCTGTAGTGCTCCCACCCACTTTCTTGTAAATACAGGCTTCTCCAAAAAGTCTGTATAAAACCATATGCTTTGATCACCTCATCAAAGTGTATATTCTAACTCCGAGATGTTTGCACCAGTCCATAAATGGATCGCTGGAGCTTGCACACTTTTTTAGCACCTTTAGGATCGACAAAACCTTCTGGTTACATCATATACAACTCTTCTTTAAAGATATCCATTTAAGGAATGCAGTTTTGGCATCCATTTGCCAGATTTTATAAAATATGGCAATTGCTAACATGATTTGGATGGACTTAAGCATCACTACGGTTGAGAAAATGTCATTTTAGTCAACACCTTGAACTTGTCGAAAACCTTTTTGCGACTAGTCGAGCTTTGTAGATAGTAACTGTCAGTGTCAAAACCGGCGGATCTCGGGTAGGGGGTCCCGAACTGTGCGTCTAGGCGGATGGTAACAGGAGACAAGGGACACGATGTTTTTACCTGTGTTCGGGCCCTCTCGATGGAGGTAAAACCCTACTCCTGCTTGATTGATATTGATGATATGGGTAGTACAAGAGTGGATCTACCACGAGATCAAGGAGGCTAAACCCTAGAAGCTAGCCTATGGTATGATTGTTGTAATGGTTGTTCGTCCTATGGACTAAAACCCTCCGGTTTATATAGACACCGGAGAGGGCTAGGGTTACACAGAGTCGGTTACAATGGTAGGAGATCTACATATCCGTATCACCAAGCTTGCCTTCCACGCCAAGGAAAGTCCCATCCGGACACATGACGAAGTCTTCAATCTTGTATCTTCATAGTCTTGGAGTCCGGCCGATGATGATAGTCCGGCGATCCGGACACCCCCTAGTCCAGGACTCCCTCAGTAGCCCCTGAACCAGGCTTCAATGACGATGAGTTCGGCGCGCATATTGTTCGGCAGTGCAAGGCGGGTTCCTCCTCCGAATAATCCATAGAAGATTGCGAACACTAGGATAGTGTCCGGCTCTGCAAAATAAATTCCACATTTCACCATAGAGAGAATAATATGCACACAAGTTCAATCTACTGACGTATTTTGTGGCATGGCGTCACACCACCACCAAGCCTTTACGTGAATCATTTTTTATTATACCACCTCAGCGCGTTTAGCGAAGCGGTTTCCTTGTCACGTCTTGTCGAAGCAGAGATCGTGTTCCCCTTATTCCGGGATTCCCATCAATACGGACGTGGGTAACCCAGCCGCACCATTGATGGTGGCGCTTGGGAGATAAGCGAGTTTTACCAGGCCGGTGGGGACGCATAGTCTTCGTCCGCCCATATATAAGGGGATAAGGATCCACCTCTTTTACCTATGCCTTCTTCCTCCTTTGCTTATCCATCTCCGCGCACTCGAGCTCCAGCGCCCAAGTTAACACATCTCGCCCCAACCTTCTCCAGCCATGTCCGGAGCGGGAGGCAAGTGGATGGCCTCCTCCGTTACGGAGGGGCACATCGAAAAACTGCACGGCGCCGGATACCTGTCCAGCGACATCGCGCACCGGCTGCCCGACAAAGGCAGCTCATCCCCCCCCAGGCCCCATGAGAGGGTCGTATTCCTTCCCCACTTCCTCCGCGGACTGGGCTTCCCACTTCATCCCTTCGTCCGGGGGCTCATGTACTACTACGGCCTGGATTTCCACGATCTGGCGCCAAACTTCATCCTCAACATCTCGGCGTTTATCGTCATGTGCGAGGCCTTCCTCTGCCTCCATCCCCACTTCGGCTTGTGGCTAAAAACCTTCAATGTCAAGCCGAAGGTAGTGAAGGGCGTCCAAGCGGAGTCTTGGGCGCCATGGTGGGCAAATGCCCAACGTCCTCGCTCGCTCGGCGCCTTCGTGGAAACCATCAAAGGGTGGCAATCGTGGTGGTTCTATATCACCGAGCCGCGTGACCCTAAATGGGTTGCGGCCCCCGAGTTCAGATCTGGTACCCCCATGCAGCTCACCTCCTGGAAAGAGAAAGGCTTGCTATGGGGCAGTTCGGAGGAGCCGACCGGACTCGATCTGTCTCCAGACCCTTGTGAACAAGAAGCTCAAGCTTGTCAATGTGATCAGGTCATGCTCGTCGCCGGATTCTCCCCGCCAACAACGGGCCTTCAATCTGTGGGAGTTTGATCCGGCCTGACACGGACCCTTAGCGGGCTCTTGACACAACGTCTGAAGCTGCACGGAGGGTGCTGTTCAAGGGAGAAGCCCCGCATCCGCGAATCAAGATCGCGGATTCAGCACGTAAACGCCCGGCGGTGTGGTAAGATATGTTATCCTTTATGGGACATTTATTCCTTTCATAGTTTGACTCTATTGTGGGATCTAAAATTCCCAATGCCTTTAACAGATCGGCAGAGGGCGTCCGGACAGGTTAACTGTCCGGCTCTCCTCCCCGAAGACCCAGCGGATACCCGTTTAACGGGGCTGCTAGTCCCGGCACTTTATGTGGTGCTGGAGAAGAAGGCCAAGAAGAAGGCCACGGGAACCCGAAGGAGTTCCTGGCGCCAGGTGGTATCGGACTCATCATCCGATGGCTCCGAGGCGGACTCCTCCCCCGAAGATGAGGAGGAGAAAGAGAACTCTCCCCAGGAGGGGGAAGAGAGGAAGAGGAAGGGTTCCCCAACGGGGGAGGCCGAAGGGTCCAAGAGGGGAAGGACCCTTCCTCCAGACAGTTCCGCCAACGACAACGTTGGAGACGAAGGGTGGCCCTCAAGGGCCAAGTCCCCGAAAAGATCGTAAGTATCCGGATTCCTGAATGATTTATAATTTCTCTTTGTGCCACATAGTGTCCTTCTAATGCCGCACACTACCTGTAGTCCGGCCGAGGATGATCTTCCCGCTTCATCGAGCGGGTCCTTGGCTCCGTCGGATGTAGATTCCATTCCGACTGCCTCCACCCCTCACGATGCTGAAGACGCCGAGGTGGGATCCCAGGAGGGGACCCGCCAGGAGGGGGAGGCTCCGGAGGTGCCACAGGGCAACCTCTCGGACTTCGTGCCGGACTCCGCACCGGAACCCACAGTGGTTCCGGAGTCCGGCAGGCGGCCCCTTCGTAAGAAGGGCAAGACCGTGACACCGGTAGCCTCCGTCCAACCGGAGGCGCCGGACAACTTGTTGGAGGCGCTCAACGGCGCTTCCACCGAGGAAGAACACCGCACTATCATGAGTGCGGTGATTCAGAAGGTTCAGCTTGCCAAGAGCGGGCTGACCGAAGCCTGCAGCAGCCTTCTAACAGGCTGTGAGGTAAGAAATTTTAAAATATGTAATGTAATACCGCATAGACAGTAGCCCCTGATGCTCGGTTCGGTGTTCGGAAAGAAAAACCGGACTGAGGGTCTAAAAAAGATATACGCAGGAGTTCTAAAAATTATGTCAATATGGGTTTGCAGGCTGTGCTGCTGACCTCTGCCGCACTGACTGCGGAGGTCGATGCTTTGAAGCAGAACCTCGAGCGGTCCGAGAACGAGCTCGGCCTTGCTAAGAAGCAGCTCAGGGACAAAGAAGGTGAGTAACACCGTATTAAATTTGTACCTTACAGAAAAGGATTTTGGTTGCAATAGAAATGACAAGGATAACGTGGGCACTGCAGGGGCCACAAACGAGGTGGCGACCACTGAAGGAGGCCGTGTCCGCGTCGAGCGTAATGCTTGACGGAACGCAGCGGAGCGAGAGAAGCAGGAGACGCGGGTGGTGGAGGTGCGGCAAGAGCTCCAGGCTCTCATGGAAAAGCATGAGAGTTTGGAGCGCGACTCGAAGACTCGAGAGTCCGAGCTTGCCTCGGCTCTTCAAAATGCCAAAGCCGCTAAGGCCGAGGCCCATAAGGCCCTCCAAGAGATTGAGGCGGTGAAGAAAATAGCGGCGGGTAAGGCATTTTTCATGCAAAGCAAGCATGTGAATGTGAATTACCTGTTACTTACCCGAATTCGGAGCTCTCCAGGGGCGTTTGCAGATCTGCCTTGCAGCGTGTCCGATGTCGCCGCATTCTACCGGGCCGAGGAGGGAGCTCAACGAAAAGGTCTTCGGTCTCGGTATCTCGAGGCGGACATCCGTGTGTTTTAGCGACCGGTGAAGCAGCTGGTCGATCTCCTAAGGTAGCCGAAAGCAGGCCATGAAGGGCCTCATAGTCCATTTGTGGCTGAAGAGGCCATGCCAGGAGCTACTTCGGCCTCGTGTCTGCGGCTGGTGGATCGTGCCCTTGGGTGGAAGTCATCAGCGCTCCCTTTGAATTGAAGGTGCCGTCGGGCCTTGCCCGCGCAAAGGTGCACTAGGGCAGGCTGGATGCTGAGAGGCTTCTGACAGACGCGCCGGCGGGCAAGGAGTATCGTACGCCCGAAATGTATTATAAGAGTGTCCTAAAGGGTGCCCGCAAGATTGCGGATGAGTGCCCCAAAGATGTAATATTTGAGTAGGCTTGCAATGTGTTATCCTGTGCGCTGAAAACTTTGTTCATATGCGCTAAGCAACGCTTATTAATTTAAAATATTACCTTCTGTGCGGCCGTTTATAAAATCGAGAGATGGCAAGTCGTCGACTTCAGCCCCAAGCCACGAGTCTTTGGGGTGTTGGGATAAACTTGAGCGCTCTTGTTCCCATTTTTGGATCCATCTAGGGAGGCGCTCAACACAACGAACAAGGCAACCGGACTTATAATGCTTGAACACTCTCACTTAGCCATAGAATTCTATAATTTTAAATTTCGGCGAAGCCCCTATTGTTCGGAAGACCGAGTTCGGGGCGCTATCCACGCCTGGGCCGGACGAAGCCGGTTCCACGCTCTAAGCGGCATAAGTCTTTAGGGACTCGAAAAGACCTCTCGAACAGCGACCAGCTCTCGCCTTATCATGACGGTCAGTTTTAGCTTTCTCCACTGAGGCGCTCGCCCAGCTCAACCAAGGCGCAATCGCAGTGGTTCTCCCAGTGCTACCTTAGCCGATAGAACGGAACGTAAGGTACCAAAACATGGGAGCCGGGCAAACCCAACTATTGACCCAAGACATGATTCGGAGCCGATGCATATAGTGCTATAAGTTCGGGGTGCCGCACTTGTGAAAGTGTTCGGACTATCACACCATAATGTGGGGAACATAAGCCCCTGGTGTATTCGGCCGTACCAAAGTGTACGGATGCAAGATGTCATAAATGAACATATATATAAAAAAAGGGGAATGCAATTATAGGCAAAAAGTGCTGCATTGTTTATTCAAGGAATTCTGCTATGAGTGCAGAACGATACAAATAGCACGGTAAGCAAAGGTTTGGACTATTGGACATGTCCCCCTCCAGGGGTAGGCTGTGGAATGGCGTATTAAACAGATTTAATGCTCATAATGGAGACCACCTGAGTGTTCGTCGTAGCCATTGTCCCTCCCTGGCTGTTGCATCGTGAGTTCGGTCGATCTACTGCCGGACAGGGCCTCTGGTGAACGGAGTCCTGTGGATAAATAGAAAATAAATAATAATAAAAAAAGGTGACACACTTGGGAGCCCCTTGTGTGGTTGAGCTGCACTCTGGGCCTGTCGTGGTCGTGCCCCTCCCCCTATGCCCAAGGTATCTCCTGAGCGTAATGATGTGCGCGAAGGGCTAGTCTTGCAATCATGCAAGGGCTGGGGTTGGGGCCGCATTACTACGCGTGCTCGGAACGTGCCAGGTGGTCTTGATTTATTTTACTCCGGGCGCGTTTGGCCATGTCCGGTCGTTTAACGGCCGGACTAAAATTGCCTTAAGAGGCTGCTCAGATTTACGCGCGAGCGCATTGTGTGTTCCTCCGTTCGGAGGGGCGTTGATGTTTCCGTTGACCGTGATGACTCCACGAGGCCTGTCATCTTGAGCTTAAGGTACGATAATGCGGCACCGCGTTGAACTTTGCAAGCGCGGTTTGTCCGACCAGGCGTGATAGCCATCGCGAACAGGACCATGTCGAAGATTAACTCCTCGCCGGAAGTTATCCGGGATCCGAAGACCACTTCGGTGTGGTGAGCCTGTACAATTGGCCTCAACACCTGGTATGACACCTTTGAAGGTCGTCTTTGTAGGTTTAATCCTTGAGGGTCTATGCCCATCTTGCGACTTGTATCCCGATAAAGCAGGTTCAAAGTTGCTGCCGCCATCCATCGAGGACTCTAGTGAGGTGAAATCCATCGGCGATTGGGTCTAAAACCATCGCGACAAATCCGCCATGGCGGATCTTGGTGGGTGGTCCTTCGATTGAAAGTGATCGGCAAGAGGACCATGGATTGAACTTGGGCGGCGGCTCCATCGCATATCGTCCCTAAGTGCGCTTCCGCTCCCTCTTGGGTATGTGGGTTGCATATATCATGTTTACCGTCCGCACTTGTGGGGAAACCATTCATCCTCTATTGTTCGGGTGGCCGGGTCTCTTCCTCGTCGTCGCTATGCAGCCCCTTGTCATTGTTTTTGGCAATTAGCTTGCCTGCCTGCTTGAATACCCAACAATCTGTTGGTGTGATTAGCTGGCTTTTCAGGGGTGCCATGTATCTGGCAAGAGCGGTCGAGTATTCTGTCCAAATTGGACGGACTCGGAGTAGTTCTTTTGAATGGCTTTTTCTGCTGACCGGGTTTAGAGCCTCTGAATCCGGCGTTGACTGCCGTATCCTCAGTGTTATCGCCCTTAACGCGACGTTTGTTTTTGTTGCGACGCGACCTGCCATTGCGGTCCTTGCTGTCCGGACTGCCAGAATTTTTGCTGAGGTTGTTACTGCAAGCTAGCCAGCTGTCCTCTCCCGCACAGGAGCGGGTCATGAGTGATGTGAGGGCTGCCATGGATTTCGGCTTTTCCTGTCCTAGGTGCCGGGCCAGCCACTCGTCGCGGATGTTATGTTTGAAGCCTGCGAGGGCCTTTGCATCCGGACAGTCGATGATTTGATTTTTCTTTGTGAGGAACTGTGTCCAGAATTGTCTGGCCAATTCGTCTGGCTGTTGAATTATGTGGCTTAGGTCATCGGCGTCTGGTGGTCGCACATATGTGCCCTGGAAGTTGTCAAGGAATGCGGCTTCCAGGTCCTCCCAACACCCAATTGACTCTGCTGGTAAGCTGTTAAGCCAATGCCGAGCTGGTCCTTTAAGCTTGAGCAGGAGATACTTGATGGCGTGGAGATCGTCACCGCGGGCCATATGGATATGATGGAGATAATCTTCAATCCAAACCGCGGGGTGTGTTGTGCCATCATAGGACTCAATGTTCACGGGTTTAAACCCTTCGGGGATTTGATGATCCATTACTTCATCTGTGAAGCATAGTGGGTGTGCGGCGCCTCTATACTGGGCAATATCACGACGTAGCTCAAGAGAGCTTTGTCTGCTGTGTTCGGCCCGGCTGGAGTTGCTGTATCTTACGCGACGGTAGTCGTCGCGGATCGTGGGGCACCCACGTGATCCGTAGATAGATCGTGATTGTTTTGCCTTGTCCTCCAATATACCCCGCAAGTCCAGCGCATTCCCCCGTGGCTTCGCGCTTTTTGAGCGGTGCCGGGGTACGGTTCTGGCGGAGGGCCTAGATGCCTCTCTGTCACAGCCACGAGGTGGTCGGTCTGCCGTATTGTGCACTGGTGATGAAGGTTTATACGCCTCCTCCTCTAACGGGGGAGCAACTTGCGTTTTGGGTAGCTTTTGGAGGGGCGTTTGAGTTCATACTCTTCGGCCGCGAGGACCTCGGTCCATTTGTCGGCCAACAGGTCTTGATCAGCGCGAAGCTATTGCTGCTTTTTCTTTAGGCTGTTCGCCGTGGCCATTAGCCTGCGTTTAAAACGCTCTTGCTCGACGGGATCCTCGGGCACGACGAATTCGTCGTCGTTGAGGCTTGCCTCGTCTCCGGAGGGAGGCATGTAATTGTCATCCTCTATCTCCTCATCTGCCGCTCTCTCTTGAGGGCTGGTTTCTCCGTCCTCCTGTGCTGAATCTTGCTGGAGGGGGTTGTCTTCGGCACTCTCTGGGGTGTTATTATCTCCGGTGCCGGAATCTCAATTCTTGCTGTGGCGGGATTTAGAGCGGCGCCGTTGATGTCGGCGCTTGGGCTGTTTCTTAGAGGAATCTGCCTCCGCTGCTTCTTCGCCGTCCCCATCCTTTGGGGTATCCACCATGTATATGTCGTATGACGAGGTGGTCTTGCAGTGCCCCGTAGGCGCTGGTTATTGATCATCTCCGGCATCGTCGTCCATACCGTCGATGTCTTCGGAGTTGTAGTCTAGCATGTCGGTTAGATCGTTGACAGTGGCTACAAAGTGGGTGGTGGGTGGGCTTTGAATTTCTTCGTCATCCGCATCCCAATCATCCTGACTGCAGTCCGGCCAGGGCTCTCCTGATAACGAGAGATATTTTAGCAAATTCAAAATGTCGCCAAAGGGTGAGTGCTGAAAGATGTCCGCAGCGGTGAACTCCATGATCGGCGCCCAATCGGATTCGATTGGCAGGGGCGCAGGAGGTTCGGAGTCCGGTAAGGAGTCCGGCACCTCGGAGTCACGAGCTTTGCAAGGGACAAGGTAAGTATTCGGCTCCATCGCCATAGGAGTTGTAGCCCCCGAGGTGGTGTCCAACCACCTGTCCTCGATCTGCGCGGTCGGCTCCGAACTATGGGTCAGAGCGGACTCGTGTGCAGCCTCGAGTCTTGTCGTGGCAGAGCTAAGTCATGCCCATCGTGATAAAGGCGGCACGCTCGGCTGTGGCTCGAATCCATCAAAGATCAAGTCTCCGCGGATGTCAGCCGTGAAGTTTAGGCTTCCAAATCTGACCTGATGGCCAGGGGCGTAGCTTGCGATCTGCTCCAGATGGCCAAGTGAATTGGCTCGCAGTGCAAAGCCGCCGAACACGAAGATCTATCCGGGGAGAAAAGTCTCACCCTGGACTGCGTTGTTGTTGATTGAAGAAGCCATCAAGGCTATCGATGAGGACACAGAGGAACTCTCAATGCAAGCACCAATGTCGGTGTCAAAACCGGCAGATCTCGGGTAGGGGGTCCCGAACTGTGCGTCTAGGCGGATGGTAACAGGAGACAAGGGACACGATGTTTTTACCCAGGTTCGGGCCCTCTCGATGGAGGTAAAACCCTACTCCTGCTTGATTGATATTGATGATATGGGTAGTACAAGAGTGGATCTACCATGAGATCAAGGAGGCTAAACCCTAGAAGCTAGCCTATGGTATGATTGTTGTAATGGTTGTTCGTCCTACGGACTAAAACCCTCCGGTTTATATAGACACGGAGTGGGCTAGGGTTACAGTCGAGTTACAATGGTAGGAGATCTACATATCCATATCGCCAAGCTTGCCTTCCACGCCAAGGAAAGTCCCATCCGGACACAGGACAAAGTCTTCAATCTTGTATCTTCACAGTCTTGGAGTCCGGCCGATGATGATAGTCCGACTATCCGGACACCCCCTAGTCCAGGACTCCCTCAGTAACACTACCATCAGTGTACGTCTTCCTCTTGAAAATCCATTTATTCTCAATGGATTGCCGATCATCGGGCAAGTCCACCAAAGTCCACACTTTTTTTCTCATACATGGATCCTATCTCAGATTTCATGGCCTCAAGCCATCTGTCAAAATCTGGGCTCAACATAGCTTCTTCATAGTTCATAGGTTCGTCATGGTCAAGTATCATGACTTCCAGAACAGGATTACCATACCATTCTGGTGCGGATTGTGCTCTGGTTGACCTATGAGGTTCCGTAGCAACTTGATCTGAAGTTTCATGATCATTATCATTAGCTTCCTCTCCAGTTGGTGTAGACATCACGGGAACAGATTTCTCGGATAAGCCACTTTCCAAATTGAGAGAAGATACAATCACCTCATCAAGTTCTACTTTCCTCCCACTCCTTCTCTAGAAAGGTTCCGTTCTTAGCAACAAAGATCTTGCCTTCGGATCTGTGGTAGAAGATTTACCCAAATTTTTTCCCGTAGGGTATCCTATCAAGACGCACTTTTCCGATTTGTGTTCGAGCTTATCAGGCTGAAGCCTTTTGACATAAGCATCGCATCCCCAAACTTTAAGAAACGATAGTTTAGGTTTATTGCCAAACCACAGTTCATACGGTGTCGTCTCAATAGATTTTGACGATGCCCTATTTAACGTGAATGCAGTTGTCTCTAATGCATAACCCCAAAACGATAGTGGTAATTTGGTAAGAGACATCATAGATCACACCATATCTAATAATGCGCGATTACGACGTTCGGACACATCATTATCCTGTGGTGTTCCAGGTGGTGTGAGCTATGAAACTATTCCACATTGTTTTAAATGAAGGCCAAACTCGTACCTCAAATATTAACCTCCGATCAGATTGTAGAAACTTTATTTTCTTGGTAAGATGATTCTCCACTTAACTCTACAATTCTTTGAACTTTTCAAATGTTTTCAGACTTATGCTTCATTAAGTAGACATAATCATATCTGCTCAAATCATCTGTGAAGGTCAGAAAAATAATGATACCCGCCACGAGCATCAACACTCATTGGACCGCATACATTGGTATGTATTAATGCCAACAAGTCAAGAGCTCGTTCCATTGTTCGGAGAAGCGGAGTTTTAGTCATCTTGCCCAAAAGGCACGGTTATAAGCATCAAATGATTCATAATCAAGTGATTCCAAAAGTCCATCTTTATGGAGTTTCTTCATGCGCTTTACATCGATATGACCCAAGCGGCGATTGCCACAAATATGTTGCACTATCATTATCAACTTTGCATCTTTTGGCATCAATATTATGAATATGTGTATCACCATGATCAAGATTCAATAAACCATCAACATTGGGTGTATGACCATAGAAGGTTTTATTCAGGTAAACAGAATAACAATTTATTCTCTATCTTAGATGAATCACCGTATCGCAATAAACATGATCTAATCATATTTATGCTCAACACAAACACCAAATAACATTTATTTAGGTTCAACACTAATCTCGAAAATATAGGGAGTGTGCGATGATGATCATATCAATCTTGGAACCACTTCCAACACACATCATCACTTCACCCTCAACTAGTCTCTGTTTATTCTGTAACTCCTATTTCGAGTTACTAATCTTAGCAACCGAACAAGTATCAAATACCCAGGGGTTACTACGAGCACTAGTAAGGTACACATTAATAACATGTATATCAAATATACCTTTGTTCACTTTGTCATCCTTCTTGTCCACCAAATATTTGGGGTAGTTCCGCTTCCAGTGACCATTTCCTTTGTAGTAGAAGCACTCGGTTTCAGGCTTAGGTCCAGTCTTTGGGCTTCTTCACGGGAGTGACAACTTGCTTTCCATTATTCTTGAAGTTCCCTTTCTTTCCCTTTGCCGTTTTCTTGAAGCTAGTGGTCTTGTTTAATCATCAACACTTGATGCTTTTCTTGATTTCTACCTTCGTTGATTTCAGCATAACGAAGAGTTCGGGAATCACTTTCGTCATCCCTTGCATATTATAGTTCATCACGAAGTTCCAGTAACTTGGTGATGGTAACTAGAGAACGCTGTCAATCACTATCTTATCTGGAATATTAACTCCCTCTTGATTCAAGTGATTGTAGTACCCAGAGATTCTGAGCACATGCTCACTAGCTGAGCTAGTCTCCTCCATCTTTTAGGCAAAGTTCTTGTCAGAGGTCTCATACCTCTCGACACGGGCATGAGTCTGAAATACCAATTTCAGCTCTTGCAGCATCTCATATGCTCATTCAAAACATTTTTGAATTCCCGGTTCTAAGCCGTAAAGCATGGTGCACTAAACTATCAAGTAGTCATCATATTGAGCTAGCCAAATGCTCTTAATGTCTGCATCTGCTCCTGCAGGTCTGTCACCTAGCGGTGCATCAACGACATAATTCTTCTATGCAGCAATGAGGATAAACCTTAGATCACGAACCCAGTCCGTATCATTGCTACTATCATCTTTCAACTTAGTTTTCTCTAGGAACATATCAAAAAAAATATGGGAGCTACAACGCGAGCTATTGATCTACAACATAATTTACAAATACTATCATGACTAAGTTCATGATAAATTAAAGTTCAATTAATCATATTACTAAAGAACTCCCACTTAGATAGACATCCCTCAAGTCATCTAAATGATACGTGATCCAAATCAACTAAACCATGTCCGATCATCACGTGAGATGGAGTAGTCTTCAATGGTGAACATCTCTATCTTTCCCTACTAATAAAGAAGATACTGGTTCTGGTGGTCCGTCATCCACTTTTATAAAAAACACCCTGACTTCACTAATAATTAACCCGCAATCCTTTTCTCCAGTCAACTTGAACCAATACGGGCAACATAAAAGAAAAAAACACCCAAACAACCCATGACCTTGCCTCCCATCCATCCGCCGCGTGCCGCCACCGCCGGCCAGCGCCCATCCGGCGCGCGCCACCGCGCCCACCCTCAAGCAGAGGGAACCAAACGAACTTCCTCTAGAGGAGAAGTGAACGAAACAAATTTCTTTAGAGGAGAAATAAACTTCGGAGCTAAGGAAGAAAGGGGGCCACACCGGCGCATGCGCTGTGGTCGGGAACAAGGACGAGTCCAGCAGCTACGGAGATGACCGTGTCGCTCCTGATTGGCACGGGGCAGTTCAACATCAGAGACTTCGTGCCGGCACTGTCTTGGCTAGATCTGCAGGGACTGCAGGCAAGCTGCGCCGGGTGCACCGCCAGTTCGATAGGCTCATCACGAAGCTATTGGTGGAGCATGCGGCTACGGCCGAGGAGCGCTCCCGGGAGGAGGGCCAGCTGGACTTCGTGGACAGGCTCCTGTTGGTGGCCTGGAGCAGGCCGAGGCGAGTGGGTCAACGTGAGCTGCGAGCAGAGGGCGAAGCGAGGATAAGCGGCCGCGGGATCGGCCGGACCTCTGGGGGGCATGCCACAAGTGGCGGAGGCTGTGGGCGGGGCCGTCCGAATCGGGTCGGAGGCAAGGCTTCTGGTCGTATCCGGAGTGGGCCGAGACTGGGGCGGTACGGCCAGATCAGACCCACGGCAGAGGAGCTTCCATGGTGCCATCCATGGTGTCTCTGGGTTCCTTGTCGATAAGGGTTGCTGCCCTGGCTCTGGCCAACCAGCACGGCCACGCGCACTCCAGGAGAGTGGAGTGCATCGTCGACACAACACATGTAGAAGAGAAGGAGGAGGAGCACTGGGAGATAATGGCCGGAGAAGAGGAGGAGTAACAGCGCTGAGTGAGAAAGAGGAGTGGCGATGTGGATAAGGCACACAGATCGGCAGATGGATGAGAAGGAGTGGCACTGGCCGCTCAGTGCTTTTCTTTAATGAAACGAAATGAAAGTAATCTTGTACCGGCTGGAAGCTACTGGATGCATGCGTCTAGCATCAATTGCAAATTATTATTTTCCGGAAGAGCAACGATTATTACTTGCTGTTGTTTGTATTTATTTGATGATGTTTGTTGTTACATTATATATACGCCTTTCTTTCAAAATAAGTGTTATAATTTTATTATAACTTTGTACTATAGTTAATACAAAGTTAAGACACTTATTTTAGGGCGGAGAGAGTATAATAAGTAAAATTGAGTGAAATATTAGAAAGAAATACTCCCCCTAAACTAATATAAGAGCGTTTGGATTACTACTTTAGTTTATGGAGGGAGTATTTCTTAAGGGAGAAGGTATTTGAAGCTCACCGGTGCTTGCTATCCATGAAGATAGTATTTCTTAAGGGAGAAAGTATTTGAAGCTCACCGGTGTGTGACGCCCCGGATCCGATGCGCCAGGTGTCTGCCAGTTATTCGTCGTCGTTGCCATGTCATGTGCTTGCGTGTTGCACTTTGCCATGTCATCATCTGCATTTTATCATGTCATCATGTGCATTTCATTTTGCATACATGTTCGTCTCATGCATCCGAGCCATTTCCCCGTTGTCCGTTTTGCAATCCGGCGCTCCTATGTCCTCCGGCGTCTCCCTCTTCTCCCTTCTCTTGTGTGGGTATTAAACTTTCTCGGAATGGCCCGAGGTTTGCCAAGCGGCCTTGGTATAGCACCGGTAGACCGCCTGTCAAGTTTCGTCCCATTTGGAGTCCGTTTGATACTCCAACGGTTAACCGGGTAACCGTGAAAGCCCTCTTTGAGTTGCAGCCCAACACCCCTTCCAAAGTGGCCCAAAACCCACCAAACTTCCCTCCATGCTCTCGGTCGTTCGATCACGATCGCGTGGCCGAAAACCGCACCTCATTTGGACTCTCCTAGCTCCCTCTATGCCTATATATACACCCCCCCATTCCAAATCCCGGATGTTTTCCCCCGAAACCCTAGTTTTCCTCCTCGCGCCGCCGGACGCGTCCGCCCGCGCCGGACACGTCCAGCCGCCACCTCACCCCAACCAATCGCGTTGCGCCACGTCACCATCTCCGCCTCCTCGCCCAACCGCGTCGCTCCGTGGCATCGCCGCCGCCCGCCGCCGCGGGCCACTGCGAAACCTCTCGCCACCAGCGCCCGCCGCCGTTCGCCGCGGGGCCCGAGCCTCCTGGCCTGAAGTCGCCGCCGGCCGCCTTGGTCCCCGCCGCCCGGCCGCCTCCCCCGCAACCCAGCGCCGCTCTCCGTAGCGCCTCCGCCCGGCAATCCGCCTTGCCATGTTGGCGCCTCCGCCGCCGCCGCCTCGGTCCTCCGCGACCGGCGCGCCTCCGCGCCCGCCGCCGACCTTCCCTGCGCGCGCCGCCGCGTAACCCCAAGCGGCCGGCCGCGTCGCTCCTCCCGGCGCCTTCGCCTTGGCGCCAGCGCCTCCCGTGCGGCGCCGCCGTCGCGGCCTCTCCGGCGACCCCGCCTCCGCCGCCGCGGATCCGGCCTCCCCGACTCCGGATCCGCCATCTCCGGCCGCCATCCCTCTCTTCTCCGGCGAGATCCAAGTCTACTCCGGCGAACATCGATTTCCGTGCACAGGTTGACTTCCCCCCCCGAATGACTAAGTCCCCGATTTTGCATATTTCATGCCATTTTCATCGCATCGCATCTCCGCATCCGTAACTCCGTTTTGGGCGTATAATATGTCCAATTGTTCGCCTCGAAGAGTACATCATTTCGTTCCATTGCATCATTTTCATTTGAGCTCATCTTGATGCCCGAAATGCTGTTGGAAGAAGGCTTCAGATCGTTAGTTTCAGAATCTTATCAGCTCGAGCTCTTTTGTCATTTTTGCCATGAATTATGTGTGCACCTTATGAACTTGAGTCCTACATGTGAATTGAACATTGACATGCCATCTTTCCAGGGTGTTTGCCATATATTTTTGTGAGTTGTGTGTTGACTAGAACAAGCATGCAAAGTAGGGATGATGATGTTGCTGATTTCAGGAACTTAGTATTTTCACTAAGTCTTGTCCTGCTGTTATTTTTATGCCATATGTTCATGTTGTTACAGAGAGATCCATGCCCTTTTTGAGCATGATCAGTAAGGGTGTTTTGAACATATGGATGTGCTCTATCCATCCATGCCTTTGTTGGTATTTATGGAGTAGTCTAGCATGTCATTTTCGTGCTCTACTTTTGCTTGAAAATGTTTCCTGACAGATTGTTTGCATGAGATTCAATTTTCACGAGGTCGTTGTAGTTGATCCGTGTATGCTATGACCTTGCTCTTGCCATGCTTAGCTTCATAATCATGCCTTCTTACTGTTGGTTGCCTTTCCATACCATGTGTTGCTCTGTAGTGAGTGCATCGAGCTCACGAACATGCCTACTCGTTATCTGTTTTTGCCATGCCCAGTTTTTCTGCTAAGTCTGAAATCTGTAATAAAACTTGCAATGTTTACATGGGTGCCATCATTTCTTAGAGTCCTTTTTGGCTTATGGTCAGTAAGGGACTATTGATATATGCTTTGAGTAGAATCATGTCATGCCTTGTTTTTCTATTATAAGTTCCTGTAGCATGTTGTTTGCTTGCTCTAAACATGCCTTCCTGATGTTAATTCCTGGCATGTTAGTATTTTCACTAAGTCTGTGAACCTGATATTTTTAGCACTTTCACCATGCTTGTTTGAACATGTTATGATGTGATTTAGCCGTAGCTCAGTGTTCCTCTTTTGTTAAGCATCTCCTGTAGTTCGCTGCCATATGCTTTGCTTTTATGTTGGGGTGCTGTAGCATAGTTTCTTGTTGCTTGCTAAGTAGCATCGGGCTGTTAAAGCAGATTTGCATCATTCTTGTTTTGCTTGTCATTTGCAAACCGTGCATCCGATTCGGTGATCTTTATATTGATTTCACCGAAATCATCCCATCTTTCAGCGGCATACTTGGTTTGCCAAGTTGATGCCCAGTTCATCATTTTCCTTCCGAGCATACATATGCATTGCATATCACATCTCGCATAGCATGTCATGTATTGCATCATATTGCTTGTGCATTGTTCCTTGTTTGATTGTGGTTCCGTTGCTTGTGTTCTTGCTTTGGGTAGAGCCGGGAGACGAGTACGTGAACGAGGAACCTGGTGAGAACGCCTACGAGGATCAAGCCTTCGACAACTCTGAGAACCTTGCAGGCAAGATGATCATACCCTCGAAATCACTACTATCTTTGCTATGCTAGTTTGCTCGCTCTTTTGCTATGCCAATGCCATGATGCCTACCATTTGCTTGTCAGCCTCCCAAATTGCCATGTCAAACCCCTAACCTTTGACACCTTTCCTATGCAAACCGTTGTTTGGCTATGTTACCGCTTTGCTCAGCCCCTCTTATAGCGTTGTTAGTTGCAGGTGAAGATTGAAGTTTGTTCCTTGTTGGAACATGGAGATGATGTTCCTGGCTGGAACATGTTTACTTGTTGGGATATCACAATATATCTTATTTAATTAATGCATCTATATACTTGGTAAAGGGTGGAAGGCTCGGCCTTATGCACAGTGTTTTGTTCCACTCTTGCCGCCCTAGTTTCCGTCATATCGGTGTTATGTTCCCGGATTTTGCGTTCCTTACGGTTGGGCTATAATGGGAACCCCTTGACGATTCGCCTTAAGTAAAGCTTCTCCAGCAATGCCCAACATTGGTTTTACCATTTGCACTAACAACCTACCACCTTCCCTTGGGTTCTGCAGACTCAAGGGTCATCTTTATTCTAACCCCGGGCGGTGCTCCTCACGAGTGTTGGTCCGAACCGAGCTACATGGGCCACCTCGGGAAACTTGAGGTTGGTTTTACTCGTAGCTAGACTCATCCGAGTGTGCCCCGAGAAAGAGATATGTGCAGCTCCTATCGGGATTTGTCGGCACATTCGGGCGGTGTTCTGGTTTAGTTTTACCTGTCGAAATGTCTTGTTGTACGGGATACCGAGTCTGATCGGAGTGTCTTGGGTGGAGGTCTATTCCTCCGTTGACCGTGAGAGCTTGTCATGGACTAAGTTGGGACACCCCTGCAGGGATTTAAACTTTCGAGAGCCGTGCCCGCGGTTATGGGCAGATGGGAATTTGTTAACGTCCGGTTGTAGAAGACCTGAAGTTGACCTTAATTAAAATACATCAACCGCGTGTGTTACCGTGATGGTCTCTTTCCGGCGGAGTCCGGGAAGTGAACACGGTGTTGGAGTTATGCTTGACGTAGGTTGCTATAGGATCACTTCTTGATCATACTTTTATCGACCGTGCTTTGCCTTCTCTTCTCGCTCTCATTTGCGTATGTTAGCCGCCATATATGCTAGTCGCTTGCTGCAGTTCCACCTCATGCCTTTACCTTGCCCATAAGCTTAAATAGTCTTGATCTCGTGGGTGCGAGATTCTTTGAGTCCCGTGGCTCACCGGATACTTCAAAACCAGTTTGCGGTGCCTATGTTACGAAAGCGGTGACGCAACCAAGCTCAAGGAGGAGCTCGATGAAGATCTTGCCCTTTATGTTGTTCCGTTCTAGTTGATCAGTAGTGGAGCCCAGTTGGGGTCGATCGGGGACCTTTGTCGCATTTGGGTTTCTTCTTTTATTTTGGTTCCGTAGTCGGACCTTGATTGTATCTGGATGATGTAATGCTTTATTCATGTAATTGGGTGAAGTGGCGATTGTAAGCCAACTATGTATCTTTTTCCCTTATGTATTACATGGGTTGCGTGAAGATTACCTCACTTGCGACATTGCTTTCAATGCGGTTATGCCTCTAAGTCGTGCCCGACACGTGGGAGATATAGCCGCATCGAGGGCGTGACAAGTTGGTAATCGAGCCTTCCCGACCTTAGGAGCCCCTTTGTTTGATCGTTTTTAGTGGCGAGTTGTGTCTAGAAAAATGTTTTGAGTCATTTAGGATTATATATATCGGAGAGTTAGAATTCTTTTTACTCCCGGTCCTTCGACCTTACGGTGAGGTATCCGACGAGAAGTTTTGACTCTTCTCTTCTCAAATTTCACTAAAATTTTTTTAGGATCGCGGGTATCTTAGAATCGTTCGATGGTTTTATGATGACAACATTGTCTTGGTTGCCTCGACATTTAGGGGTTGTGGCGGTGTCCCGGGAGTTGAGCTCCGAGGTGTTGTCGTCATAATTTTATCGTTGCAGATTCGGAATACCGAGTTTAGTGCGCCGACATCGAAAATCTCTTTTATGCAGTTGTTGGTGAGATAACCCGCTAACCCGATCTCGAGGTGAGTACGGGAGTATTGCCATGACTTGTATAACGGATGCTTTTGAAGGTTGAGGTAGACGATTTCGAAGGTTTCTTGGTTATGTGTTGACGGATGGATACAGCTGGATGTAGGGATTGTTAGTTTGAGTGAGATATATTGCTCCCCTGTATCCCCAACACCTGATTGCATAACTAGAAAGTTTCGGGAGTTTCATAGGTGGGAATTCAAGTAGCTCCTAGGATATCTTTCCGACGGATGTATGATATGAAATTGGGGTTCGACGTCTAGTGGTCCGCCTATTCACGGTTGGTTTTCTGATGGTCTCGTTGTGTCTTAAAGAGTCCTTGGTTATGCCGACTCGGGACGCTTCAGTATGTCATGTGCCTTGCCTTGTACATGATGGTGCTGTACGATCGAGCCCGTGTAGGCCCCACCACGAAAACTTCGGACGAAATCTCTATCATATGTTTGTTCCGGCTTATTCTGCAAGCCAGGCCTTTGTTTTTGTTTTGAGTTGTGGTATTTGAGTTGCTTCAATGTCAAGTGTTGATTCCATACCTTTCCGAAATGGTGTTCTCATACTCCGATGTGAATACCAATCCGTCTCGACAATCGAGATTGTCATGTCAATCCTTTTCAACCGGCGTGTTTCTCTTCAAGTGGATCCGATCACTTCAACATCAGCAAGACCAATTATCATTTCTTCTCAACGGTGTTTGTTTCATCCGTCTCCAAGTTGCCTTTGTTTTTTCCCGCCCACCCACCCTTTTTATTCAAGGACTCAGATTTTTTTTAATCAAGTATCCATTTATTCATGTGAAGTCTCTTCATTCTTTTCAATCAATGTTCTTACCCGGTGGTTCTCAAGAAGATGTTCTACTAATTCGTCATTCCTCATTCTTTTCTCTTCTCCGGTGGATTCAAGTCAAGTTTTGTTGATCATACCTTTTTCCTCATTTCAATGTCTTCTCATACCGGTGCACCTCATTATCATTCTACTTCTCGCTATCTGTTGTAAGGGATCAACTTATAATTCTACCGCTGTACTAAGCAAAATAAGATGCATAATAAGATAAACATGACATGCAATCAAAATATGTGACCTGCTATGGCCATAATCATCTTGTGCTTTTGATCTCCATCATCGAAGCAACGCCATGATCTCCATCGTCACTGGCTTGACACCTTGATCTCCATCGTAGCGTCATGGTCGTCTCGCCAACCATTGCTTCTACGACTATCGCTACCGCTTAGTGATAAAGTAAAGCAATTACATAGCGTTTGTATTTCATACAATAAAGAGACAACCATATGGCTCCTACTAGTTGCCGATAACTTGTAACAAAACATGATCATCTCATACAACAATTTATATCACATCATGCCTTAACCATATCACATCACAACATGCCCTGCAAAAACAAGTTAGACGTCCTCTACTTTGTTTGTTGCAAGTTTTACGTGGCTGCTTCGGGCTTCTAGCATGAACCATACATACCTACGACACAAAAACCACAACGGTGATTTATCAAGTTTGTTGTTTTAACCTTCACAAGGACCGACCACAGTCAAATTAGATTCAACTAAAGTTGGAGAAACAGACACCCGCCAGCCACCTTTATGCAAAACTAGTTGCATGTCTGTCGGTGGAACCGGTCTCATGAACGTGGTCATGAAAGGTTGGTCCGGGGCGCATCATCCAACAATACCGCCAAATCAAAATAAGACATTGGTGGTAAGCAGTATGGCGATCGCCGCCCACAACTCTTTGTGTTCTACTTGCGCATATCATCTACGCATAGATCTGGCTCGGATGCCACTGTTGGGAAACGTAGCATGCAATTTCAAAAAAATTCCTACGCTCACGCAAGATCTATCTAGGAGGTGCATAGCAACAAGACGGGAGAGTGTGTCCATGTACCCTCGTAGACCGAAAGCGAAAGGGTTAACTTAACGTGGTTGATGTAGTCGAACGTCTTCTTGAATAAACGGATCAAGTACCAAACATACGGCACCTCCGAGTTCTACACACGCTCAACTCGATGATGTCCCTCGAACTCTTGATCTAGTAGAGGTAAAGGAATCGATGATTTTCGTCAGCATGACAGCGTGGTGACGGTGTTGGTGATGTGATCCGTGCAGGGCTTCGCCTAAGCACTACAAAATATGACCGGAGGAGTAAAGGGTGGAGGCGGGCACCGCACACGACTAAGAAACAACTGTTGTGCTTTGGGGTGCCCCCTGCCCCCTTATATAAAGGAGGGAGAGGGGAGAGGGCCGACCTAGGGTGTGCCCAAGTGGGGGGAGTCTAACTAGGACTCCTAGTCCTAGTTACCCGCTCTTCCTTTCCAACGGAGGGGGAAAGAGGGAAGTGGAGGGAGAGAGAGAGAGGGAGAAGGAAAGGGGGGCCGCGCCCCTCCCTCTTGTCCAATTCAAACTCCTCATGGGGGTGAGGGGCACCACCTCCTGCGGCCTGCCTCTCCTCTCCACTATGGCCCAACAAGGCCCATTACTTCCTGGGGGTTCCAGTAACCCCTCGGTACTCCGAAAAATACCCGAACCACTCCGGAACAATTCCGGTGTCCTAATATAACCTTCCAATATATCAATCTTTACCTCTCGACCATTTCGAGAATCCTCGTCATGTCAGTGATCTCATCCGGGACTCCGAAGAACCTTCGGTCACCAAAACACATAACTCATATAATACATACCATCCTCGAACATTAAGCGTGCGGACCCTACGGGTTCGAGAACTATGTATACATGACCGAGGCAACTCTCCGGTCAATAACCAATAGCGGAACCTGGATGCTCATATTGGTTCCCACATATTCTATGAAGATCTTTATCGGTCGAACCATAATGTCAACTTATGTTATTCCCTTTGTCATCGGTATGTTACTTACACAAGATTCGATCGTCGGTATCTTCATACCTAGTTCAATCTCATTACTGGCAAGTTTATTTACTTGTTCTGTAATGCATCATCCCGTAACTAACTCATTAGTCACATTGCTTGCAATGCTTCATATGATGTGCATTACCGAGAGGGCCCAAAGATACCTCTCTAATACTCGGAGTGACAAATCCTAATCTTGATCTATGCCAACCCAACAAACACCTTCGGAGATACCTGTAGAGCATCTTTATAATCACCCAATTACGTCGTGACAGTTTATAGCACATAAGGCATTCCTCCGGTGTCCGGGAGTTGCATAATCTCATAGTCAGAGAAATATGTATTTGACATGAAGAAAGCAGTAGCAATAAAGCTGAACAATCATTATGCTAAGCTAACGGATGGGTCTTGTCCATCACATCATTCTCCTAGTGATGTGATCCCGTTCATCAAATGACAAACACATGTGCATGGCTAGGAAACTTAACCATCTTTAATCAACGAGCTAGTCAAGTAGAGGCATACTAGGGACACGGTGTTTTGTCTATGTATTCACACATGTATCAAGCTTCTGGTTAATACAATTCTAGCATGAATAATAAACATTTATCATGATATAAGGAAATATAAAATAACAACTTTATTATTGCCTCCAGGGCATATTTCCTTCAACTACGTGCTGAAATTTATTGTCACTTGCTACGATGGAAAACCATCCTTTGAAGGGTTTGTTCAGGGTATCTTCACCTTGACTGGAACCACAATTAGTTGCCCCTCAACCTACTTCACCTACTGAAAATATTGGTTATGGAATTCCTTCGGGTATGATATAACAACTGCTAGCTAATCCTTATGCAGGAGATAGAACTGAACATCCTGACATGCACTTGATTTATGTGGATGAAATTTGTGGATTATTTAAGCGTGCAGGTTTGCCTGGAGATGAATCTAAGAAGAAGGTTTTCCCTTTATCTTTGAAGGGAAAAACATTGACATGGTATAGGCTATGTGATGATATTGGATATTGGAACTAGAATCGATTGAAATTGGAATTTCACCAAAAAAATTATCCTATGCATCTAGTTTATCGTGATCGGAATTATATATATAATTTTTGGCCTTGTGAAGGAGAAAGTATGGCTCTGGCTTGGGGGAGGCTTAAGTCAATGTTATATCCATGCCCCAATCATGAGCTCTCGAGAGAAATTATTATTCAGAACTTTTATGCTTGGCTTTCTCGTGATGATCAATCCATGCTCGATACTTCTTGTACAGGTTCTTTTATGAAGAAGACTATTAGATTCAGGTGGGATCTTTTAGAAAAGAATTAAATGCAACTCTGAAGATTGGGAACTCGATGAAGGTAAAGTGTCAGATATTAAGCTTGAATTTGATTGTGTTAAATCCTTTATAAATACCGATGCTTTCCACAAGTTTAGCAATAAATATGGACTTGACTCTGACATAGTAGCTCCTTTTGTGAATCATTTCCTACTCATGTTGATCTCCCTAAGGAGAAGTCGTTTAAACATCATCCCCCTATTAAATAATAAATTAAAGAATAGGTAATGGTTAAATATGAAACTATTATTTACAATGTTGATCCAATTGTGCCTACTGCTTACATTGAAAAACCACCTTTTCCTATTAGGATAAAGGAACATGCTAAGGTTTCAACTGTGGTTCGCAAAAGTAATATTAAAGCACCTAAACCTGCCGAGCAAATTAAAGTAGAACCTAGTGTCTCTATGGTTAAAGATCTCCTAGTAGAAAATATTGATGAGCATGTTATTTACTTCTGTGATGAAGCTACTAGAATTGCCAAACCCGATGAAAAAGATAAACATAGACCTGTTGTTGCCATGCTTGTTGTCTCAGTTAAAATAGGATATCATTGTTATCATGGTTTATGTGACTTAGGTGCTAGTGTGAGTGCTATTCCTTTTACCTTATACCAAGAAATTATGAATGACATAGCACCCGCTGAAATAGAAGATATTGCTGTTACTATTAAACTTGCTAATAGAGACACCATCACACCACTTGGGATTGTTAGAGATGTTGAAGTCTTGTGTGGGAAAATAAAATGTCCTACTGATTTTATAGTTCTGGGTTCCCCACAAGATGAATTTTGTCCCATTATCTTTGGTAGACCTTTCTTGAACACTGTCAATGCTAAAATAGATTGTGAACAACAAACTGTCAGTGTTAGCTTCGGTGATGAGTCTCATGAGTTTAATTTCTCCAAGTTTAGTAGATAACCTCATAAGAAAGAATTATCTAGTAAGGATGAAATAATTGGTCTTGCTTCTATTGTCGTGCCTCCTATTGATCGACTAGAACAATATTTGCTAGACCATGAAAATGATATGCATATGCATGAAATAAATAAATAAAATCTTTGAACAACAACCTTTGCTCAAACACAATTTACCTATTGAAACTCTAGGAGGTCCTCCTCCACCTAAGGGTGATCCTATGTTTAAAACAATTGCCTGACATCTTGAAATATGCTTATCTCGATGAGAAAAAAATATATCCTATTATTATTAGTGTTAACCTTTCAGGACATGAAGAAGAAATATTATTGAAAATTCTGAAGAAGCACCATGCTGCTATTGGATATACTCTTGATGATCTTAAGGGCATTAGTCCCACTCTTTGTTAGCGCAAGATTAATATGGAACCTGATGTTAAACCCGTTGTTGATCATCAACGACATTTGAATCCTAAGATGAAAGAAGTGGTAAGAACTGAAATATTAAAGCTTCTAGAAGTAGGTACAATCTATCCCATAGTTGATAGTAGATGGGTAAGTCCTGTTCATTGTGTCCCTAAGAAGGGAGGTATTACTGTTGTTCCTAATGATAAAAATGAACTTACTCCACAAAGAATTGTCACTGGCTACAAAATGGTAATTGATTTTAGAAAGTTAAATAAAGCAACTAGAAAAGATCATTACCCTCTGCCTTTTATCGATCAAATGCTAGAAATACTATATAAGCAAACACACTTTTGTTTTCTTGATGGATACTTTGGTTTTTTCTCAAATACCTGTTTCACAATCTGATCAAGAGAAAACCATCTTTACTTGCCCATTTGGAAGTTATGCTTATAGACGTATGCCTACTGGTTTATGCAATGCACCTACTACCTCCCAAAGGTGTAATGCTACTATATTCTCTGATTTTTCTGAAAAGATTGTAGAGGTTTTCATGGATGATTTTTCTGTTTATGGAACTTCCTTTGATGATTGCTTAAGCAACCTTGATCGAGTTTTGCATAGATGTGAGCAAACTAATCTTGTCTTGAATTGGGAGAGGTACCACTTTATGGTTAATGAAGGTATTGTCTTGGGGCATAAAATTTCTGAACGAGGTATTGAGGTGGATAAATCTAAAGTTGATGAAATTGAGAAAATGTCATGTCCTAAAGATATTAAAGGTATTCATAGTTTTCTTGGTCATGATGGTTTCTATAGGAGGTTTATTAAAGACTTCTCAATAATTTCTAGGCCTCTTATAAATCTTTTACAAAAGGATGTTCAATTTTTTTTGATGATGATTGTGTCGAAGCCTTTGAAACACTTAAGAAAGCCTTAACTTATGCACCTATTGCTCAACCAACTGATTGGAACTTGCCTTTTGAAATTATGTGTGATGCTAGTGATTATGATGTTGGTGTTATTCTAGGATAAAGAGTTCATAAGAAATTTAATGTTATTCATTATGCTAGCAAAACTCTAGAAAGTGCCCAACGAAATTATGCTACTACTGAAAAAGAATTTTTAGCAGTTGTTTTTGCATGTGGTAAATTCGGATCTTACATTGTTGATTCCAAAGTAATTGTTCACACTGATCATGATTCTATAGAATATCTTATGGAAAAGAAAAATGCTAAACCTAGACTCATTAGGTGGGTTCTTTTGCTACAAGAATTTTATTTACATATTACTGATAGAAAAGGAGCTAAGAACCCCATAGTTGATAACCTGTCTAGGTTAGAAAATATTCCTAATGACCCACTACCTATTGATGATAGTTTTCCTGATGAACAACTAGTTGCAATAAATGTTTCTCACAACACTCCTTGGTATGCTGATTATGCTAATTATATTGTTGCTAAATACATACCACCTAGTCTTACATATGAACAAAAGAAAAATTCCTTCTATGATTTAAGACATTACTTTTGGGATGACCAACATCTTTATAAAGAGGTAGTATATGGTATTATTAGATGTTGTGTACCTGAGCATGAACAGGAACAAATCCTACGGAAATGTCGCTCCAAAGCTTATGGAGGACATGATGCGGGAGATAGAACTTCTCACAAGGTATTGCAATCAGGTATTTATTGGCCTACTCTCTTCAATGATGCCCGTAAGTTTGTTTTATCTTGTGATGAATGTCAAAGAATTGGTAATATCGGTAAGCATCAGGAAATGCCTATGAATTATTCACTTGTTATTGAACCATTTAATGTTTGGGGTTTTGATTATATGTGACCATTTCCTTCCTCTAATGGGTATACACATACTTTGGTTGCTGTTGATTAAGTTACTAAGTGGGTAGAAGCTATTACAACTAATAATGTTGATCATAACACTTCCATTAAAATGCTTAAATAAGTTATTTTCCCAAGGTTTGGAGTCCCTAGATATTTAATGACTAATGGTGGTTCACACTTTGTTCATGGTGCTTTCCATAAAATGCTTGCTAAATATGATGTTAACCATAAAATTGCATCACCTTATCATCCTCAATCTAGTGGTCAAGTTGAACTTAGCAATAGAGAAATAAAACTAATATTACAAAAAACTGTCAATAGGTCGCGAAAGAATTGGTCTAAGAAATTAGATGATGCACTTTGGGCCTACAGGACAACTTATAAAAATCCTATGGGTGTGTATCCCTATAAAACGGTTTATGGAAAAGCTTGTCATTTGCCTCTTGAGTTAGAACATAAAGTATATTGGGCAATTAAAGAACTCAACTATGATTTCAAACTTGCCGGTGAAAAGAGGCTATTTGATATTAGCTCACTAGATGAATGGAGACCCCAAGCCTATGAAAATGCCAAATTATTTAAAGAAAAGGTTAAAAGGTGGCATGATAAAAGGATCCAAAAGCAGGAATTGAAAGTTGGTCAATATGTTCTTTTGTACAACTCTCGTTTCAGATTCTTTGCAGGAAAACTTCTCTCTAAATGGGAAGGGCCATATATTATCAAAGAGGTTTATCGCCCTGGAGCTATCAAAATTAATAATGCCGAAGGTACTAACCCGAAGGTGGTCAATGGACAAAGAATTAAACACTATATCTCAGGTACGCCTATTAATGTTGAAAGCAATATTATTCAAACCATGACACCGGAGGAACACATAAAAGAAACCTTCCGTAACCCTCCAAAACCCTGACAAAGGGGAGGTACATGATACGGTAAGTAAACCGACTCTGAAAAATCCGCAAAAATATTTTCTGTCGGTTTTGGAATATTACAAAAATTAGGAAAGTAAGAAATAACCAGGAAGGCAACCGAGGAGGGCACAAGACACCAGGGCGCGCCTGCCTTGCCTGGCATGCTCGGGTGGGTTGTGCCCACCTTGGGAACCTTCCTGACTCCGGTTTCCTTCTGTTTTGCTTGTTTCCCAAGATAAAAAATCTTTATATACCCCCTGGACGTATTGACCACCGTATCACAGAAAAATCTTCTGTTCTTCTTTCATGTTGTTTTTTGATAGATCTAGATCGCCATGGCCGCTCCGAGCTCCTCCAAGGACAAGTTCTTTGAAATGGTAATCAACCCCTACTTGTCGGACGTGATGAAGCACCCTCAAACCATCGAGATGCATGAGGGGATGCTCCACATTTGGGATGTAAAAGGGCCCAAGGGAAAGGGAACCTTGGAGGCGAGGCTCGAAGCCATAGAGCAGGAGGTCTTCAAGTTCAAGGGGATTGTGGAACGTGGGCTCAGTGCCAATCACCTCATGATTACGGCGTTCACCCGTGATCGCAAGGTGGATGGTCGGTCCATGAAGGACATCGTCTTCACCTTTAACGAGCAAATCAATTTTCTGCAAAGCCAAATCAATGATCTCCAAAATCAAGTCTTTGAATATGAGGCAAGATTTAAAGGTATGAGTTTAGCTGCCAGTTGCAGGACTCCTGATACTCACGCTTCCTCTTATGATGGTGAACCGCTACTATGGAACCCAGAGGATAAGCTCACTACTACTACTATTACACCATCATTGTTATCTCCCCCACCAAAGGAGACTTGAGCAACGGGTATGGGCACTCCCCTTGGCTTGTGCCAAGCTTGGGGGAGGTGCCCCGGTATCGTATCACCACCACTGTCTTTTCCTTTACCTATTTTAGTTTGATCTTTAGTTATTTTTTGAATTAGTTGAATCAAATTTTAGTTCAATCTATTTTCGCGTGTTTTGTTAGTGATCTATCTATCTATGTAATCGTGTGTGAGAAATAACAAAGTTTAGTTCAAGTTTTGCTTTCTTTACTTTTATGTTTCAATAAAAAGAAAAGAGATAATGAAAAAGATCATATGCTAATCTTATGGTGAGTAATGACATCACATAAGGAAAAGTATAAGTGGTAAAATTTATTAGAGATTGACAAACATAGCATTGGTCAATGATGCAATTCATGAAAGAATTAATAAGGGAAGAGAAGATTCACATGCAAATACACTATCTTGGACATATTTTATGATTGTGAGCCCACATCAAAATATTATATGCCACAATTGTTGACGTTGGACAACGAAGATAACATAATGGTTTATGTTTGTTCATATTCACATAGAAGTTATATTATCATAGATCATTTAACATGTGGTGCTTGCCCAATATCTTTGCTAGCCAAAAATTCCGCACTAAGTAGAGATACTACTTGTGCATCCAAAAACCCTTAAACCCAAAATCTTTTTTTGAGCGTCCACCATACCTACCTATGGATTGAGTAAGATCCTTCTAGTAAGTTGTCATCGGTGCAATAAGGCAATAAAAATTGCTTCTAAATGTGTTGGATCATTTAGTCTAAGAGAAAATTGAATGTTACACGAACTTGTGATGGCAAAATAATAAAAGCGACAAACTGCATAATAAAGGTTGCTATCATAAGGGGCAATATAACATGACATACTTTTCCACTAAGAGACTAAGCATACAAACTAAAAAGTGCATGAAAACCTCTGCTTCCCTCTGCGAAGGGCTTATCTTTTACTTTTAGGTATTTACTTTTATGCAAGAGTAAAAGTATTCTTCCCTATTCCTTTTTATTTCTTTTTTTGCAAGCATCATGTGGCGAGGAAAGATCTAGGCACATATATCCAGTTGGATATGAGTGAGCATGAATTATTACTGTTAACATCACCTTTGAGGTGAATACGTTGGCAGGAGAAACTATAAGCCCCTATCTTTCTATGTGTTCGGATGAAACTTTTTGCTCATGTGTATGAGGTGAGTGTTAGCAATCATAGAAGATTATATGATGGTTGAGTATGTGGACTTGCCAAAAGGCTCCGACATGTGACCCTTCCTGATGATGAATTGCAGTTGGAAAGTTGACTGAGAACATAGTTTGTCGGTTTTCAATAGAGTTTATGCTTTTACTTCGATGTTGTGATTAATTGTTACTTGTTCATGAGAAGTTATACGATAAACTTCTATGATAAAGTTTGTTGTTGTTATGATAATAAGCATGATGCTTCTATGTCCGTATTTTGTTTTTATCGACACCTCTCTCTCTAAACATGTGGGCATGTTTTTCGATATCGTTTTTTCGCATGAGGACAAGTGAGGTCTAAGCTTGGGGGAGTTGATACGCCCATTTTGGATCATGTTTTCGTATTGTTATTTACAGTGTTTTTATGCATAATATGAAGGAAATATGCCCTAGAGGCAATAATAAAGTTATTATTTATTTCCTTATTTCATGATAAATGTTTGTTATTCATGCTAGAATTGTATTAACCGGAAACATAATACATGTGTGAATACATAGACAAACATAGTGTCACTAGTATGCCTCTACTTGACTAGCTCGTTAATCAAAGATGGTTAAGTTTTCTAACCATAGACATGAGTTGTCATTTGATTAACGGGATCACATCATTAGGAGAATGATGTGATTGACTTGACCCATTCCGTTAGCTTAGCACTTGATCATTAGTATGTTGCTATTGTTTTCTTCATGACTTATACATGTTCCTATGACTATGAGATTATGCAACTCCTGTTTACCGGAGCAACACTTTGTGTGATACCAAATGTAACAACATAACTGGGTGATTATAAAGGTGCTCTACAGGTGTCTCCGAAGGTACTTGTTGAGTTGGCGTATTTCGAGATTACGATTTGTCACTCCAATTGTCGGAGAGGTATCTCTGGGCCCTCTTGGTAATGCACATCACTATAAGCCTTGCAAGCAATGTGACTAATGAGTTAGTTGCGGGATGATGCATTACATAAAGAGTAAAGAAACTTGCCGGTAACGAGATTGAACTAGGTATTGAGATACCGACGATCGAATCTCGGGCAAATAATATATACCGATGACAAAGGTAACAACGTATGTTGTTATGCGGTTTGACCGATAAAGATCTTTGTAGAATATGTGGGAGCCAATATGAGCATTTTCGTTCCGCTATTGGTTATTGACCAGAGATGTGTCTCGGTCATGTCTACATAGTTCTCGAACCCGTAGGGTCCGCACGCTTAACGTTCGGTGACGATTTATATTATGAGTTATGTGTTTTGATGTACCGAAAGTAGTTCAGAGTCCCGTATGAGATTAGGGACATGATGAGGGGTCTCGAAATGGTCGAGACGTAAAGATCGATATATTAGACGACTATATTCGGACATCGGAAAGGTTCCGAGTGATTCCGGTATTTATCGGAGTACCGGAGAGTTAAGGGAATTTGCCGGGGAGTATATGGGCCTGATTGGGCTTTAGGGGAAAGAGAGAGGGGAGGCTGCGCCCCCCCAAGGCCTAGTCCGAATTGGAATATGGGGAGGGGTTGCGCCTCCTCCTTCCTTCTCTTCTCTTTTCCTTTTCCTTGACTCCTACTCCTACTACTTGGAAGGGGGGAATCCTACTCCCGGTGGGAGTAGGACTCCTCCAGGGCGCGCCATAGGAGGGCCGGCCCTCACCCCTCCACTCCTTTATATACGGGGGCAGGGGGCACCTCTAGACACACAAGTTGATCTATTGGTCTCTCCCAGTTGTGTGCGGTGCCCCCCTCCACCATATTCCACCTCGGTCATATCGTAGTGGTGCTTAGGCGAAGCCCTGCGTCGGTAGCAACATCATCACCGTCATCACGCCGTCGTGCTGAGGAAACTCTCCCAAGAAGCTCTGCTGGATCGGAGTTCACGGGACATCATCGAGCTGAAAGTGTGCTAAACTCGGAGGTGTCATAAGTTCGGTACTTGGATCAGTCAGATCGTGAAGACGTAAGACTACATCAACCGCGTTGTGCTAACACTTCCACTTTCGGTCTACGAGGGTACATGGACAACACTCTCCCCTCTCGTTGCTATGCATCACCATGATCTTGTGTGTGCGTAGGAATTTTTTTGAAATCACTATGTTCCCCAACAGTGGTATTAGAGCCAAGTTTATGCGTAGATGTTATATGCATGAATAGAACACAAGTGAGTTGTGGGCGATACAAGTCATACTGCTTACCAGCATGTCATACTTTGGTTTGGCGGTATTGTTGGATGAAGCATCCCGGACCGACATTACATGTACGCTTACGCGAGACTGGTTCTACCGACGTGCTTTGCACACAGGTGGCTGGCGGGTGTCAGTTTCTCCAACTTTAGTTCAACCGAGTGTGACTACGCCCGGTCCTTGAGAAGGTTAAAACAACACTAACTTGATGAACTATCATTGTTGTTTTGATGCGTAGGTAAGAACGGTTCTTGCTCAGCCCGTAGCAGCCACGTAAAACTTGCAACAACAAAGTAGAGGACGTCTAACTTGTTTTTGCAGGGCATGTTGTGATGTGATATGGTCAAGACATGATGCTAAATTTTATTGTATGAGATGACCATGTTTTGTAACAGAGTTATCGGCAACTGGGAGGAGCCACATGGTTGTCGCTTTATTGTATGCAATGCAATCGCCCTGCAATTGCTTTACTTTATCACTAAACGGTAGCGATAGTCGTAGAAGCAATAGTTGGCGAGACGACAACGATGCTACGATGGAGATCAAGGTGTCGTGCCGGTGACGATGGTGATCATGATGGTGCTTCGGAGATGGAGATCACAAGCACAAGATGATGATGGCCATATCATATCGCTTATATTGATTGCATGTGATGTTTATCCTTTATGCATCTTATTTTGCTTTGATTGTCGGTAGCATTATAAGATGATCTCTCACTAAATTTCAAGTTAAAAGTGTTCTCCCTGAGTATGCACCATTGCCAAAGTTCGTCGTGCCGAGACACCACGTGATGATCGGGTGTGATAAGTTCTACGTTCATCTACAACGGCTGCAAGCCAGTTTTGCACACGTAGAATACTTGGGTTAAACTTGACGAGCCTAGCATATGCAGATATGGCCTCATAACACTGGAGACTGAAAGGTCAAGCATGAATCATATAGTAGATATGATCAACATAGTGATGTTCACCATTGAAAACTACTCCATCTCACGTGATGATCGGACATGGTTTAGTTGATTTGGATCACGTGATCACTTAGATGATTAGAGGGATGTCTATCTAAGTGGGAGTTCTTAAGTAATATGATTAATTGAACTTTAATTTATCATGAATTTAGTCCTGATAGTATTTTGCAAATATTGTTGTAGATCAATAGCTCGCGTTGTTGCTTCCCTATCACTACTAGGAAAATGCTTATAGGTAGACATTTAGCAGTAGCGTTGGTTAGATACCCCTCGCTACTGCTATTTAGCAGTAGCGCCAGCTAGCACCAACGCTACAAGCGCATGTTAGCAGTAGCGTTGGATTTCACGACCAGCGCTACTGCTAATGGGCCACGCTCTCGGCCCCCCGTTGCAGCTTTAGCCCCCGTTGCAGCTTTAGCTATAGTGTTGGGCCTCCTCCCCCGCGATGTCGCTAAGCCCACCTCTGCTTCCTCCCACGCCGGCCCGCGCACCTACCCCTCCCCCCTCACTCACACTCACACGCTCACACTAGATCGAATCCTCGGTCCTCCCCGATCCGCCGCCTCCTGGCGTCGGCCCTCCTCCCGACACCCCCAGACTGCCCTCCTCCCCGCTGCCCCCTTCCCCAAGACCGCCATCCTCCCATGGTCGCCCCAGCCTGCCCTCCTCCACCGAGAGGTACTCCTCCTCCTTCCTCCTCCTCCTCCCTCCCTAGTTATAGTTATTAGAGAGTAGTTAATTATTTTGAATCCTAGTTGAAAAATGTAGGTTCTTAGAACAATGTAGGTGTTTTAGTTGAATTTTTAGGTGTTTTAGTTAAATTCGTAGGTGTTTTAGTTAAAAATTTGGTTCTTAGAATAATGTAGGTGTTCTTAGAATAATGTTGAATTTGTTTTAAGTGTATTTAAAAGAGTTTAGGTGTTTTAGTTGTTTTAGGTGTAGTTAACAGAATTTTAGATGGTTTAGTTGTTTTAGGTGTGGTTAACAAAATTTTAGGTGTTTTAGTTGTTTTAGGTGTAGTTAACAGAATTCTAGGTATTTTTTTAGTTAAAGCAATTGTTTTTATTTTTTTAGTTAAAGCAATTTTTCCTGTTATATGCAAATTTGCAGTGGACATGTCATATTTTGAACATGTCACATTTTGGACATGCCATATTTTTCCGAGTGGCCTATGTTTTGCCAGAAATTTCGATTCGTTTACGTTCTGGCAAATTTCAGGCGCTCAATTGGTCCTGTTTTTAGCAAAAGTCATGCCAAATTTTGCTAAGTGTTTATTAATTTTGTTTTCATAATTAAGCATTTTGTTCTTGACGTCGACGATGCCTATCCCGCATCCTCGTCATCGACTCAGCGGAGGACTCCTGGTTCAACCGAGGGGCCATGTCCGGGACTGGGCTTTGCCGAGCTGGTACTGGGTTGTGCTACCTTCTGGTGAGCGCAACTTAGTGAGGAGCCAGCCCGTTATCGACCCAGAGCTTCTTTGGTGGCGGTCATGTGGGCCTGCATCGGTGGAGAGGCTTGAGTCCCCGCGCAGGTGGTACAACACCATGTCACGGAGGAGAACACGCACGTCCAACGCTACTTGGTTACGTTGGCGAATGGCCGGTTCTCCAATACCTGGCAGATTCTTTGGGGATCTCACCAGAGCTATGATCCGGTGGTAGTTCCTTCTCTTTGGGTGTCCACCGCGGCCCACTGAACCTCGAGGAGCTATTATTTGAGATGTATTAGTGATACTATATGATGATCTTTGCTACAAACTACTATATATGTATTCGATGATGGATTATTAATTACCTACTAGTTATTTTCTTATTGAATGCAAAAGATGAGCGCGGTTTGTGCTACAAACTACTATATATGTATTCATGATGGATTATATGATGATCTTTGCTACAAACTACTACAAACTACAAATTTTAGGTGTTTTAGTTGTTATATGATGATCTTTGCTACAAACTACTATATATGTATTCGATGATGGATTATTAATTACCTATTAGGAAATGTCTGACGACGAAAGGGAATTTGCTATGTGCGATTACTGCGAAGATGAGCGCGGTCTGTGCGACAGGCCTCACCTGGTAGAAGGTCGGCGCTTTAGCATCAAGCTCCAAGAGACCTTCAATGTTGATACGGTATGCAAGGATGACAAGTGCTTTTTGTTATTTTTGCACAACTTCTCTGCTTCTTCAACGTGTAATTTCTGTCTTTTACAATTCGACTAGCTTATCCCATGCCATGCAAGATGCTATGTCTTAGATAAGATGTCTTTTGAAGATCATGAAAGCATGGAGACAAAGATAATTCAACTAAGGACCCATCATGGTTATGATTTTGCTGTAAAACTATCCAATTCTGTGAACTCATCCAATTTTGGTTGCCCGAATTGGGAAGCCCTTTCCAAGGCGTATGATTTTCATGAGGGTATGCTTCTCACCTTCGATCTTGGTGATCCTGACATCGACGAAAATGATATGACTATTTGGGTCCTTGTTGACACGCTTCCAATTCTACCACTGTGTGAGTTTTTTAAACATATTTACTAAGTAATTTATATTGTTTATTTCAAAATATTTGATAGCTTATTTCCATTGACAGCTTATTTTCATTCTTCAAAAAATGTACGGAAGATGGTAGACAGAACCTACTACTACGATGATGAAGCACAATTAACTTATAAGGAGAAAGATGGTCTTATCGCATTTTTCACTGATCTTGAGAATTACAATAACTATTATCAAATTCCTCAAAATTATGGTCAATATGTGCCACTAGTGCACGCGGTGTGCTACGGTAACATCAATGGAGATAGCATGGTAAGATTTTCTACTATTACGACATCCGTGCATCTTTTGCATAAATTTTTCTAAAACTAAACTACATTGCTAACTACAAAGTTATTACTATGTATTTTGAACAGAAAATCCCGATGGATTGTGTGCCTCATCTAATGTCGCCAAGAGGTCGCGTTGATGTTATGAGCTTACGGCCACCACGGCCAGGTGAGCCACAGTATCCACATCACTCCTGTCCATACCAGATTTCTAAAAGTGAGGAAGCCATGATAATAAATGATTGGAAAAAATGTTTCAACCATCGTAGAGAGCTACTTGGAAGCAACATTGTGCGTAGGCCAAGACTTGGAGACAGGATGATCTCCGTTCTTCATTATGGAGAGTCCAGTTTCCTTAATGAAGAGTCAATGGCTATCTTGTTTTATGATATTTTACCTAAGAGAGGGTAGAGTAGGTCCTATGAGAGGAGTAGGTCCTAGGTAGAATGTGTTATTATGTGCTATAATGTGTTAGAGTTGATGAGGAGGATGAGGAGTTGTAATTATGACTAGTGACCAACTTGTTATATATATGATGTCTCATTGACGAACATTGTTTGGTGGTGATGACTACTGGTAATGAATATGCTATTTAAACAGACTAGTTCATGATGAGTTGTTATTGTATAAAAGATATATCTGTTTAAACATGTACAACGCCAAAATATTAAAAAACATAAATGTTAGCAGTAGCGCTGGCCTAAAAACGTGCTACTAGTACTTGAACTTACCAGTAGCGCTGGTCTAGAAACGCGCTACTGCTACAAAATAGTTGTAGCGCCGTAGCAGTAGCGCTGGTTCCCGTGCTACTGGTAGCACAAAAACCAACGCTGTTGGTAAGCTTTTCTCTAGTAGTGTATGTTTTATATGTGTTCCTAGAGAAAACTAAGTTGAAAGATGATAGTAGCAATGATACGGACTGGGTCCATGATCTGAGGTTTATCCTCATTGCTGCACAGAAGAATTACGTCCTTGATGCACCGCTAGGTGACAGACCTATTGCAAGAGTAGATGCAGACGTTATGAACATTTGGCTAGCTCAATATGATGAATACTTGATAGTTTAGTGCACCATGCTTAACGGCTTAGAATCGAGACTTCAAAGACATTTTGAACGTCATGGACCATATGAGAAGTTCCAGGAGTTGAAGTTAATATTTCAAGCAAATACCTGAGTTGAGAGATATGAAGTCTCTAACAAGTTCTATAGCTAAAAGATGGAGGAGAATAGCTCAAGCAGTGAGCATGTGCTCAGATTGTATGGGTACTACAATCGCTTGAATCAAGTGGGAGTTAATCTTCCAGATAAGATAGTGATTGACAAAGTTCTCTAGTCACCATCCCCAAGTTACCGGAACTTCGTGATGAACTATAGTATGCAAGGGATGATGGAAACAATTCCCGAGCTCTTCGTGATGCTGAAATCAACGAAGGTAGAAATCAAGAAAGAGCATCAAGTGTTGATGATTAACAAGACCACTAGTTTACAGAAAAGGGCAAAGGGAAAGAAAGGGAACTTCAAGTAGAATGGCAAGCAAGTTGTCACTCCCGCGAAGAAGCCCAAAGCTGGACCAAAGACAGAAACTGAGTGCTTCTACTGCAAAGGAAATGGTCACTGGAAGTGGAAGTGCCCTGAATATTTGGTAGATAAGAATGATGGCAAAATGAACAAGGGTATATTTGATATACAGGCTATTGATGTGTACCTTACTAGTGTTTATAGTAACCCCTGGGTATTTGATACTTGTTCGGTTGCTAAGATTAGTAACTCGAAATAGGAGTTACAGAATAAACAGAGACTAGTTGAGGGTGAAGTGACGATGTGTGTTGGAAGTGGTTCCAAGATTGATATGATCATCATCGCACACTCCCTATATTTTCAAGATTAGTGTTGAACCTAAATAAATGTTATTTGGTGTTTGCATTGAGCATAAATATGATTAGATCATGTTTATTGCGATACGATTATTCATCTAAGATAGAGAATAAATTGTTATTCTGTTTACATGAATAAAACCTTCTATGGTCATACACCCAATGTTGATGGTTTATTGAATCTTGATCATGGTGATACACATATTCATAATATTGATGCCAAAAGGTGCAAAGTTGATAATGATAGTGCAACATATTTGTAGCACTGCCGTTTGGGTCATATCGGTGTAAAGCGCATGAAGAAACTCCATAAAGATGGACTTTTGGAATCACTTGATTATGAATCATTTGATGCTTGCGAACCGTGCCTTTTGGGCAAGATGACTAAAACTCCGTTCTCCGGAACAATGGAACGAGCTATTGACTTGTTGGAAATAATACGTACTGATGTATGCGGTCAAATGAGTGTTGATGCTCGTGGCGGGTAACGTTATTTTTTTGACCTTCACGGATGATTTGAGCAGATATGATTATGTCTACTTAATGAAGCATAAGTCTGAAACATTTGAAAAGTTCAAAGAATTTTGGAGTGAAGTAGAGAATCAACGTAACAAGAAAATAAAGTTTCTACAATCTGATCGTAGAGGAGAATATTTGAGTTACGAGTTTGGCCTTCATTTAAAAACAATGTGGAATAGTTTCATACCTCACGCCACATGGAACACCACAACGTAATGGTGTGTCTGAACGTCGTAACTGCACTTTATTGGATATGGTGTGATTTATGATGTATCTTACCGATTTACCACTATTGTTTTGGGGTTATGCATTAGAGATAGCTGCATTCACTTTAAATAGGGCACCATCAAAATCCGCTGAGACGACGCCTTATGAACTGTGGTTTGGCAAGAAACCAAAGTTGTTGTTTCTTAAAGTTTGGGGCTGCGATGCTTATGTGAAAAAGTTTCAACCTGATAAGCTCTAACCCAAATCAGAGAAGTGCGTCTTCATAGAGTACCAAAAGGAAACTGTTGGGTACACCTTCTATCATAGATCCGAAGGCAAGATATTCGTCGCTAAGATGGATCCTTTCTAGAGAAGGAGTTTCTCTCGAAAGAAGTGAGTGGGAGGAAAGTAGAGATTGATAAGGTAATTGTACCTTCTCCCGAATTGGAAAGTAGTTCATCACAGAAATCAGTTCCAGTGATTCCTACACCAATTAGTGAGGAAGCTAATGATGATGATCATGAAACTTCAGATTAAGTTACTACAGAACCTAGTAGGTCTTCCAAAGTACAGTCCGCACCAGAGTGGTATGGTAATCTTCTTCTGGAAGTCATGTTACTAGACCATGATGAACCTACAAACTATGAGGAAGCGATGATGAGCCCAGATTCCATGAAGTGGCTTGAGGCCATGAAATCTGAGATGGGATCCATGTATGAGAACAGAGTGTGGACTTTGGTGGAGTTGTCCGATGATCGGCAAGCCATATTGTATAAATGGATCTTCAAGAGGAAGACAGACGCTGATAGTAGTGTTACATCTACAAAGCTCGACTTGTCACAAAAACTTTTTCGACAAGTTCAAGGTGTTGAATACGATGAGATTTTCTCACTCGTATCAATGCTTAAGTCTATCCAAATCATGTTAGCAATTGCCACATTTTATGAAATTTGGCAAATGGATGTCAAAACAGCATTCCTTAATGGATTTATTAAAGAAGGGTTGTATATGATGCAACCAGAAGGTTTTGTCAATCCTAAAGGTGCTAACAAAGTGTGCAAGCTCCAGTGGTCCATCCATGGACTGGTGCAAGCATCTCGGAGTTGAATATACGCTTTGATGAGTTGATCAAAGCATATAGTTTTATACAGAATTGCGGTGAAGCCTGTATTTACAGGAAAGTGAGTGGGAGCACTACAGCCTTTTTGATAAGTATATGTGAATGACATATTGTTGATCAAAAATAATGTAGAATTTTCTCGAAAGCATAAAGGAGTGTTTGAAAAGATTTTTTTAAAGAAAAACCTCGGTAATGCTGCTTACACATTGAGCACCAAGATCTATAGAGATAGATCAAGACGCTTGATAAGATTTTTCAATGAGTACATACCTTGATAAGATTTTGAAGTAGTTCAAAATGGAACAGTCAAAGAAGGAGTTCTTGCCTGTGTTGCAAGGTGTGAAGTTGAGTAAGACTCAAAGCCCGACCACGGCAGAAAATAGAAAGAGAATGAAAGTCATTCCCTATGCCATAGTCATAGCTTCTATAAAGTATGTTGTGCTATGTCCCAGACCTATTGTATACCTTGCTCTTAATTTGGCAAGGAGTACAATTGTGATCTAGGAGTAGATCACTGGACAATGGTCAAGAATATCCTAAGAAAGGACTAAGAAAATGTTTCTCGATTATGGAGGTGATAAAAGAGTTTATCGTAAAGAGTTACATCGGTGCAATCTTTTACACCAATCCAGATGACTCTAAGTCTCAATATGGATACATATTGAAAGTGGGAGCAATTAGCTAGAGTAGCTCCATGCAAAGCATTGTAGACATAGAATATTTGCAAAATACATATGGCTCTGAATGTGACAGACCCGTTGACTAAACTTCTCTCACGAGCAAAACATGATCACACCTTAGTACTCTTTGGGTGTTATTCACATATCGATGTGAACTAGATTATTGACTCTAGTAAACCCTTTGGGCGTTGGTCACATGACGATGTGAACTATGGGTGTTAATCACATGTAGATGTGAATATTAGTGTTAACTAGATTATTGACTCTAGTGCAAGTGGGAGGCTAAAGGAAATATGCCCTAGAGCCAATAATAAAGTTATTATTTATTTCCTTATTTCATGATAAATGTTTATTATTCATGCTAGAATTGTATTAACCGGAAACATAATACATGTGTGAATACATAGACAAGCACAGTGTCACTAGTATGCGTCTACTTGACTAGCTCATTTATCAAAGATGGTTAAGTTTCCTAACCACAGACATGAGTTGTCATTTGATTAACGGGATCACATCATTAGGAGAATGATGTGATCGCCTTGACCCATTCTGTTAGCTTAGCACTTGATCGTTTAGTATGTTGCTATTGCTTTCTTCACGACTTATACATGTTCCTATGACTATGAGATTATGCAACTCCCGTTTATCATAGGAACACTTTATGTCCTACCAAACATCACAACGTAACTGGGTGATTATAAAGGTGCTCTACAGGTGTCTCCGAAGGTACTTGTTGAGTTGGCGTATTTCGAGATTACGATTTGTCACTCCAATTGTCGGAGAGGTATCTCTGGGCCCTCTCGGTAATGCACATCACTATAAGCCTTGCAAGCAATGTGACTAATGAGTTAGTTGCGGGATGATGCATTACATAACGAGTAAAGAGACTTGCCGGTAACGAGATTGAACTAGGTATTGAGATACCGACGATCGAATCTCGGGCAAATAATATATACCGATGACAAAGGTAACAACGTATGTTGTTATGCGGTTTGACCGATAAAGATCTTTGTAGAATATGTGGGAGCCAATATGAGCATCTTCGTTCCACTATTGGTTATTGACCGGAGATGTGTCTCGGTCATGTCTACATAGTTCTTGAACCCATAGGGTCCGCACGCTTAACATTCGGTGACGATTTATATTATGAGTTATGTGTTTTGATGTACCGAAGGTAGTTCGGAGTCCCGGATGAGATCGGGGACATGACTAGGAGTCTCGAAATGGTCGAGACATAAAGATCGATATATTGGACGACTATATCCGGACATCGAAAAGGTTCCGAGTGATTCGGATATTTATCGGAGTACCGGAGAGTTACAGAATTCGCCGGGGGGTATATGGGCCTTATTGGGCTTAGGGGAAAGAGAGAGGGGAGGCTGCACGGCCCCCCAAGGCCTAGTTCGAATTGGACTAGGGGGAGGGGTTGCGCCCCCTCCTTCCTTCTCTTCTCTTTTCCCTTTCCTTGACTCCTACTCCTACTACTTGGAAGGTGGGGAATCCCACTCCCGGTGGGAGTAGGACTCCTTCAGTGCGCGCCATAGGAGGGCCGGCCCTCCCCCTCCTCTACTCCTTTATATACGGGGTCAGGGGGCACCTATAGACACACAAGTTGATCTATTGATCTCTCCCAGCCGTGTGCGGTGCCCCCTTCCACCATATTCCACCTCGGTCATATCGTAGCGGTGCTTAGGCGAAGCCCTGCGTTGGTAGCAACATCATCTCCGTCATCACGCCTTCGTGCTGACGAAACTCTCCCGTGAAGCTCTGCTAGGTCGGAGTTCATGGGATGTCATCGAGATGAACGTGTGCTGAACTCAGAGGTGTCGTACGTTCGCTACTTGGATCGGTCGGATTGTGAAGACGCACGACTACATCAACTGCGTTATGCTAACGCTTCCGCTTTCGGTTTATGAGGGTACATGGACAACACTCTCCCCTCTCGTTGCTATGCATCACCATGATCTTGTGTGTGCGTAGGAATTTTTTTGAATTACTATGTTCCCCAACATAATAATGCTTTATGAAGTAATTCTAATGCCTTTTGTCTCATAATACGCAAGGTTTACACAAAAGGGGGAATGCCGACAGTTGGAATTCTGGACCTAAAAAAGCTACCTCAGAGTTACATAATCTGCACATCTCCAAATGAGCTGAAACTTTATGGATATTTTGGAATATATAAAAAATACTAGAGCAAATAAATACCAGTGGGGGCCACCTAGTGAGCATAAGACACCAGGGAGCGCCAGGCCTCCCCCCCCAAGCGTGCCTTGGTGGGTTGTGCTCAGCCCAGCCCACCTCCGATGCCCATCTTCTGGTATATAGGTCATTTTGACCTAGAAAAAATAAGGAGAGAACTTTCGAGATGGAGTGCCGCTGTCTCGAGGTGGAACTTGGGAAGGAGCACATTTGCCCATCGGCAGAGCGATTCCGCCGGGGGAACTTCCCTCTCGGAGGGGGAAATCGAAGCCATTGTCATCACCAACAACCCTCTCATATTAGGGTGGGCAATCTCCATCAACATCTTCGACAGCACCATCTCCTCTCAAACCCTAGTTCATCTCTTGTGTTCAATCTTTGTACCGGAACCTCAGATTGGTACCTGTGGGTGGCTAATAGTGTTGATTACATCTTGTAGTTGATTACCATATGGTTTATTTGGTGGAAGATTATATGTTCAAACCCATTATGCTATTTAATACCCCTCTGATCTTGAGCATGATTATCATGTGTGAGTTGTTACTTTTGTTCTTGAGGTCACGGGAGATGTCATGTTGCAAGTAATCATGTGAACTTGATATGTGTTCGATATTTTGATGATATTTATGTTATGATTCCCTTAGTGGTCTCATGTGAAGATCAACTACATGGCACTTCACCATACTTGTTCCTAAGGGAATGCATTGTGGAGTATTTATTAGATGATGGGTTGCTAGAGTGACAGAAGCTTAAACCCTAGTCTATGTGCTACTTCGTAAAGGACCGATTTGGATCCAAATATTTAATGCTATGTGTTAAATTGATCCTGCAAAATAAACACAAGAACAAATTTGATAGGTTGTGCTCTGGGTTTAAAGTTTTTCTAAACCGGCACCTGATCATCCTTAAGTCCTTGTCATTTCCTTCTTGATACATGTCCATGATCTTATAACAAATTTGTTAGATTTTATCTTAATACTTTTCTCGTAGTTGCAGATGCTTGCGAGGGGGTTGTTGTTGTTGTTGTTCCCCTGATTCTGATTCTGGACTAGTATCTGCATCAATGCATTCTGCTGCTGGATCAACTGGGTGAGCTCCGGTGGGAAAGCAAATCCATTGTCATGTCTCGAAGGCATCTGAGGGTTTAGAAAAGATGAGAATACAGAATAGATTGAGGTCTAGAGGGAAAAACACTACCCATATGCACATGAGACAAATTGCAATCAAAACACTTCATTCAAACAAGCAAGGGCATACAACGGTCTATCTATCGTTACAAAAGTGCTCGGACTATACTAGATATGTTGGGGATATAACTATTTGTGTAAGCCGCCCAGGAGGGGCTAGGCTACGCAAAGAAGACTCACCAGAAAGAAGCCCAAGACCAAGCATGAAGATGGCGGTACAATAAAGGGTCTAAGGCCCACAGGCGGCTTAAGGCCCATAGTGGTAAACCGCCATGATAACATGACTTGTAACATAAGGTAGAATTAACTAGTCACCGAGCCGGACACTGTTTATGAGCCAGCCGGGACTCTGTAGGCCGCAGGGCGTCCACCCATGTATATAAGGGGGCAACCTGCTGGCGGTTTAGGGCAAGAAACAACTCATCGAGAACCGGGCATAGCGTATGTCGCTCCCTGGTCATCGAAACATCAAGCAATACCAACTCAACTAGACGTAGGCCTTACCTTCACCGTAAGGGGTCGAACTAGTATAAATCTCTCGTGTCCTTTGTCCCGATAACCGCTTTAAGCTTCCTAGTTGCGATGGCTCCACAACTAAGTCCTTGAAAGAGGACATCTGCCATGACAATTCCACAACAGTTGGCGCCCACCGTGGGGCTTGCGCACGGTGTATTTGAGTTCTTGAAGGGCAACTTCGAAGGGCTCAAGGGATACGCAGTGGGCTGGATGACCAAGAGTTGTCGCGGCAAGACCTACATCGACGATGAAGGCTGGGGCCCCGACGCCGGCTCAATTGAGTACGGGTACCGGGTCCCCTTCGGCGGAATCCACGTCTTCATTGGCCGGATTGGTGAGCCGGGCCCTGAGCCGGACAACTGCACCAACCTCGTTGAGACGGCTCAGCGTGCGAGACCCGCCCGAGTTCAACCCGTCATGAAGCGTGCCTTCGTGGGCTGCATACATGGAGAGGAACTTCCTGAAGGATCTGAAGATGGTGGAGAGACGGCCGTCCTCTCCGATGGTGATTCGTCCGCCGGTTCAACAGATTCGTTGTACCAAGTGCAAGACGGCGTGCTTGGGGGCTGTTCCGATGGCCCCAGTATTCCGGACCCCTATGAGCCGCCAAGATCGGCAGGAGTCTTCATGGATGGGACTCAACCCGGCCAAAACTCTACAACCGCTGCAGCAATAACGTCCGGGTCAGGAGCGGTCGGGGCAGGAGGCCTTGTGCGCTCGCCGGCTCAGGTGCTGATAGATCTCATGGATAAGCTTACGGCCCTGTTAACCGCCACGGTTATTCCTGCAAATCAAGATGAGCATGACGCGGAGGTGGCACGGGTGCGCGAGGAAATAGCTCGGGCCAAGGAGGCCTTGGCAGCTGAGGACACCAGGTTAGCCACAGAACGGGCGGCTTTGGATGCACGGGCACAACGGCTATAGTCAGAGGCCTTCCAGCTCATGATGAGCCTGAACGCGTCTAACGAGGTGATGAGGAGGAGACATCAGAAAACCTAATCCCGTTTACCTCTGGTTTATGATGCTGGCCCAAGTAACCCGCCAGATGCAAATCAGTTTATGAAAGCCGGAACAGGAGGACCGGCTCAGCCTCGGGAGATGGCACAACCCCGTTACGTGCCGATACCACCGGGTCACTTTTCCAACCCCATGGAGAACTTAATCGCAGCATCGGCGCGCTTGGCAGCTCTCCCAGCGGACGGTGATGATCCGACAGCAGTGGAGACCCGGAGGATCAGAGAACTTGTCCAGACGGCCCTGACTCAACAAGAGACTTATTCTTATAGCCGGGACATGATTCATGCGACTCCTCCACCTTGGTTAGCACCGCCTCATCAAAACCGGAGTCCAAGTTACAGCAGGCACATGGAGTCAGAAGCGTTGTCAAGCAACGCCCAGCGCCGTAACCAGCCCGGTGGCTATAACCTGGTACAAGACCGAATACGTCAGGAGAACGAGCGGGCGGCTCAGCTAGCGGCTCAACAGACGGCTCATCAAGATTTCCCAGAGTATCCGATGACTTCCGTTGAGACGGGAGTGGCTACTAGAACCGGCGGTGTTCCTTGTTTGGTGCTGGCTCTGCGTAATGTACGCCTACCCAAGGACTTCAAGGGACCTCGAAAGGTGCCGAATTACACGGCCGACTTACAGCCTGGAGCGTGGATTGAAAGTTATGAGATGGCCATGGAGCTGTTGGAGGTCAGCGACGCAGCAATGGCTAAGTACTTCATCATGATGTTAGATGGAACGGCCCGGTCTTGGTTAAAGGGCTTGCCACCCAATTCCATTGGTTCATGGGCAGAGCTAAAGGCTTGTTTCATCCAGAACTTCAAGGACACTTGCAAGCAATCGATGTCGATTGTGGACTTGACAAATTGTAAGCAGGAGGAGGGTGAATCCATGACTCATTGGGTACGCCGGGTCAAGGAGATAATACATTCGTCTGACAAGATGGATGCCGGCTCTGCAGTCCTCATATTGGAGAAGAACTGCCGCTTTGAGCCGCTGAGACAGAAACTGGGGCGCCTTAAGCGTGATTGCAATGATATGGGTATGCTGATGGCAGCTTTAGTCAAATACGCCGATTTTGATAGTACCAAGGATCCCGCATCTGATGATGAAAAGATAGGGAAGGGAAAGAAGAACGGCAATGGAAAGGGTCAGCAGCATAACCTGATGAATCAAGGAGGCAATAAGCGTAAGGCAGAAGGTAACCCGGAGTTTGTAGCCAACGCCAATGCACAGGGTAACAATCAGAGACGTAACGGCAAACCGCCCCCTCGATCTGGCGGGTCAGGCCCATCTCTTGAGCAGCTACTAAATGAGCCCTGCCCGAGACACGACACCCTGGAATGACCCGCCACCCACTTATGGAAGGATTGTGCGATCATGAAGGCTTTTAAGAATTCCAACACGTTTGATGGCAATCATGGGTCGGGCGGCGGATCAGGAGCTGGCGGCGGTTCAAATTCCGGTTTTCAGGGACATCAAGGTGGCTATAATCAATAGCAGTCTTGTCAAGGGGAACAACAGCAGCAGCAGTCGGGTTATCAAAGCCATCCGAAGTAGCTGAATAGTGGGCAGTATCACGTGTTCACCACTAGCTTGTGAAAACGTGACCAGAAGGTTCATAAGAGGGTCGTGAATTCTGTTGAGCCGGCGGTTCCCCGTTATTTGAGGTGGTCAGACCAGCCCATTATATGGAGCAGGGAAGATCACCCCCTCCGGGTTGATAATCCGGGTCAGTTAGCCTTGGTGGTAGCGCCTCAGGTCGGTGGATATAAATTCACTAAGGTACTCAAGGACGGGGGTAGCAGCATCAATATCCTCTATTATGAGACCTTTCGACGCATGGGGTTAACTGATAAGAATTTGAAGACGTCCAACACTATTTTTCATGGAGTGGTTCCTGGTAAGTCGGCTTACCCAGTTGGCAAGATTGAACTGGAAGTGGCCTTTGGAGATGAGTATGATTCTAGAGCTGAGAAATTAACCTTTGAGGTGGTCAAAATCAAGAGTCCATATCATGCTCTGTTTGGATGGCCAGCTTATGCCAAATTCATGGCACGGCCGTGTTATGTTTATCTGCAGCTTAAGATTCCGGGTCACAAGGGCACCATCACCGTGCATGGAAGTCGAAAGGTAGCCCTGGAATGTGAGGAGGGCGACGCGGCATATGCTGAGTCTGTTTGTGCAGTAGAGGAGCTGAAGTTTTATCAAGACAATGTTGACCCGGCGGATATGACCTCTTTAAAGAAGCCAACCACCGAGCATGACCTGGCGATGAAGTTTAAGTCGGCTGCTGAAACCAAGCTTGTTGATTTCAACCGTGTGATTCATCTAAGCGATTCAAAGATTAGTGCCAATTTGGATCCTAAATAGGAAAGCGCGCTCATCGAGTTCATCCGTGAGAACCGGGACATCTTCGCATGGAAACCTTCTGACATGTCGGGTGTACCGAGAGAACTCGCTGAGCACACTCTCAATATTGATCCAAAGTATAAACCGGTCAGGCAGTTTCTTTGACGGTTCAACGAAGAGAGATGGAAAGCTATTGGAGAGGAAGTCACCCGACTCTTAGCGGCTGGGTTTATTGTTGAAGTTTTTCACCCAGAGTGGTTGGCTAACCCAGTGCTCGTGCTCAAGAAGAACGGCACCTGGCGGATGTGTGTGGATTACACGGACTTAAATAAGGCTTGTCCGGCTGATCCCTTTGCCCTCCCCCATATTGATCAAATCATTGATGCTACAGCGGGTTGCGAGCGATTGAGCTTTTTGGATGCTTACTCTGGCTATCATCAGATCTAAATGGCAGTTAAGGACCAGGAGAAGACGGCATTCATCACTCCATTTGGAGCCTTCTGTTATGTGTCTATGCCATTTGGGCTCAAGAGTGCTCAGGCGACTTATCAGCGATGTGTACAGAACTGTCTCCACAATCAAATTGGGTGCAATGTTCACGCTTATGTGGATGACATCATGGTGATGTCCAGAGAGAAGGAAACCTTGATATCTGATTTGAAAGAGACCTTTGATAATCTCCTGGTTTATAAGATGATGCTTAACCCAACCAAGTGTGTATTTGGTGTACCTGCAGGCAAGCTCTTGGGTTTTCTGGTCTCAAACAGAGGCATTGAAGCTAATCCGGAGAAGATCAAGGCAATTACCTCTCTAGCTAAACCAGCGTGCATGAATGATGTTCAGCGGCTGGCGGGTCGTGTTGCTGCTTTAAGCCGGTTCAAAAGCCGGTTAGGTGAGAAGGCCCTACCGCTGTATTAGATGATGAAGAAAATGGATACTTTTGTCTGGAGAGATGCTGCTGATACTGCTTTTGAAGATTTAAAGAGACAGTTGTCTGAGCCACCGGTCCTTGCGGCTCCCATTGATAAAGAGCCAATGCTGTTATATGTGGCTGCTAATTCACGAGCCGTCAGTGTTGCCATCGTGGTGGAGCGTAAGGAGGCTGGTAAGGAGCATCCGGTTCAATGGTCGGTTTACTACATAAGTGAGGTGTTCATTGAGTCTAAACAAAGATATCCACATTGGCAAAAACTTGTTTACGGAGTATTTATGGCAAGTCGGAAGCTGAAGCAGTACTTCCAAAGTCATCCTATAACTGTGGTAAGTTCTGCCCCCTTGGGAGACATCATCCAGAACAGGGAAGCCACAGGACGAGTTGCCAAGTAGGCTATTGAGCTTGGGCCTCATGGTTTGAAGTATATGCCACGTACTGCTGTTAAGTCTCAAGCCTTGGTGGACTTTATCAATGATTGGACAGAGTTGCAGGCACCTAAGGAGAAGCCAGATAACACATATTGGACTATTCACTTTGATGGGTCCAGGCAGTTAGAAGGCTCGGGGGTTGGAGTTGTTTTAACTTCCCCTCGAGGTGACAAATTTTGTTATGTGCTCCGGCTTATGTTTCCTTGTACTAACAATGCAGCTGAGTACGAGGCCTTACTCCATGGTCTCCGGATGGACAAAGAGATGAATTTGAGCCAGGTAAGGTGATTGGGCGATTCAGATCTTGTGGCTCAACAAGTGTCAGGCAAGTGGGACTCCAAGGATCCCCTTATGGTGGCTTACCGTCGTGAAGTAGATGCTGTGGCTGGGTACTTCAAAGGTTATCAAGTGGAGCACATTGATCGAAGGAAGAATGAGGCGGCTGATGCTTTAAGCCGGTCGGGATCTCAGCATAAGCCGGTGCCGCCTAACACCTTTCTTGACGTTTTGCATAATCCTTCTGTCAAGGTACCTACAGAGGAAGAACTAGCAGTGCCAAACCCGGAGGCACAGCTGGTGGCAGCTCTTCACGTTGTCCCGGATTGGACAGTGCCATATTTGGCCTATATGACCCGGGGAGAGTTGCCTGAGGATGAGACCTTGGCGAGACAAATCATCAGGCGGTCCAAGTCTATGACGATTGTTAATGGCGAGTTACATCACCGCAGTGTCACTGGGGTGTTTCAACATTGTGTGTCGCCTGCGGAGGGTCAGGAGATACTCCGTGAGATCCATGAAGGAGATTGTGGTCATCATGCCGGCTCAAAATCTCTTGTAGCCAAGGCTTTCCGTCATGGTTTCTATTGGCTGACGGCTCATGCTGATGCGGAGGATCTAGTCAACAAATGTGACGGATGTCAAAAATTCTCACGACGAGCTCATGTGCCGGCTCAAGAGTTGAGGATGATTCCAATTACCTGGCTGTTTGCAGTCTGGGGGCTTGACATGGTTGGACCTTTCAAGAGGTCCGAGGATAAAAAGACACACCTCCTGGTGGCAGTGGATAAGTTTACAAAGGGGATTGAGGCAGAGCTAGTCAGTAAGTGTGATGCAGCCACGGCGGTTCAGTTCATGAAAAAGGTGATTTTTCGTTTTGGTTTTCCACACAGCATCATAACTGATAATGGCACTAATCTCTCCAAGTGTGCCATGGAAGATTTCTGTCAACGAGAACATATCCGGCTTGATGTTTCGGCTGTTGCTCATCCTCAATCCAATGGTCAAGCAGAAAGAGCTAATCAGGAGATACTGAAGGGTATCAAGCCCCGGCTCTTTGTCCCCTTACAGCGGACTCCGGGTTGTTGGGTGGAGGAGTTACCCTCTGTACTGTGGAGCATCAACACTACGCCTAACAGATCTACAGGTTACACACCTTTCTTCATGGTGTATGGAGCAGAGGCAGTCCTGCCAAGTGACATCCGGCACGATTCACCCCGCGTGGCGGCTTACGTTGAGGCTGATAACGAAAAAGCTCGTCAGGATGCACTTGGCTTGTTGGATGAGGAGCGAGACTTGGCAATAGCCCGCTCGGCGATTTACCAGCAAGACCTGCGCCGCTATTACAGCAGCCGGGTTAGAAGCAGAACCTTTCAGGAAGGCGACTTAGTGCTCCGGCTCATCCAAGATCAGTCTGATATGCACAAGCTATCCCCTCCTTAGGAAGGACCCTTTGTGGTCAGCAAGAATCTGAACAACGGGTCATACTACCTTATCGATGTTCGAGAGCACAAAGACTCACGTAAGTCGGAGGAGGAGACCCGCCGGCCGTGGAATATTGCCCATCTTCGGCCTTACTATACTTGAGCCACCGGCTCTCAAGATGTATATATTTTGACGATGTATATATTATATAAAGCAATAAATCAGGACCTCTGTCCTTTTCACCCTCAAAAGTTTATATGTCTTCTTTATCAGGCAGTGGAAAACAGCCAACGGGGAGCGGATCATATCTGAATCCGGCTTTCCCTTTGGTCCGGCTTATGGTCATATCTGAATCTAGCCAGGATCACTTGGGGGCTTCCTGTTCAAACATGGGTCGTATTCGAACCAAAGAGAACATAGCTGTCGATACCCATTTGATCGGCATACTGCCAAACCCACTTGGGGGCTTCTTGATCATATTTGAATCATAGCTTAACCCCTTTGGGTCTGACGTGGATCCTATTCGAATCAGTGTCATTAAACAACTCTTATGGTCACTTGGGGGCTTCCTGTTCAAACATAGGTCGTATTCGAACCAAAGAGAACATAGATGTCGATACCCACTTGATCGGCATCGCCAAAGCCACTAGGGCTATATGATCGTATTCGAATCTTAGCTTAACCCCTTTGGAACGGTTTACTGATCGTATTCGAATCAGAGGCCTTTTAAATATTATTTATTATTCATCATACTTTGCAAGTGTAAATGTTCGACTATCATGAGGCCTTTCTCGAAAGTACTATGGGGTTCTCGTTCCACCGGTTTAATATTGGACACTTTAGGGCCAAATGAACATCATATGTACCAACTTTCAAGAGTTAAAATTACCCTCATGATTTAGGTCACATAAACCAGCAAGATTACCAAAAGGATCGCAGGTATGCTATTGTGATTATGTTTAACAAATATAATCATAAACTGGCCTTTATATGATGTTTTGTTTCACACTACGGGTTATCAATACCTTATGTGACCCCCGATGCGATAAATCGCCAAGGAAATTTTTGCTTGATTTTTATGCAGGGTAAGGCAAGCAAAAATTTAACATCAAGGAAATAACAGATCAACATAAGCTGGAAGTATATAGCGATGGCGGCTTACGAAAGTATTAAGCGCCATAAACATACGCGAAGGCATGACAAAAATTGAGAGGTTTTTCTACCCTGTTACAAGACTCCCCGAGTCTGAATAATGAAGCATTGTTTTCGCAAAGTCATAAACGCCTGGCGGTTCACTCCTTTGGTGGGCGTGAAGATTCCGGGTTATCCTTCTCCGCTTCTCCATCGGCTACCCTATCCTGGAAGGTTGACGAGGCCCAATCAATGCCACTCAAGGCTTCAAACTCGGCTTCATCATCTATTAAACCGGCTGGGTCCACTTCAGGGGCAAAGGTATGCTTACGAGTTGGAGGGATCAGGTTGACTTCATCATAGTGAGCTGTTGGAATTCTCCGGTTCTCACTATCATAGCCCGGCTGATACTTGGTAAGATCAGTATCGTTCCCAATAAGGGTAGCCACGGGGCGTATATCTTTAACACAGGCGGTGAAATCCTATTCGTCAAATACGGTCCCATCCTCTTTCAGACTCGGGTATCCAAGAGCGAGGTCGGCCGGGTCTAGTTCTGGAATCCATGCTTTCGCCCGGCTCAACGCGGCTATGGCCCCGGCTCTTGCAGACGCCCGCCTTAGATCTTGGACCCGTTGAGGTAGTAAAGCAAGCCGCTTCAGCACGTCTTGCAGGAGGTGAGGAACGTCATTTGATAAAAGCTACAACAGCCAAAGCACGTTGTGACCCGGTGTAGAGCTGTTCCACTAGAGTATAAACCGCCTTTAACTTGATCAACATGTTCTGCTTGAGGCTTGTGCTCCTGGGGCCTGCATTGTTAACCATAAGGTGAGCCGAAGGTGACAATTGAAGTAATCATTGAAAGGAGGTTTGCAAAGTTTAAAGTTTATATGAGTAACTTACCAAAGATTGCTGAGACCATTTGAGATATCTGGCGCTTTAAGCCGGACAGCTCCGCTGTTGCTTCTGCAAGCAATGCCTCTGCCGTCTCAACCTGGGTCACTAGTGAAGCCTTTTCATCAGCCCAGATTTTCTTCTCCGCCTCAAAATTCTTCTTCAACTTCTCTTGTTCAGAGACACTGAATTCAAATTTGGAGTTGGCCATTTGAATTTCAAGTTCTTGAGCTGCCAGACAGCTCTTCAGGTCAGCAATCTCCGACTCAAATTGACTTATGGTGGCCTGCATTGATGCCGGGTTATAGACAGAATCATGGTAAGATAACATTAAGTCCCAAGCACTTTGAAAGCAAAGATACTTGACACTTGGGGCTAATGTATGCTGAAGAACTTTAACTTACAAACATCGGTTCATGGAAATTAAGTCCCAAGCACTTTGCGAGCAAAGATACTTGACACTTGGGGGCTAATGTGTATCGCAAGTTCAAGGTATCATGTTACAACCGGGTTAAATATCTTTTTTCTAAACCGGAGAAAGCAGTGCTAAGCAGTTTTCTAAGTCTACAACATATTTATTCATAAGCAATAGACTTGGGGGCTGATACCGTAAGTATGATTCAGAAAAGTAGCATAAGTTATACCTCAGATTTTTGCTGTATTTGCTTCACCATGTCAATTTCCAGGTCACGGCTGCTATGTACTTGATTGAGATAGCGAGAGACTATATCTCCAATGCTTAAATGAGTATAGTCAGCAATGTCTAGCTTGGCCTTTCGGCGTTCCAGAAGCTCCTCCTTAGCAGAGCACTTGGCAAGGACAGTGGGCCGCCCTGGCTCAACAAACTGAGTCTTTAGAATCTTAACTTCCGGATCATTTGTCTTGGCCGGGCTAGGAGCTTCCGGGTTATCAGAGTTGTTGAGAATATCTTCGGCGGGTGGATGAGAGGTTAGTGCTGGAATGTCATAGGCCGGATCAGGCGGCGGCTGATGAGTAGAACTGTCAGGAGCAGCCGTACCAAGCTCCGGTTCAGACGCGACCGGGTCTTGGGACGGCTTACTCTTTTTTGCCCTCTTACTGGGTTTCACTTGCACGCTGTGGACAAAGGCAGAAGGATGAGTACGAAAGCATGGGTAAGGTAAAACATAAGGTAAACAAAATTACATTACCCGGGGGCAGTTTTGAAAGCCGGCATGTTAGATTGCATAGACTCGCTGGAGGAAGGAGAGGTATCCTGATAATTGGAGTCAGATGAATTGAGAGGTTGACGAATTAAACCCGCCAAAGGTAAAACAGAACGTAAATCGGAAATAACCTCAGTCCGATGCTTCCTGATTACGTCAGGTAAGCCGGAGGAGAGCTCTACATCCTTGCTGGTCCGGGTCTGCCTCCGGCTTTCAAATTGTTGTTGCTTCAAAAGAAATTGAGGATCTTGGTGAGCCAAAGGATGTGAAAATATTACTTTCCGGGTTACTCTTCGAATTTTCTGACGCGACAGGGGCTCGAAGTCGGAGGAGATTATAGTGACCTCTTCCTCGACGGCTCGGCTGTTCCCCGTGTCTTCCTGGAAAGATTTAATGTCAGTAAGGTGATGATAAAGAGTCAAGGGAGTTTGAAGTTACCTCTTCTTCATCGTCATCAGTATCATCAAGTTTAAACATATCTGAAGCGCTTGGCTTCCTCTTCTTCGAAGTTCCAGTCTTGGCGGCTTTCCTTTCGGCTCTTTTTGCCGCTCTGGCTTGTTTGGCCGCCTCATGGTCATACTTGACCTTCCAGAAGTTGTCATCGGCCTGTAAAAAATGATAAGGGGTTATGAGTAAAAGCAAGGTGTAACATAGTAGATTCTGCCGGTTTAAACAGAATAGCTCTCTGAACAAAAGTAGATTCGGATCTTCTCCCTGGTACACTTCACAGAAAACTTGGAAGCTGCATATATTTGACACGGAATTGGGTCCAATGTCTTGAGGTCTGAGGTCAAAGAAATGCAAAACATCCCTGAAGAATTTTGAACCGGGTGGAACAAATCCCCGGCTCATATGATCCGTAAAAACTATCACCTCCCCTTCTTTGGGCTGAGGTTTCTCCTCGGACGGGTCAGGGGCACGATAAAACATGACCTCCTTCTTGGGCAGATGGCCAGACTTCACAAATTCAGACAATTTGCTTTTTGTGACAGTGGATTGGACCCAATTACAGGTCACAGGAGCCTTGGTTGCCTTAGGTGCCATGACGTAAGTGGAAGCCTATGACAAAATAAGAAGCTCCATTTCAATTTTAACCCGGAAGGAAAGTATTTTTAAGTCTATTCAAAATGGCGGCTTAAGACGGGGCCTAATGACATATGGCTAATTATATCTGGTTATCTAAGCCGCTATGGGAATCGGTAACAGTTAAGTTATTTTAAGCCGCCAGGAGCTGGCAAGGCTGTCGATTAACATTGTCTATTTTTAGCCGGCAATGAGAGCCGCTAGAGTTAAATGGGCCTAATGAAACAGATTTTTGCCTAAGTGTCGCACAAACAAGTTTCAAGAATCGGCAGAGATTAATTTGGATCAAACGGTGTGCGTAAAAGGAAACATTTCTAAACCTAGAAACCGGTCGAGATGAGTTCATAAACTTGAAGGAGGCCTATCGCAAGTTTAAAAGGATCTATTTGCATTCAAATGAGTGCTAAACAGCTACATAGCGATTTTATATTGTCTTAAGATCGTAAAGAGGCGTCGGAGGTGGAATCTATCAAGGGTTCGTAACGGACGGCGACGAACACCATTTAACTCAAAAATCTTAATGCAGATATGAGGAATAGGGAGGAAGAAACTTACAGATGCAGAGTTGCTGCGGAGGTCCGTCGTATTTTTCTGGTCGAGTCAGGTTGATGCAGCGGCCTGAGTTGGTGAAGACGAGGAAATCTGTGGCGGCGGTGGCGACGAAGCTCTAAGCAGCAGAGAGACGGCGAGAGGAAGAAGACGAATGAAGGGGGAGAATGGAAGACCTAGGTCGTGCCTATTTATAAGGGAAGACCGACTGAGACGGCGCGAGAAACAAGGAGACTAAACATCATTATCCAGCGGCCCTGACGCCTCGGTTTTTGGAACGGTTAATAAAAGCAAAGATCCATTGGCGGATATGGCGGAGTAAAATATGAATTTAAGTAAAGATGACATCATGGCGGGGTAACGCGGATCTAGAAGATGATGTCATGGCGGGTTAAAAACCTTTGCATAGGCAGAAGGCTGAAGGTCCATTTCTTAAGGTATTTTAAGATTGACAGCAACCGGTTCAAATCAATCTGGGGCCTAATGTTGGGGATATAACTATTTGTGTAAGCCATCCAGGAGGGGCCAGGTTACACAAAGAAGACTCACCAGAAAGAAGCCCAAGACCAAGCATGAAGATGGCGGTTCAATAAAGGGTCTAAGGCCCGCAAGCGGCTTAAGGCCCATAGTAGTAAACCGCCATGATGACATGACTTGTAACATAAGGTAGAATTAACTAGTCACCGAGCCAGACACTGTTTATGAGCTGGCCGGGACTCTGTAGGCCGCAGGGCGTCCACTTGTGTATATAAGGGGACGACCCGCTGGCGGTTTAGGGCAAGAGACAACTCATCGAGGACCGGGCATAGCGTATCTCGCTCCCTGGTCATCGAAACATCAAGCAATACCAACTCAACTAGATGTAGGCCTTACCTTCACCGTAAGGGGCCGAACTAGTATAAATCTCTCGTGTCCTTTGTCCCGATAACCCATTTAAGCTTCCTACTTGCGATGGCTCCACAACTAAGTCCTTGCAACAGGACATCTGCCGTGACAATTCCACGACAAGATACATGGGGGAAATACTACTACTGTTATGGTGGTCTACTAGAAAAACTGCTCCAATGAAGACTCCATGATATCTGCTCCAGCTTCATCAACATAGTCATCATCACTATCGTACGGGTCCGAGTCGGTGTCGTCGATGATGATGTAGTTCTCTAGACAAGTGCAATCTTCGTCTTCTCCAGTTGCTGGAAATCCCATAAACACTCTTAGCTTCTTCTTCAGATCATCATTCTTCTCTACTAGCATTGCTATTTCCTCCTCATATCCATCACGTGTAGACTTGAGTTCTTCCTCCAGTTCCGTGATTTTGGTCATGGCCTTCTTCAGATCCATCATGCCTGCGCACATCTAGTTCTCCTGGCGTCGAATGTGCTGGTTTAACTCCTGGATGAAAGCTGCAATTGATTTGTCCTTCCTGGTGCTGATCATCTCCCATTGCTCATCTCGGTGCCCACAAATCTGGTAGATAGTATCCTTAAGCTCCTTGTGGTAAACTTCTCTAATACGTCCCATGGTGATGTGGGATGCCATGCTCTTTCCTAGACTCCAGGTTGGTGCATCAAAGGAAAACTCTATGGGCTCAAGGACGGTATGAATGTCCTTCCCGAACTTGAACTTGAATCATCCAATAGCTCCTCTTCGTAAAGTGGCGTTGTAGGTCCCGGTGAAGCTTGGTACTCCGATGTTCAGGTATCTAGTGACTTCCTTCAGGTGTCGTCCAAAGGGTGTATCTTCATCTGGTTGCGTGAACTTGTTCCTTACATCCGCCATCCTAAAAGAGAGTAGAAAAGATGAGGAGTCAGAAATGAGAAGAGAGAGTGGTGATCTAGGGCTTTAGCTTAGTGGTCGTGGTCTCTGATCGGTCGTCGCTCGATACCATCTTGTAGCGACCAGACCTCAAACAGTCTCATCTCTGTGCATTAGCGTCATCCCTGGATCAGTAATGCTGACACGCACAGTACTTGAAGGATTTATAACAGAGTAGCAATCACACACTTAATACATCGAATGTCTCCAAAGAGAACTTATTACAATAAATATGACTTAAGGCCATCTAATAACGATAACAGCGGAAGGCTTGGAAGATAAGTGAGTCCATCAACTCCAACGGCATCACTGAGTATAGAACCACGATCCTAAGCATCTTACTCGTCGTCTGAAAAGTCTGCAACATGAACGTTGCAGCCCGAAAACGGGTCAGCACATGGAATATGCTGGCAAAGTAACACATAGAGAGTAATGAAAGAGTAATGCTATACTACATGCATATATGGTTGGTGGAAAGCTCTATGGTTACAGTTTTTGCAAAAAGCCAATCTTTCCCTACTGCAAAGGAATAAATTTTATTTAACTATCATGGTGGTTGTTAAACATTGAGAATGGTTGACAGCATTCTCAATCCCAATTAAGTAACATCATCATTAAACAAACCCAACCAAATTAATTAAAGTAACATGATGATATTCACATGATAATCCAAGTACTAGATACTCAAGATGTCCATAACCGGGGACACGGCTAACCATGATTAGTTTATACACTCTGCAGAGGTTTGCGCACTTTTCCCCACAAGACTCAATCTCCTCCATTGGGATTCTCGCACTACATGGTGTTTGAGAAAAGGATGACCGAGACATAGTCTTTCAGAAGCGCTAGCACCTTAAGATCGGGTAGACAGTACCAACCTACATCCCTTACATCTGCTAGTCTACCACTGTAAGAGTTCGCATGACTTGGTCAACTATGCTAGAGCCCATAGTAGCTTGTGGCTGCACACGGAAGTTTCTATCATGAATAATCTCATGATCACTTTGGGCCTGGGTGGCGGTCCATAAAGAAAACAACAGGCAATCCTGGAATACCTAGGTACCTCAATCCACCCAGATGTGTATTAAAGTTGCCACCTTAAATAAAACATTAAATTAAAAATCTCACATCTGTCATGGATACCCTCACCCAATCCACGTTTACTAGCATAGCATGGCATAATAAGCAAACATAGAGTAACTCCCAAGGGTTTGATAATAAAACAGGTAATAGGTACTACCTCATCTACTTCCCAAAACTCACATATTAATCAGATCCTAATCATGCAACTGTTTGAGGATTGATCTAATGCATAAAAACTGGGTATGAAAAGGGATATGATCAAAGTGATACTTGCCTTGCTGATGATCCGCGAAACCTAGGGATTCGAAGTAGCAAGCTGCGCAATCTGGGTACTCTATCGCAAACAAACAAGCATACAATAAGTACTTGTCTAATGCACATGTAAAAACTCAAATAAGAGATCTAAACAGAAAGTTCAACTTAAGAACTCCGGTTGGCAAAACGAATCAAATCAAACGAAGCAACGAAACTCAAACGGCGAAAGAAACAAGCTTCATTTACTAATCTGGACCTAAGTTAAACTTTACAGTAGCAAAAACTTGTTTTAGTAGATTATTCGGAAATAGGGTTTCGAGACGAAACTCTAGGCGCTTGAATCGCCTGATTCTGATAAACGAGCGAAAAGTTATACTAAAACGAAAATCGGATCAGAAATCGTGATCAGAAAAATCGCGGAATAAATCCGAGAAAAAGAAAAATGACGAATAGATTAACGAGCGAACGTTCGTTATCTGGATCTAAACCATGAACGCATCCATTAAAACGAACGAACGAGCGAACGCTCGCTAATTAACCTAAACCAGAAAAAAAAAATCGATCTAAAAAAACGAATCTAAAAAAACCGACGAAAACCCGAACGGTTTTTTCTATAAAAAAAGGCGGCGGCGGAGTTCACCTCGGGGTGCGGGTCGGCGGCGGCTCCAGCGAGGGCGGCGGTGGTCGGCGGCGGCGTGGTCCCGGTGATGGCGGCGGCGATCGGCGGCGGCGGTGGGCGGCGTCAGCGGCTGTGTGGTAGATGGGTCGTGGGGCGGCGCTAGGGTTAGGGTTTGGGGCGGCGGGGTGGCTCGGGTGGTCTGGTGGCGGCGGCCCGGGGCGCTTTATAAAGGCCCCGGCCAGGAGAGTCCTGGCCGATCCCGGCCCGCTGTCGGTTCGGATATTTTTAAATAATTTTCACGCAGAAAATCAAACGAAAGAAATACTAAACGGACTCCAAAAAACTCGAAATAAATTTTCTCCGGCTTCTAAAATCAAGCTAGTTTAGATGAACATTTATTTGGGGCCTAAATGAAATTTTGAGAAACGCGCATTTTTCCTAAATTCAAATAAAATAGCAATAAAATCCAAAATAAAATCTTATTTGATTTTTTATTAAATCCTTAATATTTCTTTATTTTGGGAAAATCGTTTTATTCCCTCTCTCATATTTTTATAATTGAAAAAGTTGAAGATAAAATAAGTAAAATCAAATGATCCTATTTCCAAAATTTGAGAAAACTCAAATATGAAATTCATGAAATCCCCAACTCTCTCCGTGGGTCCTTGAGTTGCGTAGAATTTCTAGGATCGAGGCAAAATGCAATAAATATGATATGCAATAATGATCTATTTGTAAAACATTCCAAATTGAAAATTTGGGATGTTACAAAGCGCCTTCGGGCAAAGTACGTTTTACCTTTGGGTCGGCGTATTTCTAACCGAAACGTTTTCTGTTTTTTTAAACTAGCCCCTGGAAAGTTTCTGTTTCATCACAGATTAGTCCCTGGACTAAAACCTTAATAACTTTTAAACAGAAGATGATTTTGAGTTGATTCTTTTTCTGTCATCTTTATTGTCTATCTATTTTTTTATCATATTTATTTGAAAAAAATTTGGAACAATGCTTATGCATGCACGGTATTTAGGTTAGTATCCGATTTCTTTTATAACGTAGATACCGAAGGAGGTGACAGAGCCGCAAACTTCGCCGAGCTAGACTCCGACTACTCCGAACCAGGCAAGCATGTTTGAACCTTTGATATGATGAGTGTTTTTCATGATTACTTGAGTGGTTTTCTCGTGACGTGTTTATATAAGCATTTGCGAATGTTATATTTCATGCAAAGCAAGCTGCAAGTGAGCTTCAGAATTTGATGTGTTCATATGATGGTGAGATAACCTGATCATGTGGTGGCATGATAGGTTGCAAGCTGGTATTCTTGAAGCATGCCAGTTTTATATCAGCCGTTTAACTCCAGTATTAACGTGGACCAAGTCTTGTTCCCGTTCGTCCCCTTTTTGTGCCGCCACATGTCTTCTACAAAGAATGTGGTTTAGTTAGTTGCAAACCTCTTTCCTTGTACACACCAAATAGAGGGGCCGTGATGAGGGTTCCATGGCCCTAGATTAAAGCCCGTCATCCGGTCAGGGGGCATGGGTGTTTCCGGTTGGGACCGAGAGGGGGGCACCCCATAGAGCGCGCGATATAAATTTGATCCCATGTTATTCGAGGTTGTACCCTCCCCATCTTAGAGTTTTCTTGAACGTTGCCTAGGGTGATTCCTGGAAGCGGAATGTGGAATGGGTGTGTACTAGTTAGATGTGTTTCTCCTAAAATACCGTAAACGGAACTAGTCCTTTGTGATTACTGAAATCCGTTGGCTATGGTTAAAGAGTACAAACTCTGCAGAGTCAAAACCATTCGAGTAACCATGTCCATGGTCAAGGACTTTGATCAGCATATTAGTGTCAATCTCAAGTCGGGCCTCGATGTCGGCCTCAAAGGACAGCCTCCGGAGAATAAGCATGAAATTGAGAGTGGTAAACCCAACTGAATGTTATTCCTGTGGATGGACTAACCAGTTTATTAACATGTACCGAGTATTCCGTGGAATGACGTTACCTTCATGAGCTACTTGAATTCGGATGATGAGATATAAGCCCTTTATGTGATGTCGCTCAAACGTCCAACTATGGCATTCTTTTTATTTACTTTTGATATAAGCCCTTTTTGTGATGTCAATCAGACGTCCGACTATGGCATTCTTGTTATTTACTTTTGATATAAGCCCTTTATGTGATGTCGCTCAGACGTCCGACTGTGGCATCCTTGTTATTTACTTTCGTTATAAGCCCTTTTCAAGATGTCGCTTCGACGTCCGACTGTGGCACGTGCTGTCATTTACGTTTCAATATAATCCCTTTAGGTGGTGTCTCCCTGACGCCCGACTGCGGCATGTTAATTTATTTTTACCTTTCGAGGTGTCGCTTCAGACACCCGATCGGTCTTCAGTTATTTTATTGGGATTTCGGCAGGGCTACCGCCTGACTTCCTTTTTATTTAATCTTCAGTGCAAATTTATTATCTGAATGCGCATTACTAGTCTGCTCATGTGCATCATGTTTGCATTTGTTATATCTTGTGTCCAAACTCTCTTGCGAGTACATTCAAAGTACTCACCTGGCTTGTTGATTTGGCCAGATGTTGACGAAGGCGATCTTATGGATGAAGAGTACGATAGCGAGTCCGACGCCTAGAGGAGTCCCACATCGATCCGTGCGATCCTGGAGTTGGTCACTTGTATTATATACGCTTCCGCTACCCTAATAAAATCATAAAGCCTCACTCCGGCGCTTGATGAGCTGTAAGATTTTGGAGTCAAGTCACCCACTTCACTGTGACATATCCACCACCACTTTTATTACGAGTCAGTAGTTATGCCACCATACTCTTTGTGTCATATCCGCCTTTATGTATAATATCGGCATGCTTGTAATAAATTGTTGAGCAGTCTCAGCTCAACCTTGTATAATATTTAGTACTTCTGGATTTCTATATCAAGGATTTGTCTACCAGTAAGGAGGATTTTTCTATACTGGTCTGATAAAATGGTCGATTTTTCAATAAATATTTTATTGGAAAACCGGTCCTGACTACCTTGGTATTAGAGCCAGGCTGACCGTAGGAAGCCACTAGGTGCGATCGCAAGTCGGTTATTAGCGTAATAAGTGCTATTTTAACATTTTGCGAATGTAGCAATTTTCTGTTAGTCATCATAAATTTATGATTTGACTATTCGGAATTTTTGTCTACCTTTGTAGATGGCTGGCAGCGATTGTGAGTCACAGGTGTTCGCCAATGTACCTCAGGGGTTTATCAAGCTTCTCGTCTCCATCACCAAGGTCGCGATCGGGCCATCGGCTCGTCCGGAGTTCACACTCTACCAGCACAAGATCAGCGACAGCGTGTCTATGCACCAGGCCATGGTGCAATTCAAGGAAGGACGTTCTGAGTCATGCCGCTTCCGATTTGTGGTAAGGGACATGCCTACGGAGAGGCATGCCATGCAGATGGCTGCCCGTGAGGCGATAGTGTTGGGGAATGTAGTAATTTCAAAAAAAATCCTACGCACACACAAGATCATGGTGATCCATAGCAACGAGAGGGGAGAGTGTCGTCCACGTACGCTCGTAGACCAAAAGTGGAAGCGTTAGAACAACGCAGTTGATGTAGTCGTACGTCTTCACGATCCGACCGATCCAAGTACCGAACGTACGTCACCTCCGAGTTCAGCACACGTTCAGCTGATGACGATCCCCGGACTCCGATCCAGCAGGGTGTCGGGGAAGAGTTTCATCAGCACGACGGCGTGGTGACGCTGTTGATGTTCTACCGACGCAGGGCTTTGCCTAAGCACCGCTACAATATGATCGAGGTGGAATATGGTGGAGGGGGGCACCGCACACGGCTAAGGAACGATCACGAAGATCAACTTGTGTGTCATGGGTGCCCTGCCCCGTGATATAAAGGAGGGAGGGGGAGTTGCGGCCGGCCCCTAGGGGTGCGCCTGGAGGAGTCCTACTCCCACCGGGAGTAGGACTCCCCCCTCTTGCCTTGTTGGAGAAGGAAGGAGGAAGGGGAAAAGAGGAAAGGGGGGCGCCGCCCCCCTTCCTTGTCCTATTCGGACTAGGGGGGAAGGGGCGCGCGGCCTGCCCTGGCCGGCCCTCCTCTTCTCCCTCATGGCCCATGTAGGCCCATTAACCCCCGGGGGGTTCCGGTAACCCCCCGGTACTCCGGTAAAATCCCGATTTCACCCGGAACGATTCCGATATCCAAATATAGGCTTCCAATATATCAATCTTTATGTCTCGACCATTTTGAGACTCCTCGTCATGTCCGTGATCATATCTGGGACTCCTAACAAACTTCAGTACATCAAAAACCATAAACTCATAATATAACTGTCATCGTAACGTTAAGCGTGCGGACCCTACAGGTACGAGAACTATGTAGACATGACCTAGAACTGTTTCCAGTCAATAACCAATAGCGGAACCTGGATGATCATATTGGCTCCTACATATTCTATGAAGATCTTTATTGGTCAAACCGCATAACAACATACGTTGTTCCCTTTGTCATCGGTATGTTACTTGCCTGAGATTCGATCGTCGGTATCCAATACCTAGTTCAATCTCGCAAGCAAGTCTCTTTACTCATTATGTAATGCATCATTCCGTAACTAACTCATTAGCTACATTGCTTGCAAGGCTTATAGTGATGTGCATTACCGAGAGGGCCCAGAGATACTTCTCCGACAATCGGAGTGACAAAACCTAATCTCAAAATACGCCAACTCAACATGTACCTTTGGAGACACCAGAGCTCCTTTATAATCACCCGATTCGTTGTGACGTTTGGTAGCACACAAAGTGTTCCTCCGGTAAATGGGTGTTGCATAATCTCATAGTTATAGGAACTTTGTATAAGTCATGAAGAAAGCAATAGCAACATACTAAACGATCAAGTGCTAAGCTAACGGAATGGGTCAAGTCAATCACATCATTCTCCTAATGATGTGATCCCGTTAATCAAATGACAACACATGTCTATGGTTAGGAAACATAACCATCTTTGATTAATGAGCTAGTCAAGTAGAGGCATACTAGTGACATTAAGTTTTTCTATGTATTCACACATGTATCATGTTTTCGGTTAATACAATTATAGCATGAATAATAAACATTTATCATGATATGAGGAAATAAATAATAACTTTATTATTGCCTCTAGGGCATATTTCCTTCAGTCTCCCACTTGCACTAGAGTCAATAATCTAGATTACACAGTAATGATTCTAACACCCATGGAGTCTTGGTGTTGATCATGTTTTGCTCGTGGAAGAGGCTTAGTCAACGGGTCTGCAAAATTCAGATCCGTATGTATCTTGCAAATCTCTATGTCTCCCACCTGCACTTGGTCCCGGATGGAATTGAAGCGTCTCTTGATATGCTTGGTCCTCTTGTGAAATTTGGATTCCTTTGCCAAGGCAATTGCACCAGTATTGTCACAGAAGATCTTCATTGGTCCCGATGCACTAGGTATGACACCTAGATCGTAAATGAACTCCTTCATCCAGACTCCTTCATTTGCTGCTTCCGAAGCAGCTATGTACTCCGCTTCGCATGTAGATCCCCCCACGACGCTTTGTTTAGAATTGCACCAACTGACAGCTCCGTTCAATATAAACACGTATCCGGTTTGCGATTTAGAATCGTCCGGATTAGTGCCAAAGCTTGCATCGACGTAACCATTTACGACTAGCTCTTTGTCACCTCCATAAACGAGAAACATATCCTTAGTCCTTTTCAGGTATTTTAGGATATTCTTGACCGCTGTCGATGATCCACTCTGGATTACTTTGGTACCTCCCGCTAAACTTATTGCTAAGCATACATCGGTCGGTACACAAGATTGCATACATGATAGAGCCTATGGTGAAGCATAGGAACATCTTTCATTTCTCTCTATCTTCTGCTGTGGTCGGGCATTGAGTCGACTCAACTTCACACCTTGTAATACAAGCAAGAACCCTTTCTTTGCCTGATCCATTTTGAACTTTTTCAAAACTTTATCAAGGTATGTGCTTTGTGAAAGACCAATTAAGCATCTTGATCTATCTCTATAGATCTTGATGCCCAATATGTAAGCATCTTCACCGAGGTCTTTCATTGAAAAACTTTTATTCAAGTATCCCTTTATGCTATCCAGAAATTCTATATCATTTCCAATTAACAATATGTCATCTACATATAATATCAGAAATGCTACAGAGCTCGCACTCACTTTCTTGTAAATACAGGCTTCTCCAAAAGTTTGTATAAAACCATATGCTTTGATCACACTATCAAAGCGTTTATTCCAACTCCGAGATGCTTGCACCAGTCCATAAATGGATCGCTGGAGCTTGCACACTTTTTTTGCACCTTTTGGATCGATAAAACCTTCCTGTTGCATCATATACAACTCTTCTTCCAGAAATCCATTCAGGAATGCAGTTTTGACATCCATCTGCCAAATTTCATAATCATAAAATGCGGCAATTGCTAACATGATTCGGACAGACTTAAGCATTGCTACGGGTGAGAAAGTCTCATCGTAGTCAATCCCTTGAACTTGGCGAAAACCTTTTGCAACAAGTCAAGCTTTGTAGACGGTTACATTACCATCAGGGTCAGTCTTCTTCTTGAAGATCCACTTATTCTCGATGGCTTGCCGATCATCGGGCAAGTCAACCAAAGTCCATACTTTGTTCTCATACATGGATCCCGTCTCAGATTTCATGGCTTCAAGCCATTTTGAGGAATCTGGGCTCATCATCGCTTGCTCATAGTTCGTAGGTTCGCCATGGTCAAGTAACATGACTTCCGAATAGGATTACCATACCACTGTGCGGATCTTACTCTGGTAGACCCACGAGGTTCAAGAGTAACTTGATCCAAGTTTCATGATCAATATCATTAGCTTCCTCACCGATTGTTGTAGTTGTCGCAGGAACCGGTTCTTGTGATGAACTACTTTCCAATAAGGGAGCAGGTACAGTTACCTCATCAAGTTCTACTTTCCTCCCACTCACTTCTTTCGAGAGAAACTCCTTCTCTAGAAAGGATCTGAATTTAGCAACGAAAATCTTGCCCTCAGATCTGTGATAGAAGGTGTATCCAATAGTCTCTTTTAGGTATCCTATGAAGACACATTTCTCCGATTTGGGTTCGAGCTTATCTGGTTGAAGTTTCTTCACATAAGCATCGCAACCCCAAACTTTAAGAAACGACAACTTTGGTTTCTTGCCAAACCACAGTTCATAAGGCGTCGTCTCAACGGATTTTGATGGTGCCCTGTTTACCATGAATGCGGCCATCTCTAAAGCATAACCCCAAAACGATAGCGGTAAATCAGTAAGAGACATCATAGATCGCACCATATCTAGTAAAGTACGACATTTAAATCGGACACACCATTTTGTTGTGGTGTTCCGGTGGCGTGAGTTGCTTAAACTATTCCGCATTGTTTCAAATGTAAACCAAACTCAGAACTCAAATATTCTCCTCCACGATCAGATCGTAGAAATTTTATTTTCTTGTTACGATGATTTTCCACTACACTCTGAAATTCTTTGAAATTTTCAAATGTTTCATACATGTGTTTCATCAAGTAGATATACCTATATCTGCTCAAATCATCTATGAGGGTGAGAAAATAACGATACCCGCCGCGAGCTTCAATATTCATTGGACCACATACATCAGTATGTATGATTTCCAATAAATCAGTTGCTCGCTCCATAGTTCCGGAGAACGGCGTTTTAGTCATTAATACGTCTCCAACGTATCTATAATTTTTGATTGCTCCATGCTATATTATCTACTGTTTCGGCCAATATTGGGCTTTATTATCCACTTTTATGTTATTTTTAGGACTAACCTATTAACCGGAGGCCCAGCCCAGATTTGCTGTTTTATGCCTATTTCAGTGTTTCGATGAAAAGGAATATCAGACGGAGTCATAATGGAACGAAATCAACTGGAGAAGTTATTTTCGGAAGGAAAGCAACCCAGGGAACTTGGAGTGCACGTCAGGGGAGATACTGGCTGCCCACGAGGGTGGGGGCGCGCCCACCCGCTCCCCCCCCCTCCCGGGCGCCCCCCCCCCCCACCTCGTGGGGCCCCCATAGCTCCTCCGACGTACCCCCTTCACTCATATATACTCTCGTACCCTAAAACTTCCAGAACAGAGATTGGATCGGGAGTTCCGCCGCCGCAAGCCTCTGTAGCCACGAAAAACCAATCGGGGCCCTCTCTGGCACCCTGCCAGAGGGGGCCATCATCACCGGTGGCCATGGAGGAGTATCCCGGAGGGGTCTTCATCACCATGAAGGCCAAGGTCCATAGGTGGAGGCCATGAAGGAAGAAGCACAAGGGGGAGAACCTCTCCTCCTCTCTTCCGGTGGTACCGGAGTGCCATCGGGAGGGGAATCATCGCCACGGTGATTGTCTTCATCAACATCACCATCATCATCACCCTCCTCATCTCTTTTACGCGGTCCACTCTCCCGCAAACCGCTGTAATCCCCTACTTGAACATGGTGCTTTATTCCACATATTATGATCCAATGATGTGTTGCCATCCTATGATGTTTTGAGTAGATATCTTTTGTCTTTGGGTTGATTGATGATCTAGATTGGTATGAGTTGTATGTTTTACTTTGGTGCTGTCCTATGGTGCCCTCCGTGTCGCGCAAGCGTGAGGGGTTCCCGCTGTAGGGTGTTGCAATACGTTCATGATTCGCTTATAGTGGGTTGGTGAGTGACTGAAACACAAACCTGAGTAAGAGGTTTTGTTGCGTATGGGAATAAAGAGGACTTGATGCTTTAATGCTATGGTTGGATTTTACCTTAATGATCTTTAGTAGTTGCGGATGCTTGCTAGAGTTACAATCATAAGTGCATATGATCCAAGTATAGAAAGTATGTTAGCTTATGCATCTCCCTCATATGAAACTGCAATAGTGATTATCGGTCTTGTTAACAATTGCCTAGGACAATTCCGCACACCGATCCACCATTATTCCACACTCGCTACTTATATTATTTAATAATATATTCTAACTTTATGATAGCAGCACCTACTTTTATATTTTAGCTCTCCGTTTTCATGCAAAGTTATCCTCTTCATACCCACAACGTAGTTTTGTTTCTCGTTGCTAGTTGGAAGCAAACTTTCAGTGCACGTAGAGTCGTATCAATGGCAGATAGGGCTTGAGAGAATATTGATCTTACCTTTAGCGCCTTGTGGGTTCGACACTCCATACTTATCACTTCCATCTTTGGAAAGTGCTACGATGATTCCTTGCACTTGGGGATTATCAAGCTCTTTTCTGGCGCCGTTGCCGGGGAGCAATAGCGTGGGGTTGATATTCTCGTGTGTTCTTGTTTGCTTTCTTCACTAAGTAGATTTTGTTTTTACTTTTTGTTTATGTTTAGTTGTGGGTGAAACGTACAAAAAAATTAAAAATGAAAATACAAAAAAAATATTACTTGCCTCTCATGCCTAAAAAGTTTTTCAAAAAGAGAAGTGATTGGAAGGTTTTGCATTGAAGAAGTGAGGATCGACCTTGAGCACTTGTGTTCATGCTCACGGAAACAATGTAGAATTTTTCATGGAAGTTTCTCTATAAATAATTATCCCCTTGTATATATTCCTTGTATTATAAAAATAATATGCCAAGCTTTGGTTTTAGGATGATTAGATTGCTTGTTTGCTATGTGCAGAACAAAAACAGAAACTTTGGCTGTAGTGCATGAATTTACATTTTTAACTGGAAGGTCAAATGGTTCTGATTCTTTTTGCACATTACTTATGTACAAATTTTTCAAATTTTCAAATTTAGTTTATAATTTTAGGAGTTACAGAAGTTTAGCAAACTTCCAGATTACTACAGACTGTTCTGTAACAGATTCTGTTTTGCGTGTGTTGTTTGCTTATTTCGATGAATCTATGAGTAGTATCGGAGGGTATGAACCATAGAAAAGTTGGAATACAGTAGATTTAACATTAATACAAATAAATAATGAGTTCATTACAGTACCTAAAGGTAGTGATTTGCTTTATTACACTAACGGATCTCAGAAGTTTTTGTTAAAGTTTTGTGTGGATGAAGTGTCCGAAGGTCGAGGAGCTATCAATATGAGAAGAATAAAGAGAGTCAAGAGTTCAAGCTTGGGGATGTCCAAGGAACCCCAAGTAAATATTCCAAGGATACTCAAGCATTTAAGCTTGGGGATGCCCCGGTTGGCATCCCATCTTTTCTTCTTCAACAAATATTGGTATACCGCGGTTTTTGTTTTGTTCACATGATTTGTGTCCTTTGTGTTTTTCCTTTTATTCAAGAACCATGCTAGCATGAGATAGCCCTTCATTGATTTATAGAATACTTCATGTGCTTCACTTAAATCTTTTAAGTATGATCTTATAGAATTCCTCTTTGTGCTTCACTTATACATTTTGAGCTTGGATATTGGTCAGTTGTAGAATGCTCCATGTACTTCACTTATACCTTTTGGAGTATGAAAAATACTATCATTTAAAGTGGGTTTGGAAGAGTGTCAACTTTAGGAATTAGTGATCCCACTATTTTGGAGGATGTTGAATCTTAGTGTGATATATATGAAAGTGGATTTGGAAGAGTGTCAACTTTAGCTAGTAATGACTCCACTATTTCAGAAGAGGTTCCAATTGAGTATGAGAACAAAGTTGCTATCCATGATGCTACTGAAAATCATTTTGAGAGAGGAATACTTTCTTGTAGGAGTTGCAATAATATCAAGTTTCCTCTCTATGTGCTTAAAGTTTTGAAAGTTATGCTTGTTTTGCCTTCCTATTCTAGTTGATTGTTGTTCTTATAAATTGTGTACTCACAAAATCCCTAGGCATAGGAAGTGTGTTAGATTTAAATATGTTAGTCATATTCTTCAAGATGCTCTCTTTTTGTTTCAATCCCTATCTTTAAAGTGAGCATCATTGAAATCATCATGCCTAGCTAAAAGGCATTAAAGAAAAGCGCTTGTTGGGAGACAACCCAATATTTACCCTTACTGTTTTTGTGTGTTTACATGATTAAGCTACTGTATTAATCATGTTATATGTCTTTTGTTTCAATAAAGTGCCAAGTAAGACCTTTGGGAAGACTTGGGTGAAGGTTAAAGTGATCTTGCTGTAAAAAACAGAAACATTGCTCCCACGAGAATAGATGTAATTTTTTACAGAAGAGCGGTTTTGAGTTGATTCTTTTTGAAGAAGATTAATAGACAAATTCCTCACGTCCCCCAATTTATTTCATAATTTTTGTAGTAGCAGAAGTATGGTTATTGTTCAGATCATTACAGACTATTCTGTTTCTGACAGATTCTGTTTTCATTGCATAGTTTGCTTGTTTTCTAGTTTCTATGACTTATATTTCTCAATATAAGTTGTAGAAATTATATGGTACAGTAGGCATTGTGTGAAAACAATTATGAACCTTGTCTTTTACAGTACCAAAGTGGATGGTTTGCTCTTTATCATACTAATCTATCTCACGGAGTTTGGTTATGTTTTGTGTGATTGAAGTTTTCAAGTTTTGGGTGAGATATCGATATGAGGAGAATAAGGAGTGGAAAGACCCTAATCTTGGGGATGCACAAGGCACCCCAAGGCAATATTCAAGGATGACTCAAGCTCCTAAGCTTGGGGATGCCCCGGAAGGCATCCCCTCTTTCGTCTTCAAAACTATCGGTACACCTTACTTGGAGCTATAATTTTTATTCGTCACATGATATGTGTTTTACTTGGAGAGTCATTTTCTTTTGTTAGTATTATCTAGCTGCTATTTAAAATAGTGTTTTGCATCTTTATTTTCAATAAAAATGTCAAGGATAGCCTTTACCATGCTTATTTTGCTAGTATACATGTTGCTGTTTGAAAACAGAAAGTTTTACCGCTGTTGCAAAAATTCCCTAGAAAATTCAGAGCATGATATAATGTTGAAACTTTTTGCATGATGAGCTACGATAAATTTATTACAGTGGGAATTTTCTCTCATAATTTTTGGAGTTAGGGAAGTATTGATACTCTTGCATTTTTTACAGGCTGTACTGTTTTGACAGATTGCTGTTATGTTTACATTGTTTGCATATGTTTGCTTGTTTAATGATTCTATTTGAGAATAGGAGTATTAAATATGCAGAGGCATTTAGTATGCAATGTTGAATAATAATTATAGTGATTTGTTACAGTAGAAAATGATAAGGTTTTGCATTGGTTTATACTAACCCATCTCGCGAGTTCTTGTTGAGTTTGTTGTGGATGAAGCTTTTGATAAAAAGAGAAACCGTGATATGAGATGAATTAAGGGGACACAAAAGTTCAAGCTTGGGGATGCCCAAGGCACCCCAAGATAATATTCCAAGAAGTCTCAAGCATCTAAGCTTGGGGATGCCTCGTTAGGCATCCCACCTTTCTTCTTCAACAACTATCGGTTAGTATCGGTTGAACCTAAGTTTTTGCTTCTTCACATGAGTTGTGCTATCCTTGCAATGTCATTTTATTCTGTTTCACTTGTTGTTTGAATAAAATCATTGGATCTGAAATTTTGAATAGAAAAGGAACCCTCCCACGGCTAGTTAATTATTTGCCTACTCAGTGTCCTTCACTCATATCTTTTAGAGTAGTTTGTCATTTACTCATGTGCTTCATATATATCCTATGAGCAAATGGGGGAATGAATTGAATGTCATAAATCTGAACTTTTATATGTTTCATTTGCTTATAACATGGTTAGTGATTACTTCACACATAGAAAGTATGAGGCATAAAAGTTGTTGAGAATTAGCAAACGTAGTTTTGGTCATCGTTGCAATTAATAGGAAGTAATAAGGAAAGAGAGGTTCACATACAAATACATTATCTTGGACATCTTTTATGATTGTGAAGCACTCATTAAGTATGACATGCTAAAAGAGTTGGCGTTGGACAAGGAAGACAACGTAATGGTTTATGTTTTCCGACATCTCGGTTAAAGTATATTGTCATTGACCTTCCAAACATGTTGAGCTTGCCTTTCTCCCTCATGCTAGCCAAATCCCTTGCACCAAGTAGAGATACTACTTGTGCTTCCAAATACCCGTAAACCCAGTCTTGCCATGAGAGTCCACCATACCTACCTATGGATTAAGTAAGATCCTTCAAGTAAGTTGTCATCGGTGCAAGCAATAAAAATTGCTCTCTAAATATGCATGACTTATTAGTGCAGAGAAAATAAACTTTGTATGAACTTGTTGTGGAAGTAATAAAAGCGACGGACTGCATAATAAAGGTCCACATACAAGGGGCAATATAAAGTGACGTTCTTTTGCATTAAGATTTTGTGCATCAACCCTAAACGCGCATGACAACCTGTGCTTCCCTCTGCGAAGGCCCTATCTTTACTTTATGTTTGTACTTTATGCTTGAGTCAAGGTGATCCTCACCTTTCCCTTTTTCATTTTATCCTTTGGCAAGCTCCTCATGTTTGAAAGATCATGATATATATATCCAATTGGATGTAAGTTAGCATGGGCTATTATTGTTGACATCACCTAAAGGTGAATACGTTGGGAGGCAACACAATAAGCCCCTATCTTTCTCAGTGTCCGGCTGAAACTCCATAACCACAAGTATTGCGTGGGTGTTAGCAATTGTAGAAGACTATATGATAGTTGAGTATGTGGACCTGCTGAAAAGCTCTATTCTTGACTCTTTCTGATGTTATGATAAATTGCAATTGCTTCAATGACTGAGATTATAGTTTGTCAGTTCTCAATGAAGTTTCTGAACCATGCTTGACATTGTGAATAGATTGTTACTTGATCATGAAAAGTTTTATGAGATAAGCTGCCATTATGACACATATTGATGCTAGAAAAAGTGATTGGAATTATCATTGATCAAACTTAAGCACTTACTAGCACTCCACATCAAAAATTATCTTTTTATCATTTACCTACTCGAGGACGAGCAGGAATTAAGCTTGGGGATGCCTGATACGTCTCCAACGTATCTATAACTTTTGATTGCTCCATGCTACATTATCTACTGTTTCGGGCAATATTGGGCTTTATTATCCACTTTTATATTATTTTTGGGACTAACCTATTAACCGGAGGCCCAGCCAGATTCTTTGTTTTATGCCTATTTCAGTATTTCGAGGAAAAGGAATATCAGATGGAGTCAAAACGAAACGAAATCAACTGGAGAAGTTATTTTTGGAAGGAAAGCAACCCAGGGAACTTGGAGTGCACGTCAGGGGAGATACGGGCTGCCCACACGGGTGGGGGGCACGCCCCCCCCCCTTCGGGCACGCCCCCTACCTCGTGGGGCCCCCGTAGCTCCTCCGACATACCCCCTTCACCCATATATACTCTCGTACCCTAAAACTTCCAGAATAGAGATTGGATCAGGAGTTCCGCCGCCGCAAGCCTCTGTAGCCACGAAAAACCAATCGGGGCCCTCTCCGGCACCCTGCCGGAGTGGGCCATCATCACCGGCGGCCATGGAGGAGTATCCCGGAGGGGTCTTCATCACCATGAAGGCCAAGGACCAGAAGGTGGAGGCCATGGAGGAAGAAGCACAAGGGGGAGAACCTCTCCTCCTCTCTTCCGGTGGTACCGGAGTGCCATCGGGAGGGGAATCATCGCCACGGTGATCGTCTTCATCAACATCACCATCCTCATCTCTTTTATGCGGCCCACTCTCCCGCAAACCGTTGTAATCCCCTACTTGAACATGGTGCTTTCTGCCACATATTATGATCCAATGATGTGTTGCCATCCTATGATGTTTTGAGTAGATATCTTTTGTCTTTGGGTTGATTGATGATCTAGATTGGTATGAGTTGTATGTTTTACTTTGGTGCTGTCCTATGGTACCCTCCGTGTCGCACAAGCGTGAGGGGTTCCCGCTGTAGGGTGTTGCAATACGTTCATGATTCGCTTATAGTGGGTTGGTGAGTGACTGAAACACAAACCCAAGTAAGAGGAATTGTTGCGTATGGGAATAAAGAGGACTTGATGCTTTAATGCTATGGTTGGGTTTTACCTTAATGATCTTTAGTAGTTGCGGATGCTTGCTAGAGTTCCAGTCATAAGTGCATATGATCCAAGTAGAGAAAGTATGTTAGCTTATGCCTCTCCCTCATATAAAATTGCAATAGTGATTATCGGTCTTGTTAACAATTGCCTAGGACAATTCCGCACACCGATCCACCATTATTCCACACTCACTACTTATATTATTTAGTAATATATTCTAACTTTATGATAGCAGCACCTACTTTTATATTTTAGCTCTCCGTTTTCATGCAAAGTTATCCTCTTCATACCCACAACGTAGTTTTGTTTCTCGTTGCTAGTTGGAAGCAAACGTTCAGTGCACGTAGAGTCGTATCAGTGGCGGATAGGGCTTGAGAGAATATTGATCTTACCTTTAGCTCCTTGTGGGTTCAACACTCCATACTTATCACTTCCATCTTTGGAAAGTGCTACGATGATTCCTTGCACTTGGGGATTAACAGTCATCTTGCCCATGAGGCATGGTTCGCAAGTACCAAGTGATTCGCAAGTACCAAGTGATTCCAGAAGTCCATCAGTGTCGGTGTACTAGAGTAGGGGTACCCTAGTATCCTGAACTTGTGCACGGGCAGTCGCAGCACCACGCGGCAAGGCTTGCCGGGTGACCGCCAAGGTCCTCCGTGGTTCCTTTGGAGCCATTCAAGAACAAAGTATTCAAGCCAAGGAGACAAGGCCCCGGCAAGAGGAGCTTGCCGGGAAGGCCAACCGAGGCATCTCAAGGAACTTGCCGCGACGCGCCACGCGTCCCGGCAAGGCCCGGTGAGCGACAAGCTTCCGGGCGCGACAAGACAACGACCGCGGCAAGGCACTTGCCGCGGCAAGCTACCACTCTGTACCTGCGCTCCAGCACATCCACCAACGTGTCGCCACAGGACCTTTCGGTAGCGTGGCAAGAAGCTGTGCAGCCAGCGGTGCGAGGTGGTAGGCGACGCTGACAAGATTGCCATCGTGGCAAGCGGTGGCGTCCCTGACGGCCCCTTTTGCACTGTTTGGACGACATAGACGGGCATTTAATGCCTTTGTCCCCTGCCGTTAGGGTTAGGTATGATACACTGTACAAGTAGTTGTACCAACCGCAACTCCTTTTCCATTTTTGCCCTTGTCTATGTTGCTACCTGTCGGTGACCCCTTGAGCATATAAAAGGAGGCCCATGCGCAACGTAGAGGGGGGTTCGAAGCCAGAAAACACTCACGCTCGGTCTCGTTAGCAGCTAGTGTGTATCAGAGCACTCAGCGCCCGAGCAAGAACTCAATACAATCAGACATGCAGCCGTAGGAGTATTATCTCTCCGGAGAGCTCCGAAGTTGGGTAAACCGCTCGTGTGTTTCGCCTCGATCTGCTCTTTGCGCGATCTCCGCCCCCCGCCGAACCGAAAGGGGCTCGGTCCGCCGGTCCCATAGGTGTTCGTGGGTCAGCGTCCCCCGACATCTTTGGCGCGCCAGGTAGCAGGAGGTGGCTTTGAAGAAGCAGATCAGGGCCGACGAGGCGCTGCTGGCGAGTGCTGCTGCCACCCAGAACACCTTTAGGGAGAATGTGGAGCACTGGACAGAGGGTCTCGTGGATGTTGCCGCAGCCATCGACAGGGAGCTGGCGCAGCTGGGGATGGAGGATTTCGGGTATTCCTCCGATGAGAACCTCCAACCCAGCGCCAAGCTCACCTTGTTCTTTAAGAGCGTGGCGACGGCCCTCCAGCGACTCCGGGAGAAGATCCCAAAGCAGCTGGCCGACGAGTCGCGCAAGACCTGAGCGGGAGCTCTTCAAAAGGTGTTGATGAAGGTGGCCTTCCGCAACCCGGGCCTCAACCTCACCAACATCCTCAAGACCCTGCCGCCGGATGCTGATCTGGAAGCGCTCAAGGCCCTTGTGGCACCCATTGTGGACAAGGTGAGCGGGATCAAGAGGGTTGATGGCGATCGCGTAGATTAGGCCATCCATTTTCTCCTTTTCTTGTCACTGCTGGTCATGTTACGAGAACAATCTATTAGAGCTACGACAAGCTATCTTGTAATATAACTTTATTTTGGGTATCGATTGCTATGTTATTTCCTTTACTTGATTCCTTCCTTTGTATGTTTTTGCCCTATGCTTTTAGGGAACTTGCCGGTGCAGGCACCTTAGCCGCGAGCGCTGAGTGCGGGACGTCAGCAGCCTGCTGGCGGTGCTGCTACCGGCAAGAAACCTTGTCGCAACTAGTCGTAGCTCACTTAAGTTGTTGAGCGGACTCGAAACAAAGTAAGGGTGCAACTAGCTACGAGTTGGTTCCTCCGCGCACTGGTTTTCCATACAAAGCACGGTCGTTCGAGGAAGATAACTTAAAATTTTTAAAACTGATTGCTCAAACTTTGGCAACTTAGATTTTCTGTCGTTTGCTTCCCGGTAAGGCGAAACTTTCTTGAACGACGCCTAGTCCACACCATTATCTTCTCCTTCCCCCCCGGTAAACTTGTGGGCGAAGGAACCTTCCTTTCTCTTAGAAAGAGGAAGAAGAGAAAATAAAGATATGGAGCTTTACGGCTCGTTATTGCTTACCGGGGGTAGGCGCTGCATAAAGTGTCAGATAACACATGCAAAAAATAGAGAGCATGAAACTGACAAGATCTTTACTTATGCACGGGGTCTGCGCCCGGCTTTGTACAAAGGATTACATGCAACAGCGGCAAGACTAATACAAAAGGTGGTTGCCGGAACAGGTTCCGGCAACCGCGCCCTACGGGTAAAACTTACGAAGATGCTCAATGTTCCAGGAGTTGCTCACCGGAATGCCATCTTTGGTCTCAAGGCGGACAGCGCCAGGCCTAGTGGCTCGTTTCACCCGTAAGGGCCTTCCCACTTCAAGGCCAACTTGTTGGAATTCTTGGTGGACTGAACAGCAAAGAACAAGGTCGCCTTCCTCGAGACTTCGCATCGACTTTGCGGCTATGGTAGCGGCGCAAAGCTTCTTTGGTATCGAGCAGCTCGTCAATGCCTGAAGACGGTCCTCCTCAAGGAGCAGCAGCGTCATCTTGTCGCAGCTGCTCTTGCTCAAGCTCATCATAAGCGAGCACTCGAGGTGACTCGTATACAAGTTCCATGGGAGAACCGCCTCGCTCCATAGACTAGAGCGAAGGTGTCCGCCGATGGCTCGATTTGGCGTCGTCCCGATCGACCAAAGAACCACCGGCAGCTCCTCAATCCAGCTTCTTTCGCACTTGTGCAGCCCGTCGAAAGTCCTGGTCTTGAGCCCGTGCAGCACTTCAAGATTTGCCCTCTCCGCTTGACCGCTGCTTCTCGGATGAGCAATAGAAGCGGCGACCTTGGCGCCAAGATCTTGGACGATCGCATGAAGGTGCGGCTCGTGAATTGCGTGTCGTTGTCGGTGATGATCTGTTAGGGATCCGAAGCGATAAACAATCGACCAAGAACTTGATTGCCGATCGTGTTGTCACCTTCCTCATCGCTTCCACTTCCGCCACTTTGTGAACTTGTCGATTGCAACGCATAAGTACTCAAAGCCCCGACAGCTCGGGAAAGGGGCCGAGGATGTCGATCCCTGCATCAAAATGGCTAGGATAAAGGGATCGCCGGAGATCTTGAGCTGGCTGGTGTATCTGTTTGGAATGGAACTGGCACGCTTCACACTTGGTTACTTGTGCAGTTGCATCCTGGAGGGCTGTCGGCCAAAAGAAACCTTGCCGGAAAGCTTTGCCGGCAAGCGCTCTTGTGCCAATGTGGTGACCACATATGCCTCCATGTATCTCTGCCAACAGCTTTTGTCCATCTTCCCGGTGAATACACTTCAATTTCACACCGTTGAGTCTTCTTCTGTACAGTTTGCTATCGACAAACTGGTACATACTTGACTGTCGAGCTACTCTTTCCGCTTCTTCTTGCTCTTTGGGAAGTTCTCCTGTCTGAAGGAAACGGACAATCTGTTGTGCCCATGGTGGAGCTTGCGGCTCGACAACAAGGACTAAAGGCACATATGCTGCTGCGGGAACATCCGCTTACGGCGAGAACTCGCGGCTCAGCCGAGCTTGACGTTCCCGCAAGCTTGCCGAGCAAAACTTGTCGGAGCGTCGCTTCAACGGAACAAACCCTAGGGCTTGCCGGAGCAGATCGCTCCTCAAGACTCTTGGTGTTGATCTTGGGGATCTTCTTGGCGGCGGCTTCGGGAGCTCGCGCGAAAATAGTCACCGAAATCAACTTCCTCTTCTTGCTCGTCCAGCTTGATGGTGTTACAGACGGTTGAGTCGGTTTGAGCACAAAGATCCCTAGTTCCACAGTAACTTAAGTGCGGCGACTTCGACGAGCCATCGGCAATGTCGTTTCGAGCTCTTGGAACATGTTCCATCTGTAGGCCGTCAAAGTGCTCTTCTAACTTTCTCACTTCATCAACGTAAGCTTACATCAATGGACTCTGATAATTCTTGTTCACTTGGCAGACGACAAGCTGCGAGTCACCCCTGACAATGAGTTTCTTGATCCCAAGGTCTGCTGCGATCCTGAGACCGGCAAGCAAACCTTCATACTCTGCGGTATTGTTTGTTGCTTGCTCCTTGGGAAAGTGCATCTCGACTACGTACTTGAGGTGCTCTCCGTGGGCGCAACAAGTAGCACGCCAGCACCGGCGCCTTGCAACGAGAAGGCACCATCAAAGTACATCAGCACTCTTTGTTTGCTTCCTTGACGAGGATGCTCGTTTCTGGAATTTCTTCATCTGGAGTTGGCATCCACTCTGCTATGAATTTCGCCAATGCTCGCTCGATAGTTGAAGTGCTTTCAAATTTGAGGCCAAAGCTTGACAGTTCCAAAGGCCCACTCGACAATCCTGCATGCTGCTTCGGATTCTGCAGTATCCTCTTCAGCGGAAAATGAGTGACAACTGTGATCTCATGTGCTTGGAAGTAATGGCGCAGCTTTCTCGAGGCCATGAGAAGGCCGAAAAGCAATTTCTGCACACCAGAATACCTTGACCTAGCCCCCTGCAAAAGGGAACTGACAAAGTAAACTGGGCGCTGCACCATTCTCTTCCGCGTTTCCTCTCGTGCCTGCGCAGATCCATCTTTGTCGGGACCAGAGCTTGTCGGTGAAGTCGCCTGCTTGTCGCTGGATGCATCTGCCGTGGTTGCCGGCTCATCATCCGCCTCCCTCTCCGCTACTAACGCAGCACTAACCACTTGATTGGTTGCCGCTATGTACAGCAGCAACTTCTCTTGTGGCTTAGGTGCGACAAGTGTTGGAGTGGAGGACAGGTACCTCTTTAAGTCCTGCAGCGCAGCCTCCGCTTCCGGAGTCCATTTCATTGGACCTGCCTTTTTAAATATTCTACGAAAAATGGCAGGCGGCGCTCAGCAGACTTAGAGATAAACTCGCCGAGAGCAGCCACGCATAACCGCAAGTCTTCGTACATCCTTGACGCGCTTTGGTGCTTCAATCTGCTCAATAGCCTTGATCTTGTCGGGATTGGCTTCAATTCCCATTGAGAGACGAAGAACCCGAGAAGCTTGCCGGAGGGACTCCAAACACACACTTCTCGGGGTTAAGCTTGAGGTTGATCTTGCGCAGATTTGCAAAGGTTTCGCTCTAAATCCTGAATCGAGTTGCCTTGTCCTTGCTCTTGACCACTATGTCATCCATGTAGGCTTCCACATTTACGTGCATCTGTGGCTCAAAAGCGCCATGGACTACCCTTGCAAATGTTGAACCAGCATTCTTTAAACCGAAAGGCATCCGTGACGAAACAAAGTATGTGCCACATGGAGTGATGAATGTGGTCTCCTCCTCATCCTCTTCGCCATGAAGATCGATGGTATCTCGAGTATCGCCAAGAAATGAAAGCAAGTCACATCCGCCGTGGAGTCAACAATCTGGTCAATGCGCGGCAAGGAAATGGGTCTTTGGGACAAGCTTTATTAACATCGGTAAAGTCGATACAAAGCCTCCATTTCCGTTTGCCTTTGCGCGACTACAGGATTGGCCAACCACGAGGATGGAGCACTCCTCGACAAGGCCCGCCGCTTCCAACTTCTTGATTTCTTCTGCGGTGAATTCTTGGCGCTCCACTGCTTGTTTCCTAACCTTCTGCTTAACGGGCCGCGCATGAGGACAGACAGCAAGATGGTGCTCGATTACTTTCCTGGGAACACCGGGGATATCAGACGGTTGCCATGCAAACACGTCGACATTCGCCCGTAGGAAAGCAACGAGCGCGCTTTCCTATTTAGGGTCGAGAGTGGCACTGATGGTGAAGGTACCACCAGTGCCGTCCTCCTTGGCGGACACCTTCTTGGTCTCTGGCAGAGCTGCCATTGTCTTCTTATGCTTGTCGGTGGAGCTCGATGGTGCGTCCTCGACGGTAGCGCAGCACTCCGAAGAGGTGCGCTTGCCGGAGTGGGCATCAGAACTCCTGCCGGACTTGGTCTTCTTCTTCCCCCCGGGAGCTTCAACGGCAAGTGACTTGCGATTTGTTGCGGCTGCTGCTTCCCGGTAGATCTTGTCGGCGCAGATAAGAGCATCCTTCTTGTCGCTAGGGATAGAGATGACACTTATCGGGCCTGGCATCTTCAGCATGTTGTATGCGTAGTGAGAGGCTGCCATGAATTTGGCGAGTGCTGGACGGCCGAGTATCCCATTGTAAGGCAATGGAAAGTCAGCAACATCAAAAGTGACCCTCTCAGTCCTGAAGTTCAATTCGCTGCCAAATGTCACCGGCAACGTGATCTTTCCCTTCGGCTTGCTCCTTCCCGGATTGATTCCTTGGAATGTGCCAGTCTCTTCGAGCTCGCTGTCAGGGATCTGGAGTTTCTAGAGTACCGCGGAGGAGATCAGGTTCAAGCCGGCCCCGCCGTCAACTAGCATCTTAGTGACCTTGAGGTTGCGGATAGTTGGTGAAACCAACATCGGCAAGCACCCGACCGCAGTTATGCGATCAGGGTGGTCCTCAAAGTCAAAGATGATAGGCGTGCTGGACCACTTCAGAGGCTTGCGTGACTCAATGGGTGGTTCTGCCGCATTGACTTCCCGCACCCACTGCTTGATCTGGCGGTGTGAAGTATGCAGAGAAGCACCGCCATCAACGCACAGGACCTCTGTGGCTTTCTGGAACTCCTGCTCATCGGCCTCGTCATCATCCATCTCTTCATCGTCGTCGTCATCTTCATCCTTGTCGCGGCCGCGGGGAGGTCTGTCTCCTTGCCGCTGTTTGGCCTTGCCGCGGCGTCCTCCTCGGCTGGGGCATTTCTTGCCGGATCCTCCCGTACCTTCTTGGGCCTTCTCCTTGTCGCGTCGCTCATATTCAGCCTTTTGCAGCTCGACAAGCTGCTCGACCTTCTTGCAGCTCTGGAGGTCATGGCCCTTGGTGCGGTGGATCTTGCAATATTGCTTGTTGGTGTCGTCCTGCTTGTCGGCGGCCGCCACAGCGTTCTTGGCGCCACCTTCGTTGCCGGACTGCTCAACGACTAGTACATCTTTGCCTTTCTTCTTCCTGTTGTTCCGCCGCCGGTTTTTCTTTGCCGGGGCAGCATCCTCGCTGTCAGATCCTCCTGCTCCTGTATTCTCTCCGGGGAGTTTCCTCCCTTCCTCAGCACGTGCACACTTGTCGGCCAGGGCATATAGCTCACTGACGTCTCTGATCTTGCACATTGCCATCTCCTCTCGTATCCTGCAGTTTTGCACGTTCTGATGGAACGCGCTGATGAACGCGGCAGGGTGGACATCTGGGATGTTGTGCTGTACACGGCTGAATCTCTGAATGTACTTGCACAGGGGCTCTCCTTCCTTCTGGGCGAGCAGATGAAGGTCGCTCTCCTAGCTATGAGGTTTGTGGCCACCTGTAAAGGCGCCAACAAACTGATGGCATAGGTCTGCCCAGGAGGACATGGAGTTGTCCGGCAAGTGCATGAGCCAGGACCTGACATTGGGCTGGAGCACCAGCGGGAAGTAGTTGGCAAGGATCTTGTCATCCCATCCCCCGGCAGCTTGCACCGCGATGGTGTAGATGCTGAGGAGCTCCGACGGATGCGACTTGCCGTCGTACTTTCTCGCACGCCCGCTTGAAATTCTTCGTCTTTGGGCCTTTGGACTTGCCGCAACTCACGAGTGAATGCAGGCAACCTATCGCGACGGCAGGTCGCTGGTTCCCTCGGGCGCATGCATGTCGACAAGAGGCCAGGCTGGTCCGATTGACGCCGGCGCTTTCTTCGACGCCGATCGCGAGTACGGCGTCTTCTTCTTGTCGTTCGTGAAGAACTTGGCGCTGATCGCGACGAGCTCGTGGATCTGATGATGCGGTGGAGTCGCTGTCGAGGTGGATCCGGTGAGTCGGTGATCTTGGCCTTCGGGGCGGGGAGTGCACGGTGGTTGCACCCCCACCGGTTTTGTCGCCATCGGCTCGCGCCTGGCAGTCTTGTCGCGGCTGCGATGTACTCGGCTGCCGTGGAGTGTCGCCGTTAGCGAAGCTGATGAGACTCTGAATGGTGCCCCCCCATTCGCCGATCTTGTCTGCCGTTGGAGGGTAATCCAGGAGCAGCTGAGCTCGTGCCAAAGCTTCTGCTGGAGTGGTGGGCGGCAGTGGCGAACGGTGCGAGGAGCGGGATATGCTCGGACTTCTAACTATGTTAGAAGGAGCAGTATCCCGTCTAGGCGACCGTGTCTTGCTCGTTCCAGCATGTTGGCGTGCATGCTGGTCTTGAGCACCCCGAGATCCACCAGCTCGATCTTGGTCCAACGAACGATGGTACCGCGAGTACCATGATATTTGTCGGTCCCGCGCCTCCTGGGATGGGCGCGGTGCATGTACGGACGCCGAGGTCTGCGCAGCCTTGTCCTTGGATCTGGCAGCACCGTGAGCTCCCTCGTCGACGCCCGTTCTTCCGCCGGCGTCTACCCCACCACTCGTTTGCTCCGGTGGCGTGATCGACGTGGATGGAGCAGCCACCTCCGAAGCCTTCTTCTTCGGTGGCATGTCAATGAAGAAGACGAAGATCTAGCTCGTGTGAACGCCGGACCAGGTTCACACAACCTCGACGCCCCCTACCTGGCGCGCCAAAGATGTCGGGGGACGCTGACCCACGAACACCTAGTGTGTACTGTAGCACTCAGCGCTCCCGAGCAAGAACTCAGCGCTCGGTCTTGTTAGCAGCTAGTGTGTACTGTAGCACTCAGCGCTCCCGAGCAAGAACTCAATACAATCAGACATGCAGCAGTAGGAGTATTATCTCTCCGGAGAGCTCCGAAGCTGGGTAAACCGCTCGTGTGTTTCGCCTCGATCTGCTCTTCGCGCGATCTCCGCCCCCCGCCGAACCGAAAGGGGCTCGGTCCGCCAGTCCCATAGGTGTTCGTGGGTCAGCGTCCCCCAACATCACATTCTCCCTAAAGGTGTTCCGGGTGGCAGCAGCACTCGCCAACAGCGCCTCGTCGGCCCTGATCTGCTTCTTCAAAGCCACCTCCTGCTCCCTGGCGCCGTCCAGCGTCTTGGTCAAAGTAGCCAGCTTAAACTCAAGATCTGCGTTGGAGTCCTTGGCGGCGCTAAGCTCCTTGCCCTTCTCGACGAGACGACCCTGCAGCTCGCCAAGAGTGTAGGCGTCCTTCTCGCGCTCGCGCTTGAGCGCGGCAAGCTCTTCGCTCCTCGCCTTGAGATCGGCCTCCAGTTGCGCCACCTTCGTCTCCAGCTCCTTGTTGGCGGCCTCGGAAGCTGCGGCACCATCCCCTGCTTCCTTGAGAGCCCCACCGAATGTTTGCTCGCGCGCGGCAAGCTCCTCCTCGTGGCTGTCAAGGTTGACCTTCCGCTGCGCCAACTCGCCCTCCCGCGCAAACAGCTCCTCGGCGACAAGCCGCTGTTGCTCTTCAGCTTCGGCCTTCTCGAGGAGGAAGGCTTTCCGCGCCTCGGTGAGTTGCGCCCGCTCCTCTGCAAGGGACCGGAGGGCTTCCTGGTTACGACCCCGGAGCTCCTCCGCGTGCTTCTCGATGTCCACTCCCGCCCTCGCGACAAGCGCTACTCAGGATTCCAGCTTGGCCTGCCGAGCGCGGTAGAGCGACACCAACTTCCGCAGCAGCCGCTCCTCCTCAGACTCGTCGCTGCTGCTGCTCGGCGCATCAATCAGTGTTAGCCCAGCAGAGGCGAGCACCTCTCCATCAAAGGTTTCTCCTTCGACCGGCGCCCTGGAGCTTGACGCCCAGGGGAGCTTGATGAAGACACCATCGCCGCCTTCAAATAGGCGCGGGCTGGGGCTCTTGAACTGGACGCTGCGGCAGCGGCGGGGGGATCGGCGGTCGGTGCAGCGCCTGACGCCTGTGGCCTCGGGGCCGTCAGTGCGATCGCTAGCTCCTGCGGCGGCAGCTTTGGCGGCCTCTTCGCCGGCGGGATCCTCAGTGCCAGCTGCTTCTTCGGTAGCAGCGGCATCGTTGGTGTTGCCGCGCGCGTTCTCCTAGCCGGCAACCTCGGTCTCCATCGGCTCCGTGACAGGTGGATCTGAAGGCCGGAAAAGGGAGAAAAGTCAAGCAAATATCCAAAAAGAAAATCAGAAGAAGAACCCAAGGGAAGTTTTCGCGCAAGAGGATTACCTGTACTGGGTTCTACAGTCACGGTCTCCACCACCGGAGGATCGCTGGTGTTGTCCCTTGCCGGAGAACTCTCCCTTGCCGGAGACTTCTCCCTTGCCGGAGAACGCTCCCTTGCCGGGGAATCCTTCCTTGGCGGTGTGGTCGAAGCAGATGACATGTCAGGGGCGGCTTTCGGGCGCTCCTGGTGAAGCTGCTCTGCTCCTACACAAACCAATAGTCAGATGTCAGCAAAGAAAGAGCACCCATGCACGCCTAACAGTGGGAAGTAAACCATATACTTACGCTGGGGGCCGCGCTGGGGGCTGCTTTGGGGAGTGATTGCCGGGTCCGGCAAGGTAGTCTCGGACACAACCCCCGCTGTCACGGTGGGTTCGTCCTCGATGACAATCACCGGGACCTTGGCTCTCTTCGCCGCTCTCTGGGCCAGAGTCCTGAAAAGGAATGAGTTCGGAGTCAAGCAAGTCAGATACAAGACAAAACAGCAAGAATTGAAGAACTACAAGTACAGCAAAGAATCTTACTCTTCTTCTTCCTCGTCGGAGCTGACCGCGGAGAGGTCGAAGTCCGGCCCACCTTCGGCGCGACGAGGTGGAGGAGTGGGTTCCCTTGACCGCTTGGCGGGGGGCAGCGGCAGGAGCAGAAGTGGTGGTCCGGGAGGACCCCGCTCCAGTTGCCGCAGCGGCGTGAGGCGCTCCCGCGGCAAGAGTGCTTGTCGCGGTGGAGCGTGTCGCGCGGCGCGGTGGCTGTTGACTCGTCTGCCGCCCCGCTACGTCCCCGGCCTTGCGGAGACGCCTTCTTGGTGGAGCTGGTGGATCTGCTTGCGGCGGGCTATCTGAAGATGAGGAGGAAGAGGAGTCGGACTTCGACGAGCCGCTCGCACCCTCGGCGGGCTCGCTCGACTCGGCTTCAGGCTCGGCAAGCTCTCCCTCGCCGGCAGGCTCTCCCTCGCCGGCAAGCCACTCTCGCTCGGCAAGGCTTGCCGCCTCTGCTGCCTCTGCCTACTCCACGGTGAATCCAAACTCGCCCGCGGCAGCGGCTGCCGCCGCCTCTTCCTCCCTGGTGGCGATGCGCTGCATCTCCGCATCGGTGGTGTCGCAGGTGAGGCTTTTCTGCTCATCGGAGCAGACCGCCACTTCTACCAAACCATCGAAGAACTCCTGCACGACGTCGTCTGCAGGCTCTTGCCAAGTTGGGACAATTCCATGCGAATCGCACAGCGGCATCATTGCACGGATGCGGTCGAGCGAGGAGTTGTTGCACAGCAGAACGACACCCTTCGGCAACCTGAACCACTCGGGATGTTGAGGGTCGTGTTTGAACAGTTCCTTGAGCATCGCGTCCAGTTCCAGGACAGTGAAGTTGAAGTTGAGGCCCGGGCGCAGCCTCATGATGTCCGCCGCACCCCCGAACTCCCAGGCGGGTCTCCACCTCTCTTGCGAAGCGTCGCGGCGAAGAAAATCTGCGCCTAACGGCGCTCTGAGAAGCCCGCAAGCACGAGGCATAGGATCCGGGTAATGGCAATCTTCACCTATCATCTTCCGGGCCACACTTTGCCCAATCGTTGCCGACGCCATCGGGCTTGGCTGGGCGGTAAACGGCTGCGGGTTCTCCTCAACGATCCAGCACCAATCTGCTCTCCATTCCTCCCACTTGCCGCGGAGCTCGCCCTCTAGATAAGCTTCCTTCTTGCCGGCTCTCGAGATCTAGGCGATTCCGCCGGATAAAGGCTCTCCTCTCTCAACTCGGGGCATAAAGAAGTGGCGGAAAAGAGCTACATTTGGATGGACTCCGACAAAGTTTTCGCAGAGATGTGCGAAAACTGCCATGGTCAGAACGGCATTGGGGGTGAAGTCAAGGAGGTGGAACCCGTAGGTGTTCATAATATCGCAGAAGAATTCAGAGAAAGGCGGGCAGAGCCCGCAGTAGAAGAACAACGCGAAGAAGGGATATCCATTCGGAGCCCGTTCCGAAGCGGCGGCGGAGAGTACCTTCGTGCGCGGATGCCCTCGCATCTCCGTCGACCAAAAGAGGTAGTAGTACTCCCTCAGCTCCTTCGCGGCGAGCTGGGGGGGAAGGTTGTCCGCTCCCTTCGCAGCGCCGCGAGCCGCTGCGCCTCGGTCGACTTCACGGCCTTCCCCTTGCCGGCTTTCGGAGCCATGGCGGAGGTGGTGGGGGAGATCGACGGCGTTGGTGGTGCTAGTGGCGATGGGAGGCGGAGCACTGCTCTCTTTCAGCTTTGGGAAGAAGGGGGGGCAGCGGAAGTTTTGAGATTGGAACGGCAACCGGCGAGATGGGCGAACTGCCCCTGTTTCCCCTGCTTATAAAGAGGGAGGGGGCGGACGTTCCGTCTTTCCAAATAAAGAAACCACCCACGATCTCTCCCACGACGCCGCATTCAACATGTGCCGTTCGGGGAGGGCGCGGTTGATACGGAGTAAGATATGGCGTAACCCAGGCCGCGCGTGCTCGTGCCCTGTTTTGGGCCTGGCCCAACAGCGCTGCACTGCAGTGTGGCCCGAGCCGGGGCTCCTATCGGTGTACTAGAGTAGGGGTACCCTAGTATCCCGAACTTGTGCATGGGCAATCGCAGCACCCCGCGGCAAGGCTTGCCGGGTGACCGCCAAGGTCCTCCGTGGTTCCTTTGGAGCCATTCAAGAACAAAGTATTCAAGCCAAGGAGACAAGGCCCCGGCAAGAGGAGCTTGCCGGGAAGGCCAACCGAGGCATCTCAAGGAACTTGCCGCGACGCACACGCGTCCGGCAAGGCCACAGTGAGCGACAAGCTTCGGGCGCGACAAGACAACGATCAGCGGCAAGGCACTTGCGCGCAAGCTACCACTCTGTACTGCGCCCAAAGACATCCACGATGTCGCGCTCGACCTTTCAGCGCGTGTGGCAAGAAGTGTGCAGCCAGCGGTGCGAGGTGGCAGGCGACACTGACAAGATTTCCATCGTGGCAAGCGGTGGCGTCCCTGACGGCCCCTTTTTGCACTGTTTGGACGACACAGATGGGCATTTAATGCCTTTGTCCCCTGCCGTCAGGGTTAGGTATGATACACTGTACAAGTAGTTGTACCAACCACAACTCCTTTTCCATTTTTGCCCTTGTCTATGTTGCCACCTGTCGGTGACCCCTAGAGCATATAAAAGGAGGCCCATGCGCAACGTAGAGGGGGGTTCGAAGCCAGAAAACACTCACGCTTGGTCTCGTTAGCAGCTAGTGTGTACTGTAGCACTCAGCGCTCCCGAGCAAGAACTCAATACAATCAGACATGCAGCAGTAGGAGTATTATCTCTCCAGAGAGCTCCGAAGCTGGGTAAACCGCTCGTGTGTTTCGCCTCGATCTGCTCTTCGCGCGATCTCCTCCCCCCGCCGAACCGAAAGGGGCTCGGTCCGCCGGTCCCATAGGTGTTCGTGGGTCAGCGTCCCCCGACAATCAGTATGGAGTTTCTTCATGCGCTTTACACCGATATGACCTAAACGGTAGTGCCACAAATAATTTGCACTATCATTATCAACTCTGCATCTTTTGGCTTCAACATTATGAATATGTGTATCACTACTATTGAGATTCAATAAAAATAGACCACTCTTCAAGAGTGCATGACCATAAAAGATATTACTCATATAAATAGAACAACCATTATTCTCTGATTTAAATGAATAACCATCTCGCATCAAACAAGATCCAGATATGATGTTCATGCTTAACGCAAGCACCAAATAACAATTATTTAGGTCTAAAACTAATCCCGATGGTAGATGTAGAGGTAGCATGCCGACCGCGATCACATCGACTTTGGAACCATTTCCCACGCGCATCGTCACCTCGTCCATAGCCAATCTTCGCTTAATCCGTAGTCCCTATTTCGAGTTGCAAATATTAGGAACAGAACCAATATCAAATACCCAGGTGCTACTGCGAGCATTAGTAAGGTACACATCAATAACATGTATATCACATATACCTTTGTTCACTTTGCCATCCTTCTTATCTGCCAAATACTTGGGGCAGTTCCGCTTCCAGTGTCCAGTCTGCTCGTAGTAGAAGCACTCTGTCTCAAGCTTAGGTCCAGACTTGGGTTTCTTCTCTTGAGCAGCAACTTGTTTGCTGTTCTTCTTGAAGTTCCCCTTCTTCTTCCCTTTGCCCTTTTTCTTGAAACTGGTGGTCTTATTGACCATCAACACTTGATGCTCCTTCTTGATTTCTACCTCCGCGCCTTTAGCATTGTGAAGAGCTCGGGAATAGTCTTGTCCATCCCTTGCATATTATAGTTCATCACGAAGCTCTTGTAGCTTGGTGGCGTGATTGGAGAATTTCATCAATGACACTATCATCGTGAAGATTAACTCCCGGTTGAATCAAGTGATTATTATACCCAGACATTTTTGAGTATGTGTTCACTAGCAGAACTATTCTCCTCCATCTTACAACTATAGAACTTATTGGAGACTTCATATCTCTCAATCCGGGCATTTGCTTGAAATATTAACTTCAACTCCTGAAACATCTCATATGCTCCATGACGTTCAAAACGTCGTTGAAGACCCGGTTACAAGTCGTAAAGCATGGCACACTGAACTATCGAGTAGTCATCAGCTTTGCTCTGTCGAGACGTTCTTAACGTCGTCGCCACATCTGCAGCAGGTTCGGCACCCAGCGGTGCTTCGGGGCGTAATTCTTTTGTGCAGCAATGAGGATAATCCTCAAGTTACGGACCCAGTCCGTGTCGTTGCTACCATCATCTTTCAACTTAGCTTTCTCAAGGAACGCATTAAAATTCAACGGAACAATAGCACGAGCCATCTATCTACAACAAACATAGACAAGCAAAATACTATTAGGTACTAAGTTCATGATAAATTTAAGTTCAATTAATCATATTACTTAAGAACTCTCACTTAGACAGACATCTCTCTAGTCATCTAAGTGATCACGTGATCCAAATCAACTAAACCATGTCCGATCATCACGTGAGATGGAGTAGCTTCAATGGTGAACATCACTATGTTGATCATATCTACTATATGATTCACGTTCGACCATTCGGTCTCCGTGTTCCGAGGCCATATCTGTATGTGCTAGGCTCGTCAAGTTTAACCTGAGTATTCCGCGTGTGCAACTGTTTTGCACCCATTGTATTTGAACGTAGAGCCTATCACACCCGATCATCACGTGGTGTCTCAGCACGAAGAACTTTTGCAACGGTGCATACTCAGGGAGAACACTTCTTGATAATTTAGTGAGAGATCATCTTAAAATGCTACCGTCAATCAAAGCAAGATAAGATGCATAAAGGATAAACATCACATGCAATCAATATAAGTGATATGATATGGCCATCATCATCTTGTGCTTGTGATCTCCATCTCCGAGGCACCGTCGTGATCACCATTGTCACCGGCGTGACACCTTGATCTCCATCGTAGCATTGTTGTCGTTACGCCATCTATTGCTTCTACGACTATCGCTACCGCTTAGTGATAAAGTAAAGCAATTACAGGGCGTTTGCATTTCATATAATAAAGCGACAACCATATGGCTCATGCCAGTTGCCGATAACTTCGGTTACAAAGCATGATCATCTCATACAATAAAATATAGCATCATGTCTTGACCATATCACATCACAACATGCCCTGGAAAAACAAGTTAGACGTCCTCTACTTTGTTGTTGCAAATTTTACGTGGCTGCTATGGGCTTAGCAAGAACCGTTCTTACCTATGCATCAAAACCACAACGATGGTTCGTCAAGTTAGCGATGTTTTAACCTTCGCAAGGACCGGGCGTAGCCACACTCGGTTCAACTAAAGTGAGAGAGACAGACACCCGCCAGTCACCTTTAAGCAACGAGTGCTCGTAATGGTGAAACCAGTCTCGCGTAAGCGTATGCGTAATGTCGGTCCGGGCCGCTTCAGCTCACAATACCGCTGAACCAAAGTATGACATGCTGGTAAGCAGTATGACTTGTATCGCCCACAACTCACTTGTGTTCTACTCGTGCATATGACATCTACGCATAAAACCAGGCTCGGATGCCACTGTTGGGGAACATAGTAATTTCAAAAAAATTCCTACGCACACGCAAGATCATGGTGATGCATACCAACGAGAGGGGAGAGTGTTGTCCGCGTACCCTCGTAGACCAAAAGCGGAAGCATTAGAACAACGCGGTTGATGTAGTCGTACGTCTTCACGATCCAACCGATCCAAGTACCAAACGTACGGCACCTCCGAGTTCAGCACACGTTCTGCTCGATGACGATCCCCGGACTCCGATCCAGTAGGGTGTCGGGGAAGAGTTTCGTCAGCATGACGGTGTGGTGACGGTGTTGATGTTCTACCGACGCAGGGCTTCGCCTAAGCACCGCTACGATATGACCGAGGTGGAATATGGTGGAGGGGGGCACCGCACACGGCTAAGGAACGATCACGAAGATCAACTTGTGTGTCATGGGGTGCCCCCTGCCCCCGTATATAAAGGAGGGAGGGGGGAGGTGCGGCCGACCCCTAGGGGTGCGCCTGGAGGAGTCCTACTCCCACCGGGAGTAGGACTCCCCCCTCTTGCCTTGTTGGAGAAGGAAGGGGGAAGGGGGAAAGAGGAAAGGGCCCCCCCCTTCCTTGTCCTATTCAGACTAGGGGGGAGGGGGCGCCCGGCCTGCCCTGGCCAGCCCTCCTCTTCTCCCTCATGGCCCATGTAGGCCCATTAACCCCTGGGGGGTTCCGGTAACCCCCCGGTACTCCGGTAAAATCCTGATTTCACCCAGAACGATTCCGATATCCAAATATAGGCTTCCAATATATCAATCTTTATGTCTCGACCATTTCGAGACTCCTCGTCATGTCCGTGATCATATCTGGGACTCCGAACAAACTTCGGTTCATCAAAAACCATAAACTCATAATATAACTGTCATTGTAACGTTAAGCATGCGGACCCTACGGTTTCGAGAAATATGTAGACATGACCTAGAACTGTTTCCGGTCAATAACGAATAGCGGAACCTAGATGCTCATATTGGCTCCTATATACTCTATGAAGATCTTTATCGGTCAAACCACATAACAACATACGTTGTTCCCTTTGTCATCGGTATGTTACTTGCCCAAGATTCGATCATCGGTATCCAATACCTAGTTCAATCTCATTACCAGCAAGTCTCTTTACTCATTACGTAATGCATCATTTCTTAACTAACTCATTAGCTACATTGCTTGCAAGGCTTATAGTGATTTGCATTACCGAGAGGGCCTAGAGATACCTCTCCGACAATCGGAGTGACAAAACCTAATCTCGAAATACGCCAACTCAACATGTACCTTTGGAGACACCTGTAGAGCTCCTTTATAATCACCCAGTTATGTTGTGACGTTTGGTAGCACACAAGGTTTTCCTCTGGTAAACGGGAGTTGCATAATCTCATAGTTATAGGAATTTTGTATAAGTCATGAAGAAAGCAATAGCAACATACTAAACGATCAAGTGCTAAGCTAACGGAATGGGTCAAGTCAATAACATCATTCTCCTAATGATGTGATCCCGTTAATCAAATGACAACACATGTCTATGGTTAGGAAACATAACCATCTTTGATTAATGAGCTAGTCAAGTAGAGGCATACTAGTGACATTAAGTTTGTCTATGTATTCACACATGTATCATGTTTCCGGTTAATACAATTATAGCATGAATAATAAACATTTATCATGATATGAGGAAATAAATAATAACTTTATTATTGCCTCTAGGGCATATTTCCTTCAGATAGCTCGTCTCCGGGATGCCCTCCCTTCGATGAAGGCTCGTCGCTACCGCTACCTCCCATGCCACATGCCATACACATGTCACTATGCGTTCGCTTGTGCTAGGGGGGGAGAGAGATGAGGCTATTGAAATGTTGGTTGAGTATCTAAAAGCTCTTGAGGCAGCTTTTGATAACCTCGTGGACGACTTTGTGGCTGCTCGTATGGACTTAGTTCAGGGTTGTTCCACCAACAGGAGGGAGCTCCTCCATATAGCACCACCACTGACTTATGTCTCGTCCTTAGCATCCTATACACATGCCATCTTAGCCACTGCTCGCCGCCTGCCTACCACTGAGGAGTTTGACCAAGTCATTGCTCCTACTCCAGTCAGTGATGCACCACCTGCCGCGCCCGCACCAGCTCCTCAACCCAGTACTTCGCGCTAGGAGCCTATTAGTGAGGAGGAGGTTGAGTCTCCAGCATCACTAGGTCTTACCCTCGGCAGGCCGAGGGAAGTTTTTACCATCTCCGACTGAGTACGCCTAGCAGCCGTACGATGTACCAGCTTGTATGATATGTTTATATGTATATAGGTTTGGTGAGAAGTAGTTTGTGTGTGCATCATATAGGAACTCGGAGAAGTGCACTAGCCTAAATAACTTGTCAGGAATGTGTACGCACATCCTAAGTGATGTATTATATAATTACGGCTTGCGTGTAAGATATGTATTGAGCGGTCCTTCTCCATGCGCAATCAAGTATTTTCTTGAAAAATCTTGGAGTTTTTTTTTTAAATCCGCCTTTGCAATATTATTTATTTTTGCCACTCGGTTTTTCTCATGAGTTCTGCAAAAGTAACCCAGAGTGGAAAATGCCTCGTCCCTGGACTTGTTCCATGCCAAGTCCGCCGGAAGAAAATTATGGTACCCAGACAAGTAACAATTTCACACGAGGGCCAAGTCGGCAAAGCGTTGAAGCAAAGCATTTTCTCAAGTATGCCGCCTTTATGAGCAAAGCCAGCAGCAGCATCAAGAAATGATGAACCATGTTATCAATATGGGAAATCACCGTGAACCATATCAGCAGCATTCCAAATTGTCTAAACTACAAAAGACACGTCCCCCAACGTTCTCTCACACTGATAGACCTCTTGAGGCCGATGATTGGCTTCGAGACATTGAAAGGAAGTTAATTTTTGCACAATGTTCGGACCGTGAGAAGGTACTTTATGCACCTCACTACCTCACCGGAGCAGCTGCATCATGGTGGGAAAATTTCCTACACATGCACCCCAATGAAAATAACATCACTTGGGAAGAATTTAAAGAAGGTTTTCATGGGCCGCACATTCCCAGAAGCATTATGAGGATCCAGAAAAGGGAGTTTGATGACCTCAAGCACAGAAGCATGATAGTGACTGAGTACAATAGTCAGTTTACTCAATTATCCTGTTATGCCAACGAAGAGCACATGACTGAAAATAAAAAGATGGAAAAATTTCTGGATGGTCTGGCACCAGCACTTAAATGCCAGCTGGTCGTACACACCTTTCCGGATTTCAAAACACTTGTGGACAAAGCTATTACATTGGAAAATGAGCGCCGCAACTTGGAGGATTTTTGCAAGCGCAAAAGGGACAAGACTACTCATGCTCGCAACAACTGGAACAAGACTGATTTTCAGAAAATTGGAGCGAACAAATCCACAACCATTGTTCCACCCCCAAACAAAAAAATTCATGCAAGGGACAAGGATTTTACATATCACCCAGGTGTTACTTGCTACGCTTGTGGAGAGGAAGGACAATATGCCAAACAGTGCCCAAAGCCAAGAAACTCGGCCCCTAAGCCGAACAATACGGAAATAATTCAACACCCAAGCGTAACAACTTCAACCCCAATAACAATCACAAGAAGGGTCACTTGAACCATGTGACCAAGGAGGAAGCACATAATGCCCCGGATATTGTACTCGGTATGTTCCCTGTCAACACAATACCTGTCACGGTTTTGTTTGATTCTGGAGCTTCTCACTCGTTCATTTCAAAGAAATTTGCTTTGCAACATGATTTTTCGATGCTTCCCTTGGAAAAATCCATGACCATCAAGTCCCCCGGGATTAAGCAAATCACTCAGAGTTACTGCCAAGGTGTGGTTATTGAGATTGAGGGACTAAAGTTTCAGGCAAACCTCATTGTATTGGAAAATAAGGGACTGGATGTTATCCTAGGAATGGACTAGTTAACCACCAACAAGGGATTTATCGACTGCTTAAATCGGATTGTAATTCTTACTCATCATCACAGGAAGACGATAAAAATTTCAGCTCAAGAAAGACCAATATCACGGCAACCAAGATTGAACAAGGTGGACATTTCAGAGTTAAGAAAAGTTCCAATGGTGTGTGAGTTCCCCAACGTATTTCCCGAAGAACTACCAGGCATGCCACCAGACCAGGAAATAGAGTTCATCATTGAACTAGCACCTGGAACCACCCCCATTTACAAGAAACCCTATAGAATGGCACCCTCCGAGTTGGTAGAATTAAAGAAGCAAATAAAAGAATTACTGGATAAAGGATTTATACGGGCTAGGTCCTCACCTTGGGGTTCACCAGTATTATTTGCCAAGAAAAAGGATGGGACACTGAGATTATGTATATACTATCGAGCACTCAACATGGTCACCATCAAAAACAAATATCTGATGCCACGGATAAATGATTTATTTGACCAGCTCGCACAAGCCAAGGTTTTATCAAAAATTGATTTAAGGTCGGGGTATCATCAATTAAAGGTACGGACAGAAGATATCCCTAAGACAGCATTCACCTCCATATACGGATTATATGAATTTACAGTAATGTCGTTTGGACTGACAAACGCCCCCGCATATTTTGTCCACCTCATGAACAATGTGTTTCTGAAATTTATGGACAAATTTGTTGTGGTGTTCATTGATGATATTCTGGTATACTCTAAGACACCAGAAGAACATGTTGAACATCTCAGAATTGTAGTGGGAGAATTAAGGAAACATCAATTATATGCCAAATTCAGCAAATGTGAATTTTGGTTAAGACAGGTTGGTTTTCTAGGCCACGTATTGAACCAAGAAGGTGTTGCTGTGGACCCAGAAAAAGTCAAGGCCGTACTTGGCTGGAAAACACCAGCCAACATAACAGATGTACGAAGTTTCCTGGGAATGGCAGGATATTACCGAAGGTTTATTGAAGGGTTCTCCACCATAGCAAGACCAATGACACAATTATTCAAGAAGGATAAGAAATTTGTATGGACTGAAGCTTGCGAGGAAAGTTTCCAAGAACTCAAAAGGAAATTAACAACAGCACCAGTATTGGTTGTACCAGACATACACAAAAGTTTTGAAGTGTATTGTGACGCATCCTAGAAGGGCCTCAGATGCGTATTAATGCAAGAAGGCAAAGTAGTCGCATACGCTTCCAGGCAACTACAAAAGCATGAAGAAAATTATCCTACTCATGACTTGGAGTTGGCAGCAGTCATTCATGCACTCAAGGAGTGGAGGCACTTTTTGCTTGGGAATTGTTGTGAAATATATACGGACCATAAAAGCCTCAAATATATTTTCACACAACCCGAACTCAATTTACGACAACGGTGTTGGTTGGAATTAGTGAAAGATTATGATGTTGGCATTCACTACCATCCAGGAAAGGCGAATGTAGTTGCAGATGCCCTTAGTCGAAACCCCAGCTCGGGCAATGACAGTCTACAGAACTTGAGACCTGAATTTCAGCAGGAGTTCGCCAAACTCAATTTGGTGATGGTCACTAAAGGCAATGTGTCAAATTTGGAAATACAACCCACCCTAATGGAACAGATTAAGAAGGCTCAACATGGAAACCCCAGCATCGAAGGCATAAAAAGAAAAGTGAGTCTGGGCAAGGCTTCAGAATTCTTCATAGACGATAAGGGAATATTATGGTACGAAGACAGACTTTGCGTACCAAATATAGAGGACCTCAAACAGCAAATTCTAGCCGAAGGCCACGCCGCTCCATATTCAATCCACCCTGGAGGAACCAAAATGTACAAGGACATTCAGGAAAAAATTTGGTGGCACAGTATGAAGAGGGATATAGCCACATTCATTGCATGTTGTGATTCATGTCAGGGCATTAAAGCCGAGCACCAAAAACCAGCAGGACTATTACAGCCAAACAGGATACCTGAGTGGAAATGGGACAAAATTGGAATGGATTTTATTGTCGGACTACCTCGGTCACGACACGGAAATGATGCCATATGGGTCATCACAGATAGATTAACAAAGGTGGCACATTTCATCCCAGTAAAGACAACCCACACCACATAGAAGTTTGCCAAACTTTATCTCTCCCGTATAGTTTGTCTGCATGGAATTCCAAAGACTATAATATCCGACAAAGGCACTCAATTCATCTCTAGATTTTGGGATCATTTACAACAAGCTCTGGGAACTCAACTAGTATTTAGTACAGCATACCACCCCCAGACTGGAGGACAAACTGAACGTGTGAACCAAATTCTAGAGGACACGCTAAGAGCATGTGTTCTCACCTATGGAACCAGTTGGGAAGAAAGCTTGCCGTATGCTGAGTTCGCATACAACAACAGTAACCAAGCCAGTCTACAAAAGGCACCTTTTGAAGCCTTGTACGGGCGAAGATGGCGTACCCCGTTAAATTGGTCAGAAACAGGAGACAGTCGTATCTTCGGCCCCGACATGTTCAAGGAAGGTGAGGAGAAAGTTAGACTAATTAGGGATCGACTCAAGACAGCCCAGAGCCGACAAAAGAGTTATTACGATCAAAAACATCGTGAAGTCAGCTTTGAACCCGGTGAATATGTGTATCTACGAGTATCTTCTATGAGGGGCCTGCAACAATTCAACATTAAAGGAAAGCTAGCACCACAGCTTATTGGACCCTTCTGTGTGATTGCACGAAGAGGCACAGTGGCCTACCAGCTAGACCTACCTGAAGAACTGTCAGACGTCCACGACGTGTTCCACGTCTCATAGTTGAGGAAATGTGTAAGCAACCCAGAGAAGCATGTATCTCATGAGAGCATTGACGTACAACCAGACCTCACCTACACGGAACGTCCAATAAAAATATTGGAGGAGTCTGAAAGGAGGACCCGTCAGAAGACAATTAAGTTTTTCAAGGTTCAGTGGAGCAATCACACCGAGGATGAAGCAACATGGGAAAGAGAGGATTTTCTTCAGACAGAGTAGCCACACCTATTTGAGGATCAGCTGAAATCTCGGGGACGAGATTTTTCCTAAGGGGGTAGGTGTTGTAACACTCCAAAAATTTTGATTTGGTTTTTATAAAATTCTTTAATTAATTGGAAGGAGGTTATTTAAAAAAAATAAAAAAGACTCCCCTTCTCAAAAAAATTCTTTTAAGACAATTTTTTATGGGTTCTTCCCAACCTTGATTGTTGGTCTAGAATATTTTTCATCTTGGGTTGGCTCAACGCAAATACTTTTGAGTGGACCTTTCAAATCCTTTTACTAAAAAGAATTCCTATAATTTTTGGATTTTTTTCCTTCCCTATTCAAAAGTACTCTCTTGCCATGGCCTATGTAGAAAACTTTCTTCCAAAACCCACCTCCCTACTTAGGGTCAAGTCAAGCATCAAGTCCAGCAAGGTTCAACTTCTCCTGGATTTTTATTTCTATTTGTTTTAACCTCAAAATCTTTTTCTGCCATTTATTTGGACCTTAGTGATTTACAAAGGAACTACTAGGTTTCCTTTGAGTTTTGGTTCCAAATAAATTCCTCTGGCTAGTCCTTAGTGCCCTCAACCTAGATCCATCAAGATCTGCTAGTCCACAGTTCAAAATTTTCAAAATTTGCTTGCTGCAAGTTTGGACCAGATTTGCCATTTTGGTGAAATTCATTCTTTTACTTTTCCAAAAATTCTGAGAAAATTCAGGCAGTCTTTGGATGCATCAAGAGGCCATCCCACCAAGTTTCAGCACAAGAAAAAATTTCCACGTGCGCCAAACATTTCGTCGAACAGCGGGTGTGCACTGTTCCTGTTCAAATTCACAGTTTCAGTGTTAAGCCTCAGTCGTTAGTGTCGTTTTCTTCAGAGCTTGGCGTCAATCTCGCCAGTACTCGCCCTGGCCTCTTGCTCCCTGTTCCCCCTCCTTATCCAGTGCGTTGCATGGTTGTTTGGTCGGTCACGAGCATCGGTGGCGACGTGATATCTCCTTGGATGCTAATGCTAAGGATTGCTAGTATTGGAAACATGGAAAGAAATCTGGATATACAGCTAAGAAATATTATGATCTGGTCCATGAGCCAATTCAAACTAACCCCTTGCTATGTTGGATATGGAAGTCATGCTGTACTATGACAATCAAAATGTTTGCCTGGCTTGTCATTATGGATGAGTAAACACCAAGGATATGATTCAGTAGCAGAAGTGGAAGATCAATGATGGGCCTGAATGTGTGCTTTGCCCTATAGGAACTCTTGAAGACAGGAATCATCTGTTTTTTCAGTGTAACTTCAGCATGAGAGTCTGGAATTACCTGCAGATTTCATGGCCCAACAATCGGGATATGGTTGATTGCATGCCATGCTAGGAAGGAGTTCAATAAACCTTTCTTTTACAAGTGGTGTTTCTTACTTGGTGGAATATCCGAAAGTCGAAATGATAAAGCTTTGGGTTTATCGGACCTACCTTCGCATAGTGGAGAAATGGTTTTGTCCATGACATTTCCTTTTGGATCACAGTAATCAAGTCAAAACACAGGGAGGCACTGCTTAAATGGATTGATTTCCTTCCTCCTTGAGAGGTGACATGTATAGTTACATTTTCCTTCTCTTTTAGGTTAGATTGTACATAGTTTTCTTTTATCTTCTTCTGTTTTGTTCCTTTTCTTAAGGAACCTTTCTGTGTACTTGCTGTTCTTGGTTTTAATAAAATCCTGTGGGGTGTAAGCCCTGCAGTCCCCAGTCAAAAAAAAACTCCGGCACCTCCCGCGGTGGCAGAACCGCCCGTGGCGGCCAGCAGGGGCCAGCCCTGCAGTACGGCGTTGTCCAGCACCGCCCACACCACCAGGAGCCTCCGCGTGGCCGTCCTCTTCTCTGTGCATGCTGCAGAACCGTCGCCGTGGCCTGAGAGGCGCAGAGCGCGCTCTCTGCCGCTGACGAGCATGTGAGCTCCGTTCCGTCGAAGCCACGGGAGCAGGCCAAATCCGATCAAGCTTAGCTGTTGAATGGAGACAGTGGACCAATCCGCAGCTTCCGAGTCACCTAAGCCGTCAGCTCGACCACCACCTCGCCGTAATTACTCGCCGGAGAAATCCCGTTCTCGGCAACCGCCTCGGGCCGGCTATAAATAGAGGCCTCGAGCTCGCCTTCGATCCAGCACCACTCCTCCACCTCACTAGAGCCGCGCCCAGTCGCTAGAAGGACCTCGAGGAGGCCTTCTTACCCAACTCCGGCCACCACGACCCGCTCTGGTAGCCAGCTTGATTCACTCGATTCCTTGCATAGCTCTAGCTCAAACTTGGGGAGGAACCTCCTATTGCACCCACTCCCCTAACCCGCGCTCCGATTTGGCGTTTGCAGCTCTCTTCGGAGGGATCCATCCTCGACCGAACTGTCGTCAGCGTGGTGCTCGCTGATGACCAAGTCCACCACCCACCAACACAGAATTGTCCCGTGAGTGCTACCATACCCTTGCCCTCCTCTGGATCGCCGTCGATCATCGCCGGCGATCATCATTTGCTTCGGTCGACTGTGAGATTTTAAACCTGACATTCGGGACCCCCTCGTCAGCCTATCCTCTTTTATTCGAAACATTTTCTGAAAGCGCCTTCGGGCAAAGTACGTTTTACCTTTGGGTCGGCGTATTTCTAACCGAAAAGTTTTCTGTTTTTTTAAACTAGCCCCTGGAAAGTTTCTGTTTCATCACAGATTAGTCCCTGGACTAAAACCTTAATAACTTTTAAACAGAAGATGATTTTGAGTTGATTCTTTTTCTGTCATCTTTATTTTTCTATCTAGTTTTTTATCATATTTATTTGAAAAAAAAATATTTGGAACAATGTTTATGCATGCACGGTATTTTCGTTAGTATCCGATTTCTTTTATAACGTAGATACCGAAGGAGGTGACGGAGCCGCAAACTTCGCCGAGCTAGACTCCGACTACTCCGAACCAGGCAAGCATGTTTGAACCTTTGATATGATGAGTGTTTTTCATGATTACTTGAGTGGTTTTCTTGTGACATGTTTATATAAGCATTTGCGAATGTTATATTTCATGCAAAGCAAGCTGCAAGTGAGCTTCAAAATTTGATGTGTTCATATGATGGTGAGATAACCTGATCATGTGGTGGCATGATAGGTTGCAATCTGGTATTGTTGAAGCATGCCAGTTTTATATCAACCGTTTAACTCCAGTATTAATGTGGACCAAGTCTTGTTCCCGTTCGTCCCCTTTTTGTGCCGCCACATGTCTTCTACAAAGAATGTGGTTTAGCCAGTTGCAAACCTCTTTCCTTGTACACACCAAATAGAGGGGCCGTGATGAGGGTTCCATGGCCCTAGATTAAAGCCCGTCATCTGGTCAGGGGGCATGGGTGTTTCCGTTGGGACCGAGAGGGGGCACCCCTTAGAGCGCGCGATATAAATTTGATCCCATGCTATTCGAGGTTGTAGCCTCCCTGTCTTAGAGTTTTCTTGAACGTTGCCTAGGGTGATTCCTGGCAGCGGAATGTGGAATGAGTGTGTACTGGTTAGATGTGTTTCTCCTAAAATACCGTAAACGGAACTAGTCCTTTGTGACTACTGAAATCCGTTGGCTGTGGTTAAAAAGTTCAAACTCTGCAGAGTCAAAACCATTCGAGTAACCATGTCCATGGTCAAGGACTTTGATCAGCATATTAGTGTCAATCTCAGTATCAGTCTCAGTGTCAGTCTCAGTGACAGCCTTCAGAGAATAAGCATGAAACTGAGAGTGGTAAACCCGGCTAAATGTTATTCCTATGGATGGACTAACCAGTTTATTATCATGTACCGAGTATTCCGTGGAATGATGTTACCTTCAGGAGCTACTTGAATTCGGATGATGAGATATAAGCCCTTTATGTGATGTCGCTCAGACGTCCGACTGTGGCATTCTTGTTATTTACTTTTGATATAAGCCCTTTTTGTGATGTCGCTCAGACGTCCGACTGTGGCATTCTTGTTATTTACTTTTGATATAAGCCCTTTATGTGATGTCGCTCAGACGTCTGACTGTGGCATTCTTGTTATTTACTTTTGATATAAGCCCTTTATGTGATGTCACTCAGACGTCCGACTGTGGCATACTTGTTATTTACTTTCATTATAAGCCCTTTTCGAGATGTCGCTTAGATGTCCGACTGTGGCACGTATTGTCATTTACGTTTCAATATAAGCCCTTTAGGTGGTGTCGCCCTGACTCCCGACTGCGGCATGTTAATTTATTTTTACCTTTCGAGGCGTCGCTCCAGACACCCGATCGATCTTCAGTTATTTTATTGGGATTTCAGGAGGACTACCGCCTGACTTCCTTTTTATTTAACATGCAGTGCAAATTTATTATCTGATTGTGCATTACTAGTCTGCTCATGTGCATCATTTTTGCATTTGTTATATCTTGTGTCCAAACTGTCTTGTGAGTACATTCAAAGTACTCACCTGGCTTGTTGATTTGGCCAGATGTTGACGAAGGCGATCTTATGGATGAAGAGTACGATAGCGAGTCCGACGCCTAGAGGAGTCCCAGTCAGTCCCGTGCGATCCTGGAGTTGGTCACTTGTATTATATACGCTTCCGCTACCCTAATAAAATCATCAAGCCTCACTCCGGCGCTTGATGAGCTGTAAGATTTTGGAGACAAGTCACCCACTTCATGTGACATATCGACCACCACTTTTATTACGAATTAGTAGTTATGCCATCATACTCTTTGTGTCATATCTGCCTTTATGTATAATATCGGCATGCTTGTAATAAATTGTTGAGCAGCCTCAGCTCAACCTTGTATAATATTTAGTACTTCTGGATTTCTGTATCAAGGATTTATCTAGCAGTAAGGATGATTTTTCTATACTGGTCTGATAAAATGGTCAATTTTTCAATAAATATTTTATTGGAAAACCGGTCCTGACAACAGTTTACGAAGTCAGAGACAAAGTATATCTTCATGTGTCCCCACTTTGAGGAGTTAAGCATTTTGGAGTTAAGGGAAAGTTAGCACCATGTTTTGTGGGACCATACAAAGTTTTGCAGCGTATGGAAGAAGTTGCTTACAAGTTGGAATTGCCATAAGGATTGTCAGGAGTTCACGATGTGTTTCATGTTTCCCAGTTGAAGAAGTGCCACGCAGAGATGGCCGATATTCCTTTGAGAGATAGAATGCCACTGGAAGCAATTCAGCTGGATAGTGATTTGACCTACAAGGAGAAACCAGTGAAGATTCTCGAGTTTGCCAGCCGAGACAGACGCAGTAAGGTTATCAAGTTCTGCAAAGTTCAGTGGAGCCACCATACCAAGGATGAAGCCACCTGGGAACGAGAGGAAGACCTACGGAAGGACCACCCACACCTATTTTCTAGCCAACCCGAATCTCGATGGCGAGATTCATCTTAAGGGGGGTAGGTTTGTAAGATCCCAAATTTTCAATTTAGAATGTTATACATAGATCAACATTGCATATCATATTTTGTTGCATTTTGGTTGATCCTAGAAATTCTAAGCAACTCAAGGACCCATGGAGAGAGTAGGGGATTTCGTTTATTTTCATATTTGAATTTTCTCAAATATTGAAAAGAGGATCATTTTGGTTTAATCATTTTTGTCTCCGAATATTTCCAATATTAAAATAAAAGAGAGGGGATAAAATGACTTCTCCAAAAATAAAAGAAATATTGAAGGAAAAATGTTAAAATCAAATAAGAATTTTATTTGGACTTTTATTGCTATTTTATTTGGACTTTTATTGCTATTTTATTTGACTTAGGAAAAAAATTGGATTTTTCAAAATTGCATTAGTGGCCCAAATAAATGTTCACTTTGTCCCCAATATTATTAGAAGACCGTGTAAATTTATTTCAAGATTTTTGGACTCCGTTTATTATTTCTTTTGTTAGTTTTTTCGCGTCAGTTTTATTTTTTTAAAAAAAAAGTGCGCCGACCTAACGGGCCGTGCCCGACCTGTACACTCGCCCGACCGGACTTTATAAGGTCGAAGCCCGCCCCAGCCGCCGCCGCCCCGAAACCCTAGCCCCGCCTTGATCCCCGCGCCGCCGCTGGAGTTGCCGCCACCGCCCCGATCCCGCCGCCGGAGTCGCCGCCGCCACCGCCAACCTCGCCGAGTTAGCCGCCGCCGTCGTTCCAGTTTTTCCCGGAAAAACCGCTCGCTTTTTTTAAAACCCTAGATCTAGTTTTTTAGATCGGTTCATTTTTTGTTTAGTTAATTAGCGAACGTTCGTCCGTACGTTCGTTTTAACGAATGTTGTTCGTCAGTTAGCCGCAGACAGTGAACGTTCGCTTGTTAGCCTGTTTGTCTCGTTTTATTTTTCAGGGTTTTTCCGCAATTATTTTCGATCGCGATTTCTGCCCTGATCTTCGTTTTAGTTTATATTTTCGCTCGTTTATCCGAATTAGATGAAACAAGCGCCTAGATCTTCGTCTCAAAGCCCTCTTTCTGTTTAACCAACTTGAACAATATTTTGGTACTGTAAAATTTGACTTAGTCCAGATTAGTAAACGAATCTTGTTTCTTTCGTAGTTTGAGTTTCGTTGCTCCGTTTGATTTGATTTTTTTTTGCAAACCGGAGTTATTTAGTTTAAATTTCTGGTTAGATCTTCTTATTTGAGTTTTACCCGTGCTTCTAGTTTGAGTGGTTATGTATGTTATTGTTTGTTTGCGATAGAATTCCTGGAGTGCGAAGCGTGCTACTACGAGTCTCTAGGTTTTGCGGATCATCAGCAAGGCAAGTAACACTTTGATCATATCCCTTTATTACCCCGTTTTTATGCATTAGTTCAATCCGCAAACATTGCATGGTTAGGATCTGATATAACATGTGGGCATTCGGAAGTAGATGATGAGGTAGAACCTATTGCCCTTTTATTATCAAACCTTTGGGAGTTACTTCTACGTTATGCTCAGGATTGCTATGCTATGCTCGTAGACGTGATTTGGGTGAGTGTATCCATGACAGATGTGAGTATTGCTAATTAATGGTTAACTTAAGGTGGCTACTTAAATACACATCTAGGTGGATTGGTTGAGGCACCCTGGAGTACCCAGTGTTGTCCTAGGATATCCCGGAGTACCCGTGTGATCATCCTACGGTTTGCCACCCAGGCTCAAAGGGATCATAAGATTATTCATGCTAGAAACTTCCGTGTGCAGCCACAAGCCATTATGGGCTCTGGCATAGTTGAGTATGTTGTGTGACCTCTTTCAGTGGTAGACTAGCAGATGTAGGGGATGTAGGTGGTACTATCTACCCAGAGTAAAGAGTTAATGCTTCTGAAAGATTGCGTCTCGGTCATCTGTTTCTCAAACATCATGTAGTGCGAGAAATCCAACGGAGGAGATCGAATCTTGTGGGGAAAAGTGCGCAAACCTCTGCAGAGTGTACAAACTAATCATGGTTAGCCGTGTCCCCGGTTATGGACATCTTGAGTATCTGGTTCTTGGATTATCATGTTGATCTCATCACTCTAAATTAATTTGATTGGGTTTAATGATATTGTTTAATTGGGATTGAGTTGGAGGAACCTTCTCAATGTTTAACAACCACCATGATAGTTAAATAAAAATTATTCCTTTGATGTAGGGAAAATTGTCTTTATGCAAAACTATAACCATAGAGCTTTCCACCAGCCATATATGCATGTAGTGATAGCATTTATTCTGTTCATTACTCTATGTGTTACATTGCCAGCATATTCCATGTGCTAACCCGTTTCGGGCTGCAACATATCATGTTACAGACTTTTCAGACGACGAGTAAGGTGCCATAGGTCGTTGTCGTTCACTCAGCTATGCCGTTGGAGTTGATGGACTCACTTTATCTTCCAAGCCTTCCGTTGTTATCGTATTTAGATGGCCTTAAGCCATATTATTGTAATAAGTTCTCTTTTGAGACATTTGATGTAATAAGTGTGTGATTGAAACTCTGTTATAAATCCTCAAGTAATGTGCGTGTCAGCATTGCCGATCCAGGGATGACACTGATGCACAGAGACTAGACTGTTTGAGGTCTGGTCGCTACACTCCTATTGAATATTTGTTGCCATCAAGGATAAAAATATGGGGTTATATCATATTGCTTGAGTTTATCCCTCTACATCATGTCATCTTACTTAAGGCATTACTCTGTTCTTATGAACTTAATACTCTAGATGCATGCTGGATAGCGGTCAATGTGTGGAGTAATAGTAGTAGATGCAGAATCGTTTCGGTCTACTTGTCACAGACGTGATGCCTATATTCATGATCATTGCCTTAGATATCGTCATAACTATGTGCATTTCTATCAATTGTTCAATAGTAATTTGTTTACCCACCGTATGTTTTCTTTCAAGAGAGAAGCTTCTAGTGAAATCTATGGCCCACGGGTCTTTTTTCCATTATATATTTTCAGATCTATAAACCAAAAAAACAAAAATACCTTGCTGCACTTTATTTATATTTACTTTATTTTTCTCCTTTATTTATCTTCAATACATATCTCTATTAGATCTCACTCTTGTTCATGACCGTGAAGGGATTGACAACCCTTTTTTCGCGTTGTGTGCAACTGTTTGTTAGTTTGTGCAGGTGCATATATTGGAGACTTGCTTGTGCCTCCTACTGGATTGATACCTTGGTTCTTAACTGAGGGAAATACTTATCTCTACTTTGCTGCATCACCCTTTCCTCTTCAAGGGAAAAATCAACGCAAGCTCAAGAAGTAGTAGCTGGTGTCTGTTTCTCCTACTTTAGTTGAATCAAATTTCACTATGGCCGGTCCTTGCAGAAGGTTAAAATAGAAAACTTGATAATCACTGTTGTGGTTTTGCATAGGTAAAAACGGTTCTTGCTAGTTGCCCGTAGCAGCCACGTAAAACTTGCAACAACAAAGTAGAGGATGTCTAACTTGTTTTTGCAGGGCCTGTTATGTGATATGGTCAAGATATGATGTGATATATGTTGATGTATGAGATGATCATGTTTTGTAATAAGTTCACAACTTTGCATGTCAATGAGTACGACAACCGGCAAGATTCTTAGGGTTGTCTTTAATTATTGTATGACTTGCATGTCAATCACTAAGCGCCATGTAATTGCTTTACTTTATCGCTATGCATTAGTAATAGTTGTAGAAGCAATAGTTGGCGAGACAACCCCGACGCTATGATGGAGATCAAGGTGTCGTGCCAGTGACGATGGAGATCACGCCAATGCTTTGGAGATGGAGATCAAAAGCACAAGATGATGATGGCCATATCATGTCACATATTTTGATTGCATGTGATGTTTATTCTTTATGCATCTTATTTTGCCTAGAACGACGGTAGCATTATTAAGATGATCCCTTCACTTAATTTCAAGATAAAAGTGTTCTCCCTTAGTATGCACCATTCCCAAAGTTTGTCGTTTTGAAGCACCTCGTGATGATCGGGTGTGATAGACTCTACGTTCACATACAACGCATGTAAGCCAGTTTTGCACATGCAGAATACTTGGGTTAAACTTGACGAGCCTAGCATGTACAGACATGGTCTCGGAACACTAGAGACCGAAAGGCCAAACATGAGTCATATGGTAGATATGATCAACATTGAGATGTTCACCATTGAAGACTGCCCAATCTCACATGATGATCGGACACGGGTTAGTTGATTTGGATCATGTATCACTTAGAGAACTTGAGGGATGTTGATTTAAGTGGGAGTTCATTAGTAATTTTATTAGTTGAACTAAAATTTATCATGAACTTAGTCTTAATAGTTTTTGCATATCTATGTTGTAGATCAATGGCCCGTGCTACCATTCCCTTGAATTTTAATGCGTTCCTAGAGAAAGCTAAATTGAAAGATGATGGTAGCAACTACACGGATTGGGTTCGTAACTTGAGGATTATCCTCATTGTTGCATAGAACAATCATGTCCTTGATGCACCGCTAGGTGACAGACCTGCTGCAGGAGCTACTACAGATGTTTATGAACGTCTGGCAGGCTCGATCTGATGACTACTCAATAGTTTAGTGTGCCATGCTTTATGGCTTAGAACCGAGCCTTCAAAGACGTTTTGAACGCCACAGAGCATATGAGATGTCCCAAGAGCTGAAGCTAATATTTGAAGCAAATGTCCAGGTTGAGAGATATGAAGTCTCCAACAAGTTCTATAGATGTAAGATGGAGGAGAACAGTTCTGTCAATGAACATATACTCAAAATGTTTGGGTATCATAACCACTTGACTCAGCTGGGAATTGATCTTCTAGTTGAGAGTGTTATTGACAGAGTTCTTCTGTCACTACCACAAGCTACAAAGGCTTCGTGATCAACTATAATATGCAAGGGATGAAGAAAACAATTCTCGAGCTCTTCGCGATGCTGAAATCGGTGGAGGTAGAAATCAAGAAGGAGCATCAAGTGTTGATGGTTAACAAGACCACTAGTTTCAAGAAAAATGGCAAGGGAAAGAAAGGGAACTTCTAGAAGAATGGCAAGCAAATTGCCACTCCCATGAAGAAACCCAAGGCTGGACCCCAAGCCTGAAACTGAGTGCTTCTACTGCAAAGGAAATGGTCACTCGAAGCGGAACTGCCCCAAATACTTGGCAGATAAGAAGGATGGCAAAGTGAACAAAGGTATATTTGATATACATGTTATTGATGTGTATCTTACTAATGCTCGTAGTAGCTCGTGGGTATTTGATACTGGTTCGGTTGCTCATATTTGTAACTCGAAACAGGAGCTGCGGAATAAATGAAGATTGGCTAAGGACGAGGTGACGATGCATGTCGGGAATGGTTCTAAGGTAGATGTGATCGCCATCGACACGCTCCCTCTACATCTACCTTCAGGATTAGTTTTAGACCTCAATAATTGTTATTTGGTGCCAGCACTGAGCATAAACATTATATCTGGATCTTATTTAATGCGAGACGGTTATTCATTAAAGTCAGAAAATAATGATTGTCCTATTTATAAGAGTAATATCTTCTATGGTCATGCACCTTTGATGAATGGTCTATTCTTGTTGAATTCGATCATAGTGATACACATATTAAAAATATTGATGCCAAAAGATGCAAAGTTGATAATGATAGTGCAACATACTTGTGGCACTGCCGTTTAGGTCATATTGGTGTAAAGCGCATGAAGAAACTCCATGTAGATGGACTTTCAGAATCACTTGATTATGAATCATTTGATACTTGCGAACCATGCCTCATGGGTAAGATGACTAAAACTCCATTCTCTGGAACAATGGAGCGAGCTAATGACTTACTGGAAATAATACATACCGAGGTATGCGGTCAGATGAGTGTTGAGGCATGCGGCGGGTATCGTTATTTTCTGACCTTCACAGATGATTTGAGTAGGTATGGGTATATCTACTTGATGAAACACAAGTCTGGAACATTTGAAAAGTTCAAAGAATTTCAGAGTGAAGTGGAGAATCATCGTAACAAGAAAATAAAGTTTCTACAATCTGATCGTAGAGGCGAATAGTTGAGTTACGAGTTTGGCCTTCATTTAAAACAACGTGGAATTGTTTCACAACTCACGCCACCTGGAACACCACAGTGTAATGGTGTGTGACCGTACTTTATTAGATATGGTACGTTCTATGATGTCTCTTACCGATTTACCTTTATCATTTTGGGGTTATGCATTAGAGACAACCGCATTCATGTTAAATAGGCACCTTCTAAATCCATTGAGACGACACTGTATGAAGTATGGTTTGGCAAGAAACCTAAGTTGTTGTTTCTTAAAGTTTGGGGATGCAACGCTTATGTCAAAAGGCTACAGCCTGATAAGCTCGAACCCAAATCGGAGAAGTGCATCTTCATAGGATACCCTAAATAAACTATTGGGTACACCTTCTACCACAGATCCGAAGGCAATATCTTTGTTGATAAGAATGGATCATTTCTAGAGAAGGAGTTTCTCTTGAAAGAAGTGAGTGGGAGGAAAGTAGAACTTGATGAGGTAGTTGTACCTTCTCTCAAATTGGAAAGTAGCACATCAGAGAAAATAGTTCCCGTGATGCCTACACCAACTAGAGATGAAGCTAATGATGATGATCATGAAACTTTAGGTCAAGTTACTACTGAGCCTCGTAGGTCGACCGGAACATGTACCGCACTAGAGTGGTACAGTAATCCTGTCCTAGAAGTCATGTTGTTAGACAACGGCGAACCTACGAACTATGAAGAAGCTATGATGAGCCCAGATCCCGACAAATGGCTTGAGGCCATGAAATCTGAGATAGGATCCATGTATGAGAACAAAGTGTGGAATTTTGTGAGGACTTGCCCGATGATCGGCAAGCCATTGAGAATAAATGGGTCATCAAGAAGAAGACAACCGTTGATGGTAATATCACCATCTACAAAGCTCGACTTGTCGCAAGTTTTCGACAAGTTCAAGGGGTTGACTACGATGAGACTTTCTCACCCATAGGCGATGCTTAAGTCTGTCTGAATCATGTTAGCAATTGCCGCATTTTATGATTATGAAATCTGGCAAATGGACGTCAAAACTGCATTCCTTAACGGGTTTCTTAAGGAAGAGTTTTATATAATGCAACCAGAAGGTTTTGTTGATCCTAAAGGTGCTAACAAAGTGTGCAAGCTCCAGTGATCCATTTATGGACTGGTGCAAGCATCGCGGAGTTGGAATATACGCTTTGATAATGTGATCAAACCATACAGACTTACGGAGAAGCCTGTTGATACGTCTCCAATGTATCTATTATTATTCATTGTTCCATGCTATTATATTATCTGTTTTGGATGTTTTATATGTATTAATATGCTAATTTATATTATTTTTGGGACTAACATATTAACCTAGAGCCCAGTGACAGTTTCTTTCTTTTCCTTGTTTTTGACTTATACAGAAAAGGAATATCAAACGGGGTCCAAATGGAATAAAACTTTCGCGGTGATTTTTCTTGGTTCAGAAGACACCCGTAGGACTTGGAGATGAAGTCAGAAGACCCTCGAGGAGGCCACAAGCCCTAGGGGCATGCCCCCTAGGGTTGTAGGCCCCTCGGAGGTCTCCTAACCCTAATTCTTGGCCTATAAATTTCCAAATATTCCCCTAACATCATAACCATCCATGGAAATACTTTTCTGCCGTCGCAAGCCTCTGTTCCCATGAGATCCCATCTTGGGGCCTTTTTCGGCACCCTGACGGAGGGGGATTCGATCACAGAGGGCATCTACATCAACTATATTGCCCTACCGATGAAGCGTGAGTAGTTTACCACAAACCTACATCTACATCAAATCTCTCTCTATGATCTTCAATATCATGTTCTCCTCGATATTCTTGGAGTTCTATCCGATGTAATATTCTTTTGTGATGTGTTTGTCAAGATCCGATGAATTGTGGATTGATGATAAGATTATCTATGAATATTATTTGAATCTTCTTTGAATTCTTATATGCATGATTTGATATCTTTGTATTTCTCTTCGAATTATTGGTTTAGTTTGGCCAACTAGATTGATTATTCTTGCAATGGGAGAGGTGCTTAGTTTTGGGTTCAATCTTGGGGTGTCCTCACCCAGTGACAAAGTAGGGGTAGCGAGGCACGTATTGTATTGTTGACATCAAGGGTAAAAAGATGAGGTTTATATCTATTACTTGAGTTTCTCCCTCTACATCATGTCATCATACTTAAAGCGTTACTTCGTTCTTATGAACTTAATACTCTAGATGCATGCTGGATAGTTGTCGATGTGTGGAGTAATAGTAGTAGATGCAGAATTGTTTCGATCTACTTGACACGGACGTGATGCCTATATTCATAATCATTGCCTTGGATATTGTCATAACTTTGCCTATCAATTGCTCGACAGTAATTTGTTTACCCACTGTATGTTTTCTTTCAAGAGAGAAGCCTCTAGTGAAAACTATGGCCGCCGGGTCTATTTACCATCTTATATGTTCAGATCTATAAAACAAAAAAATCCAAAAATACCTCGCTGCATTTTATTTACTTTTATTTTGTTTTACATTTTTGTAATCTTTTATATCTATCTCTATCAGATCTCATCCTTGCAAGTGACCGTGAAGGGATTGACAACTCCTTTATCGCGTTCGGTGCAAGTGTTTGATTATTTGTGCAGGTGCATAGATTGGAGACTTGTTCATACCTCCTACTGGATTGATACCTTGGTTCTCAAACCGAGGGAAATATTTATCTCTACTTTGCTACATCACCCTTTCCTCTTCAAGGGAAAAACCAACGCAAGCTCAAGAAGTAGCACATGTATTTACAAGAAAGTGAGTGGGAGCTCTGTAGCATTTCTGGTGTTATATGTGGATGACATATTACTGATTGGAAATGATATAGAATTTCTGGATAGCATAACAGGATACTTCAATAAGAATTTTTCAATGAAAGACTTCGGTGATGCTGCTTATATATTGGGCATCAAGATCTATAGGGAAAGATCGAGGCGCTTAATAGGACTTTCACAAAGCACATATCTTGACAAAGTTCTGAAGAAGTTCAAAATGGACCAGTCAAAGAAAGGATTCTTGCTTGTGTTGCAAGGTGTGAAATTGAGTCAGACTCAAAGTCCGACCACGGCGGAAGATAGAGAGAGAATGAAAGTCATTCCCTATGCCTCACCCATAGGTTCTATTATGTATGCCATGTTGTGTACCAGACTTGATGTGTGTCTTGCCATAAGTTTGGCAGGGAGGTACCAAAGTAATCCAGGAGTGGATCACTGGACAATGGTCAAGAATATCCTGAAGTACTTGAAAAGGACCAAGGATATGTTTCTCGTTTATGGAGGTGACGAAGGGTTTGTCGTAAAGGGTGACGTCGATGCTAGCTTCGACACAGATCCTGATGAATCTAAGTAACAAACCGGATACATATTTATAGTGAATGGTGGAGCTGTCAGTTGCATCAGCTCCAAGCAGAGCGTCGTGGCGGGATCTACGTGTGAAGCAGAGTACATAGCTGCGTCGAAAGTAGCGCATGACGGAGTTCATATTCGATCTGGGTGTAATACCCAATGCATCGGGTCCAATGATAATCTTTTGTGACAACACTGGAGCAATTGCCTTAGCAAAGGAATCCAGGTTTCACAAGAGAACCAAACACATCAAGAGACGCTTCAACTCCATTCGTGAAAAGGTCGAGGATGGAGACAAAGAAATTTGCAAAATACATACGGATCTGAATGTGGCAGGCCCGTTGACTTAACCTCTTCTGCGGGCAAAACATGATCAGCACCAAGACTCCATGGGTGTTAGATTCATTACTGTGTAATCTAGATTATTGACTCTAGTGCAAGTGGGAAACTGTTGGAAATATGCCCTAGAGGCAATAATAAACTGGTTATTATTATATTTCCTTAATCATGATAAAGGTTTATTTTTCATGCTAGAATCGTATTGACCGGAAACTTAAATGCATGTGTGGATACATAAATAAATATCGTGTCCCTAGTGAGCCTCTACTAGACTAGCTCGTTGATCAAAAGATGGTTAAGGTTTCCTAACCATATGTGTTGTCACTTGATAATGGGATCACATCATTAGGAGAACGATGTGATGGACAAGACCCATCCATTAGCTTAGCATATGATCGCTCAGTTTATTGCTACTGCTTTCTTAATGTCAAATACACATTCGTTCGACCATGAGATCATGCAACTCCCGGATATTGGAGGAATGCCTTGTGTGCTATCAAACATCACGATGTAATTGGGTGATCATAAAGATACTCTACAGGTATCTCCGAAGGTGTTTGTTGAGTTGGCATGGATTGAGATTGGGATTTGTCAATCCATGTATCGGAGATGTATCTCTGTGCCCTCTCGGTAATACAACATCACATGAAGCTTGCAAGCAAAGTGACTAAGGAGTTAGTTACGAGATGATGTATTAAGGAACGAGTAAAGAGACTTGCCGACAGCGAGATTGAACTAGGTATGGAGATACCGACGATCAAATCTCGGGCAAGTAACATACCGATAGACAAAGGAAACTACGTATGTTGTCATAAAGGTTCGACCGATGGAGATCTTCATAGAATATGTAGGAACCAATATGGGCATCCAGGTCCCGCTATTGGTTATTGACCGGAGAAGCGTCTCACTCATGTCTACATCATTCTCGAATTCATAGGGTCCGCACGCTTAACGTTCGTTGATGATATAGTACTATATTAGTTGTGTGAGTTGGTGACTGAATGTTGTTCGGAGTCTGTAGGATCGAAAGTATGTCTAGAGGGGGGGTGATTAGACTACTTGACAATATAAAAATTCAGCCTTTTGATTAAGACAAGTTTTGGCAGATTTCAAGATGATGATCAAGTCAAGTATCACCCTACACATGCAATTCTAGAGTATTGGCAGCGGAAAGTAAATTGCACATGTAGTAAAGAGAGGTGGAGAAGAGCAAACGCAATTTGGAGACACGGAGATTTTTTCTCGTGGTTCCGATAGGTGGTGCTATCGTCAATCCACGTTGATGGAGACTTCAACCCACGGAGGGTAATGGGTGCGAGAGTCCACGGAGGGCTCCACCCACGAAGGGTCCACGAAGAAGCAACCTTGTCTATGCCATCATGGCATACGCCCACGGGGGACTAGCCTTACTCGGGGTAGATCTTCACGAAGTAGGCGATCTCCTTGCCCTTACAAACTTCTTGGTTCAACTCCACATCTTGACGGAGGCTCCCAAGCGACACCTAACCAATCTAGGAGGCACCACCCTCCAAAAGGTAATAGATGGTGTTGATGATGATGAACTCCTTGCTCTTGTGCTTCAAATGATAATCTCCCCAACACTCAACTCTCCTCACCGATTTGGCTGTGGTGGAAGAAAGGATTGAGTGGAAAGCAACTTGGGAAGGCTAGAAATCAAGTTTCATATGGTGGGAGTGGAGCAACTTGATCTCAACACAAGGGTAGGTAGTTCTCTTCTCGAAATGTAAGGTAGGAGTGGTAGTTCTTTCGATGGCTCTCTCCACGAATGAAGAGGAGGTGGAGGGTATTTATAGCCTCCACACAAAATCCAACTGCTACACACATTTGACCAATCTCGGTCGGACCGAAGTTGACAACTCGGTGAGACCGAAAGTTCAAATCTTGTGAACGTTGGGATTTTCGTGGGACCGAAAATACAATCTCGGTGAGTCCGATTCTTCCAAAGACTAGGGTTTGCCAATCTCGGTGGGACCGACTTTATCATCTCGGTGACACCGATTTGATGATGTATGTTCTGAAGCTTGGCAACACTAGTTTCGTGAGACCGAGTTTGGAATCGGAAAATCCGAAATATCTAGGGTTTGGCTATATGGTCGAGGTGGTTCATCTCGGTGTGGACTGAGTTTATGGAATCGGTGGGACCGAGATTACTTATGAGTGTATGTTGGAATGAAAGATTGCTGATGGTTTGGGAGATGTATCACTAAGCACTTTGAGCAACCAGATCATTAACATAACCTCATCCCTTTTAATAGTATTGGCTTTCCTATAGACTCAATGTGATCTTGGATCACTAAACCAAAATGGAGTCTTGAGCTTTTGCCAATGCTTGTCTTAGCATTTTGAGGGGTCCACTTCTTGGTCATTGCCATGCCCATATCAATTGAACTTTCTCGAAATGTTCTCAAGAAACTATTAGTTCAATGATATATATGTTGTTATTAATTACCAAAACCACCCGGGATTAGTTGCACTTTCAATCTCCCCTTTTGGTAATTGATGACAACATATAGATCAAAGCTCGACAAAGGATATAATCAATGAATAATATCGTCGCTTTGAGAAGTATGTGATAAGCAAGAGCTCCCCTAAATTTGTGCATTATTTAAGATTTATGCTTGAATGCAAATGCACAATCGATTAGGATCATGGGTCACTCTTCCATGTCACATACATCTTGGTGGAGCGCACAAAATGATAAGAATGAATAGCATGCACCCAATCACCAAGACATGAGTAAATGGTCATACAAGATATGAATAGCATATGATAAGCATTAAGCACACATTAAGGCATAGTACGACCAAGCACTCATCAAAGTAGAGCAAACGTAGTATCAAACACACGGAATGACTCGAAAATCTCAAAAGTATCTCAAAAAGACCGCAAATGAAACGAAAGAGCAAAAGCGAGCACTCTCTCTCTCGAAGTCCTATGATCTATACAATTTCTCCCCCTTTGGCAACAAGTTACCAAAAAGTTCGAAAGGTATAGAGCTAAACGTCACTAGGGACTCTGTTGGCGGCTCCTGTCTAGGTTGATGGAGTTGAGATGGCTGCATCTGCAAAGGCTTGGTGATGTCGTGGAGCTGGAGGAGTGTTCACCGGAGCCGAGCTGGAACCGATGGAGCTGTGGGAGGTCTTGATGTTGTAGCCTCGTGTCTGCCATGGGATAGCAGCTGATCTGGGTCTTGTGGGAACCGGAGCAGGCTACTCATAATCATCTGGACTAGGTCATCCTGCATCTCCTACATGAGCTCGCCTTCTCCCTCTTGGCTTCCTCGATATCGCCTCAAGCTTGTTGACAGTGACTTGCACTTCACCGACTTGACATCCAGAGCATGGAACTTGTCTTCAACTATCCTCTCAAGACTCTCCCGAGATCGCACAATGCTGGCCAGCGTTGTTCAATCCTCCGGTAGCTTCAAGGAGCTGCTCTCCAACACTCTTGGGTTTAGGTGCTGCTGCTGCTGCTTCCTTCTCAGCTTTAGCTTGTTTGGCAGCTTCAGACTTTGCTTGACCTTCAACAGACGTGGGATCATCCTCAGTCATCACAACTTCATTGTCCTCATGCTCAGGCTGCAATGGCAAGTGTGGTCTATCCAACAAGTATGTGCCCGTGCCAAACTTGGCATTGATAAGCATCCGAATGTGCGGGCAAATCCACATGACCTCTTCTCAGTCTGCTGCAGTCCTCTTGATAGTCTCAACTATCGTGTCCATCACCTTGAAAGGTGCCTTCGATCAAGTATATGCAGCATGTTGATAGAATAGCCTCTTATCATGCGATGATCTCTGACTTGGGCATCAAGGTATGCCTCGTAATTGTGTTTGTGGTAGGAGACCTGCTCGAGATGATACATCGAGCCGAGCTTCCAGATTTCCACATCCTTAGCTGGTACCTCATTGTACATATTTCTCATAGACTCATGGTTCTTCTTGGGAATACCATAGACATCAACATCATCCTCTCTCTGCACTGGAGCATTCAGCAGTGCTTCCCATTCTTCAACAGTTGAAGAGAATCTCTGGCCTTCAGTCATCCATACAATCCTTCCATCTGGATAGAAATGAGCTGTGGCATAGAATTGCATGATCATCTCATCATTCCAAGCTGTCAACTTCTGACCAACGAAATCTGCAACACCACATGCAAGAAAGCTCTCATGCACATGTGGAAAGAAGTCTCTGTGCTTTTATTTGTCAATGTATGCCCATCAACATAGCGAGTATCTGCAACAATGGGCTTCTTGTCCATAAGCACGATCTCATAGAAATCCTGCTTGCTCTCGGTGTGGAACCTTGGGTCAACAGCAGTCCTTCTCCTCACAAAGATATGGATCAGTTTGTCTCCATAGCCCGAGACCTTTATCCTTTCTTTCCTTCATATTTTCAGCTCGAGGATGAGCATCATTGTGAATTGGCAGTTTCGACGGAGTTTCAAGAATCTGGTGCCTCATCATCCGACTCATTGGTGGCACATTGTCTTTCTTCTTCTCTCAAGCAGGAATGTTTCGAGCAGTTTTCTTGGGCTTGGCAAGAGGCTTGGCTTGAGCTGCCTTTGCTTTGGAGCAGATGGCTTAGACTTTGAAGGTGCTCTGCCTCGATGGCATCACCCATCAACTTAGGCTTTTGAGGAGGTGGGGTGCTTCCTCATCATCATCATCATCACCGCTTCATCATGCACAATCCTCTTCCTCTTGGAAGTTTTCTTCACCTTCTTGGAAGTTTCCTCTTCCATACTCAGCTTTTTGGCAACAAGTGGACTTCTTCACTTTCTTGGTGCCTTTCTTGGTTTGTTGCCCTTGATGCTCTTTGGCAACCACTTTCCTCTTAGGCTTAGAGGAGATTTCTTCCTCAAGAATGAAATCGAATCTTCTTCATCGAATTCTTCTTCTTCCGCCCCGGTGGCAGCAGGAGGCAAACCACTTGGTGTGCTCCTCTCACCATCATCGGAAAAGCTGCTGGCCTCGGGACTAGTGCCCGCCTCGAATCTCAGCAATTGGTGATTCAGACTGTTCGCTGTCACCGGCATCGACATGGCCGACAACTTTGTGAATAGATTAGGTGTAGGCGAATAGAAGAGTTATCACAAAGCTGCGAAGATTTGCAAAAAAATGAGTTCAAATTTCAGTTTTAGGTTTTCACAGAATGCATTTCGGTCGACCGAGTCTAAAATTCGTGAATCCAAGTGTTCTAATGAAGCATTCACACCACTTTCGGTTGGACCGATGTGGGTTTCGGTCCTGCCGAAAACACTAGGGTTTCACTAAATCCTCATTTCGGTCGCACCGATTTGCACAACTTGGTTGGACCGAAAAGTGCAGTGCAATGGCCAGAGGCCAAATCGGTCATACCGAGAATGTAGAATCGGTCTCACCGAGATGTGTTCGCGGAAACCTAACCCTAAAACTTTTACTCAATTTCGTTCTAAGAACTAATCTGCTGGATAGGAAGATCTCAAACATGGCAAGATGCTAGGCAAACCAATCGTGCATTGAATCGGAGGTTGAAGCACGAGAGGATCAAACTCACCCTAACTTGGTGGAGTTCCTCTCACGGCGGCAACGGGCGGAGAGACTGTCCGCTGATGGCGACGGAGACTGCGGCGAGGGCGCAAAGCGACGACGGAGACGATCCGGAGACCACGGCGACGGCAGAGAGGGTTTGGGGCGAGGCGTTTGAAGAAGGAATCAACGCGCTTCCCTCGGATATATATACCCTTTTGTTGTCGGTGGGACCGAGTTGTAAAACTTGGTGGCACCGAGATGGATAACTGCAAGCAGTTACACACTTCGGTCACGCCGAAATTCACAACTCGGTTTCACCGAGGTGAAAACCTAGATCAATCCAAGTGCTTTCGGTCTGTCCGATTGTGAGAGGGTCGGTCTGACCGAAAATACTTAGAAGGTTTTGGAAGTTTAGCCCTAGACGGATCGGTGGCTCCGAGTGCTCCTCACTCGGTGTGTCCGAAAATGACTTGATCAAAGTTTGTGATATAAGCATGAATAGAGTTTGAGACAAGAAAGCATAGATAGCTAGGGGAGGAACTTAGACATTCTTGTCCATCCATTTGGTCAGAAAAATCCAAAAGACCAAAGCAACAAATGGATGTCCTTGAATGGATAAAATTATGCATCCAACATGTTCACACAATAACATAGCAAATGAAATATGTGTCAAACATGCACAAACAAAACACTAGCTACTATCACACAATTTGTCGATGACTAGGTCATCTATATATGAGTATATTGACTTAGGAGTCAAATGAAAACATTTGATCATAGGTCATACTCATCGTTTAAGCACAAGTGGGGTTACCACTTTTACATAAAGCATTAATGTGTTCACATCAGTTGAAGATGCTTTAGCTCAATTCTTTAGAGCAAAGCTCCCCTTGATGTGAGAACCCTTTAAAGGGTCAAACTAACCTTGGGTTGTCGAGAAGACTTCATGTAGATGTTGAAGATGTGGATGCTCAATGTTGATGAAGATCATCAAGAGTTGGGAGCAATCCTTTGGATTCGGGCACTTTCAATACCTACATGGGTTAGTCCCACAAGGAACAAACAAGGATATCCATGGACATAGATTGAAGTACACAAAAAAAATGATGTCCATGAAAGCAATGATTACCTTGTCCCTTGACTTACCAACAAGAGGGTTTGTGACTCCATGAACTAGTGCAAGATGTGGAAGTTGATTGCACAAGTCCTTGCCAAAATGAATGTGATTGAAGTATGTTGGCGGAGTCACCCTCAAGAACTCTCTAGTTCTTCTTCTTCGGGATCCACATCATCTTGATGGGAATCCTTGGGGTAGTAGTTGAGCTTGTCGAAGTAGAACTTGACGTTTCCTTGGGAACCCACTTGACCATGGCCTTAGGTGCTTCAATAAATGCATCAATCTCCTCTTGAAGCTTGTCCTTGCCTTTTAGCTTGTGGTCTTGTGGTGGAAGGTCATCTTGAGCTTGTTCCACATTGGAAGAAGTAGGATCATACTTGTCCTTTTGAGAAACAAACTTTGGAGTGGGATATTGACCTTCTTCCCATTCAACACCCTCGGCGTTGAACTTTCGCTCAAAACCAATTCCTTGATTCTTCCGGTGCCTTCCTTGCTTGCGAACAGTTTCCTCAAAGTTCTTGCTTCCGCAAGGCTCTTGTAGACACCTTTCTATAATCCCTTTCAATAGACTATTTTCTTGCTCAAGTGTAACTTGGCTTGAAACATTGTTAGTGGAATCAAGAGAACTAGAAGTAACAACATTGGATTTAGCATGGTTATTGTTACTACTAGATGAAGAATTTTTCTTGTGCTTGTCATGCTTAGTTTTAATAGGTGGCAAGAAATTAGACAAGAGAAGTCGTTTGGCAAGATATGAAGAACTCTTCTTTCAAGATCGTCATTGATAGCTTTTAGAAACTCATGTTCTTGCTCTAGATTGAGCTTCTCGAAGCGTAGCTTCTCATGAGATCTTAGGAGCTCTCTATGATCTTCTTGAGTTGTTTCATGAGCTAACTTAAGAGTGTTTAGTTCCTTAGTTAGACGCTCAATCTCCTTCATAGCATTGTCATTCGACTCTTCTCGACTATAAAGACTACTAGCATGTTCATCATTACTAGGCTCACTAGATTTGTCATGTAAAAGCTCATCTTCACCAAGCAAGTCATCCTCATCACTATCAAAGTCAATGAATTCAGGGTGTGATACCTTGGGGCCTGTAGCAATGAAGCATCTTCCAATTCCCTCATTTGGTGAATCAAACAAGTCATAGGAGTTGGAGTTGGAGGATACGAGAGCAAGACCGCAACACCTTCATCTTGATCAGATTCGGAGTTGGAGTGATAGCTTCTTTCGGAGTGATTGTCGGAGCCGGAGACCCATTCACCTACATGAGCTTGATGTTTTCTTCTTGTGTAGCTCCTTGGTGACTTGTCTTTCCTCTCCGAATCCTTGCTTCTCCGAGAGGATCTTCGTTCATAACGATCATCTCTACTCCTTCTCTCTTTCCGAGGTGACTCTTCTCTTGAGCTTCTTCTTCTTGGAGATTCTTCTCTTCTCTTGTGGGGAGCCGAGCACTCATTTGAGTAGTGTCCGGGTCTTCCACAATTGTAGCAATTTCGATCACGACTAGAAGATCTCTTTTCATCATATGATCTAGACTTTGAGCTTCTTTCCTTGCTTCTACTCATGTAGAATTTGTTGAAGTTCTTCACCATTAGGCTTATCTCTTCATTGGAAACTAGCTTGTCACTTGAGGTTGTGGGAGCATCACTTGTAGCTTTGTAAGCACCACTTGACTTGTTGTGAAGCTCTTTCTTATCTTTAAGTGTCATCTCATGAGCAACAATTCTTCCAATGACTTCGGTAGGCTTGAGATTCTTGTAGTTTGGCATCATTTGGATCAAAGTGCACACGGTGTCATACTTTCCATCCAAAGCTCTGAGAATCTTCTTGATGATGAATCGGTCGGTCATTTCTTCGCTTCCTAAGCCGGCAATCTCATTTGTGATGAGAGCAAGCCTAGAGTACATTTCAGCGACTCCTTCACCTTCCTTCATCTTGAACTTGTCAAGTTGACCTTGAAGAACATCTAGCTTTGATTCCTTCACGGACTCGGTACCTTCATGCATTTCGACCAAAGTATCCCAAATCTCTTTTGCATTCTCAAGACGGCTGATTTTGTTGAACTCCTCAGGACACAAAGCATTGAAGAGAATGTCACAAGCTTGAGCATTGTTTTGCAACATCCGCAATTCATCCGTTGTAGCTTCACGATCCGGAAATTTTCCTTCCTCGAAGAATTCACCTTGCAAGCCAACACAAATAATGCCCCATGCGGCAGGGTTATGTCCAAGAATATGCATTTTCATTTTATGCTTCCAACTAGCAAAGTTTGAACCATCAAAGTAAGGACCTCTACGAAAATTACCCTCACTAGACGCCATACTCTCCTAGGTTGTGAAACCAACCTTATGGAGTCCAATGCAATGGAAACCAATACAATGGAGACCAAAGCTCTGATACCACTTGTAGGATCGAAAGTATGTCTAGAGGGGGGGTGATTAGACTACTTGACAATATAAAAATTCAGCCTTTTGATTAAGACAAGTTTTGGCAGATTTCAAGATGATGATCAAGTCAAGTATCACCCTACACATGCAATTCTAGAGTATTGGCAGCGGAAAGTAAATTGCACATGTAGTAAAGAGAGGTGGAGAAGAGCAAACGCAATTTGGAGACACGGAGATTTTTCTCGTGGTTCCGATAGGTGGTGCTATCGTCAATCCACGTTGATGGAGACTTCAACCCACGGAGGGTAACGGCTGCGAGAGTCCACGGAGGGCTCCACCCACGAAGGGTCCACGAAGAAGCAACCTTGTCTATGCCATCATGGCATACGCCCACGGAGGACTAGCCTTACTCGGGGTAGATCTTCACAAGTAGGCGATCTCCTTGCCCTTACAAACTTCTTGGTTCAACTCCACATCTTGACGGAGGCTCCCAAGCGACACCTAACCAATCTAGGAGGCACCACCTCCAAAAGGTAATAGATGGTGTTGATGATGATGAACTCCTTGCTCTTGTGCTTCAAATGATAATCTCCCCAACACTCAACTCTCCTCACTGATTTGGCTGTGGTGGAAGAAAGGATTGAGTGGAAAGCAACTTGGGAAGGCTAGAAATCAAGTTTCATATGGTGGGAGTGGAGCAACTTGATCTCAACACAAGGGTAGGTAGTTCTCTTCTCGTAAATGTAAGGTAGGAGTGGTAGTTCTTTCGATGGCTCTCTCCACGAATGAAGAGGAGGTGGAGGGTATTTATAGCCTCCACACAAAATCCAACCGTTACACACATTTGACCAATCTCGGTCAGACCGAAGTTGACAACTCGGTGAGACCGAAAGTTCAAATCTTGTGAACGTTGGGATTTTCGTGGGACCGAAAATACAATCTCGGTGAGTCCGATTCTTCCAAAGACTAGGGTTTGCCAATCTCGGTGGGACCGACTTTATCATCTCGGTGACACCGATTTGATGATGTATGTTCTGAAGCTTGGCAACACTAGTTTCGTGAGACCGAGTTTGGAATCGGAAAATCCGAAATATCTAGGGTTTGGCTATATGGCTGAGGTGGTTCATCTCGGTGTGACTGAGTTTATGAAATCGGTGGGACCGAGATTACTTATGAGTGTATGTTGGAATGAAAGATTGCTGATGGTTTGGGAGATGTATCACTAAGCACTTTGAGCAACCAGATCATTAACATAACCTCATCCCCTTTTAATAGTATTGGCTTTCCTATAGACTCAATGTGATCTTGGATCACTAAACCAAAAATGGAGTCTTGAGCTTTTGCCAATGCTTGTCTTAGCATTTTGAGGGGTCCACTTCTTCAGTCATTGCCATGCCCATATCACTGAACTTTCTGAAATGTTCTCAAGAAACTATTAGTTCGATGATATATATGTTGTTATTAATTACCAAAACCACCCGGGGATTAGTTGCACTTTCAGAGTCCCGGATGAGATCACGGATATGACGAGGAGCTCCGGAATGGTCCGGAGGTAAATATCGATATATAGGACGATACTATTTGGCCTCCTGAAAGGTTTCGGAATGCACCGGGTAGTCATCGGGTCACCGGAAGGGGTTCCAGGAGACCTACAGGGAGTTTACGGGCCTAATGGGCCAAGGGGAGGAACACACCAGCCCACAAAGGGCTGGCGCGCCCTCTCCCTGGCCGCTGGCCCACTTGGGAAGGAAAGGGGGCGCCTAAGGCAAGGGAGCCGCCGGCCTCCCTCCTGCCTTCTCCTCCACCCCCCTTGGAAGGAAAGGAGGGCGCCCATACCTAGGCTGCCTTCCCTCCTCCCCCACCTATATATATGAGAGGAGGGAGAGGGGCAACACACACCACGATCCCCAAGCCGTGTGTGGCGCCCCGTCTCCCTCTAGTTCTAGTTCCTCCTCCGTCCATGCCCATTGTGCTTGGCGAAGCCGTGCGGATAGTTTCACCACCTCCGTCACCACGCCATCGTGCTACCGGAACTCATCTACTACTTCACCTCTCTTGCTGGATCGAAAATGCGAGGACGTCATCGAGATGAACGTGTACTGAACGCGGAGGTGTCGTACGTTCGGTACTTGATCGGGACGGATCATGAAGGTGTACGACTACATCAACCGCGTTGATAAACGCTTTCGCTTAGCGATCTACAAGGGTATGTAGATGCTCTCCCCTCTCGTAGCTATGCATCTCCATGGATAGATCTTGTGTGTGCGTAAATTTTTTGTTTTCCATGCAACGTTCCCCAACAGTCCGCCCACAAGCCCGTCGCCCCTTGGGACAGTTTCCAGATCCATTTGCACATAAGGGCGATATTGAGCAGTCTGGTGTTGGTGATCCCAAGGCCTTAGGCCGACAAACTACCGCCCATTTAACCATGTGATATTTGCGTTTCGGACCCGTTCCTTCCCAAAAGAAATGAGATCATGGTGTGTCCATTTTGGCATGGACCCCTTCAGCTAGGAGGAAGAGGCCCATCGCAAACATGGGAAGGGAGGAGAGGCTCGAGTTCGTAAGCACACGCTGCGCTGCGGAGGATAGGAACTTGCCACGCCAAGGGCACACCCGCCCCCTACCTTGGCACAAAGTGGTTCCTGGTCATCTATCGTTATCCGTTTGGTAGCTAAGGGTAGACCTAAGTAAGTAAAAGGGAATTTCCCAACTTTACAGTTAAGCATGTCCGCAATGCGACGTTCCTCTTCGGGGTCCACCCCCATGGAAAGAACTTCACATTTATGGAAGTTAATTTTCAGCCCTGACATGTAAGCTCGAAACTAAGGAGGGCTTTGACCTAGCTATACTAATGCAACACTTATGAAGCTAATCTAGTTCGTGTAGGTTTGGTCTTCTTCATCAAGGGTTCGGAGCAGTGTCAGATCCAGTGGGAGTTCCGTGGGTGCTCTGGCATTCCCTCAAAAAATGCAAATCTTTTTTTATCTAGTACTCTTAGTTTAATCATAAATGTATTATAAGGATAGAGTGATAAACTGACAATTTTTTATGGTTATACCTGGCATTATTGTTGTGAATGAGAAAATGGGCACCCCCTATAGTCAAAATCTTGGTCCGCCACTGGTTCGGAGAAAAGTTGAGATGCAAAGGTTTAACTAAATGCGACAAGTTCAAATATATCCGAAGGAAATCTTACATATCAGAGATCTTTGCGTGTCACAATATACTTGGTATGATTCAATTTTTGAAATTAAAGACTGAAGTCGGATTCGTCTCCAAAAGAAGTAGTGCACCATGGTGCGTGCGTAATGCCGGGAAGGAGATGCACGGTTAGGGCGGCGGCGGCGACGGAGTGCGGCACGTCGACATCCGCTGCTCCGAACAGCCATTCATAATACTCCCTCCGTCCGGAAATACTTGTCATCAAAATGAATAAGGATGTATCTAGATGTATTTTAGTTTTAGATACATCTTTTTTATCTATTTTGATGACAAGTATTTTCGGACGGGAGAAGTATATATTTGTATTGATTTATACAGTATTTGTTGGATGCTGAAGCGACGGCGCTGCATATCGGATAGGCGCGTCCGCGTTCACCCGTACTCCGGTTCCCACGGGGCCGTTGGCGTGGGACGGCTCGGAAATTTGCATGGGAGATTGATGTGGCTGTGCCTGTGTGTCACGCTTGGGTTCACAAAATCACAACTAGGTGGCGCCCGAGCTAGCATGGTTATTGCTAGCTACTACTCCCTCCGTTTTAAAATAGATGATCCAATTTTATACCAACTTTATACTGCCACACACATGAGCAGTCAACTGATTAAAAGATAAGAGTGGTACTCTGTCCTAGAGCGGTTGCTGATGTTTACTCCTCTCTTTTTTCCCTGGACGGAGAAGAAGGTAGGGTAGCGTCAGCACTCAGCACGCACCGTGTTGGTGTTGGTCCATGGCCGGCGCGCGGGCTGCTTTGCGTTGGTTAACCACTTTGTCAGATAGGGACGTGGAAAGTCTTCCCACTAAACGCACGGGCTAATAAGAAATTGCTGGGAAACCGCAGCTGTGGGTGTGGCCGGCAGGAGGCCACGAGGTCCTCGTGCCACCACTCAACCATATCACCCACGCGCCATTAGCTAACTCTATGCTACGTACAACTACCGGATAGTTAATTGATGCTACACTACAGGCTCCTGTCTCTGTTTATAGGACGGTCCATTCTCAGACCACAGAGATCACGGGGTCATACTAGTTTAAGAACTGGAGAGGCGACGTGGCAAGTGGAGAAGGGAACTAGTAGCAGCAGCCTAACCTCATCGATGGACAGTCCAATCGGAGAAGCCTCCAACCGATGGCTGGTATACGCCACCCGTGTCCCCTCTTAGCACCATTCAGTCCGCAAGCAAAATATGCCTCCTCGTACCAATTTATCCGTCCACGATAAGAGTTAGTACATGTGATGTATGGCGCTGGCGGGTGAGAAGTTAATCGCACGGTCGTCAGCCATCCCCATCACGGGATTAAAACTAAGTAGAGTAGATACATGTATCCGTCCACAATCATTCCCACTTGTTGCTAAAAGGCAGCGTCTTGGTTTCGTTTCATTTAGAATGCGCAGAGCAGTACAGCAGCCAGGCATGCTAAACGCATTGGCATTACTCCCTTCGTCCTATAGTATAAGAGCGTTTTTTACGCTAGTACTCCCTCGCTTCCAAATTACTCGTCGTGGTTTTAGTTCCAATTGTTTTAGTTCAAATTTGAACTAAAACCACGACGAATTTGAACTAAAACCACGACGAATAATTTGGAACGGAGGAAGTACATCATATCGCTCGATGACCGGACGATTGGTTTGCGAATCACGATGGCCACCACCATCTCTTGGTCTCCAGGGATTTCCTGATCTGCTGACCGAGGGTGGCAAAGTTTTCCGCCTCGCTCTCAAACTCTGCGGATTCTTCGACCATTTTCTGGCATCAAGAAACAGGATATCAGTGTCTGTCAAGATTTACCGTACTCTCTTGGCGTCGATTGAACAACAGAAGGAACCAAATCGTTTTACCGCGAGTTTCTCCTGCCGCTCCATGAGCTTATCCTTTGCGTGCGCCGCTGCCGCGGCAGCATCCTGGAGCGCAATTTACAGCTACTAGCTAAATCAGCAAGAGACAAGCAATATAGGGGTAGATGTATAATTCAAAGGTGGAGAAATATAATACCCCGTTGAATTTATATTTTGTGAGGATCTCTTGGGTGCTTCTCATTCTCGGTTGCTCGACCTCCGGCTCTGGTAGCAGATAGTAGTTAGCATTCTTGTCAGAAAAAAAAAAAGGGGGGGGGGGTGTTTGTTTCTCTCCTTGGAACTGGATGCAGGAAACCCCCTCAACCTTTACCTGCTTTGCTATTCCAATTAAAAATGGACCAAGTTGATGCCTCTTTCTTCGGATCATCAGTGCTTGCCATCAGCTGCTCGCTTAGGTTCCGTGTGCTGAAACTTTATTTCAGTATATTGCTTTGAATCCTTTCGTGATCGATGCCACCAAGAATCCCAGCTATTAGATTAGATCCCTCCTGCGTTGGAAACTTCATGTTAAGCCAGCCAGCAGAGCAGACAACAGAGAGGAGATCAGATAAATCTCAAGATGCCATGCCGCCTTATCTGGTAGCCGAAATCCAGCAAAACAGACCGAGACATTTAGAGCCGATTCACCTGCGACAGAGGACGGGCAGCCTGAGAAAGGCCCTATGCTACAAAATCCAAGGTGAATTCGAGATCCCAATGTGGATGGCAGCCGGCAAAGAGAGGAAGGAAAGAGAGCAAAACAGGGACGGTCTTTTTTTTGCTGGCTACCTGTTTTGTTGATAGCCTTGAACCGTGGCCTGCCACCACTATCTCTGGAGCGCTTATTTTTGGGCAGCGTACGCGCTGTCTGTCCTTGGTTAAGCTGGCATTATACAAGAGCCAACCTCTCACTCTGGAGTATGCCTGTCGAATTCAGTAATTTTAAATTCTGTGTAGACAATTTCACAAGTTTAAGATACAGAAGCTGTGCGGTAGAATTCAGTGTTACAATTTAACCTTAATTTACATTACTACAAGATGGTGTGTCTCTGACTGCACAATCCACTATTTACCAGGAAACCAGACAATCTAACCAAGTGTTACAAAAATTACTTCAGATTTACCGGACCAGCAAGCCGGCCTTTCCCTTGTTTAACCTATCTACGCTGAACAGTGGACATGTAGCTTGCTGTCAACACTTCATATCCATTCAGATTCCAGCAACAAAGCTCTGAGGACTGTACAAGAGAAAAGGGACCGCCAACTAGATCAGACCGCATAATCGGGGTCTAGAGCAGAGCTGCTTCCCATTCGCTTTCACCAAGGCTACCACTCCGGCTGTCAAGCCAGCAAAGATGATGGACGAGATGAGGTGTTGTGCGCTCCGTCCAACTGTAGATGGGAAGACGAGATCAGTAATACACGGTGCTAAACAGGAACCTACCGAGCCAAGATGAGTACAAGGCAGACCTTGACTAAGAGTGAAAGTTGTGACAGTGATCCCACCAACTATGATTGCCGACGCCACAGGAAGATACTTTTTTCCCAGCAAATGCAAAACTCATGTCAGAATCGATTGCATGGTTAATGCTGCATGGTTGGTTGAAGAATAGGAAGAGTTGCGAAAACCATCTATAAATGAGAGGAACCATACTAAGGCAGAGAAGATGGACAAGGCTGCTTACTGGTGCAGATTCAAATCCAATGATTTGAAAAGGAGAAGAACTGCTTTTGCTGACCGTGTAGTAACCACTGATAAGATCTAGAGCATCCTAGAGTTGAAATTTTTGGTTTCAGAAGAACCATACGATTAGCACAACTTTCTAAAATATAAACTCTAGTACTAAGAACAGGTGTTACAAGTGACAATCTAGCATGAACGCGGGGGCAAGTTATAATCTAGCAACGAACAAACTGTATCAAAAGCTAACTGAAAGAAACATACCTAAAAACAATTATTTTCTGATAAAAGTAGGACATCTATTCATGATAGCAAATATTAGGCGGGAATGCAAGATAGTTCGTGTGGAACATCAGAAACGACCATACGTTCACAACTTACTTGTCGCACTCCATCATGAAAATTGTTCAAATAATACCGGGAAAGAGCGCTCATGCCATCTTTAATCAATCCAGGCAGTGTCTGCCTTCCATACCTGTGTTATTTGAGTTGTCAAGAACTTGACGATATAGACATAACAAAGTTGATTCAGGAAAGATTGATGTAGCAAGGTATGCTAGGAATTACCTTACAAGGTCTCCCTTTAAGGCATAAGAACCAGCATATTCAAGGCTTAGCTCATCACCATGCTCAACCCACACTGCCAAGCATGTATTAAGCATGAATACGATACATGTAAAACTGTCTAAAGCACCATACTAAACATCACCATACCTTACATTTTTTAAATTTATCGTTAATGCTATCAGATTGAGAGATACTTTCAGCTGATGATAATGCCCCCATTCGCTGCAGCTGTGAGTCCAAAGATTTTCTTGCAAGGAAACTCTGGAAAGCAGCACTCAAAAAGAATTCACCATGACGATATGAAATGATTCAGCAATGTGTTCATCAGACAATTAAAAGTAGCAAGGTCTAATCACGAAAAATTAAGCCTGTCAATCAAAATAATGTGATATCAATCACATGAATATTTAGACCTTCCTATTGTATTTTAGTCAAGGTTACTGTTCATTCAGTTGCAACCTCAATATAGTCACAAGGGAGTATAGTTGCTTCAAGGAACTAAGGCCGAACCAAGTCAGAACTATATTATGGTTTTCTAACAAAAACCTGTGGGGGAGGCTCCGGCAGTGACTTTTATTTACTACTACAACAACAAAAACAACAAAGCCTTTAGTCCCAAACAAGTTGGGGTAGGCTAGAGGTGAAACCCATAAGATCTCGCAACCAGCTCATGGCTCTGGCACATGGATAGCAAGCTTCCACGCACCCCTGTCCATAGCTAGCTCTTTGGTGATACTCCAATCCTTCAGGTCTCTCTTAACGGACTCCTCCCATGTCAAATTCGGTCTACCCCGCCCTCTCTTGACATTCTCCGCACGCTTTAGCCGTCCACTATGCACTGGAGCTTCTGGAGGCCTGCGCTGAATATGCCCAAACCATCTCAGGCGATGTTGGACAAGCTTCTCTTCAATTGGTGCTACCCCAACTCTATCTCGTATATCATCATTCCGGACTCGTTCCTTCCTCGTGTGGCCACACATCCATCTCAACATACGCATCTCCGCCACACCTAACTGTTGAACATGTCGCCTTTTAGTCGGCCAACACTCGGCGCCATACAACATTCTTGGTCGAACCGCCGTCTTGTAGAACTTGCCTTTTAGCTTTTGTGGCACTCTCTTGTCACAGAGAATGCCGAAGCTTGGCGCCACTTCATCCATCCGCTTTGATTCGATGGTTCACATCTTCATCAATACCCCCATCCACTGCAGATTGACCCCAAATCGAAAGGTGTCCTTCCGAGGTACCACCGCAATCAAGGCTAACCTCCTTCTCCTCACACCTAGTAGTATTGAAACCGCACATCATGTACTCGGTTTTAGTTCTACTAAGCCTAAACCCTTCGATTCCAAGGTTTGTCTCCATAACTCTAACTTCCTATTTACCCCCGTCCGACTATCGTCAACTAGCACCACATCATCCGCAAAGAGCATACAGCATGGGATATCTCCTTGTATATCCCTTGTGACCTCATCCATCACCAATGCAAAAAGATAAGGGCTCAAAGCTAACCCCTGATGCAGTCCTATCTTAATCGGGAAGTCATCAATGTCGACATCACTTGTTCGAACACTTGTCACAACATTATCGTACATGTCCTTGATGAGGGTAATGTACTTTGCTGGGATTTTGTGTTTCTCCAAGGCCCGCCACATGACATTCCGCGGTATCTTATCATAGGCCTTCTCCAAGTCAATAAACACCATATGCAAGTCCTTCTTTTGCTCCCTATATCTCTCCATAAGTTGTCGTACCAAGAAAATGGCTTCCATGGTCGACCTCCCAGGCATGAAACCAAACTGATTTTTGGTCACGCTTGTCATTCTTCTTAAGCGGTGCTCAATGACTCTCCCCCATAGCATCATTGTATGGCTCATCAGCTTAATTCCACGGTAATTAGTACAACTCTGAACATCCCCATTGTTCTTGAAGATTGGTACTAATATATAAAATCTCCATTCTTCCGCATCTTGTTTGCTCGAAAAATGAGGTTGAAAAGCTTGGTTAACCATACTATCGCTATGTCCCGAGACCTTTCCACACCTCAATGGGGATACAATCGGGGCCCATCGCCTTGCCTCCTTTCATCCTTTTAAAGCCTCCTCGACCTCGGACTCGGATTCGCCGCACAAAACGCATCTTTGGTCTCATCAAAGGAGTCGCCCACTCAATGGTAGAACTCTCGTTCTCCCATTGAACAACTTGTCAAGTACTCCGCCATCTATGCTTAATCTCCTCGTCCTTCACCAAGAGTTGGCTGCTCCGTCCTTGATGCATTTGACTTGGCCAATATCCCTCGTCTTCCTCTCTCGGATCTTGGCCATCTTATAGATGTCCCTTTCGCCTTCCTTCGTGCCTAACCGTTGGTAGAGGTCCTCATATGCCCGACCCCTTGCTAGTAACTTTTATTTACTATTAAAAAATATTTACATTAAAGAGATATTAATAATACTGAGGGGGCTGTACAAACACAGATGAGAGGAAGGGGCTACACAGCTTAAACAAGGGAGCTAATCCATGCTCAGTGAGAAGCTGCAAGCTCCTCACTCATTAAGAAAGCTAAGAGAAGGAGATCCTTCTTGATCGAGGAGAGATCAAGCAAAAAAAACGAAATAGAGCCATGGCTACATGGATCCCCTTTCTTTAAAACAAATACAGTATTTTAAAACCTCAAAATACCGAAATTTGTTTTACATCTATATATAGATGTGTAGTGTGTACGTATAAATTTTCATTAGTATATCTTTTCAGTTGTGATGTACACAAAAAAGACAAATATGTGGATTAAAAAATAGAGTTACCATTTGCTTTTATGGATCCACAAAATTGTATTCTGTGCAGCTTACAAACTAATGCATTTCTCAATAAGATTTTCCAGATATATCTGTGGGGGAAAAAAGCTTTTAAACTTCAAAATGTGTTTTTTGCCCTTTTGGAAATACAGGGCTGCGTGAAGCCTGAGAGCAAAATTGCCAAACCCAGACCAAGAGGTTAGGTTACGAGGGCTAACATTGTCAAAGACCGTAGCATTTCGTTGCTTCTAGATGTTCCAGGCGGCAAGGACAAAGCCTCCATGAAGAAATGATTGTGGAAGTGAATCTTTGCATCTCAAGATGATCAGAGTCAGAGCTAGTGTCCAGGGGAATGCCAATGGGACATACCCATTCATATATCCTATAAAGTGAATACCCACTAAGTGCATTCACATGAGTCCATGTCATCCGCATGCTCCAACCCAGCTGCCCCCTTGAAGAAATCGTTGCTTACTAGCTTCTCGACTCCCACAAAGATTGTATTCACAAGAATTTTGTGCTACACCTCCCACAGCAACGTACATCTTCTAGTTAATCCATTATATTACTCCCTCCGTTCCATAATGTAGTGCGTATAGATTTTTTGAAAAGTCAAACTGTGCAAACTTTGACCAAGTTTATAGATAAACCTATTTATATCTATAATACCAAATATATAAAATATGAAACTACTACCTCTGTAAACAAATATAACAGCGTTTAGATCACTAAAATAGTAATCTAAACGCTCTTATATTTGTTTACGGAGGGAGTACATCTTATGATGAATCTAATGATATATGATTGGCATTCTAGATGTAAATGTTTTCATCCACATGGTCAAAATTTGCGAGGTTCCCTCCGCTCCTCAACTCCGCTACTGGAGCCGATGGAGCCGCACCGAACGCCTCAACTCCGAGGATTTCATAATCCAGAGCGGAGCGGCCCGTAGTACAAACTGATGGAGTTGGGAAGGTGCCGCTCAGCGTGCTCCGTCTCGATGCATCGCACAGCTTTTAGCCCCCACTTACCAGTTCGAGAGAAAAAATAGGAAACAGAATCCACAGATCTCTCGGTAGCCCCCACTTGCCCCGATTCTCTTTCTCCATGCGCACGCGTAGAAGAGCTGGAGTTGGGGGCCGAACGTTTTGCAAAATTCTAAAATAGCAAGTAGAGTTGGGAGCTGAGAAGTAAGGAGTGGAGTCGAGAAATTTGAGGAGTGGAGTGTTGCCGAACAGGCTCTAAATCTATATGCACTACATTGTGGAACGGAGGGAGTAATGTCTAACTAATATGTAAATAATTACAACAAATTAGGCTGCTCTTTGATCTTTGCAATCGTGAACTGTCTATTATACAACTGTAATGGTGGCCCAATGATCTAGACACTCAACTTAACTAGAGCGAAAAGTTTTGCAGGGTGCAGTGCTAGGAGCACAAGGTTGCAAATTCACCTACTCAGTTAGGTAAGTGTGCGTACGGTTACAAACTGTTAACTTTGTATTTCAATGAAAACCTAGAGCAAATAAGTTAACAATTTTGAAAAAAAAAACAATGTTATCAAACTGGATCTGATAAATAAGGTGAACAGACCTGCGTCACATTTGTGCGGTCCAGGCAATCTATGCAGTTGGACCTAACGACGCCACTTTGGTCCAACAATATCTCTCCTTTAGAGTTCATAAGGAAATATCTACTCCGCTGGCCCAGAAATGAATCAAGAGCAAATTACTTGCCACAGTTAAACTTGAGTGGTTGAAGTGGATACTAAAGTGGTATTATTAGGAAAAATAAAGAGTGGAATATTCGTTATTTAGAAATTACCCTTGTTTCTGAATAGCTTCCTCAATTTCATCATAGAGAACTTGCAAGTTATCAAAGTTCCCTCCGCCACAAATATGATGGAAATCAAAGTGCACATACCTGTTAGAAAAGGACAACATTATTAGCATAGAACAAATGAATGTTATGTGACACATAATCCCTAGGAGATAGTAACTACTACTTCACTACTTGCAACTTTGCAAATAAAAATCGATAGAATAGCTAAGCATTTTCAGGAAACATAAGCTCATAAAGCACCTGATATCAGGAAAGTTCTGCATTTCAGCAGCAAATGCATTGCTTAAATTTCCTTCATCACCTTGCTGCAATAAAAGAAAGGTCAGACAAACTGTCATCTGTCTGCTGTATGGACTGAAAGAATAATCTGATTATCTGACTGAAAGTTTGATATTTTCAAGAGGTCAAGACGTAGCTACAGACAATTTTATTTTTCTGTTTCAGTCTTCAATTTACTAAAACAGGCTAGAACTGGGTGTAATAACATGAGCAGTTCACATTTTTTTACACATGGACTGCTCGCTCTGTGCTTGATTCTACACAAGTCCTTTCATATTGTAGCTTAAAATGTAAAGACTGCAATAAATCAGCATATTATGAATTGATTTAATCACAAAACAACTCGCAATTCCAATATGAATTCAAAAACTTACTTTATCGGTCAGATCAATAACCATTGTATCTCCATATCTTTGTGAAAGATCGTGAAAGTGGCGTTCAACAACCTTCGTCTGTGAGCGATAATAGTTTGAGAGAAGTCAGCAGGTTGTATTCAGTGAGAGTGGCCATTAGATATACACGTTGATGCCAATATGTTCCTACCATTTCTTCATGTTCAATAATGCTGGGTCGTGGTTTGTAGCTTAAATCCACTATCTGCTCCCAGAGAAGTGGAATAGAGCCCCGAACCTAACAAGGGAGTTGTAAAATATTAATCTAAATGTCGTCACATAACATAGCATTTATAGGATTAATATCACGTTTCCTTTGAATATGTCATGATCATCCAGCAAAGAAGCTTATCTCATTATATCATGAAATCACCTGTATAAATGAGGACGTTAAACCTTCATACTCAACCAGCTGTTCTGTCTCGACAAAATTGGCGGTGGCACCTTCAAGATTTGCACCCCTTCTCCACATTCTTGTCCCTGCAATGAATGGGTGGATGACAATGATAAGTTAGTCCCAGTTGCTAATATCCAATTGAAATGTTAGGGAAAAAATGTACAACCTAAACGCCTGTTGCATCTCCGAGAGAATAAAGTTATTCTGACTAGTCTATCCTTCAAGGTAAATTGCTCTGTCTGAAAACGTAAAATAGTCAAGGATGGACCAACTCCTGAAGCATATTTCCTCCAATGCTGAAATACAAATGATGGGGACAGCATTGCATATTGGCACAATGGAAAGAGAAGCCAATGGCCAGAAGGCAAGTACACAGTACACAGTAACAAGTGCAGATATAGTTATTACTGTATTATATTTTCATGGAATTTGTTGAAATTTTAGGATATTTCCTTGGATCAGTGGGGTAATGAACTCATCAAGCTGCAACAACATATAAAAATAGGTAAGTCATCTGAAAATGAAAATCAGAAAAACGTTTGTATTCTCTTCAAATAGGATTACCTTAGTTTCAATAAGCTCCTCTAACAAATTCCTGTTCCAAACAAACCGTGGATCAGCCTGAAAAATAAACTTAACTACTTGAAGAGCAGTGACCATGAAAGAACGCTTTTGGTAAGTTGCCTGATTCTTTATAAGGAAAGACTAAATCAGGCAGGGTTGTAACGTAATAAAGGCTTGTACAGCTTTATGGTTTTATAGAAAGTCTCTGATTCTCTTGTTGATCACTTCAGAATGCCAAGTATTAGGAACTCGTAGTGTGGATGTGAATCATCAAAAATACACCGATCTCAACCAAGAATGTCTGGTGAGGATGTGCCAGCTCACAATGACAGAAGAATAGAGTATATATAGAGAGATAGTGTGACTTTAGTCTTTACAGTCTCAATTGTGAAGCACAGGCGTTTAAACTGTTACAGGGGTATTTTTAAGGTTTTGCTCTTTTTATATTAATTTACAGTTGCATGTGCATGTATACTGGTTAGGATGTGCTTGCACTGAAATTGTATTTTGAAATTAAGCATAAATGTAAGATTAATAACAAAACTAAAAAGAACAAAGACAGTAGCCAAAAGATCCAAATACTACAGGCTGTATCTTTACTCCAATGAACGTGGAGGTGGTGGTGATACACCCCCCCCCCCCCCCCGGCACAATATGCTCACCAGCTATATTTGGGTTCTAAAATATGTTATATTGTTACTTTTATAGTTTTGCTATCTGTAAAAAAAAAAACTAAGTCTACTTCTACACTAAATATTTGCCTCATCTTCACTGGGCAGTTGCACCCTTCTACACCTAAAGTTACATGCAGATTTCTATGCAACTTTGTCTTTATGATGTGCAGCCTGGTCGACTTAGAAAACCTGTTTCTCATGTAGCTAGGACATATCAAATTCATTGTGTTGATGAGTATGTAACAACTCAAGTATAATAAGACAGTTGAATATTAAAATGCAAATAATAAACCAATATTAACCTGCTTCCATAGTGGCTTATGTACCCTCCCCGCAGCCAGCTTTGATGCCCTCTGCAAGCTACAAATAACGAGAGCTCATATAATAGAGAAAACAACAGATCAACAAATTTATCATAATTCTGCGATGCATGAAACTACATAATAAACATTTTTCAGCTGCCTTTTTCCAGAGACACACATAACAGAATACTTACTTTAATGTCAAATCCCTGTCATACGAATAATAAAGTCCGCAAGTAGTTTCTGCAATTCTCAAGAGAGACATGAAGTATGCCTCATCTCGTTTCTGCAGGCAGATGTATAAACAAGTTAAAATGCACTCTCACAAGACAAAAATATCATGTAAAGGTAATCATGTTCCGGTTATCAAACAATGTGAGTCAAATTGCATCAAATATTCATTTATTCCATACTTCCTCTGAAGTTAAATGCTTTATAGCCTCGTTGCAGCACAAGAATTTCATCGAATTCGCATGGTAAACTGTGGAAGCCCCATAAGAGCCAGCATCCTTGCGAGAAGTGATGACAAGTACGTAGCTTCCTGATAAGAACAAAGTTTTGAAATGTGGAACAGCCGCTCCGGCATAAAAACCTGATTTCCAGAAATGTTCTTGAAAAACAAACTAGCAGTGCTAAGGTGGAAACATACAGAAAGGCACAAGAAAATCTAGAAAAACAGGGCAACAGAATATAAAAACATTATGTTTAACTGATGACGGCCAATCAAAACATATTTCCAGGATTTACCTAGTGACATAAGTTCAATTAACCCAAGCAGCAACATTTATGGATTGCTGAACACCTGAGATTCATGCGCAACTCAGCTAACTTTACAGCACAAAGTAGAGAGCTTGCATTGTAACGACCTGTATTTGGGGGTTTTCGTTTTTTGTTCGCCCTGGCTATTTCAGTCATCACTGTACCCCAAGAGTTTATCCTTTCTGGCAAATACGGCACTCAGACTATGCAGCGCATGGGGACATACAAACCCAATTCAAGTCAATAAATTATAGAAGAAATCTAGCTGCAAATGCAGCTTCACAAAGCACAGCACATAATCGGTGTGTGATCAATTTCTAGTTTTGAAAACAGTATCTGCTGAATTATATGTTGCCAAAAATGGAAGTTTGTGTACCAAAACACTGTGCATCTTGATGCAGCTTTCTTTAATGTAACAATTGTAAGTTACATGCTGCAACAACTTTAGCATTTGTAGACTGCCTGAACATGCTTCTGTTCATCCATACTAGTACAGAGGCAGACAAAGAACAACAAAGTATAAGCAGGTAAATATTATCTCCATCCCAAATTAGTTGTCTTAGATTTGTCCAGAAACGGATGTATCTAGACAAATCTGAGACAACTAATTCGGGCAGAGGGAGTAGCTATCAGTCAGTCACACAATGTTTGCTTGATGCCACCTCTGGATACAAATGGGCGTGATGCGATCATTCAAGTTACAGAGAGAACATTGGCTTCACAAGCAATTTAGATCCAATTCATGTCTAAGAAGCAAACTAAAAAGATTAAAGACTAGAATATCATAAAGCTACATGTACTTCGTTCATAAGAAAATTTGAGCGAGAATGGGAAACCTTCCCAGTTCCATTACTATGACCTATCAATTACAGGACTTCAAGTTCAGCAAAAACAAAAGAAACAGAGCATGCAAGTGGCCATCAGAAGACCAACATGTGAGATAATAGCTGAAACAGAACAAGTGGGACACAACAACTGGATACAAAGGAAATGGTCTTCATGATAGAATCATCGACTATACTTCGAAGAAAAATTTTGCATCCTTTGACATCTCATTTAGCTGATCCAAGTGATCCAATAAAATTGGTTTTACAAAAACTTCTCACGGAATGCTGGGTATGAAAATCTCATATAAATGAAACAAATGAAAATTCTAAATCAACCGCAAATTTATGCTTTTACTCGAAATAGCAGTGCCCACCAATTGCTTGCGCATGAAAAAACTTTCATTATCTTTCTTTTAGATGGCGTTTGGTTCATCGGTTATCCCTCGGTTGGACAGGGATAGCCAATTTTCTGAGGGATGCCACTCGTTTGGTTTACAGGGATGAAAGGATAGGGATAGCCAAGATGCTGAGAATATTCCTCAAAAAACTGGTTGGCAAGAGCCGGCAAAATATGGCGGATGAGGGCAGGCAGCCACGCTCGCGTCGCAAGCGAATCATTTCTTTCGAGTCAGCTCTCCCGAACGAAAAGCATCTCAGTTTATCCACCTCTCCGCGCTCTCTTTCTCATGCTGGGCGGCGGCGCCGGCGCCGGCCGGAGAAGAGTAGCAGCGAACCGGATCCAGCCGGACCTCGCGTTCCCCGACGACGGCCGCCACACAATCACGCGTTCCTCAACGACGGCCGCCACACAATCAAGCTCTGCATGCCTCTGCTGGGTTAGGCTGCGGCTGGCTCGGTGCCTCAATCCTCTCAATTCCCATGCTCGAATTCCCCTGTATGAAATTCTACTCTCTGATTTATCGCTCTACGAACTGCAGCCCGATCTGTTATTATGTGTGTGTATACTAATTTATGCGTCAGGACGTGTGGCTGATTGTGCGTGTGTGCTTGTGTATATGTATCTTGAAGTTTTTTTTACTAGTACTACCGTGAATAAATACTACACACAAGAAAAAGAGGCTATCTGAAAGTGTAGTTCTATTTTTCAAACTTGGCATGTCAAAGTTAAACACACAAATAATTATCCCTAGCCACCTCTCCTCACCCTTTCAACCAAACAACAAAACATGGATATTCAACCAATCCAATCCCACCCAATCAAACAACGAAAAGTGGTTATCCCTAACCACCTGCTTGAGATATCCTTAGCCAACCCAGCCTCGCCATCGAACCAAACGCCACCTTAACTCACATGGGGATGTATCATCATACTGTTAAAATACTGTATTACATCATTATTTGGAGTTAAAGTTAAAATTGGGAATTGGCACCATTTATGCGCGATATTATATTGGAACAGAGAATTTACTTTTAACAATGAAATAGATCAACCGTGGGATGTTTTGGCTTTTGTGGGATTTTCTAGCTAATACTCCCTCCGTTCCATAATGTAGTGCCTATAGATTTTTACAAAAGTCAAGCATTACAAACTTTGACCACGTTTATAGAGAAAAGTAGGTACATCTAGAATACCAAATGCACATCATTGGATACATCGTGAGTTATATTTTCAGAATGTACATGTTTGGTATTGTAGATGTAGACGGTTTTCTCTATACACTTGGTCAAAGTTGGCAAAGTTTGACTTTCACAAAAATCTATAGGCACTACATTGTGGAATGGAGGGAGCATCATTTTTTCTAGATGACCTTTATGTACTTTTAGTTTCTATCAGAATAGGTGATCAAATATACTTCTTATCGGTTGAGTTTAAATAGCTACTCCCTCTGTCCCAAAATATAAGAACGTTTTTAACACTACACTAGTGTCAAAAACGTTCTTATATTATGGGACGGAGGGAGTACAAACTTTAAGAAGGTTTTATTCAATCATAGCAAGTGTCAGTAAATTATGGGAGTGCCATTTTTTTCTGAGAATTCTAGCATAATTTTCATTAGTTGTGATATATACAAGATACAAGCAATATAGACTGTCAATCGGTTCCTTCTGTGAGGCACGGATTTCAATCTCGAAGTACATGTAACACATAACAGATGTTAAATGGCTATGTATAATTCATATGATAGACGGCGATATAAACAGCGATCACAACACAACTCTAGGGCATGAGTTTCATGACCATGTTTTTCTAAAATATTACTCCCAATATATCTCGGTTTAGGTTGATCTACATGTTCAGGAACATTAGTCCTAGTGTGCACACATTGTCATCTTCTTTGATCTTATTTGTGTAGGTTTGAGTCTCTCCTTAACGAAAGCTAAACACGAACCTTTCTTTAGGTTTTAGTCTTTCTTATATCGAAAACTTGAAAGCAGAGTTTAAATTTGATCTCTAACTGGTGCAGCAAGCTTTTTAGTATGTTTGCTTTTGAGAGGGTGGTACATTTTCAACATGTCTTTCCAGGGAAGCTTTTCAATATGCAGAGGTACAGATACTATGCCAGATGGTCCAAGCATCCAATATGTGAAATCGCACTGTAGTGAAATTTAATGATAACAGAGATTTATGGTTGGTTGCTTTTCTTTTTTTTCTGTGATTTTTCTAGCATGCTTCTCTTCTTTCTGGTTAGTCCATCATTTACTTTAATTTATAATGGAGAGTGTTAGTCCTAGAGCTGCATAAGTTGTCATTATTTTGATCTTGTTTGCATAGGTTCGAGTCTCTCCTCAACAGAAGCTAAACACGAATCTTTCTTTAGGTTTGAGTGTTTCTCCTTTATTGAAAGCAAAGTTTGGACATGCCGGGCCCGTTTCAAGCAAACTTTAGAATTGATTCCTTCCACCTGTTTCTGCCCGTTTGAGCTTTTGATGAGATAGCTGGCCGGGTTGCTCAATGTTTGGAACAAAAAATCGAAAAAAAATGTAGTTTAGCTACTAGTAATATATGAATGAAAGGAGCTTTCTGAACACATTTCAGAGAAGGGTTCAGTTCTGGGGATAGTTCTTTTAATTGTTTCGGCGAGCTGACGGCACGGGCAAATGTTGACAGTTTGACTCACCGGCGAGCAACCTGATCATACCGGCCACTCCGTATATCTTGGAGACCTTACAGTCGCTCCCGGCAGCGGCTTCCTCTGCACGCGAGCAAACGAACAGGTAAGCAAAACACCCACTCACGAGCCGAACACGCGACACCAATCAAATCCAGGAGTGAGCCCACTGGAAATGCGCCGCTGGGAAGCTGCCGACAGTCTAGGGCGGGCGTGACCTGGGGAGAGGGCGCGGAGGGAGCCGTCGGAGCGGGCGACGGCGAAGGCGCCGCCGCCGTCGAGCGAGCGGAAGACGTAGCGGTCGCGGAACTCCCGCAGCTCGAGCTCCCGGCTGCAGGATCCCGGTGGCAGGGGCTCGTCGGCGAGCAACGGGGCCTCGTCGGCGTCGGTCGCCATCGGCGTGCGGGCTTGGGCTTGGCTCTGGGCTGGGCTGGACTGGTCTCTCGCCGGATCCGGGGAGAGAGGAGAGAGAGAGCGGGGGACAGGACAGGAGGGGTGATGACTCACGTCGCACTGCGTGTGGGCCAGCCTCGGATTTACTCAGTGGGGCCAGGGGTAGCTGACGGAAAGGGACCCGCGGGACGCGAGCTGCCACTACCAGGTGTTTCGCGGGGCGCCGGGCGGCTTCGGTGTGACTCGGTCTTTTTCCTCTTCGGAGATGGAGACTGCGGGCGGGTGTGCGCGACTCGTTCTTTGTTTTTATTTCCCGACGCCGCGCGACCCGTTCCTGTCTCTGTTTCTGTTGCGGCGGGCCCCGGTTCGGATTCCCCAAAGCTCGTGGGTGCTTTCGTACCGAGTCGGATCTGGTTCAAAGAGCCCACTACGGGAGGTACGACAAACTTTCAACAACTAGTAACGTGTACGTGCAAATGCACGTATCTAAAATTGATCTTCATTCAGTTTTTACGCTGGTAATAAATCTAAACTAGAACATCACTAAATAACATATATCTTTTATTTAAAATTATGGCCTCACCCAGAAATGCAAAGAAAACAAAATTCCAATTATCATTTGCATGCAAGCCACATATTGATCAAAGCAAATAGTGGAACACAGGAAAGTTATAATTTTTGTATGCACAATTTTATCCGGTCGAGCTAAGCAAGATCATTGAAGTGCTCCTTGCACATACAGTTTTATAATTTATAAATGTAATTCTTCACTTTCCAGATTTAGATATTAAGGAATCCTGCTACTATAGAGATCTTATTTGAAGATGAGATCATTCAAATATGTTCACACAGATTATTTGTTATGGTTGCAAAAAAAAATAGCTAGACATGCGTATGAATATATAACCTAGAGTTGTAGGAGAGAGAATAGAATAAACTATATTATGGTATTTTCAAAGTATAGATGCATTAAGGAGGGTGAGTCAGGCTAGATCTATACGATAATATCCTTAATGTCTATAAGTGTAGTCCTCTTTTATGCGGGTTTCCACTTTAAGCGGAAATATGTTCACATGGTTGACAACAAACATCAATAACGAACTCTTTATATTAATATTTCAATTATACATCGAAAAACTGAATTCAGGTCTGTATGCCTATATGATAGGCTTACAATTCCATGCATGACTCAATCCCATTGTTTGATGCCACATCCAGCTGTAACTCTTCCGTATAACAAGACATACTTTGTATAAGGGTATATGCATTCATGGTATAGGTCACCTTGTCCAGTAAATATCCTGCATTCATCGTCATCATCATACACTGGTTGCCCATCCTGCGTGTCGTGCAAGCATTCTGGGAAAGCAATAACATTAAATCAGCTTCATGTTTGGATGTGAGCATCATCATTTCTCCTACTGAAAATTTTAGTGCTGTAACGCGAGGATATTTGTCATTGATAAGGAGCATATTTGTCCAGGCTTAAAGGTTAAATAATCTATCATTAGTTGCATATAATTTGATTAAGGGTCAAAAATATAGATTCACCCAAAAGTTTTAAGCTAGATTTAGTAGTTATTAAACACTGGAATCTCTAAAAAAGACTTGTATTTAGGAATGGAGGGAGTATATACCACAATGACAACACACGGGAAACTACACAGTGTCGTATAAATGAATTAAGTAATGGGACAGGAATAATGAAAGGAAATATACCGTCCACTTCGGCGGGGGGCTCCATAGGCTCAAATATTCCAGCATCATAGGACTCTTCACCATTGTCGTGGCAACCTGGTTGCACACCACCGGCATGGTAGAAACAAAGTTGAATATCACATGGCAGGTGCACTCAATTACCACGCAAACACAGTTACTTTTGGCAAAAATTGAAGATCAATGGTCTTTTAGTGGGACTAATTAAATTACATGTAAGATCAATGGCATGTGTAATTGGTGAGGGGACTCCAGATCCACCTGTTGGCTCAGCAATGTAGGACTGTTCAGATAATGCATGGCGTTTTCCCATCTTATGCACACGTTTCCTCTGCAAGACAACTTCTTTTTCTTTCAGCATCATTTGATCATATTGTTCTCTCATGCGACGCTGTTTCTTCTCAAAAGATGCCTCTGAATGGGATACATGGTCAGAAAATTGTGTCTATAAAATCAAAATGAGTCAATTAGTACTGAATCCTCAACATACCTTTCATTTGAACAGAGCTAAGTGAGTTACTTCCAGGCAGAAAACTTTCTTGTATGTTCGCCCCTTGAGCTTGTGACATGTCAAATACCCATGAACATCCATCGTTTGTCGTTCGTAAGTGGGATTTGTGTGCAGCCAAACAATATGACCATCTGTCTGCATAGATGACCCATTGCATGTCGAGTTTAGCATATGGCTGACAACAGATTGTGTTGTTTGAAGATAAGCAATACCTACAGAAAGACAATGCATCATATGGCTTTCATATGGTTGAAGATGAGCAATACGTACAGAAAGACGGTGCATCATATGGTGCTAGAAAATATTTGTTCAAATTACCAGGTGATACTTGGGTGCTAGTGGTTGCAGCTTTCTTTTCTAATCAAGCAATCTGGATCTTCTTGCAGTGCTCTGCTTTCTCCTCATCGGATAGACATGCATACCACGTTTCAGAGCTTCGTCTTTTGCCCCCAAGAGCGACATTTTCAGATGGATGGTCGGTATAAGCCGAGGTTGCAGCTGCATCTATGATACGTATGATAGGTTAATCTCTCAATATAGTAGTGTAGCATAGAATATTGAAATATTAGTCAGAATATTAAAATTGCAGCATGTAAAGATAAAGAACGAATCGGTTGTGTTTGAGTTGGCTATGTTGCTCAAAGGGGTTGGTGGCACATCCGGTGATGAAGAAGCATGCGTTTGAGAGACCTCCTCGGGGTTAATACTAACGACAGATGCAGCCTTCTTGTGTGCTCAGGCCATACACCGCTTCTGGTTTTACTCCGCTCTCTTCTCATCGGACATTCGTGCGTACCAATTTTTACCACTTTTTGGTTTTTCAACACCTTGATTTACAACTGAGTTGGTTATGTTGCTCAAAGGGGTTCGTGGCACATGCAGTGACGAAGAAGAATGTGCTTGATTTGCAGTCTCCTGAGTAGGTGTATTCGTCAGATCTTTAAATGGGGAACGATCCCCTGATTGTAATGCATGCGAACAATGATTCCTCATCTGTGGCATGTTAAAGAAATGGGGAACAACGTACATCATTAGAAATATTCATGCAATATTGAGAAGCTCAATTCTTAAATGTTGCAAACAAAGTAAGCAGAATCTCAAGTAAATATGAATATGTGACGAAAAAGACCTTAGATGTTGCAGATGTTGATGAGCAATATTCTGTAGCTGTAGAAATAAAGTATGCGTAGTTAGGGAGGAAGAGGAAACTGAATTTGTTTTCATTCTGTCAAAATTATATATTTCAAAATGTCATTCAGTTTTGCCTCATATGCTTTTTATGTAAATTTTTGAATGTTGAAACATATGTTTCATGAATCTTGGAACATATTAGCTTGCACAAATTTTAGAAAAAAAGTACTACATTATTTTCCCGTATAAAATTCAAGAAAGTGATAGCAGCAGACTGGTTAAGAGAAGAGGCTTCAGAAGATGTTGCAGAGGTGTGGAAGAAGGTAATACTTAAAATAGAATTTTTTAGGTCAAATCAAGTTGCATCTCTAACTGAAGATGAAAGGTTTAATGTCACGAGTGTACCAAGCAGAGAGCACGTATTTTGCAAGCAGAGAGGCTGCAGGGTGCCTTTTATGCATTCAACAAAAGGACTATGTAGATGCATCCTTTTTCACCTCCTATATTCACCATTGCCTCTCCCATTTCCTCTCTCCACCGCCTCCTCTCAACCCATCCCGGTAAGACCCACCTTCGCCTTGTCGATGCATACAACCTTTCATGACCTAAATAGATCTACCTTTCATGTCAAAATATAATGCTTGCTCACAACCCATGACTCAATCTCTTGAAACAACAAAACAAGTGTTCTTTTTAATTGAAACTACAATGTGGTATTTTTTTAACTCATACTACAATGTGCAGATTATATATTTAGATTATATATTTGAGCAGCAGTGACAAAAAAAACATCGCTGCCGATACTATTTTGGATAACCCAGTATAGCAAAACTTTGGCCTCCTTTTCCTGTAGTTAGGCAACTTCAGGAGCATAGCAACACAATGGATGGGAAGGTAAGCAACAAAACATCAAATGTATGAGTTGCTTGGACTACAAATTTCTGAAATCCTCACTAATTCAGCAATAGAAACTTACCTGCAACTCCGGCGGAGTGGTGGCGTGGCGAAGGCAGAGTGGCGGCGGCCAAGCTGTGGCTGGGGAGGCGGCGAAGGGCGCGGTGGGGCGGCTCCCACGGCTGTGGAGGCTCCGTGACCATGGCGAGGCGGGATCCATGGTGGCGAGGCTCCCGGTGACCTGCGGCCGCTTCCCGTGGCTCCGGCGGTGCGAGGAGGCGGTGAACGGCGCGGCTACGGGAGACGAACAGCGCGGCAGGAGGAGGAGGTCGTGCGGGAGAAGGAGGAGGTCGTGCGGTCGGGTGGTTTTCTTTTTATTTTACTGCGGGGCAGATTAGGATCGATCGACTGTGGCTTATTGCGTGGTTGGTAGCGTTAAACATAAAATGATTAAGGGCCATTAGATTTTGATGACGAATGGACGTGATTATTTGGATCTGCCCCCTCTCTTCCTTTTATAGTGGTAGTGGATAGTAGATAAATGAAGAGAGATCATTACGGAGTGGTTCTAGAAGAGCGATTATTACCGAGTTATTTGTGAAACCGTATATCTTAGTACCCTGGAATAACAAGATTCGTCGTGTCAAAACGGATCTTGTCACACATCTCGCAAATTCTTTTCTTTTTTACTTTGTGTTTTACTTGTAATTAAACCCTAACCGTCACATAGTCTGTCTACAAATATTCAAGGTTCCATAGATCCAATCTAAAGGAAAGAAAAATGATATTGTCGCCTTCTTCTTCCTCGCGATGGTATTCAGCTAAGCTTAGCCCGCCTAGCACCGAGGCACCAACCATTACTCTCCCCTTTCCATGGCTAGCACCGCATGTGATCATTCCTCCCTCCCATCCATCATCGCTCTTGTGAGGTCGGAGCTCTTGTCTATGTATATATATGTATGGTTGGCATTGTAAGTTGAGGGTGTGGTTGCTTCTCGATTAGTCCCATGCCTAATCCTAGTCGGTCCCTATTAATTACGCATTCGTCACCATTGGCCTTCCTTTGACCGTCAATCTTTATTTGCCGCCCTTCCTCATCCTTGCATCATGATAGAGACAAAGGTGCCTCGTCTTTCGATGAGATGATGATTGTCGTTTTGAAGGAGTAGACTTTGACGATCTGACTAAGTACGTGCGAGGACGTCGCGCCTTAGCAATCGCTAAACCAATTCCGAGAGGTTATTGACCACGCCGGAGCACGATCAACCAGACCACGAGGGTCTATTTCCTGCGAGAAAACGAAGAACAAGCAAGAAACTAAGATTGCAATCTGGATATTGCGAATATAAGATGAAAGCTTTATTGATCAAGATGGGGTTATGTGACGTCTTGGTCTGGTCGTTGAACACAAACGAAGTACGCGAAGTTGCAGCTATGGCGAACTTTTAATCTAAACAAAACTCAAAGTCTAAACGACGCCCTAAGGGCTGTATATATAGAGGAAGAGGGGGGAATTTCGTGGCCCTTGGGGAATGGGTCCGAAACCAACCCTATCTCTTGTTTCCCCACACATACGGACTCTAAAAACAGCCTATACTCAAGTATTTCGAAATTATATGGGCCTGGCCCAAAAATAAGGTGACGCAGCACCTAGAATAGCCTCTGGACGAAAGTTATGAAGTAGCATCTTGTATATTTCATCCAAGGCTTCATGCACTCATTATGGTGGATTCAACATCCTGAAATCATCACTTGCAACTCTGTTCTTGTTCCCCTTGCGCATGCCATCATCTCCATGCTTGTTCTTCCTCCAATGTTCATCCTTCTCCAAGCTAGGCCCTTCACTTGTAAGCAAAACAAATGTATCCAATTTAGGTAGCATCATATTCTCATAAACATTAGAATCATTACCAAGAAACGAAAGTACCTGATAATTTAATTGGCGTGCGCGAGCTCTAGTAATTGGTCCAGTATGTATAGCAGCAGGGGCTGTGGGTGTAACAATGGTATTGATGTCATCATCATCATCCCCTTCTTGAAATGAAGTCATCCTCGATGGAAGCTCATCTTCCTCACCCAAATAAGGCTTCAAATCTGCAATGTTAAAAGTGGGACTAACCCCAAAATCTGCAGGCAGCTCAAGTTTATATGCATTATCATTTATTTTCTCTAACACCTTAAAAGGACTATCAGCACGAGGCATTAGCTTTGATTTGCGCAAATCAGAAAACCTATCCTTACACAAATGTAACCAAACAAGATCTCCAGGTGCAAACACAACATATTCTCTACCCTTATCTCCAGCAAGTTTATATTTAGCATTCATACGCTCAATGTCTTCCTTAGTTAACTCATGCATTTTTAAAATCAATTCAGCACGTTGTTTAGCATCAAAATTAACCTTCTCTGAAGATGGAAGAGGCAACAAATCAATAGGTGCACGAGGTAGGAAACCATACACAATTTCAAAAGGGCACATCTTAGTAGTAGAATGCAATGAACGATTATAAGCAAATTCAATATGAGGCAAGCATTCTTCCCACATTTTCTTATTATTCTTCAAAACAACCCTAAGCATACTAGACAATGTTCTATTGACTACTTCAGTTTGTCCATCAGTTTGGGGGTGACAAGTAGTACTAAAAAGCAGTTTAGTCCCCAACCTAGCCCATAAACATCTCCAAAAGTGGCTAAGAAATTTAGCATCACGATCTGAAACAATAGTATTTGGCACACCATGCAAGCGAATAATTTCACGAAAGAACAAACCAGCAACATTAACAGCATCATCACTTTTATGACATGGTATAAAGTGTGCCATTTTCGAGAATCTATCAACGACGACAAATATGCTATCCCTCCCCTTTTTGTTTGAGGTAAACCTAAAACAAAGTCCATACATATATCCTCCCAAGGAACACTAGGTACAGGCAAAGGCATATATAAACCATGAGGATTGAGTCGTGACTTAGCTTTTTGACATGTAGTGCGGCGAGCAACAAATCGCTCAACATCCCGTCACATCTTTGGCCAAAAGAAATGTGTATCAAGTACGTCCTCCGTCTTCTTCACGCCAAAGTGTCCCATTAACCCTCCTCCATGCACCTCCTACAACAACAAAAGACGAACGGAGCTAGCTGGAATGCATAGCTTGTTAGCACGGAACAAAAATCCATCATTAACGACAAACTTGTTCCATATCCTACCTTCGTTACAATTCTGCAATACATCTTTAAAATCAGCATCATGCACATATTGATCTTTGATGGTCTCCAAACCAAATAGTTTGAAGTCAAGTTGTGAAAGCATAGTATAGCGATGAGACAATGCATCAGCAATAACATTTTCTTTACCCTTATTGTGTTTAATGACATAAGGGAAAGTCTCAATGAACTCAACCCATTTAGCATGTCTACGATTCAGTTTAGCTTGACTTTTAATATGTTTCAAAGATTCATGATCAGAATGTATACCAAATTCTTTGGGCCATAAATAATGTTGCCATGTTTCTAAAGTCCGAACAAGAGCATATAATTCTTTATCATAAGTAGAATAATTCAGACTAGGCCCACTCAATTTTTCAGAAAAGTATGCAACAGGCTTGCCATCTTGTAATAACACACCTCCTAATCCAATTCCACTAGCATCACATTCAAGCTCAAATGTCTTATTAAAATCAGGAAGTTGGAGTAAAGGAGCATGTGTCAACTTATCTTTCAACACCGTGAAGGCTTATTCCTGTGCGGTACCCCAAACAAAAGGCACATCCTTCTTTGTAACCTCATTGAGAGGTGTAGCAATGGTGCTGAAATCTCTCACAAAATGCCTATAGAATCCAGCGAGGCCAAGAAAACTCTGCACTTGTGTGACCGTTTTGGGCTGTGGCCAACTCTCAATAGCTTCAATCTTGGCTTCATCAACTTCAATTCCCTGTGGAGTAACAACATAGCCAAGAAAAGACACTCGGTCGGTGCAAAAGGTGCACTTCCCAAGGTTACCAAACAAACGTGCATCACGTAGAGCAATAAAAACAACACGTAAATGCCCCAAATGTTCCTCCAACGATCTGCTATAAATCAATATGTCATCAAAGTAAACTACCACAAATCGTCCAATGAAAGCACGTAAAACTTTGTTCATTAATCGCATGAAAGTACTAGGTGCATTAGTTAACCCAAAAGGCATGACTAACCACTCATATAATCCAAACTTAGTTTTAAATGTTGTTTTCCATTCATCCCCCAATTTCATACGAATTTGATGGTATCCACTACGCAAATCAACTTTGGAGAATATTGTAGAGACACTCAATTCATCAAGCATATCATCTAGCCTAGGAATAGGATGACGATAACGAATAATAATATTATTAATGCCTCTACAATCAACACACATATGCGAGGTACCATCCTTTTTCGGCACTAGAATAATAGGAACATCACAAGGACTAAGGGATTCGCGTATATAACCTTTGTCGAGAAGCTCCTGTACTTGACGTATAATCTCCTTCGTCTCCTCTGGATTGGTACGGTATGGGCGCAGTTTAAAGTGAAGCACCGGGAATTAAGTCAATCTGATGCTCAATCCCTCGAATAGGCGGTAATCCTGGTGGCACGTCTTGTGGAAAGACATCGGCGAACTCCTGTAAAATGTTAGTGACAGCAGGAGGCAAAGAGGAAGGCACGTCCTCGAATGAAAATAATGCCTCTTTGCACACAAAAGCATAGCAAACAGATTTGCTGAAATCTAGCTCATCAATATCAGATTTGGTGGCAAATAAACATGCACTTTTCAATTTAATTTCAGAAGCAACACTAGATGGTTTATTATTAGGCTTCATTTGTTGCTCAAATTCTTTTCCCACAATCTGATTTTCACTCTTATTCTTCTCCTGTTTTGCTTTATTAGCTCTATTAATATCATCTTTCAAAATGGAATCAGGAGTCATAGGAAGCAAAGTATTTTTATCCTTATGAATAAGAGTATACTGATTGTTTCTACCATGGTGTACAGAATTTTTATCAAATTGTCATGGTCAACCAAGTAATAAGGAACATTCTTGCATAGGTACGACATCACAATCAACATAATCAGCATACGTAGAGATACTAAAATGTACACGAACAGTACGTGTTACCTTAACCTTGCCGCTGTTGTTGAACCAATGGATGTAGTAAGGATGTGGATGTGGTCCTGTGGTGAGAGATAGCTTCTCCACCATCTCCATGCTAGTCAAGTTGTTGCAGCTCCCTCCATATATGATGACGCGCACAGGACGTTCCTTCACAACTCCCTTTGTATGGAACAAATTATGCCTTTGATTTTGCTCAGCTTGTGTAACATGCACACTCAAAACACGTTGAGCAACTAAACATTCATACCTGTCAGCATCTTCAGGAGCCATGTATTGTGTCTCATGATCAGAATCATCTCCACCGTGTTCTTCACTTGTAATAAGAGTCAAAGTCTCCTCATCATAGTCACTAGCGGACTCATACCCACCATCCTCAGTAGCAATCATCACACACTAAGATTTGCATTCTCGCGCATAATGTCCTTTTCCCTTACAATGACGACAAATAATATCACTTGTGTGCCCTGTTGATGCCATGGAAGAAAAAGAGCTTTGTGCAGGCCCGACAGGTGCGTTCTTGGCAGATAGTGGTGGTTGTGCCTGCTTTCTTGTATCACGGCTGGAGGTGGCACCTGATGGAGGTGCTAGTATAGTGGAAGTAGAAGATGCAGGCGGTGTCCATGAGGAAGGTCGACCTACAGAAAAATTAGTTCGCGCTAATGCTTGTCGATCCTACACTTCACGTTCAGCTTTACAAGCAAGATGGAATAAACGAGTGATATTAGTATACTCCTTATACTCTAGAATGGTCCGAATCTCTCTATTTAAACCACCCATAAAACGTGCAAGCATAGCTTCATTCTCCTCAACAATACCACATCTAATCATGCCAGTTTGTAATTCCTGATAATATTCTTCTACCGAATTTTCCCCTTGTCTCAAACGCTGCAGTTTTTGAAGTAATTCACTGATAATATGGTGGAACCCAACGAGTACACATAGCAGTTTTCAAAGCAGCCCAAGTAGCTGGAATAGGATATAATCTACAATGTTCAGACCACCATATACATGCAAAACTAGTGAAAGCACAAACAACAGCAGCAACCCGTCTCTCATTGGGATATTGTAAACATGTAAAACGTTGTTCAGTTTCTAACTCCCATGTAAGATATATATACCAGGAACATATCTACCCTCAAATGGTGGAATATTCAATTTCAGTTTAGGAATATGGTCATTATCTCGTACCTGAGGTGGTGGTGCAGGCCTACCATTGCGAATATATACCTGAGGTCGACCTGCTGGTGGTGGTGCTGGTGGCTGCACGTAGTTCTGATTTTGATCAACCTCATCCTCATAATCGCCCGCATAATCGTCATCCTCCTCGGCACCAGCAGTCGCTGTAGCAGGAGCCAAAGAAGAATCAACAGTAGGTGCAGTGACACCAGAATTTTGACTAGTCTCAATTGGAATGCGTTATGCTCGTCCCACTTGATTTGGAAGGCGGCGTTGGATATGTTGTTGTTATTGTAGAGGTGCGACAGGTGCAGTCGGTGGTGGTTGGGGAAGATGCTTGAGAAATTCATTAAAGTTGTTATCCAGCTTTGTCTCGAACGACTTCCCAATGCCATCTATATTCTCCATGGCCTCTTCAAATCTGTTTAGCACATCTTGCACCAGTCCACTCATCATTTGTTGAAATTTATCATGTAGCTGTTTGTTCGTCATCTTCTCCTAATCAGTCTCATCGGCTTGTGATCCTGCCATGGTTAGCAGCAATAGAAACACAAAAGAATATGATCCTACAGACTACTAGGAAGTGGTGGTGATGGTGGTGTGTCACAAATCCTTCAAGCGAATCTCAAATTCTTACCAGTTCTTACCCAGCAGCAAGTGGTGACCGACAACCGTTGTAGTCAAAACTCTCAAAGCTTGAATAGAGCGATTACCAAGGAGACACTACTAGGGAAAACCTTATACACAGAACTTTAGCAGTAGTGTGGGTCAAAAAAGCACGCTGGTGCTAAGTAGCAGTAGCGCGCCTGAGGAAACCGCGCTGCAGATAAAGATCTAGCAGTAGCGCGTCTGGCTGTAAACACGTTACTACTAAAATTCCCACGGCTTAGCCGATAGGCTACACATAGTAGTAGCGACCTATGACGAACCGCGCAACTGCTACTTTATTTGTAGCAGTAGCGTTTTAATATAAACTCGCTCTTGCTAAAGGTTATAAAATTAAATGGAAAGAAAATAGAAAGGTAATTGAAAATGAAAGAAATAGAATAAGGTGAAAGGAAAAAAATAAAATGTGAAGAAAACTAAATGAAAAGGGGAAAAGAGAAAGGAGTAGCGATGGCGTGTATAATGAAACAGCGTTGTAGCTAAGATAGCAGCAGCTTTTCACGAACGCAGCATCGCTACTTCGACTTAACCACGGGTTCGTCCTTCCCACATGCCACTTCCCCAAATCCAACTCTCTCCACTCGCCGCGTCCGTCGTCGGCCGTCGCCGCCGCCGCCGTCGGCCGCAAGCAAGCATCTCCGCACCCTATCGCCGCCCCAACCCAGATTCAACGCCGCCCCGCTCCCGACCTCAACGCCGCCCCGACCCGACCTCGGCGCCGCCATCCGCTGCGCCCGAGCCCGACCACGACCTCGACGCCGCCTGCCTCCTCGTCGCGAGCACCCGAGGTGAGCATGCCCGCTCCTCCCTCTCCCCTACCTCTGCCTAGGGTTTCTTTATATTTTAGTTGCATCAAATTAGTTAGGGTTCATGTAAGAGCGGAAACAAATCGGATGCGGATGCGGCTCAAATGAGTTAGGGTTCATGTAAGGGTGAAAACGAATCAAATTTCTAAGATGAATCATAAAACGAGTAAAATTTGACCACTTATTTCACTTTATAGTTGGATAATTGAAATATCCGCTACCACTTTTCACCCCTATAGGTTCATCAAATTAGATGGTAATTAGGGCAGTAGTTCCTAGGTACTAATTAGTTAGTAAGAACTAGGTACTAATTAGGTACTAGAATACTTTTATTTATAGTAAGTTTATTTTTAGTAAGAACTAGTTGAATTAATAGAACTAGTTAGTAAGAACTTGTTGCTATTTTTTAGTTAAATCAATTTTTCCCGCCTCGACGTGGACGATGCCTATCCCGCATCCTCGTCGTCGAGTCGGTGGAGGACGACACCTGCTTGACCAGATCGGCCATGTGCGGGACTGGGCTCCTCCGGGGTGGTACTGGGAGGCGCTACCTACCGGGGGGCGCAGGTTGGTGAGGAGCCAGCCTGTCGTTGACCCAAACCTTCTTTGGTGGCGGTCGCGTGGGCGATGGCGATCTGAGGCTCGAGGACTCGCGGAGGTGGTGCGTCACCGTGTCAGTGAGGAGGACGCGCACGTCCATCGCTACTTGTTTGCGTTGGAGCACAAGTCGTTCTCCAATACCTGGCAGGTTCTCCGGGGATCTCACTGGAGCTATGATCCCGTGATGGTTCCTTCTTTGTGGGTGTCCACCGCCCGCGCCGATACCCGTCATGTGCTAGGGTTTTAGTTGTATCAGTGATGTTATATGTATAACACTATACGTGATGTATTAGTGATAATATTCGACGATGTATGGACGCATGAGATGATTTACTTTTGCTTATTGAATGCATGCTAATTTGAGTTCTATAAGATATTTTGAAATGTATATCTTGTGTTGCTCAATATCCAAGTGGTCGGTCATGTTTGCAGGTTACACCTCCGAGTGGCCTATGTTTTTCAGTGTTGATTCATTTTCGTTCGGCAAATTTCAGCGCTTCGATATGTCCTATTTTAGCAAAGGTCATGCGGATTTTTCCGTGAATTTTGGCATGACTTGTGCGAATATGTAGGAAATATCGAGTGCCCCGGATTTGTGTGTTGAGTATCTGGTAGTTGTCTTGATCGATTTTCAATTAATGTTTTAACTATGAACATAGGAAATGTCGACGACGAAAAGGATTTGGTATTTGCAAATCTGCGAAGACAAGCGCGGCTGTGCAACGGAATCTTCCTAGATGATGATAGGCGCTTGACATCAAGTCTGGACGAGAACTTGAAGTGGATCTGATGAAGTCACAACGACATGTCTTTTTTCGTAATTAAGCATGACATCCGCTTCATTTGCTTCAACTTATATTTTTTTTACTATTCTACTAGCGTATCCCCTGCCATGTAAGAGTTTTTGTATTGGATAAGATATGTTTCAGTCATACTACAGAGGAAAAGAAAGTTTACTTGAAGACCGAGCATGGTTATATTTTCCATGCAAAATTATACAATTCAGACGACTACACCTATTTTGGATGTAAAACATGGCGAGCACTATGCAAGACTTATGCATTTGAGCTCGATATGGTTATCACCTTTGATATTCGTCCAGGAAGATGATATTGAAGGTAATACCGATAACTGGGTCGATGTCGAGGCGCCTCGATTATACCATTATGTAAGTTTCTCAACCATATTTATGTCTTTGATATTGTTTATTCAAAAATAGTTGACAACTAATTTGTATTGTCACTTATTTGGTGCAAGCAAACATGTCCGGTAGCTTGGTAGACAGGACCGTATATCTTGTCACGGGGCTGAACTCAAGCTGCGAGGAGCTCGGTCATTATGTTTCATGGCTTGAGGATCTTGATCTTGTCAAGACAAATTTTCTTCCTGCATTTAGAAATGTTAGTACTGAAATGTGCGACCAATAGTGTTCGTAATGAACTATGGTCACATCTATTTAAGAATGATGGTAAGATTTTTACTATTTGTCCTTAATGCATCTTTTCCATATATTATTTTTGAAGCTAAACTTCATTGCTAAGTATGTTATCATACGATGTTCTTCAACAGGGACTCCCGATGAATATTGTGCCTTATGGGATCGAGACTAAAGGTACCATGAGTATTATCAGCTTAGGGCCAATATATCCTACAGATTACTTTAGTGCATTCAAGATTAGCGACGGATACTTAATAGTGCAAGACTGGACCAAATATGTGATGGGGGAGCGCAGAGAAGTACTAGGTGGCAGCAAACATATGCGCTACCCACGATTAGGAGACAGGTTCATCTGCATGCTCCAGCTTGATCAAGGAGGAGAGCTATACATGGTTTATGTTATTTTACCTAAGAGAGAGCAACAGGAGTGATTAGCTAGCTAGAAATGAGTTTGAGGATGATGATGTGCTACACTATTACTATGATGATAAAATAGCTAGTGTTGGTGGTAATGACTATGATGACTATTATTAGCTAGTGTTAGTGGTGATTAAATAAATACTGTTGGTGGTAATGACTATGATGATGATTAAATAGCTTGTGTTGGTGGATTAGATTCAAGTGGAGGCAACATGTGGTGCACATCGAAAGTACTACTAGTCCAAACTAGATCAAGTTTGGATTAGTAGTATACTTTTGACATGCACCACATATTGCCTCCACTTGAACCTAATCCACCTTCATTCATTTGACACTTGTTATGGACATAATGATGTAAATCTCATAAGCGGTATTGTACCAATATTTGTGCGATGGCGCATAAATACACTAAAAAGAAAAAAAAAAAAAATACTAGTAGCGATGGATGAGAAAACACGCTACAAGTAGTTACCTTACCGATGGCGTGGTCTTGAATAAGCGCTGCACTATTTGTCCTAGCGATGGCGTGCGTGAGCACGCGTTATTCCTAAGCAATAGTTGTAGCGCCTTATTAGTAGCGCGCCTACCCGCGCTACTAGTGAGCACAAAACCAGCGCTACTGCTAGGGTTTTCCCTAGTAGTGAGAGTAAAACGCACGACGTAGATGTATGTGGAGCTGGGAAGTCTTATAATATGGTAGCAAAAAGGGTCAGCAATAATCAATTCAGAGATGCAAAGTTGAATAAGCGCTCAACGAGCAGATCTTGTCTGCTGGTCCTAGGCTAGACCGTGTTAGAGACGCGAGCCTAGAACACTAACAAAATCACGGCGCTGCACTGAAACAAGGGAAGAGCACACTCTGATTTTTTTTTTTGCTTTTTTTCGCTCCTCTTTTTTTGCCGAAAAAATCACTATAATGGAAAGTGTCTCAAAACTCTTCCCAAGTTAAGATAACAGGATAGACACGAAATTTTTGCGACCAATTTTTTTTTTGACTGCCCGGACCCAAAACTAGAAACAGCTCAAAAAAACTTTCTATAACGACGACTGTCTCAATACGCTTGGAAACACCTAAAAATAGGATAGCCAGAATTTTTTTTGTCGAGTGCATTTTTGGAAAATTTTGGGCCTAAACGGAGGGTGATTTCCGGACTCTTTTTCCGGAACCGACTCAGGCAAGGAAACATGAATCAGAAAATAGATGGATCGCGAAAACAAACCTAATATGAAAAGAACTCGGATTGGTGGTGGATATATGGTGGTATATGGCAGCGGTGGTGGTATATGGTAGCGGTGATGGTATATGGCAGCGTGATAACCCACAAGTATAGGGGATCACAACAGTTTTCGAGGGTAGAGTATTCAACCCAAATTTATTGATTCGACACAAGGGGAGTCAAAGAATATTCTCAAGTATTAGCAGTTGAGTTGTCAATTCAACCACACCTGGATAACTTAGTATCTGCAGGAAAGTATTTAGTAGCAAAGTAGTATGGAATTAACGATAACAGTGGCAAAAGTAATGATAGTAGTTTTGTAATAATTGTAACAGTAGCAACGGAAAAGTAAATAAGCGAAGCACAAAATGTGAAAAGCTCGTAGGCATGGGATCAGTGATAGATAATTATGTCGGATGCGATTCCTCATGTAATAGTTATAACATAGGGTGACACAGAACTAGCTCCAGTTCATCAATTTAATGTAGGCATGTATTTCAAATATAGTCATACATGCTTATGGAAAAGAACTTGCATGCCATATTTTGTCCTACCCTCCCGTGGTAGCGGCGTTCTAATGGAAACTAAGGAATATTAAGGCCTCCTTTTAATAGAGTACCGGACCAAAGCATTAACACATATTGAATACATGAACTCCTCAAACTACGGTCATCACCGAGAAGTATCCCGATTATTGTCACTTCGGGGTTGTCGGATCATAACACATAATAGGTGACTATAGACTTGCAAGATAGGATCAAGAACTCACATATATTCATGAAAACATAATGGGTTCAGATCTGAAATCATGGCACTCGGACCCTAGTGACAAGCATTAAGCATAGCAAAGTCATAGCACCATCAATCTCAGAACATAGTGGATACTAGGGATCAAACCCTAACAAAACTAACTTGATTACATGGTAAATCTCATCCAACCCATCACCGTCCAGCAAGCCTACGATGGAATTACTCACGCACGACGGTGAGCATCATGAAATTGGTGATGGAGGATGGTTGATGATGACGACGGCGACGCGGACTCCAGATCAGCCCTCCCGAGAGAGATTAGGGCTTGGCGGCGGCTCCGTATCGTAAAACGCGATGAAACTTTCTCTTTGATTTTTTTTCTCCACGAAGCAGAATATATAGAGTTGGAGTTGAGGTCGGTGGAGCTCCAGGGGGCCCACAAGACAGGGGGCGCAACCAGGGGGAGGAGGCGTGCCCCCCACCCTCGTGGATAGGGTGTGGGGCCACTGGCCTTGATTCTTTCGCCAGTATTTTTTATATTTTCCAAAAGTTATCTCTGTGGATTTTCAGGTCATTCCGAGAACTTTTGTTTTCTGCACAATAAACAACAATGGCAGTTCTGCTAAAAACAGCGTCAGTACGGGTTAGTTTCATTCAAATCATGCAAGTTAGAGTCCAAAACAAGGGCAAAAGTGTTTGGAAAAGTAGATACGTTGGAGACGTATCAACTCCCCCAAGCTTAAACCTTTGCTTGTCCTCGAGCAATTCAGTTGACAAACTGAAAGTGATAAAGAAAAACTTTTACAAACTCTGTTTGCTCTTGTTGTTGTAAATATGTAAAGCCAGCATTCAAGTTTTCAGCAAAGATTATGAACTAACCATATTCATAATAACACTTAGATCTCATGTTTACTCATATCAATGGCATAATCAACTAGCGAGCAATAATAATAAATCTGGGATGACAACACTTTCTCAAAATAATCATAATATGATATAACAAGATGGTATCTTGCTAGCCCTTTCTGAGACCGCAAAACATAAATGCAGAGCACCCTTAAAGATCAAGGACTGACTAAACATTGTAATTCATGGTAAAAGAGATCCAGTCAAGTCATACTCAATATAAACTAATAGTAATGCATGCAAATGACAGTGTGCTCTCCAGCGGGTGCTTTTTAATAAGAGGGTGATGACTCAACACAAAAGTAAATAGATAGGCCCTTCGCAGAGGGAAGCAGGGATTTGTAGAGGTGTCAGAGCTCGATCTTAAAATAGAGATGAATAACATTTTGAGTGGTATACTTCCACTCTCAACGCAACAACTATGAGATCTCGATATCTTCCATGCTAAATACATTATAGGCAGTTCCCAAACATAATGGTAAAGTTTATACTCCCCCACCACCAACAAGCACCAATCCATGGCTTGCTCGAAACAACGAGTGCCTCCAACTAGCAGTAGCCCTTGGTGAGTTTTGTTTAATTATTTTAGTTTGCTTTGATCTTTTTGATCATGGGACTGGGCATCCCGGTTACTAGCCATTTTCTCGTGAATGAGCAGCAGAGTCCACTCCCCTTGAGAATAACCCACCTAGCATGGAATATACAGACAACCCTAGTTGAAACATGAGCTGCTCGAGCATACAAAACAGAATTTCATTTGAAGGTTTGGCGTTTGGCACATACAAATTTACTTGGAACGGCAGGTAAATACCGCATATAGGAAGGTAAAATGATGGGCTCATATGGAATAACTTTGGGGTTTATGGAGTTTGGATGCACAAGCAGTATTCCCGCTTAGTACAGGTGAAGGCTAGCAAAAGACTAGGAAGCGACCAACTGAGAGAGCGACAACAGCCATGGACATGCATTAAAACTAATCAACACTGAGTGCAAGCATGAGTAGGATATAATCCACCATGAACATAAATATCGTGAAGGCTATGTTGATTTGTTTCAACTACATGCGTGAACATGTGCCAAGTCAAGTCACTCAAATCATTCAAAGGAGGATACCACCCTATCATACCACATCACAACCATTTTAATAGCATGTTGGCATGCAAGATAAACCATTATAAGCTCCTAGCTAATTAAGCATGGCACAAGCAACTATAATCTCTTAATGTCATTGCAAACATGTTTATTCATAATAAGCTGAATCAGGAACGATGAACTCATCATATTTACAAAAACAAGAGAGGTCGAGTTCATACCAACTTCTCTCATCTCAATCAGTCCATCATATATCGTCATTATTGTCTTTCACTTGCACGACCAAAAGGTGTGTATAATAATAGTGCATGTGCATAGGACTAAGTTGGAATCTGCAAGCATTCAATTCAAGGGAGTATTGGGGAATGTAGCAGAAATTCAAAATTTTCTACGCATCACCAAGATCAATCTATGGAGATTCTAGCAACAAGAGAGGGAGAGGATGAGCATCTTCATACCCTTGAAGATCGCTAAGCGGAAGCGTTACAAGAACGCGGGTGATGGAGTCGTACTCATGGCGATTCAAATCGCGGAAGATCGATCTAGCGCCGAGCAGATGGCGCCTCGCGTTCAACACACGTACAGCCTGGGGACGTCTCCTCCTTCTTGATCCAGCAAGGGGAGAGGAGAAGTTGAGGGAGAACTCCGACAGCATGACGGCGTGGTGGTGGTGAAGCTCGTGGTTCTCCAGCAGGGCTTCGCCAAGCACTACGGAGGAGGAGGAGGAGGTGTTGGAGGAGAGAGAGAGGTCTGCGCCAGGGAAGAGGTGCGGCTTTCCTCTCTCTCCCTCACTATATATAGGGGGAAGGGGGGGTGGACGAGGTGCCCTAGGGTTTCCTAGGGGAGGGGTGGCGGCCACAGGGGAAACCCTAGATGGGTTTGGGCGCCCCACCCCTAGGAAACTTGCCCCCCAAGCCGGGAGGGGTGGCTGCCCTAGGGGAGGCGCCCCCACCTCTCCACGTTACGTGAGATGGGGTGGGAGGGGCGCACAGCCCCTTAGTGGGCTGATGTGCCCTTTCCCCTTGGCCCATAAGGCCCCCCAACGCTTGCCGGGGCCTCCGAAACACCTTTCGGTCACGCTGGTCATCCCCCGGTACTCCCAGAACAATTCCGGACTCCAATATCCTTCGTCCAATATATCGATCTTCACCTCTGGACCATTTCGGAGTTCCTTGTCACGTCCAGGATCACATCCGGGACTCCGAACAACCTTCGGTAACCACATACTATTTCCCATAACAACTCTAGCGTCACCAAACCTTAAGTGTGTAGACCCTACGGGTTCGGGAACCATGCAGACATGACCGAGACGTTCTCCGGCCAATAACCAACAGCGGGATCTGGATACCCATGTTGGCTCCCACATGTTCCACGATGATCTCATCGGATGAACCACGAAGTCGAGGATTCAATCAATCCCGTATACAATTCCCTTTGTCAATCGGTACGTTACTTGCCCGAGATTCGATTGTTGATATCCCAATACCTCGTTCAATCTCATTACTGGCAAGTCACTTTACTCGTTTCGTAATGCATGATCCCGTGACTAACTACTTAATTGGTACATGTTGGGTTGGCGTATTTTGATATTAGGATTTGTCACTCCGATTGTCGGAGAGGTATCTCTGGGCCCTCTCGGTAATGCACATCACTATAAGCCTTGCAAGCAATGTAGCTAATGAGTTAGTTACGGAATGATGCATTACGTAATGAGTAAAGAGACTTGCGGTAACGAGATTGAACTAGGTATTGGATACCGACGATCGAATCTTGGGCAAGTAACATACCGATGACAAAGGGAACAACGTATGTTGTTATGCGGTTTGACCGATAAAGATCTTCGTAAAATATGTAGGAGCCAATATGAGCATCCAGGTTCCGCTATTGGTTATTGATCGAGAATAGTTCTAGGTCATTTCTACATAGTTCTCGAAACCGTAGGGTCCACACGCTTAAGGTTTCGATGACAGTTATATTATGAGTTTATGAGTTTTGATGTACCGAAGGAGTTCGTAGTCCCGGATGAGATCGGGTACATGACGAGGAGTCTCGAAATGGTCGAGACGTAAAGATCGATATATTGGACGACTATATTCAGAGTTCAGAAAGGTTCCGAGTGATTCGGTATTTTTGAGTCTGGGAGAGTTACGGAATTCGCCGGGAGTATATGGGCCTTATTGGGCCTGCAGGGAATAGAGGAGAGAGGCCAAAGGAAGGAGGCCTCGCGCCCCCCTCTGGTCCGATTGGACAAGGGCGTAGCCAACTTTTCCTTCTTCCTCCCCCTCTTTCCCCTTCTCCTACTCCAACAAGGAAGGAGGGAGTCCTACTCCCGGTGGGAGTAGGACTCCCCTCCACCATATTCCACCTCGGTCATATCGTTGCGGAGTTTAGGCGAAGCACTGCGCCGGTAGAACATCATCATCATCATCATGCCATCGTGTTGACGGAACTCATCCCCGACACATTCTTTGGATCGAGTCAGGGGATCGTCATCGAGTGAGCGTGTCTTGAACTTCGGAGGTGCCGACGTTCGGTACTTGGATCGGTCGGATCGCGAAGACGTACGACTACATCAACCGCGTTGTCATAACGCTTCCGCATTCGGTCTACGAGGGTACGTGGACAATACTCTCCCCTCTCGTTGCTATGCATCACCATGATCTTGCGTGTGCGTAGGAAAATTTTGAAATTACTACGTTCCCCAATAGTGGTATCAGAGCCAGGTTTTATGCATGGATGTCATATGCACGAGTAGAACACAAGTGAGTTGTGGGCGATACAAGTCATACTGCTTACCAGCATGTCATACTTTGGTTCAGCAGTATTGTGAGATGAAGCGGCCGGACCGACATTATCGTGACGCTTACGCGAGACCTGGTTTCACCGTTACGAGCACTCGTGCTTAAAGGTGACTGGCGGGTGTCTGTCTCTCTCACTTTAGTTGAACCGAGTGTGGCTACGCCCGATCCTTGCGAAGGTTAAAACATCACTAACTTGACGAACTATCGTTGTGGTTTTGATGCGTAGGTAAAACGGTTCTTGCTAAGCCCGTAGCAGCCACGTAAAATTTGCAACAACAAAGTAGAGGGCGTCTAACTTGTTTTTGCGGGGCATGTTGTGATGTGATATGGTCAAGGCGTGATGCTATATTTTGTTGTATGAGATGATCATATTTTGTAACCGAAGTTATCGGCAATGGCGAGAGCCATATGGTTGTCGCTTTATTATATGAAATGCAAGCATACTGTAATTGCTTTACATTATCACTAAGCGGTAGCGATAGTCGTAGAAGCAATAGATGGCGTAACGACAACGATGCTACGATGGAGATCAAGGTGTCGCGCCGGTGGCGATGGTGATCACGGCGGTGCCGGAGATGGAGATCACAAGCACCGGATGATGATGGCCATATCATATCACTTATATTGATTGCATGTGATGTTTATCCTTTATGCATCTTATCTTGCTTTGATTGATGGTAGCATTTTAAGATGATCTCTCACTAAAATTATCAAGAAGTGTTCTCCCGATTATGCACCATTGCGAAAGTTCTTCATCTTTGAGACACCACGTGATGATCGGGTGTGATAGGCTCTACGTTCAAATACAACGGTGCAAAACAGTTGCACACGCGAATACTCGAGTTAAACTTGACGAGCCTAGCATATAACAGATATGGCCTCAGAACACGGAGACCGAAAGGTCGAGCGTGAATCATATAGTAGATATGATCAACATATTGCTATTCGCCGTTAAAACTACTCCATCTCACGTGACGATCGGACATGGTGTAGTTGATATGGATGACGTAATCACTTAGAGGATTAGAGGGATGTCTATCTAAGTGGGAGTTCTTAAGTAATATGATTAATTGAACTTAAATTTACCATGAACTTAGTCCTGGTAGTATTTTGCAAATTATGTTGTAGATCAATAGCTTGCGTTGTTGCTTTCATATGTTCCTAGAGAAAATTGTGTTGAAAGATGTTAGTAGCAATGATGCGGATTGGATCCGTGATCGAGGTTTATCCTCATTCTTTGCCTGCATTTAATTATGTCCTTAATGCACCGCTAGGTAGCGGACCTATTGCGAGAGTAGATGCGAGGCGTTATGAACGTTTGGCTATCTCAATATGATGACTACTTGATAGTTTAGTGCACCATGCTTAATGGCTTAGAATCGGGACTTCAAAGACGTTTACATGAATACAACCTTTAATGGTCATACACCCAATGAAAATAGTTTGTTGGATCTCGATCGTAGTGATACACATATTCATAATATTGATGCCAAAAGATGCAAAGTTAATAATGATAGTGCAACTTATTTGTGGCACTGCCGTTTGGGTCATATCGGTGTAAAGCGCATGAAGAAACTCCATAAAGATGGATTTTCGGAATCACTTGGTTATGAATCATTTGATGCTTGCGAACCGTGCCTTTTGGGCAAGATGACTAAAACTCCGTTCTCGGAACAATGGAACAAGCTCTTGACTTATTGGAAATAATACATACCGATGTATGCGATCCAATGAGTGTTGATGCTCGTGGCAAGTATCGTTATTTTCGACCTTCACAAAATGATTTGAGCAGATATGGGTATATCTACTTGATGAAACATAAGTCCGAAATAATTGAAAGGTTCAAAGAATTTTGAGTGAAGTGGAAAAATCATCGTAACAAGAAAATAAAGTTTCTGCGATTTGATCGCGAGACGAATATTTGAGTTACGAGTTTGGTCTTCAATTAAAACAATGTGGAATAGTTTCACATCTCACGCCACAGAACAAGACAACGTTATGGTGTGACCGAGCGTCAGAATCTTGCACTTTATTGGATATGGTGCGATCTATGATGTCTCTTACCATTATCGTTTTGGGGTTATGCATTAGAGACAATTGCATTCACGTTAAAAGGGCACCATCTAAATCCGTTGAGACGACACCATATGAACTGTGGTTTAGCAAGAAACCCAAGTTGTCGTTTCTTAAAGTTTGGGCCTACAATGCTTATGTGAAAAAGTTTCATCCTGATAAGCTCAAACCCAAATCGAAGAAGTGCGTCTTCATAGAATACCCAAAGGAAACTGTTGGGTACACCTTCTATCACAGATCCGAAGGCAAGATATTCGTTGCTAAAATGGATCCTCTCTAGAGAAGGAGTTTCTCTAGAAAGAAGTGAGTGGGAGGAAAGTAGAGCTTGATAAGGTAATTTGTACCTGCTCCCGAATTGGAAAGTAGTTCATCACAGAAATCAGTTCCAGTGATTCCTACACCAATTAATGAGGAAGCTAATGATGATGATCATGAAACTTCTGATCAAGTTACTACAGAACCTCGTAGGTCTTCCAGAGTACGGTCCGCACCAGAGTGGTACGGTAATCTTGTTCTAAAAGTCATGTTACTAGACCATGATAAACCTACGAACTATGAGGAAGCGATGATGAGCCCAGATTCATAAAATGGTGGAGGCCATGAAATCGAGATAGGATCCATGTATGAGAACAAAGTGTGGACTTTGGTGGACTTGCCCGATGATCGGCAAACCATAGAAAAATAAATGGATCTTCAAGAGGAAGACGGACGTTGATAGTAGTGTTACTATCTACAAAGCTAGACTTGTCGAAAAAAGTTTTTTGACAAAGTTCAAGGTGTTGAATACAATGAGATTTTCTCACTCGTATCGGTGCTTAAAAGTCTATTTGAATCATGTTAGCAATTGCCACATTTTATGAAATTTGGCAAATGGATGTCAAAACTACATTCCTTAATGGATTTATTAAAGAAGAGTTGTATATGATACAACCAGAAGGTTTTGTCAATCCTAAAAGAGCTAACAAAATGTGCAAGCTCCAGCGATCCATCTAGGGACCGGTGCAAGCATCTCGGAGTTGGAATATACGCTTTGATAGTATGATCAAAGCATATGGTTTTATACATAATTCTGGAGAAGACTGTATTTACAAGAAAGTGAGTGGGAGCTCTGTAGCATTTCTGACATTATATGTGTACGGCATATTGTTGATTGGAAATGATATAGAATTTCTGGATAGCATAAAAGGATACTTGAATAAAAGTTTTTCAATGAAATACCTCTGTAAAGCTACTTACATATTGAGCATCAAGATCTATTGAGATAGATCAAGACGCTTGATAAGATTTTCAATGAGCACATACCTTGACAAGTTTTTGAAGTAGTTCAAATGGAACAGTCAAAGAAAGAGTTCTTGCCTGTGTTGCAAAGGTGTGAAATTGAGTAAAACTCAAATCCCGACCACGGTAGAAAATAGAAAAGAGAATGAAAGTCATTCCCTATGCCTCAGTCATAGGTTCTATAAAGTATGCTATGCTATGTACCAGACCTATTGTATACCTTTCACAGAATTGGGCAATGGAGTACAATAGTGATCTAGGAGTAGATCACTGGACATTGGTCAAGAATATCCTTAGTGAGGACTAAGGAAATATTTCTCGATTATGGAGGTGATAAAAGAGCCCGTCGTAAATAGTTACATCGGTGCAAGCTTTTACACCTATCCAGATGACTGTAAGTCTCAATCTGGATACATATTGAAAGTGGGAGCAATTAGCTAGAGTAACTCCGTGTAGAGCATTGTAGACATAGAATATTGCAAAATACATACGGCTCTGAATGTAACAGACCCATTGACTAAGCTTCTCTCACGAGCAAAACATGATCACACCTTAGTACTCTTTGGGTGTTAATCACATAGCGATGTGAACTAGATTATTGACTCTAGTAAACCCTTTGGGTGTTGGTCACATGACAATGTGAACTATGGGTGTTAATCATATACAGATATGAATATTAGTGTTAAATCACATGGCGATGTGAACTAGATTATTGACTCTAGTGCAAGTGGGAGACTGAAGAAATATTCCCTAGAGGCAATAATAAAGTTATTATTTATTTCCTTATTTCATGATAAATGTTTATTATTCATGCTAGAATTGTATTAACCGGAAACATAATACATGTGTGAATACATAGACAACATAGTGTCACTAGTATGCCTCTACTTGACTAGCTCGTTAATCAAAGATGGTTAAGTTTCCTAACCATAGACATGAGTTGTCATTTGATTAACGGGATCACATCATTAGGAGAATGATGTGATTGACTTGACCCATTCCGTTAGCTTATCACTTGATCGTTTAGTATGTTGCTATTGCTTTCTTCATGACTTATACATGTTCCTATGACTATGAGATTATGCAACTCCCGTTTACCGGAGGAACACTTTGTGTGCTACCAAACGTCACAACGTAACTGGGTGATTATAAAGGAGCTCTACAGGTGTCTCCGAAGGTACTTGTTGGGTTGGCATATTTCGATATTAGGATTTGTCACTCTGATTGTTGGAGAGGTATCTCTGGGCCCTCTCGGTGATGCACATCACTATGAGCCTTGCAAGCAATGTAGCTAATGAGTTAGTTACGGAATGATGCATTACGTAATGAGTAAAGAGACTTGCCGGTAATGAGATTGAACTAGGTATTGGATACCGACGATCGAATCTCGGGCAAGTAACATACCGATGACAAAGGGAACAACGTATGTTGTTATGCAGTTTGACCGATAAAGATCTTCGTAGAATATGTAGGAGCCAATATGAGCATCCAGGTTCCGCTATTGGTTATTGACCGAGAATAGTTCTAGGTCATTTCTACATAGTTCTCGAACCCGTAGGGTCCGCACGCAACAAGGTTTCGATGCGATGTTATATTATGAGTTTATGAGTTTTGATGTATCGAAGGAGTTCGGAGTCCCGGATGAGATCGAGGACATGACGAGGAGTCTCGAAATGGTCGAGACATAAAGATTGATATATTGGACGACTATATTCGGAGTTCGGAAAGGTTCTGAGTGATTCGGGTATTTTTCGGAGTACCGGAGAGTTACGGGAATTCGCCGAGGAGTATATAGGCCTTATTGGGCCATACGTGAACAGAGGCGAGAGGCCAAAAGGAAGGAGGCCTGCGCCCCCCCTCTGGTCCGAATTGGACAAGGGGCGCAGCCCCCTTTTCCTTCTTCCTCTCCCCCTCTTTCCCCTTCTCCTACTCCAACAAGGAAGGAGGAGTCCTACTCGGTGGGAGTAGGACTCCCCTTGGCGCGCCTCCTAGGGCCGGCCTCCTCCCCTTGCTCCTTTATATATCTGAGGCGGGGGCACCCCATGACACACAAGTTGATCTTCATGATCATTCCTTAGCCGTGTGCGGTGCCCCCCTCCACCATATTCCACCTCGGTCATATCGTCGCGGAGTTTAGGCGAAGCCCTGCGCTGGTAGAACATCATCATCTTCACCACGCCGTCGTCGTCTTGTGGAACTCATCCCGACACTTTCTTTGGATCGGTCAGGGATCGTCATCGAGCTGAACGTGTGCTGAACTCGGAGGTGCAGTATGTTCGGCACTTGGATTGGTCGGATCGCGAAGACGTACGACTACATCAACCGCGTTGTCATAACGCTTCCGCATTCGGTCTACGAGGGTACGTGGACAATACTCTCCCCTCTCGTTGCTATGCATCACCATGATCTTGCGTGTGCGTAGGAAAATTTTGAAATTACTACGTTCCCCAACATCTCCCACTTGCACTAGAGTCAATAATCTAGTTCACATCATTATGTGATTGTATTGAATCCAACACCCATGGTGTTTGATCATATCTCGCTTGTGAGAGAGGTTTATTAGTTAATAGGTCTGAACCTTTCAGATCCGTGTGTGCTTTGCAAATATCTATGTCATCTTGTAGATGCAACTACCAGGCGCTACTTGGAGCTATTCCAAATAACTGCTCTACTATACGAATCCGGTTTACTACTCAGAGTCATCCGGATTAGTGTCAAAGTTTGCATCGACGTAACCCTTTACGACGAACTCTTTTACCACCTCCATAATCGAGAAGATTCCTTAGTCCACTAGTTACTAAGGTTAAGTTTGACCGCTGTCATGTGATCCATTCCTGGATCACTCTTGTACCCTATGAGTGACTCATGGCAAGGCACACTTGAGTCAAGATACTCAAAGATAGCATCTTGTAGAGCCTACGTCTAAAGCATAGGCGACGACCTTCATCCTTTCTCTCTCTTTTGCCGTGGTCAGGTCTTGAGTCTTACTCAATACTCACACCTTATAACACAACCAAGAACTCCTTCTTTGCTGATCTATTTTGAACTCCTTCAAAATCTTGTCATGGTATGTATTCATTTGAAAGTACTATTAAGCGTTTTTGATCTATCCTTATAGATCTTGATGCTCAATGTTCAAGTAGCTTAATCCAGGTTTTCCATTGAAAAACACTTTTCAAATAACCCTATATGCTTTCCAGAAATTCTACAACATTTCTGATCAACAATATGTTAACAACATATACTCATCAGAAATTCTATAGTGCTCCTGCTCACTTCTTTGGAAATACAAGTTTCTCATAAACTTTGTATAAACCCAAAATCTTTCATAATCTCATCAAAGCGTATATTCCAACTCTGAGATGCTTACTCCTGTCCTTAGAAGGATTGTTGGAGCTTTGCATACTTGTTAGCATCTTATAGGTTGACAAAACCTTCTGGTTGTATCATATACAACCTTTCCTCAAGAAAATTGTTGAGGAAACAATGTTTTGACATCCTATCTGCAAGATTTCATAAATAATGCAGTAACTGCTAATATAATTTCAACAGACTCTTAGCATCGCTATGAGTGAAAAAATCTCATCATAGTCAACTCCTTAAACTTGTCGGAAAACATCTTAGCGACAAGTCGAGCTTTCTTAATGGTGACACATACCATCATTGTCTATCTTCCCTTTTAAAATCCATCTGTACCCAATAGCCTTACGACCATCAAGTTGTTCTTCCAAAGTCTATACTTTGTTTTCATACATGGATCCTCTCTCGGATTTTATGGCCTCAAGCCATTCATCGGAATCTGGGACCACCCTCGCTTCTCCATAGCTCGTAGGTTCATTGTTGTCTAGCAACATGACCTCTAAGACAGGATTACGTACCACTCTGAAGTAGTACGCATCCTTGTCAACCTACGAGGTTTGGTAGTGACTTGATCTGAAGTTTCATGATCACTATCATCAGCTTCCACTTCAATTGGTGTAGGCGCCATAGGAACAACTTCATGTGCCGTGCTACACACTAGTTGAAGTGATGGTTCAATAACCGCTTTTTCTCGAGAAAGGACCCGTTTCTAGAAACAATCACTTTTGCTTCCGAATCTGAAATAGGAGGTATACCCAACTGTTTTGGATGTCCTATGAAGATGCATTTATCCGCTTTGGGTTCGAGCTTATCAGGCAAAACCTTTCACATAAGCGTCGCAACCCCAAACTTTTTAAGAAATGACAGCTTAGGTTTCTCCAAACCATAGTTCATACGGTGTCATCTCAACCGAATTACATAGTGCCCTATTTAAAGTGAATGCGGTTGTCTGTAATGCCTAACCTATAAACGATAGTCGTAACTCGATAAGAGACATCATGGTATGCACCATATGCAATAGGGTGCAATTATGATGTTCGGACACACCATCACACTATGGTGTTCTAGGCGGTATTAATTGTGAAACAATTTTCACAATGTCTTAATTGTGTGCCAAACTTGTAACTCAGATATTCATCTCTATGATCATATCATAGACATTTTATCCTCTTGTTACAACGATCTTCAACTTCACTCTAAAATTACTTGAACCTTTCAATAATTCAGATTTGTGTTTCATCAAGTCAATATACTCAGAATCTACTCAAATCATCTGTGAAGTAAGAACATAACGATATCCACTGCGTGCCTCAACACTCATTAGACTGCACACATCAAAATGTATTACTTCCAACAAGTTGCTTTCTTGTTCCATCTTACTGAAACCGAGGCTTTTCAGTCATCTTGCCCATGTGGTATGATTTGCATGTCTCAAGTGATTCAAAATCAAGTGAGTCCAAACGATCCATCTGCATGGTGTTTCTTCATGCGTATACACCAATAGACATGGTTCGCATGTCTCAATCTTTTCAAAACGAGTGAGTCCAAAGATCCATCAACATGGAGCTTCTTCATGCATTTTATACTAATATGACTCAAATGGCAGTGCCACAAGTATGTGGTACTATCATCACTATCTTATATCTTTTGGCATGAACATGTGTATCACTACGATTTAGGTTCAATAAACCATTCATTTTAGGTGCAAGACCATTGAAGGTATTATTCAAATAAACAGAGTAACTATTATTCTCCTTAAATGAATGACCGTATTGCGATAGACACAATCCAATCATGTATATGCTCAACACAAACACCAAATAACAATTATTTAGGTTTAACACCAATCTCTATGGTAGAGGGAGTATGCGATGCTTGATCACATCAAGCTTGGAAACACTTCCAACACATATTGTCATCTCACCTTTAGCTAGTCTCCGTTTATTCCACAACTTTTATTTCGAGTTACCAACACTTAGCAACCGAACCGGTATCTAATACCTTGGTGCTACTAGGAGTACTAGTAAAGTACACATTAATATAATGTATATCCAATATACTTCTATCGACCTTGCCAGCCTTCTCATCTACCAAGTATCTAGGGTAGTCCTGCTTCAGTGACCGTTTCCCTCATTACAGAAGCACTTAGTCTCGGGTTTGGTTTCAACCTTGGGTTTCTTCACTAGAGCAGCAACTGATTTGTCGTCTCATGAAGTATCCCTTCTTGCCCTTGCCCTTCTTGAAACTAGTGGTTTTACTAACCATCAACAATTGATGCTCCCACTCGATTTCTACTTTCGCGGTGTCAAACATCGCGAATTGCTCAAGGATCTTCATGTCTATCCCTGATATGTTATAGTTCATCACGAAGCTCTAATAGCTTGGTGGCAGTGACTATGGAGAACCATCACTATCTCATCTGGAAGATTAACTCCCACTTGATTCATGTGATTGTAGTACTCAGACAATCTGAGCACATGCTCAATGATTGAGCTTTTCTCCCTTAGTTTGCAGGTTAAGAAACTTGTCGGAGGTCTCATACCTCTTGACGTGAGCACGAGCCTGAAATCCTAATTTCAGCTCTTGGAACAGCTCATATGTTCTGCGACGTTTCAAAAAATATCTTCGCTGCCTCAATTCTAAACCGTTTAACATTACGCACTGAACTATCACGTAGTCATCAAAATGTGTATGTCAGATGTTCACAACATCCACAAATGATGCTCGAGGTTCAGCACACCGAGCGGTGCATTAAGGACATAAGCCTTCGTGCAAAGAATGAGGACAATCTCTCGATATCGGACGCAGTCCGCATAATTGCTACTGTCAACTTTCAACTAAATTTTCTCTAGGACCCTATCTTAAAATAGTAGAACTAAAGCGTAGGCTATGACATAATTTGCAAAGACCTTTTGACTATGTTCATGATAATTAAGTTCATCTGATTATTTAATGAACTCCCACTTAGATAGACATCCCTCTAGTCATCTAAGTGATACATGATCTGAGTCAACTAGGCCGTGTCCAATCATCACGTGAGACGGACTAGTCATCATCTGTGAACATCTTCATGTTGATCGTATCTACTATCGACTCATGTTCGACCTTCGGTCTCTTGTGTTCGAGGCCATGTGCGTACATGCTAGGCTCGTCAAGTCAACCTAAGTGTTTTGCGTGTGTAAATCTGGCTTACACCGTTGTATCTGAACGTTAGAATCTATCACACCCGATCATCACGTGGTGCTTGAAACAACGAACCTTCGCATAGCGGTGCACGCTTAGGGGAACACTTTCTTGAAATTTTAGCGAGGATCATCTTATTTATGCTACCGTCGTTCTAAGCAAATAAGATGTAAAAACATGATAAACATCACATGCAATCAAATAGTGACATGATATGGCCAATATCATTTTGCTCCTTTTGATCTCCATCTTCGGGGCGCCATGATCATTATCGTCACCGGCATGACACCATGATCTCCATCATCGTGTCTTCATGAAGTTGTCTCGCCAACTATTACTTCTACTACTATGGCTAATGGTTAGCAATAAAGTAAAGTAATTACATGGCGTTTTTAATGACACGCAGGTCATACAATAAATTAAGACAACTCCTCTGGCTCCTGCCGGTTGTCATACTCATCGACATGCAAGTCATGATTCCTATTACAAGAACATGATCAATCTCATACATCACATATATATATAATTCATCACATCCTTTTGTCCATATCACATCACATAGCATACCCTGCAAAAACAAGTTAGACGTCCTCTAATTGTTGTTGCGTGTTTTACGTGGTTGCTATGGGTTTCTAGCAAGAACGTTTCTTACCTATGCAAAAGCCACAACGGTGATATGCCAATTTCTATTTACGCTTCATAAGGACCTTTTTCATCGAATCTGATCCGACAAAAGTGGGAGAGACTGGCACCCGCTAGCCACCTATGCAACAACTGCATGTCAGTCGGTGGAACCTGTCTCATGTAAGCATACGTGTAAGGTCGGTCCGGGCCGCTTCATCCCACGATGCCGCCAAATCAAGATAAGACTAGTAACGGTAAGCATATTGAACAAACCAACGCCCACAACTACTTGTGTTCTACTCGTGCATAGAATCTACGCAATAGACCTAGCTCATGATGCCACTGTTGGGGAACGTAGCAGAAATTCAAAATTTTCTACGCATCACCAAGATCAATGTATGGAGATTCTAGCAACAAGAGAGGGAGAGCATGAGCATCTTCATACCCTTGAAGATCGCTATGCGGAAGCGTAACAAGAACGCGGGTGATGGAGTCGTACTCGCGACGATTCAAATCGCGGAAGATCCGATCTAGCGCTGAACGGACGGTGCCTCCGTGTTCAACACACGTACAGCCCGGGGACGTCTCCTCCTTCTTGATCCAGCAAGGGGAGAGGAGAATTTGAGGGAGAACTCCGACAGCACGACGGCGTGGTGGTGGTGAAGCTCGTCGTTCTCCAGCAGGGCTTCGCCAAGCACTACGAAGGAGGAGGAGGTGTTGGAGGAGAGAGAGGGATGCGCTATGGAAGAGGTGCGGCTGCCCTCTCTCTCCCTCATTATATATAGGGGGAAGGGGGTGGAGGAGGCGCCCTAGGGTTCCCTAGGGGAGGGATGGCGGCCACAGGGGAAACCCTAGATGGGTTTGGGCGCCCCCACCCCTAGGAAACTTGCCCCCCAAGCCGGGAGGGGTGGCTGCCCTAGGGGAGGCGCCCCCACCTCTCCACGTTACGTGAGATGGGGCGGGAGGGGCACACAGCCCCTTAGTGGGCTGATATGCCCCCTCCCCTTGGCCCATAAGGCCCCCCAACGCTTGCCGGGGCCTCTGAAACACCTTTCGGTCACGATGGTCGTCACTCGGTACTCCCAGAACAATTCCGGACTCCAATACCCTTCGTCCAATATATCGATCTTCACCTCCAGACCATTCCGGAGTTCCTTGTCACGTCCGAGATCACATCCGGGACTCCGAACAACCTTCAGTAACCACATACTATTTCCCATAACAACTCTAGCGTCACCGAACCTTAAGTGTGTAGACCCTACGGGTTCGGGAACCATGCAGACATGACCGAGACGTTCTCCGGCCAATAACCAACAGCGGGATCTGGATACCCATGTTGGCTCCCACATGTTCCACGATGATCTCATCAGATGAACCATGATGTCGAGGATTCAATCAATCCCGTATACAATTCCCTTTGCCAATCGGTACGTTACTTGCCCGAGATTCGATCGTCGGTATCCCAATACCTCGTTCAATCTCGTTACCGGCAAGTCACTTTACTCGTTCCATAATGCATGATCCCGTGACTAACTACTTAGTCACATTGAGCTCATAATGATGATGCATTACCGAGTGGGCCCAGAGATACCTCTCCGTCATACGGAGTGACAAATCCCGATCTCGATTCGTGCCAACCCAATGACACTTTCGGAGATACCGTAGTGCACCTTTATAGCCACCCAGTTACGTTGTGACGTTTGGTACACCCAAAGCATTCCTATGGTATCCGGGAGTTGCACAATCTCATGGTCTAAGGAAATGATACTTGACATTAGAAAAGCTCTTAGCAAACGAACTATACGATATTGTGCTATGCTTAGGATTGGGTCTTGTCCATCACATCATTCTCCTAATGATGTGATCCCGTTATAAATGACATCCAATGTCCATGGTCAGGAAACCATAACCATCTATTGATCAACGAGCTAGTCAACTAGAGGCTCACTAGGGACATGTTGTGGTCTATGTATTCACACATGTATTACGGTTTCCAGTTAATACAATTATAGCATGAACAATAGAAAATTATCATGAACAAGAAAATATAATAATAACCATTTTATTATTGCCTCTAGGGCATATTTCCAACTGGGAGAAGACAAGGTAATATGTGCTCTAAGTTAAATCAACAATCATGCATATGAGAGCCACTAAACATTTTCATTATGGTCTTCTCCTCTCGACCCCCAAAGGAAAGAAAAGAAATAAAACTATTTACACGGGAAAGCTCCCAACAAGCAAAAGAAGAACGAGAAATCTTTTTGGGTTTTCACTTAATTACTACTACAAGCATGGAAATTAAACTAACTATTTTTTTTTGTTTTCTTAAGGTTTATCAAACACATAAGAAGAAAGCTAGAAAAAGAAATTAAACTAGCATGGATAATACAATGAAAGAGTATGAACATCGACGACTAGAATAAGTGTGAACATGAATGTAAATTCGGTGAGAAATACATTCTCCCCCGAGCTTAGGCTTTTGGCCTAAGTTGGTTTATGCCCAAGGATCGCGGCTACTCTCCCCGGTGTACTGAGGAGTGTCATCTGGATACCACTGGCAAGCGATCTCCTCCGGATCCCACTAATAACATGATGGACGATAAGGATCCAGTGGTGGTTCCGGCTCAGGCTCTAGAGCTGATGTCTGGCCTTAGTGTGCATACACGGCCTTCGGCAAGACGAGGTAGTGGCCTGCAGTTAAATCAAACAAGGAAGGCGCAGACAGGGTAATAATCTCATTGTGTTTCTTATTAAATCTCAAGTTATACAGAAGCATCTTATCATCATTGTCAACAATAAACTCATGCGCTACCATGCTCCTGTAATCTAAAAAGGTAAGGGGCAGCAGCGTCTCCTCTTTCTCATCATGCCTAATAGGTATCTCGAAATGTTTAGCAAGGCGTGCAGCATAGATACTGAAGGAAATATGCCCTAGAGGCAATAATAAAGTTATTATTTATTTCCTCATATCATGATAAATGTTTATTATTCATGCTAGAATTGTATTAACCGGAAACATAATACATGTGTGAATATATAGACAAACAGTATGTCACTAGTATGCCTCTACTTGACTAGCTTGTTAATCAAAGATGGTTATGTTTCCTAACCATGAACAAGGAGTTGTTATTTGATTAACAAGGTCACATCATTAGTTGAATGATCTGATTGACATGACCCATTCCGTTAGCTTAGCACACGATCGTTTAGTATGTTGTTATTGCTTCCTTCATGACTTATACATGTTCCTATGACTATGAGATTATGCAACTCCCGTTTACCAGAGGAACACTTTGTGTGCTACCAAACGTCACAACGTAACTGGGTGATTATAAAGGTGTTCTACAGGTGTCTCCGAAGGTACTTGTTGAGTTGGCGTATTTCGAGATTAGGATTTGTCACTCCGAATGTCGGAGAGGTATCTCTGGGCCCTCTCGGTAATACATATCACTTAAGCCTTGCAAGCATTTCAACTAATGAGTTAGTTGTGAGATGATGTATTACGGAACGAGTAAAGAGACTTGCCGATAACGAGATTGAACTAGGTATTGGATACCGACGATCGAATCTCGGGCAAGTAACATACCGATGACAAAGGGAACAACGTATGTTGTTGTGCGGTTTGACCGATAAATATCTTCGTAGAATATGTAGGAACCAATATGGGCATCCGGTCCCGCTATTGGTTATTGACGGAGACATGTCTCGGTCATGTCTACATTGTTCTCGAACCGTAGGGTCCGCACGCTTAAGGTTTCGATGGCGGTTATATTATGAGTTTATGTATTTTGATATACGAAGGTTGTTGAAGTCCGGATATGATCACGGACATGACGAGGAGTCTCGAAATGGTCGAGACATAAAGATTGATATATTGGACGGATATATTTGGACACCGAAAGGTTAGGAGAAGTTTGGAGCTCCGGAGGTTACCGGAACCCCGGGAGGTATATGGGCCTTATTGGGCCCATGTAGGAGGAAGGAGAAGGAACAAGGGAGGCGCGCCCCAAGCCCAACCCGACGGAGGGGGCGGCCCTTTCCTTTCTCCTTCCCTCTTCCTAATACTACTACTAGTACTACTTCCTAATACTAGTACTCTTTCCTTCCCCCTCCAAATAAGATAAGGAAAAGGGAGGGAAACCAACTTGGAGTAGGTTTCCCCCTCCACTATGGCGCGCCCCCCTTGGGCCGGCCTCCTCCTCCCTCCCTCCTTTATATACGGGGGGTAGGGGGGCACCCTAGGACACACAAGTTGATCATTGATCGTTCCTCAGCCGTGTGCGGTGCCCCCCTCCACGATATTACACCTCGATCATATTGTAGCGGTGCTTAGGCGAAGCCTGCGCGACAGAGAACATCAAGATCGTCACCACGCCGTCGTCTTGACGGAACTCCCCTCGAGTCTCTCTTGGATTGGAGATCGAGGGTGCGTCATCGAGCTGACGCGTGTCAAGAACTTGGAGGTGCCGAGTAACGGTGCTTGGATAGGTTGGACCGAGAGGACGTCGACTACTTCCTCTACGTTGCGTCAACGCTTCGCTTCGGCTCACGAGGGTACGAGACAAGACTCTCCCCTCGTTGCTATGCATCACCATGATCTTGCGTGTGCGTAGGAATTTTTTGAAATTACTACGTTCCCCAACAATGGTATCGAGCCCGTGTTTTATGGTTTGATGTTATATGCACGAGTAGAACACAAGTGAGTTGTGGGCGATATAAGTCATACCGCTTACCAGCATGTCATACTTTGGTTGGCGGTATTGTTGGATGAAGCGGCCGGACCGACATTACGCGACGCTTATGCGAGACTGGTTTTACCGCCGTGCTTTGCACACGGTGACTAGCGGTGTCGGTTTCTCCAACTTTAGTTGAACCGAGTGTGGCTACGCCCGGTTCTTGCGAAGGTTAAAACATCATCAACTTGACAAACTATCGTTGTGGTTTTGATGCGAGGTGAGATTGGTTCTTGCTTAAGCCCGTAGCAGCCACGTAAAATTTGCAACAACAAAGTAGAGGACGCCTAACTTGTTTTTGCAGGGCATGTTGTGATGTGATATGGCCAAGACATGATGCTATATTTTATTGTATGAGATGATCATGTTTTGTAACCGGTTATCGGCAATGGCAGGAGCCATATGGTTGTCGCTTTATTGTATGAAATGCAAAGCATACTGTAATTGCTTTACTTTATCACTAAGCGGTAGCGATAGTCGAGAAGCAATAGATGGCGAAGCGACAACGATGCTACGATGGAGATCAAGGTGTCGCGCCGATGACGATGGTGATCATGATGGTGCTTCGGAGATGGAGATCACAAGCAAAAGAAGATGATGGCCATATCATATCACTTATATTGATTGCATGTGATGTTTATCTTTTATGCATCTTATCTTGCTTTGATTGACGGTAGCATTTTAAGATGATCTCTCACTAAAAACTATCAAGTATTGTTCTCCCTGAGTATGCACCGTTGCCAAAGTTCATCGTGCCCAGACACCACGTGATGATCGGGTGTGATAAGCTCTACGTCCATCTACAACGGGTGCAAGCCAGTTTTGCACACGCAGAATACTCAGGTTATACTTGACGAGCCTAGCATATGCAGATATGGCCTCGAACACGAGACCGAAAGGTCGGCGTGAATCATATAGTAGATATGATCAACATAAGATGTTCACCATTGAAAACTACTCCATCTCACGTGATGATCGGTTATGGTTTAGTTGATTTGGATCACGTGATCACTTAGATGACTAGAGAGATGTACGTCTAAGTGGGAGTTCTTAAGTAATATGATTAATTGAACTAAAATTTATCATGAACTTAGTACCGATAGTATCTTGCTTGTCTATGTTGTTTGTAGATAGATGGCCCGTCTTTGTTGTTCCGTTGAATTTTAATGCGTTCCTTGAGAAAGCTAAGTTGAAAGATGATGGTAGCAACTACGCGGATTGGGTCCGTAATTGAGGATTATCCTCATTGTTGCCTGAAAAATTACGCCCTGGAAGCACCGCTAGGTGCCGAACTCTTCTTGATGCAACCGACGCCGTTAAGAACGTCTGGCGAGCAAAGTCGATGACTACTTGATAGTTCAATGTGCCATGCTTTACGGCTTAGAACGGGACTTCAACGACGTTTTGAACGTCATGGAGCATATGAGATGTTTCAGGAGTTGAAGTTGATATTCCAGAAGAATGCCCGGATTGAGAGATATGAAGTCTCCAATAAGTTCTACAACTGCAAGATGGAGGAGAATAGTTCTGTCAGTGAGCACATACTCAAGATGTCTGGGTATTGTAATCACTTGATTCAACTGGGAGTTACTCTTCCGGATGATAGCGTCATTGACAGAATTCTCCAATCACTTCCACCAAGCTACAAGAGCTTCGTGATGAACTATAATATGCAAGGGATGGATAAGACGATTCCCGAGCTCTTCGCAATGCTAAAGGCTGTGGAGGTAGAAATCAAGAAGGAGCATCAAGTGTTGATGGTTAACAAAACCACTAGTTTCAAGAAAAAGGGCAAAGGGAAGAAGAAGGGGAACTTCAAGAAGAAACAGCAAACAAGTTGTTGCTCAAGAGAAGAAACCCAAGTCTGGACCTAAGCCTTAAACCGAGTGCTTCTACCGCAAGCGGATGGTCCTCGAAGCGGAACTGCCCCAAGTATTTGGCGGATAAGAAGGATGGCAAGGTGAACAATGGTATATGTGATATACATGTTATTGATGTATACCTTACTAGAGCTCGTAGTAGCACCTGGGTATTTGATACTGGTTCTGTTGCTAATATTTGCAACTCAAAACAGGGACTACGGATTAAGCGAACACTGGCAAAGGACGAGGTGACGATGCGCGTGGGAAATGGTTCCAAAGTCGATGTGATCGCGGTCGGCACGCTACCTCTACATCTACCTTCGGGATTAGTATTAGACCTAAATAATTGTTATTTGGTGCCGGCGTTGAGCATGAACATTATATCTGGATCTTGTTTGATGCGAGACGGTTATTCATTTAAATCAGAGAATAATGGTTGTTCTATTTATATGAGTAATATCTTTTATGGTCATGCACCCTTGAAGAGTGGTCTATTTTTGATGAATCTCGATAGTAGTGATACACATATTCATAGTGTTGAAACCAAAAGATGCAGAGTTGATAATGATAGTGCAACTTATTTGTGGTAATCGCCGTTTGGGTCATATCGGTGTAAAGCGCATGAAGAAACTCCATACTGATGGACTTTTGGAGTCACTTGATTATGAATCACTTGGTACTTGCGAACCGTGCCTCATGGGCAAGATGACTAAAACGCCGTTCTCCGGTACTATGGAGAGTGAGGGAGTCCTGGACTAGGGGGTGTCCAGATAGCCGGACTATCAATATCCGCCGGACTCCCAGACTACGAAGATAGAAGATTGAAGACTCCGGCTCGTGTCCGGAAGGTACTTTCCTTGGCGTGGAAGGCAAGCTTGGCGATACGGATATGTAGATCTCCTACCATTGTAACCGACTCTGTGTAACCCTAGCCTCTCCGGTGTCTATATAAACAAGAGGGCTTTAGTCCGTAGGACACAACATAACATCTCAACAATCATACCATAGGCTAGCTTCTAGGGTTTAGCCTCCTTGATCTCGTGGTAGATCTACTCTTGTACTACCCATATCATCAATATTAATCAAGCAGGATGTAGGGTATTACCTCCATCGAGAGGGCCTGAACCTGGGTAAAAACATTGTGTCCCTCGTCTCCTGTTACCATCCGCCTAGATGCACAGTTCGGGACCCCCTACCCGAGATCCGCCGGTTTTGACACCGACATTGGTGCTTTCATTGAGAGTTCCTCTGTGTCGTCACCGATAGGCTCGATGGCATCTTCAACCATCAACGCTGTCCAAGGTGAGACTTTTCTCCCCGGACAGATCTTCGTATTCGGCGGCTTTGCACTGCGGGCCAATTCTCTTGGCCATCTGGAGCAGATCGAAAGCTACGCCCCTGGCCGTCAGGTCAAATTTGGAAGCTTGAACTTCACGGCCGATGACTGCGGAGACTTGATCTTCGACGGACTCGAGCCACATCCAAGCGCGCCGCATTGTGACGATGGGCATGATCTAGCTCTGCCGCCGGACAGTGCTTTGGAGGCCGCACCCGAACCCGCTCCGGCTAGTAGCCCGGAGCCGATTGCCCATGACGGGGGCAGGTGGATAGACACCGCCACAGGGGCTTCGACATTCACGGCGATGGGCGAATACCAATCTCGTCCCTCGCGAAAATCGTGATCCCGAGACGCGGACTCCTCGCCGGACTCCGAGCCTCCGCGCCCCGCCAATTAAACCGGATTAGGCGCCGGTTATGGAATTCACCGCCGCGGACATCTTTCAAGACTCGCCTTTTGGCGATATCCTGAATTCTCTCAAGCATCTCTCGCTATCAGAGAATCTGGCGGACTATGGCGGGACGGTTGGAGTACTGGACGATGAAGAAATTGAGCCCACCCACCTCCCACTTTGTAGCCACCGCCGAGGATCTAACCAACATGCTAGACTACGACTCCGATGACATCGACGCTATGGACGATGATGCCGGAGACGATCAGACCCAGCGCCCACGAGGCAATCGGAAGGCCACCTCGTCATATAGCGCCTACATGGTGGATACCCCAAAAGAAGGGATGGCGAAAAAGCAATGGAGGAAGATTCTAAAGAAGCGGCCCGAAACACCGGCGTCGTGGCGCCGCTCTAAATCCCGCCACAACAAGAATGGAGATTCGCGCGGAGATAATAACACTCGGAGAGTGTCGAAGACAAACCTCTCCAAAGAAGACTCGGTAGCAGGAGGATGCGAAGCAAGCCCTCACGAAAGGCGGCGTAAGAAAAGGTCAAGGATCACAACTATATACCTCCCTCCGAAGACGAAATAAGCCCCAATGACGACGAACTCGAGGAACCCGTCAAACAAGAGCTTTTCAAACGCAGGCTCGTCGCTACAGCAAGAAGCCTGAAGAAAGAAAAACGGAAGCTCAACACAGCGGAAGACGCGCTCCGAATGAGATGGAGCAAAGTACTCAAAACCGCAGACAAACACGGCAACGGCCACCAATCGAAGAGCTACCCGAAGCGCGAGCTGCTCCCAGAATTCGACGAGGAGGCCATAAAGCCCCCACCGTCCAATGGCCCAGCCAGGTCCATCTACGGACCCAAAAAGACAGCCCCAATAAGCAAAAGAACACATCAAGTGTCTGACGATAGCGGCACGCATTACAAAGTGCAGGGCGCCACACACCCATTATGCTTCATCGACGAGGTTTGGGTCATGAATTTCAAAGAGGTTTAAACCCATAAACATAGAAGCCTATGATGGAACAAATGCACTCGAGTCCGGATAGAAGACTATATATCTGCACATACATATGGCGGAGGAGATGATCTCCACGCCATAAAATATCTACCCTCAAGCACAAAGGGCCAGCCTGTCATTGGCTCAAAAGCCTCCCGTAAAATCTTGTTGGAAGTTGGGAAGAGCTCGAGGAAGCGTTTAGAGCAAATTTTCAAGGGACTTATGTCCGCCTCCGGATGAGATGACCTAAGTCACATAACTCAACAGCCCGGAGAGTCGGTAGCGGAAATTTTGGAACAGGTTCCGTACCAAAAGAACCAAATAGTCGATCGTCCGGACGCCAAGCCTTAGCAGCTTTTAAGCACAATGTCCGAGACGAATGGCTCGCTGACACCTCGGTCAAGAGAAACCGAGGACAATGACCGCATTAACAAGCCTCATGACCTGCTACATGCGAGAGAGGATAGCTGGTGGCAAGATGCAGACACCAGCGACCGAGTACATCCGAGATAAGAGATGGAAATGGAAAATCACGGCGAGAAAAGAGCGCGCGGAATAAAGAGAAAAGCCCAAAGAGCACGGCAATCAACGCCGGATTTAAAAGCTCACGGCCAAATAATAAAGCTCAGCCCCTCAAGGATGACAATGACGAACTGTCTAACCTACACAAAATTCGGGTCGGATATGTCAAATCCACAGTACCGGAAGGCCCATAAATCACACCCACGAGGATTGTTGGGTTTTCAAACAGTCCGGCCGATTAAACGCCGAGCACAAGGGGCTCGACGAGTCCAAATGAAGAAGATAAACCCGCCGGCAGGCACGAGAAAACAAAAACTTTCCCACAAGGGGTCAAGGGCGATAAACTCACTTGGCGTGAGGACAAGGAAAAAAACAGGCGACACTTTCTAAAAGAGCTTCGCACGGTCCAGCCCAGCAAACTATAGAGATTGGATATCAAAACCAATCACTTTCGACCACCTGGATTATACCAGAAGCGTTCGAAACGCGGGAAGGACTCCCCTGATTTTGAATCCGATCATAGACGGATTGCAATTCACAAACGCCCTAATGGACGGAGGCGGTGACTTAAACCCGCTATATTCAAACACAATCCGTCGGATGGGGATAGACCCTACCAAAATTCGACACAGCCGCACTTCCTTCAAAGGAGTGACGCCAGCCCTTACGCCAGTGCAGTGCTCGATATTACTCGAAATCGTGTTGGATCGCCGAACAATTTTCGACGAGAAAAGTTAATTTTCCATATCGTCCCATTTAAAAGTGAATATCAAGCAATTGTTGGGACGAAGGCTTTGTCGCTTCAACGCCATACCACATTACGCGTCTCTTACACTTAAGATGCCCGGTCCCCATGGCGCCATCTCAGTGCGAGGGTCATTTACAGACCCCGGACTCGGATAGACGAATCCGGACTCAGCAGGCTAGGGGCTCCCTAGCCGCATACCCTTTCACAAGGGGCTGAGCGCACAACTAAACGCGGTTTCCTATAAACCTAGCTTCAATTATTTACACTTATTCTTTTGCATATTTTTCGCACGAACTGTTTCTAAAACTAAAACGTTCCTCTCTTTCTCTGAGATGAACAACGTGCGCACCCGCCCGTGATAACGGCACAACGGAGACACGGTAGCAGACGTGCAGAGGGACCCGTCGCAAGGATTCTCTTGATTAAGACCCTCGTAGACCTTTTATTCTTGTCTCTTGTTGTTAATCTCCTCGGCTTCTTCCTATAGCCAAAGCGAACTGACGCTTTGGCATCGGCGCGTCGAAGACAATGCCCGCACACGGACACAAGGGGCTTAGGGCATAATTCTGCCCGTTATCATAAAGTCCGAACACCTTCGGAGTGTTGGCGTCTCAAGTTAGGCATTATATGCATCAGCTCGAATCATGTCTTTGGTCAAATGTTGGGTTTGCCTCCCGTGTTTTGCTGCCTTACGTTCAGATCACCCGCTAACGCGGCACCGGAGAACTCTGCGATTGTGCCCAGTTCGCTGGCGAGCACCTCGAGAGAAAGCCGAAAACCGATGTCATGATATAGCGAGAGTCCGGTCACCACTTGATCGACTATCGGAATGTTTAGAATTTCGCTTTGACGAAGGACCACTTCGGTCAGCACATACGCACCCCGAATCCGGAGATGTGCGGTGTCATTAGGGGTTATATCGTAGCCCCACCCTCGAGCTCCATTGGCTAAGTGAAAGAAATAAAGCATTATAGTCCGAATTGCCTCGTTCGCTACGCTATCACCTCCTTATAAAAGGACCGAGACATCGGATTAAAGTGTGAAAACGCGCCATTTTGCGAACACCCCGGCACCTTGTGCGAGGGGGCTGAAGCCGAAGACTGCATCTTTCAGGTTATACACAAGTATACTTAAACGGCCGCAAGGAGAAGTTTTACTACTTGGAAGCACAAGTATAAAAAGCATTCATACTATAATCATTGATTTACAAGGTACTGCGTTCATTTGAACGTTACATTCTTTGAGCACTGCGCCTCTACTTTACGAGCACCGCGCATGACTTCTCCGAAGTAGTGCTCGACAGGGAGCCGGCTTTCATCCGGACCCGGGGCAGCAACGGCGGTGGCATCCATCTCCGGATAATGCTCCTTTACGAGCCGAGCCATCCGCGCCCTCGATGCAGGCCGATCGTTTCATCTCCTTGATATGCGGCACCGCACCAAGGAATTGCTGCAATAAGCCAAAGTAGCTCGTCGCCTTGGATCTTTCGCCGGACATGGGCCACGTTGTCGACCATCGCCGGTCCGGACAGTCTATTCAGTTCGCCCATTCGCCAACTGTCTCGTCGAGGAAGAGCGCGATCCGGGCTGTGGAATTGAGACCAATACAACTCTTCGCCTCGCGATCCCCTTAGCTCGGAAGTGTTTAAGCGGCATCGGCCGCACTAGCAGCCAAATCCATGTACGGATCTTCCGAACTCCTTGCCGCTCAAATTGAGCGTACTTGGCATCCATAAACGGCGACGATAAGAAAAGGCTTGCCACCACGATTTCTCGGCTTGGCGCAGCTCCTCCTTCATAGCCCGCATTGCAGAGCGGGCATCCTTGGCCGGCGGTGGCCTTCTTCAGTCTTCCCGCCCGATAGGCGCTCCTTTTCAAGAGCCTCGCTACGATCGATAGCATCCTCTAATTTCTTGGCCAATTGCCACCTCCGCCCGCTTAGGCAAGTCGCACCTTTTCGACCTTCAACTCTTTACGCCCTCGCAGCAACCGCATCACTCTTCGGGCTTGCTCCTTAGCTTGTGCAAGCTCGGCTCAAGGCTCTCCACAGAGAGCAGACCTTGCTCAGATAAACAACATATAACTTATCAAAGAGGGCTTTAACCCACTCAATAAAGCGGCCACGGAGAATTTATTTACCTTGCGACTCGTCAAGTCGCTGATTGACAAGTGCAATGTCAAGCATCCGCCATGTCCGGTTGTCGACTCGATTAAACAAGAATCGATCAGTCCGGCTGGCCCCGGACTATCCGCCACCAGATGTCGAACGGCGGTATTCATTACCGAGATATTTAGATTTTCGATCCTCGACGCGCTGTCGTCTTCGACAACCTACCGAGTCTCGGGGCTACTATCTATCTGGCGCATTTTTATATGCACAACTGTTAAAAAACAAAGGTGCGCCATTTTCGCATACCTCAAATCCCGCCCGACAAGCTCATGGCAGCGCCATAATCCGCTTTCGCGGACGAAATCCTTCCAATCACCATACGCATTAACGCACGGTGATCTTCTGAAATGGACGCCCTCTCAAGCAAACTCTTCAGTTCTCCCGACCGGGCTCTGGTGGGTGTTGAACTCTTTGGCCCCTCCGGACTCGGGATGCCCTCCGTGGCGACACTTCGGGCTCGCCGCCTCATCTGGCAATGGCGAGCACGGAGGCGTGACGCTCTCCATCATCTCCGGAAGAAGATCCCCAAGGATGAACTCATGTGAGACGGCTGCAGATCCGAACTGCGATATAAATATTTCGGTTACCTACAGAAGCGTACGAAGGTATTTCCTTATTAAACTTCTTCTTTCATACTCACGGCTCGTTGGAGGACTGGTCCTTGGCGATGATTGCGCGTCCGGATTCTCTCTCGGACGCGGACCAGTGGGGATTTCTTCCCATGCTTAGGGCTGGGACCTCCGGATCTTGAGGCGGTCCTCTTCTCCCTCTGAAGGAGGGATCCTTGGTTCCCTCCTCTTGACGCCTTTGGACGAAGTATTAGCTCCTTTATCTCCCCGCGCCCCTCTATGGGCGCAACCTCCAACATTCGACCCAGCGGGCTCCAAAGGCGGTCTCTGGGGGGGGCGGACACCTTATCAGCCTTGATTGCGCCACCCATTCTGTAAAGAATAAAGGGTCGAGACGATCTCTTGAAAGGCATACAAATAGAATGTCCGGCTTTGAGCTATTTACCCGAGTATCAGGCGATCGCGCTTAGTCCGGCATCCTCGGCCGAATCCGGACACGCCACTGCGGTCCAAGAACAACTCAGACATCTCCGAGGGTGTCGCACCCATGAAATCTTTGGAGGATACGAGGTCCTCCGGATTGAACTCCCATAAATGGAGAGGACGACGTTTGCGGTGGTAGGAGGTGCCTAGTTAGCATGACTCGCATCACCTTGATCAGTCAATCTCCTTGTCCGGAGGTCTCGAATCCGCCTGTAGTGCGGGCACGCCCTGGACGGCCCCAGTTGAGCCCTTGGTTGACCCACGACATCACCGCCGTGGAGGTCCCGGCGGAAAGAGGGCGGCGGCTTTGCTTGCTCGCCCCTAGGAACGATGATGTAAAACCAATCCTGCTGCCACAGTCCCTGTTCCTCTTGGAAGGAACCTTCGAGCCACGGGGCATCGACCTTCCTGCTTATGGTCGCCCCGCCGCACTCCGCTTGGCGCCCCCCGATCATCTTCGGCTCCACCTTAAATGTTTTCAGCCACAGGCCAAAGTGGGGGATGACGCGGAGGAAGGCTTCGCAGACAATGATAAATGCGGAGATATGGAGGATGGACTCCGGAGCCAAGTCGTGGAAGTCCAGCCCGTAGTAGAACAGGAGCCCCCTCACGAAAGGATCCGTCGGGAAGCCTAATCCCCGACGGAGGTGAGATGCGAAAACGACGTATTCGCCGGGCTCGGGGGCTGGCACGGCCTGCCACGGGCAGAGCAACTCATGAAACCAGAGGCTGTACTTGGCCTCACGCAACTTCAATATGTCCTCCTCCGTGACGAAGGAGGGCATCCACCGGCCTTGGAGGTCGGAGCCGGACATGGTTGTGGATCCGAAGCGCTCGAATCTGAAGCTCTAGGTGTTGGAACTGGGGGCGGAGGAAAGATTCGATGCGAGGTTGAAAGACAAGGACAGGCCTTGGTCCTCTTATAAAGGGGGAAGAAATACCAAGGGTCCTCTCCGTGACCGTTTGGGATTCCCCTTCGATAGAGGAGGTGTGGCGACGGGAACGGTTGGGTTACCCACGCACGTATTGATGAGGATCCCGGAATAAGGGGAACACGATCTCTGCTTCGACAGGACGTGCCAAGGAAACCGCTTCGCTAAACGTGCAAAGGTGGAATAATGAAAACGAGGGCTTGGCTGCGGTATGATGTCACGCCGCGCCATCGCCGCCAGATTGAGCTAAGTGTATTTTATTCTCTCTACGTTGGAATGTGGAATTTATTTTGCAGAGCCGGACACTATCCTGGTGTTCATTATCTCCTCCGGATTATTCAAGGGAGGAACCCGCCTTGCAATGCCGAACATTATACACGCCGGACTTATCGTCATTGAAGACTCGTTCAGGGGCTACCGAGGAGTCTGGACTAGGGGTGTCCGGATAGCGGACTATCAATATCCGCCGGACTCCCGGACACGAAGATAGAAGATTGAAGACTCGGCTCGTGTCCGGAAGGTACTTTCCTTGGCGTGGAAGGCAAGCTTGGCGATACGGATATGTAGATCTCCTACCATTGTAACCGACTACTGTGTAACCCTAGCCTCTCCGGTGTCTATATAAACCAGAGGGCTTTAGTCCGTGAGGACACAACATAACATCTCAACAATCATACCATAGGCTAGCTTCTAGGGTTTAGCCTCCTTGATCTCGTGGTAGATCTACTCTTGTACTACCCATATCATCAATATTAATCAAGCGGGACGTAGGGTATTACCTCCATCGAGAGGGTGCGAACACAGGTAAAACATTGTGTCCCTCGTCTCCTGTTACCATCCGCCTAGACGCACAGTTCGGGACCCCCTACCCGAGATCCGCCGGTTTTGACACCGACAGAGAGAGCAACAGATTTGTTGGAAATCATACATACAGATGTATGTGGTCCGATGAATGTTGAGGCTCGTGGCGGATATCGTTATTTTCTCACCTTCACAGATGATTTAAGCAGATATGGGTATATCTACTTAATGAAACATAAGTCTGAAACATTTGAAAAGTTCAAAGAATTTCAGAGTGAAGTTGAAAATCATCGTAACAAGAAAATAAAGTTTCTACGATCGATCGTGGAGGAGAATATTTGAGTTACGAGTTTGGTCTACACTTAAAACAATGTGGAATAGTTTCACAACTCACGCCACCCGAACACCACAACAGTAATGGTGTGTCCGAACGTCAGAATCGTACTTTACTTGATATGGTGCGGTCTATGATGTCTCTTACAGATTTACCGCTATCGTTTTGGGGTTATGCTCTAGAGACAGCCACATTCACGTTAAATAGGGCACCGTCGAAATCCGTTGAGACGACACCTTATGAACTATGGTTTGGCAAGAAACCAAAGTTGTCGTTTCTTAAAGTTTGGGGTTGCGATGCTTATGTGAAAAAGCTTCAACCCGATAAGCTCGAACCCAAATCGGAGAAATGTGTCTTCATAGGATACCCAAAGGAGACAGTTGGGTACACCTTCTATCACAGATCCGAAGGCAAGACATTCGTTGCTAAGAATGGATCCTTTCTAGAGAAGGAGTTTCTCTCGAAAGAAGTGAGTGGGAGGAAAGTAGAACTTGATGAGGTAATCGTATCTACTCCCTTGTTGGAAAATAATACATCACAGAACCGGTTTACGTGACGTCAAAACCAACTAGTGAGGAAGTTGATGATGATGATCATAGAACTTGAGATCAAGTTAATCTGAGAACCACGAGGTCGAGCAGAGTAAGATCCGCACGAGTGGTACGGTAATCCTATTACGAATTCATGCTACTAGATCATGATGAACCTACGAACTATGAAGAAGCGATGGTGAGCACAGATTCCGCAAAATGGCTTGAAGCCATGAAATCTGAGATGGGATCCATGTATGATAACAAAGTATGGACTTTGGTTGACTTGCCCGATGGTCCGCAAGCAATAGAAAATAAATGGATCTTCAAGAAGAAGACTGACGCTGACGGTAATATTACTGTCTACAAAGCTCGACTTGTTGCAAAAGGTTTTCGACAAGTTCAAGGGGTTGACTACGATGAGACCTTCTCACCCATAGCGATGCTTAAGTCTGTCTGAATCATGTTAGCAATTGCCGCATTTTATGATTATGAAATTTGGCAAATGGATGTAAAGCGCATTCTGAATGGATTTACGGAAGAAGAGTTGTATATGATGCAACCGAAGGTTTTATCGATCCAAAGGAGCTAACAAAGTGTGCAAGCTCCAACGTTCCATTTATGGACTGGTGCAAGCCTCTCGGAGTTGGAATAAACGTTTTGATAGTGTGATCAAAGCATTTGGTTTTATCTGAGACTTTTGGAGAAGCCTCAGATTTACAAGAAAGTGAGTGGGAGCTCTGTAGCATTTCTAATATTATATGTGGATGACATATTGTTGATTGGAAATGATATAGAATTTCTGGATAGCATAAAGGGATACTTGAATAAAAGTTTTTCAATGAAAGACCTCGGTGAAGCTGCTTACATATTGGGCATTAAGATCTATAGAGATAGATCAAAACGCTTAATTGGACCTTCACAAAGCACATACCTTGACAAAGTTTTGAAGAAGTTCAAAATGGATCAAGCAAAGAAAGGGTTCTTGCTGATTGCAAGGTGTGAAGTTGAGTAAGACTCAAAGCCCGACCACTGCAGAAGATAGAGAAAATGAAAAGTGTTCCTATGCTTCACCATAGGCTCTATCATGTATGCAATGTTGTGTATGACACTGATGTGTGCCTTGCTATAAGTCTAGCAGGAGGTACCAAAGTAATCCAGAGTGGATCATCGGACAGCGGTCAAGAACATCTGAAATACGAAAAGGACTAAGGATATGTTTCTCGATATGGAGGTGACAAAGAGCTCATCGTAAATGGTTACGTTGATGCAAGCTTTGACACGATCCGACGATTCTAAATCGCAAACCGGATACGTGTTTACATTAAATGGTGGAGCTGTCGGTTAGTGCAGTTCAAAGCAAAGCATCGTGGCGGGATCTACATGTGAAGCGGAATACATAGCTGCTTCGAAGCAGCCAATGAAGGAGTGCGGATGAAGGAGTTCATATCCGATCTAGGTGTCATACCTAGTGCATCGGGTCCAATGAAAATCTTCGTGACAATCTTTGGAGCGATTGCCTTAGCGAAGGAATCCAGATTTCACAAGAGGACCAAGCACATCAAGAGACGCTTCAATTCCATCCGGATCTAGTCCGGTGGGAGACATAGAGATTTGCAAGATACATACGGATCTGAATGTTGCGGAACCCGTTGACTAAGCCTCTTCCATGAGCAAAACATGATCAACACCAAGACTCCATGGGTGTTAGAATCATTCTTGTGTAATCTAGATTATTGACTCTAGTGCAAGTGGGAGATGAAGGAAATATGCCCTAGAGGCAATAATAAAGTTATTATTTATTTCCTCATATCATGATAAATGTTTATTATTCATGCTAGAATTGTATTAACCGGAAACATAATACATGTGTGAATATATAGACAAACAAGATGTCACTAGTATGCCTCTACTTGACTAGCTTGTTAATCAAAGATGGTTATGTTTCCTAACCATGAACAAGGAGTTGTTATTTGATTAACAAGGTCACATCATTAGTTGAATGATCGATTGACATGACCCATTCCGTTAGCTTAGCACACGATCGTTTAGTATGTTGCTATTGCTTCCTTCATGACTTATACATGTTCCTATGACTATGAGATTATGCAACTCCGTTTACGGAGGAACACTTTGTGTGCTACCAAAGCGTCACAATGTAACCGGGTGATTATAAAGGTGCTCTCTGGTGTCTCCGAAGGTACTTGTTGAGTTGGCGATTTCGAGATTAGGATTTGTCACTCCGAATGTCGGACGGTATCTCTGGGCCCTCTCGGTAATACATATCACTTAAGCCTTGCAAGCATTTCAACTAATGAGTTAGTTGTGAGATGATGTATTACGGAACGAGTAAAGAGACTTGCCGATAACGAGATTGAACTAGGTATTGGATACCGACGATCGAATCTCGGGCAAGTAACATACCGATGACAAAGGGAACAATGTATGTTGTTGTGCGGTTTGACCGATAAAGATCTTCGTAGAATATGTAGGAACCAATATGGGCATCCAGGTCCCGCTATTGGTTATTGACCAGAGACATGTCTCGGTCATGTCTACATTGTTCTCGAACCGTAGGGTCCGCACGCTTAAGGTTTCGATGACGGTTATATTATGAGTTTATGTATTTTGATGTACCGAAGGTTGTTCGGAGTCCTGGATATGATCACGGACATGACGAGGAGTCTCGAAATGGTTGAGACATAAAGATTGATATATTGGACGGATATATTCGGACACCGGAAAGGTTCCGGAGAAGTTTGGAGCTCCGGAGGTTACCTGGAACCCCCGGAGGTATATGGGCCTTATTGGGCCCATGTAGGAGGAAGGAGAAGGAACAAGGGGGGGCGCCCCAAGCCCAAACCGATTGGGGGGGGGGCCCCCTTTCCTTCTCCTTCCCCTCTTCCTAATACTACTACTAGTACTACTTCCTAATACTAGTACTCTTTCCTTCCCTCCAAATAAGATAAGGAAAGGGAGGAAACCTACTTGGAGTAGGTTTCCCCCTCCTCTATGGCGCCCCCTTGGGCCAGCCTCCTCCTCCCTCCCTCCTTTATATACGGGGTAGGGGCACCCTAGGACACACAAGTTGATCATTGATCGTTCCTCGGCCGTGTCGGTGCCCCTCCACGATATTACACCTCGATCATATTGTAGCGGTGCTTAGGTGAAGCCTGCGACGAGGAGAACATCAAGATCGCCACCACGCCGTCGTCTTGACGGAACTCCCCTGAGTCTCTCTTGGATTGGAGATCGAGGTGCGCCATCGAGCTGACGCGTGTCAAGAACTTCGGAGGTGTCGAGTAACGGTGCTTGGATCGGTTGGACCGAGAGGACGTACGACTACTTCCTCTATGTTGCATCAATGCTTCCGCTTCGGTCTACGAGGGTACGTAGACAACTCTCCCCTCTCGTTGCTATGCATCACCATGATCTTGCGTGTGCGTAGGAAATTTTTTGAAATTACTACGTTCCCCAACAGATACCTCCAAAAATGGGGCCCTTTGTACGGTTTAAGCTCAACCGTTTAGCAATAATGGCACCCATACTAAAAGTGTTATCACCGAATAAGGCATGGAGCAGAATAATAATATCAGGAACACTGAAGTTTCCACTATTTCCACGATCAATTAAGCATCGACTAGCAAATATGGCAAAGTAACGTAAAACAGGAAAATGTATGTTAGTGGTTCTCGCATCGGAACCCTTCCTCGATTCCCCTACAGTAATAGTATCAATAAAACCATCCACATCTTTACGATGTGGTTCATCTAAGATGCCCTCAAAGGGTATTCTACAAGCCGCGCAAAAATTACGTAAAGACATTTCCTTAGCCTCATCATATAAATGAAAGGCTACTAAAGGAGGTGAATTCTTAGGATAATAGTAAAAGTTTTGCACGAAAGTATTGGTAAGTAAGAGATAATGTTCGATTCGGTCGTGGAGGAAGTTGGTGAGGCCCAGATTTTCAGCCAAAGGATAAAAGTCTTCATAAATCCCGACTGCTCTCAAGAAATTAGCACAAGGCCACTCACACGGCCTTACTTCCGCTACGCGAGGAAGATTATACTTGGCCTTTTCTTTCTCCTTAGCTTGTTTATCCTTGGAGCTTTGGCTAGAAGAACCCCTCAAGAACAACCTCCTCACCTTTTCTGAAAATTTCTGAAATTATTAGTAACTTCAAAATAAAAGTGAATCAAACTGAACAAGGTTGATAGCAACTACTCCCACAAGTGCCTAGAGCCTATATCATGCATTAGAATTACTTGGGACCTCATAAATTTGACATGCAAGCTCAAGAACAGGGTCACCTATGCAGTAAAAATTTTCAATGAATAAAGCACTAGAACAAAAACTAATTGGACCAATGGAGGAGTCACATACCAAGCAACAATCTCCCAAAGTAGTTTTGTGAATGGAGCTTTGAGCAAGGAGATCGAAAATCGCAGCAAAATGAGCTAAAACTCGTGCTTGAGCTGGATGGGGAGTTTTTTGGGAAGAAGATGGAGTGTTTGGGTGCAGGAATAAGTGGAGGGGGGCCACCGTGGGCCCACGAGGCAGGGGGCGCGCCCTGGACCCTCGTGGCCAGGTGCTTGCCCCCCCTGCTGTGTTCTCAGTGCCTAAAATCCTCAAATATTCCATAAAAATCATACTAAATTTGCAGGGCATTTGGAGAACTTTTATTTTTGTGATATTTTTTATTGCATGGATAATTCAGAAAACAAACATATAATACTATTTTCGCTTTATTTATTCTAAGTAACAGAAAGTAAAAAGAGGGTACAGAAGGTTGTGCCTTCTAGTTTCATCCATCTCATGATCATCAAAATGAATCCACTAACAAGGTTGATCAAGTCTTGTTAACAAACTCATTCCGAATAACATGGAACCGGAGAAATTTCGAATAACACTAGGTTACCTCAACGGGGATATGAACATCCCCAACAATAAGAATATTATACTTTTTCTTGACAGTAGGAAGAGGAAATTCAAAACCTCCAATAATGATTGTTGGAATTTTTCCAATAGAATTGATGCTGTGAACTTGAGGTTGTTTTCTCGGAAAGTGTACCGTATGCTCATTACCATTAACATGAAAAGTGACATTGCCTTTGTTGCAATCAATAATAGCCCCTGCAGTATTCAAAAAGGGTCTACCAAGGATAATCGACATACTATCGTCCTCGAGAATATCAAGAATAACAAAGTCCATTAAGATAGTGACATTTGCAACCACAACAGGCACATCCTCACAAATACCGACAGGTATAACGGTTGATTTATCAGCCATTTGCAAAGATATTTCAGTAGGTGTCAACTTATTCAATTCAAGTCTACGATATAAAGAGAAAGGCATAACGCTAACACCGGCTCCAAGATCACATAAGGCAGTTTTAACATAATTTCTTTTAATGGAGAATGGTATAGTTGGTACTCCTGGATCTCCAAGTTTCTTTGGTATTCCACCTTTAAAAGTGTAATTAGCAAGCATGGTGGAAATTTCAGCTTCTGGTATCTTTCTTTTATTTGTAATGATATCCTTCATGTATTTAGCATAAGGATTTACTTTAAGCATATCAGTTAAGCGCATACGTAAGAAGATAGGTCTAATCATTTCAGCAAAGCGCTCAAAATCCTCATCATCTTTTTTCTTGGATGGCTTCGGAGGAAAAGGCATGGGTTTCTGAACCCAAGGTTCTCTTTCTTTACCATGCTTCCTAGCAACAAAGTCTCTCTTATCATAACGTTGATTCTTTGATTGTGGGTTATCAATATCAACAACAGGTTCAATCTCTACATCATTATTATTGCTAGGTTGAGCATCAACATGAACATTATCATTAACATTATTACTAGGTTCATGTTCATCACGTGATTGTGTTTCGGCATCAGAAATAGAAATATCATTAGGATTCTCAGGTGTGTCTGTAACAGGTTCACTAGAAGCATGCAAAGTCCTATCATTTTTCTTTTTCTTCTTTTTAGAAGAACTAGGGGCCTCTAAATTCTTTCTCTGAGAATCTTGCTCGATTCTCTTAGGGTGGACTTCAGGATACAAAGGTTCCTGAGTCATTCTACTAGTTCTAGTAGCCACTCTAACAGCGAAATCATGTTTATTATTCAATTCATCGAGCAAATCACTTTGAGCCTTAAGTACTTGTTCCGCTTGAATGGTAACCATAGAAGCATACTTGCTAATGAGTTTAAGTTCACCTTTAACTCTAGCCATATAATCACTCAAGCGTCCTATCATGAAAGCATTACTCTTTAACTCTCTACCAACATAAGCATTAAAACTTTCTTGTCTAGCCATAAAGTCATCAAAATTCATCTAAACATTGGCTAGGAAATTTAGTAGACGGGATATCAACCTTATCATATCTATAGAGAGAATTTACCTTTACTACCTATGTCGGGTTATCAAGACAATGTGTTTCTTCAACAGGTGGTATATTAAGACCATGTATTTCTTCAATAGGGGGTAAATTCTAAACATCTTCAGCTTTAATACCTCTTTCTTTCATAGATTTCTTTGCCTCTTGCATATCTTCAGGACTAAGAAATAGAACACCCCTCTTCTTCTGAGTTGGTTTAGGAATAGGTTCAGGAGCTGGCTCGGGAGTTGGCTCAATTTGCTCAGGAATTGGCTCAGGAAGAGTCTAATTATTTTCATTAGTCAACATATTATTCAATAACAATTCAGCTTGGTTGACTGTTCTTTCCCTCAACCAGCACAACTATCCAAGTGGTCCTTGGAAGCATCGGTTAGTCCATTTTAAAAGATATCAAGTATTTCATTTTTCTTAAGAGGATGATCAGGCAAAGCATTAAGTAATCGGAGAAGCCTCCCCCAAGCTTGTGGGAGACTCTCTTCTTCAATTTGCACAAAATTATATATTTCCCGCAAGGCAGCTTGTTTCTTATGAGCAGGGAAATATTTAGTAGAGAAGTAGTAAATCATATCCTGGGGACTACGCACACAACTAGGATCAAGAGAATTAAACCAAATTCTAGCATCACCCTTTAATGAGAACAGAAATATCTTAAGGATATAATAATAGCGATACTTCTCATCATTAGTGAACAGGGTGGCTATATCATTTAACTTAGTAAGATGTGCCACAACAGTTTCAGATTCATTGCCATAAAAAGGATCAGATTCAACCAAAGTAATAATTTCAGGATCAACAGAGAATTCATAATCCTTATCAGTAACAAAGATAGGTGAAGTAGCAAAAGCAGGGTCATATTTCATTCTAGCATTCAGAGTTTTCCGTTTAAGTTTAGCTAGTAATTTCTTAAGATCAGATCTATCATTGCAAGCAAAAAGATCTCTAGTAGTTTCTTGATCCATAACATAACCCTCTGGAACAACATGCAATTCATACTTAGGGGGAGAACCTTCATCATCACTACCATCAATAATTTCATCTTCAATAATTTCATTCTCTCTAACCCTAGCGAGTTGTTCATCAAGAAATTCACCTAATGGCAAAGTAGTATCAAGCACAGAAGTAGTTTCATCATAAGTATCATGCATAGCAGAAGTGGCATCATCAATAACATGTGACATATCAGAATTCATAGCAGTAGCAGGTTTAGGCGTCGCAAGCTTACTCAAAACTGAAGGAGAATCTAGTGCAGAACTAGATGGCAGTTCCTTACCTCCCCTCGTAGTTGAGGGAAAAATCTTGGTTCTTTCGTCTTTCAAGTTCCTCATAGTGATCAGCAGATATAAATCCCAAGTGACTCAAAGAATAGAGCTATGCTCCTCGGCAACGGCGCCAGAAAATAGTCTTGATAACCCACAAGCATAGGGGATCACAACAGTTTTCGAGGGTAGAGTATTCAACCCAAATTTATTGATTCGACACAAGGGGAGCCAAAGAATATTCTCAAGTATTAGCAGTTGAGTTGTCAATTCAACCACACCTGGATAACTTAGTATCTGCAGCAAAGTATTTAGTAGCAAAGTAGTATGGAAGTAACGGTAACAGTGGCAAAAGTAATGATAGTGGTTTTGTAATAATTGTAACAGTAGCAACGGAAAAGTAAATAAGCGAAGCACAATATGTGAAAAGCTTGTAGGCATTGGATCAGTGATGGATAATTATGTCGGATGCGATTCCTCATGTTATAGTTATAACATAGGGTGGCATAGAACTAGCTCCAGTTCATCAATGTAATGTAGGCATGTATTCCGGATATAGTCATGCGTGCTTATGGAAAAGGACTTGCATGCCATCTTTTGTCCTACCCTCCCGTGGCAGCGGGGTCCTAACGGAAACTAAGGGATATTAATGCCTCCTTTTAATAGAGTACCAGACCAAAGCATTAACACATAGTGAATACATGAACTCCTCAAACTACGGTCATCACCGAGAAGTATCCCGATTATTGTCACTTCGGGGTTGTCGGATCATAACACATAATAGGTGACTATAGACTTGCAGGATAGGATCAACAACTCACATATATTCATGAAAACATAATGGGTTCAGATCTGAAATCATGGCACTCGGACCCTAGTGACAAGCATTAAGCATAGCAAAGTCATAGCAACATCAATCTCAGAACATAGTGGATACTAGGGATCAAACCCGAACAAAACTAACTTGATTACATGGTAAATCTCATCCAACCCATCACCGTCCAGCAAGCCTACGATGGAATTACTCACGCACGGCGGTGAGCATTATGAAATTGGTGATGGAGGATGGTTCATGATGACGACGACGATGAATCCCCCTCTCTGAAGCCCCGAACGGACTCCAGATCAGCCCTCCCGAGAGAGATTAGGGCTTGGCGGCGGCTCCGTATCGTAAAACGCGATGAAACTTTCTCTCTGATTTTTCTCTCCGTGAAATGGAATATATAGAGTTGGAGTTGATGTTGGTGGAGCTCCAGGGGGCCCACGAGACAGGGGGCGCACCCAGGGGGAGGGGGCGCGCCCCCCACCCTCGTGGACAGGGTGTGGGCCCCCTGGCCTTGATTCTTTCACCAGTATTTTTTATATTTTCCAAAAGTTATCTTCGTGGATTTTCAGGTCATTCCGAGAACTTTTGTTTTCTCGCACAATAAACAACACCATGGCGATTCTGCTGAAAACAGCGTCGATCAGGGTTAGTTTCATTCAAATCATGCAAGTTAGAGTCCAAAACAAGGGCAAAAGTGTTTGGAAAAGTAGATACGTTGGAGATGTATCATAGTGGTGGTAGGATGGTGTGGCGGCGGTGTGACAAACTGTGACAGAACTCGAAACTCTAAAGGACTAGACGCTAAGACCATCAACTTGACACGACGATGCAACCGCAAATTCAACACAACAAAATACTGAAAAGACTATGCAAAGGTTTAGACTGGTTCGGATATGATGATCTAACCCTAATATTTTTTTGTGTGGCTTTTTCCTGGACTATAGGTATGAAGAACAGACTCGATCTAAACTACGAAAAACTGTAAAATCTCACCGAGCAACCTGAAAATCTAATACCACTTGATAGAGGCAAAGGTGTCCCGTCTTTCGATGAGATGGTGATTGTCGTTTTGGAGTAGTAGACTTTGACGATCCGACTACGTACGTGCAAGGACGTCGCGCCTTAGCAATCGCTAAACCAAGTCCGAGAGGTTATTGACCACGCCGGAGCACGATCAACCTGACCACGAGGGTCTATTTCCTGCGAGCAAACAAAGAACAAGTAAGAAACTGAGATTGTAGTCTGGATATTGCGAATATAAGATGAAAGCTTTATTGATCAAGATGGGGTTCTGTGACGTCTTGGTCTAGTTGTTGAACACAAACGAAGTATGCGAAGTTGCGGCTATGGTGAACTTTTAATATAAACAAAATCCAAAGTCTAAACGACGCCCTAAGGGCTCTATATATAGAGGAAGAGGGGGGAAATTTCGTGGCCCTTGGGGAAGGGGTCCAAAACCAACCCTATCTCTTGTTTCCCCACACATACGGACTCTAAAAACAGCCTATACTCAAGTATTTCGAAATTACATGGGCCTGACCCAAAAATAAGGTGACACAACACCTAGAATAGCCTCTGGACGAAAGTTATGAAGTAGCATTTTATATATTTCGTCCAAGGCTTCATGCACTCATTATGGTGGCTTCAACGTCTTGAAATCATCACTTGTAACTCCGTTGTTGTTCCTCTTGCGCATGCCATCATCTCCATGCTTGTTCTTCCTCCAATGTTCATCCTTCTCCAAGCTAGGCCCTTCATTTGTAAGCAAAACAAATGTATCCAATTTAGGCAGCATCATATTCTCATGAACATTAGAATCATTATCAAGAAATGAAAGTACCTGGCAATTTAATTGGCGTACGCGAGGTCTAGTAATTGGTCCAGTATGTATAGCAACAGGGGCCATGGGTGTAACAATGGTATTGATGTCCTCATCACATCATGTGCTAGTTTACTATTTTTGTTTACATACTGTTCTTACTCCTCTTTGTCATCGCCCACATATCCTTGTGTTGTTTTTTTATACTAGTTGCCGACCATCTAATCACCAATCTTCATGTCTTGGTGCTGGCTCATATATTGTTCTTGGAGTTGTTTTCTAATATCTTATTTCACGAAGGAGGTGTGTTGAATTTCCGCAAAGAAAAAGGAGGTATGTTGAAAAATCCTTGATTTAACTTTGAGTAATAAACTAATAATACATTAGTCAAAACTATTTGAGTAGCTTAAAAATATAAGCAACCGCTTTAACAGGAGTTTTTTTTGTTTATTTTCAAAAAAAATGTAAGTTTGAAGTTGAATTAGAATTGAACACGGTAAACAATTCTATTTGCTCACAATCACAAGAAATTCCTATATTGTTCTTGAATCTTCAAGTTGTTCTTAGTAACATATAACATAAACATGTTCTCACAATAATTTTTTTAATACATTTTCTAGATTATTAATCCGACTTAACACTTTGTGTTCATGGTACACACATTGAAGATTTCTAGTGCAAAAAGAAAAATCAATTCTCCAGGATCTTGTTCCACACATATGGTCTTGTTTCAGAATTGTCTCATACGCAACATGTTATCCATATGATTGTAGCGCAAGAAAATCATTGCATGAACTATTTTTGTATTTGCATTGCTGACGATATCTCCTTCGGGTCAAGAGCGATGGACGAATCTCCTTACCTGCCATTGATGCACCCTCGCGCACATCATAGGGTGTTGAGACATGCTGGATAGGGTGGCGTGCATGATGTCTTCAAAGTCCTGAAGTAGAGAACATCATAGCCTCTCTAGACCTCCTCCATGCACCAACATGAAGGTGGTGCACAAGATGTCATGCAAGCTCTGGATCCAACAACGTGTTAGCCTCCTTTCGATCTCCTCCATCAACGTTGCCTCGTCTTTTGCTCCTTCATGTGGTAAATCAATAATATTCACTACTCTCTTCTCTACAACAAACATAGACGATTCCATTCTTCGCTATTTATTGCTCATATACCATGGCATGCGGATGGCAGCACAAATATTTTTCGACAACCACTCACTCACCAAAACATATTCATTGTATTGATGCCAGGGCGAGTGGCTTATGGTTTTCAATTGAAACTTAGTGCACCCCTCTAGGGCAGATTGTTTGTTATTACAAGGTACTGGGCCCACAAGTTGACTAGCAAACCAACCACACCGAGTCGATCTTATATGGTTCTAACAATGATGCACTTCAGTTTTCAGTCAAAGTTAGCCCAAAAATCTCACAAATCTCAAATCTTTTTTAGGTAATTCTAGGCGTGGAAACTATTACCTAGAACTTTTTGTTGGTGAGCAATGTCGGCTCTGGGCCTAGGCGGGAGGGACGAGCCCAGGCCTCCTATGTGATATTTATATATGTTTCTGCACATAAGCCCATACTTCTTTCCAAAAGAAAAACAACCCACATTCCAACCTGTATAACCCAAATAATCTTGGAATAAGGTCGTTGTTCATGTCGCGAGTCGGGATCCATCTACAGGGCACCAGGGTGGCTTTCTCACGTCACGTTGCCACTCGCTAGGTGCAAGTCTCATCTGTTGCTTGCTTGCCTCATCATTCAGGTCGTTGCCTGCTTATTACATGACCCATCCCCATATCCTTATCAAGTTATCAATACTTGACATGTGATCTTAGATTGTTAGGGATCTACTCCCTCCATTGTTAAATATAAATCTTTTTAGATATTTCAATATGGGCTGCATACGGAGCAAAATGAATGAATCTACACTCTAAACTATGTCTATATACATTCGTATGTAGTCCATATTGAAATCTCTAGAAAGACTTATATTTGAGAACGGAGGGAATACCTTCTAATTTTCAATTTTTTTAAAAACCATCTAATTTCGTAAATTCTAAGTTCTAAATTCCATTTATTTACTCTTTAGGTGTTAGAATGTTGCCCGAGAAGTAGTTGTCGGGTGTTGATGAAAGGGAAAGAAAAGGAAAATTGAGAGGATCAGTATATTGAATCACAAATTGGTGCTTTAATAAGTTTCTTTCCTCTTAATTAATGTTGATGTCAATGCCTAAAGAAGTATTTTTTAGCTCCGAGACATTATTGTGGATGGAGTAATTGTATGTTGGTTCCTATCCAAGGTAATCACCCTTACTTCGTTTTGCAATTCTTTTAATTTTTCTATGCATAATATGACATTGCTCAACAATTATTGATAGACATTGCATTATATCAAACTAAGATTGTGTGGTTGAAAGTCAAATCTTAATACTTTACAAATGAAAGTACAAACATATAGACATATACACTTATCCGTACATATATGCATTCTTAAGGATCCATTTCGGCGAATTTGCCTAGGACCCTAAAAAACATAGGGTCAGCCTGTGGTTGAGTAACCTTTTTCATATATGTATGTACTCAATGAGATATTGTTTCGGCTATTTATAGTTTATCTAAGCTTGTGAATTTTGAAGTTTTAATCAGCGAATCATTGAGCACTTGTCTTGCATTATATGTGCGGCAAAAGAATCGTGGAACCAGAAGCGCTTAATTAGTATAGCAAATGAAAAAGCTTGACCCAAAATGAAAGTTTTTTTAGCGCATGTTACTGCTGTGAAGATGGTGCTTTGTATAGGTTGTGTTATAAGTATGACGCCTCAGCTGAAAGTAACCATACATTATAGAAGTATGTATTTTATGATAAATCTACTAATATTTTTTTAAGATGTAGAAGTATCATTTTGATATTCTAGAAACATTTTTTTCTTTGTAGATGGTCAAAGTGAGAAATGTTTGAGTAAAGAAAACCCTAAGAAAGACATATACTTTGGATCACATATAGTGTTAACCAATTCTCTTTTACTGAAGGACTGTGCAGCTAGCCTGCCCGCCCGCGTTCGAGTCTTGGCTCCCCGTGTGATGCTCAAGGTTGCCTCTTATATATATTAATAAAATGCCTTTTTTATTCTCTTTCACCATGTGATAATAGAGCATCGTGCGAGTGTGCAGCCCGCCCGCCCTCCCCCATTCGAGTCCTGGCTCACGCATAGTGCTCAAGGTTGCCTCTTCTATTAAAAAAGGGCATTTTTATTCTCTTTCAAACAAGGTTGCCTCTTATATTAATAAAATGCCCTTTTTGTTCTCTTTCACCATGTGGTAACAGAGCATCGCGCGAATGTGCAGCAAGCCCGCCCGCCTGCGTTCGAGTCTTTGCTCAAGCATGGTGCTCAAGGTTGCCTCTTCTATTTTTGAAAAAATATTTGTTATTCTCGTTCGCCATTTAAAGACATTATAACCGTGCACCCTAGGAGACCTCTCACGCCATCACAAGTTTCGGCCGTCCGATCGCTTCTTCAAATCATTATTGGTCGTCGGACGCACTGCGCCCGCCAGACGTCAAGCCGCCGCTTCCGAACAAAATCGGACGCACTGCGCCCGCCAGACGTCAAAGCCCGCCGCTCTCGGGAACAAAATCAAGGGTTTATCGTTGGATCCGCGATGGACGGTCGCAAGGTAGGTGCGCGTCAACAAAATTCGCGGCGACTCTTCGTGATGCCTCCCCGCACCTCACACCCTCATCGCATCCAACCAATCCCGATCGCAGGCAAAACCTAGATGCGCCGTCGTCATCGAGAGAGAGCAGTCTCCTAGGTCATGCCCACCTCCAAGATCCCACCCCTATCGCCCTCTCTCTTCTCACGGCCCTGGTGTCGCATATCTTCATGACCGATAGTGCCGGTGGTCTGCCCATCTAGCAGTGGTCGGCGTCGATCCCTTCATCCTCGCCGAGCATGCACGCGGCGCCCTCGGCGATGCCCCCGCCGCAGTCACCGAGTTGGATCCCACGCCAGGGTTCCAGGTTCTGTTGGTGAGGGCTGAACTTCACCGCCGTGTCAGTGATGGTAGGGAAGCGTCATCCTTTCTCTCGATCCATCTGGCTCGCCTCCCCTTTTCTCCTTCCAGTCGACTGTACCGCGACGGCTAACCCTCTCCATGCCTTCTCGGTGGCAGGCAGCGAACCAGTCTTGTGACATCTTCCTAGAAGTGCTCCGAATCTCCCAACTGCTTTGCTTGTTGGCTGACTCCTCGTCCTCCACCTCAACAGCCAAATACAGGCAAGCAGGCAGCAAGACGGCCTCAAAGCTTCAATCTCTGTTGCTGGTCCCTTCGCCGTCTAATCAACCAAACACCTAATGTCTTCCGCCTCCTGGACGACCTGATAGGGGCTGCAACGAGGCTCCAGAGTCTCCACCAATTTTTCTCCTCTTCGTCCTTGTTGAATGATGCTTCATCGCATATCATTTTTGGTGCTAGAATTTGTGGTTGTTCCATAGTCGATCAAGCCACGTATCAGTGCTTAGGTAATCTTTGTACTGATATATTGAGAAAGCATCGTGCTTTGCCTATTCACTTCTGTACAAGCTAATCTGTAATTAGCAGTGGTTACTGAATATTTTTATCCCTGTTAGTCAAACCTAATATAATGTGACTTGCCAACTTTCTGCTGAATGTATTGTTGAAAAACAAATCCAAGGGAATTTATTATTTGGCATCAAATTAAGGAATGTCCTGCATGAACTTTTTTTTGTTTACCATGTCCTGTCTTTTTTATATTCTTTATGAACTATATCTCCTGATATTATAAGTATTACCTTACAGGGTGATACTGTTACAACGAGTGAGACAATGAAAATGTATTGTAGAAGTTACTGAGCAAGGAGGAAACAAGTCGATCTCTCTTTTCTAAGAAGCTACTTCTCCACCATGGAACAATGATGTTGCATTTTACTGCATCAAACAGATAAGTTATTTTTGCAAGGCGTGGTGAAGCAATGAAAAATATAACAATGTGTGTTTTGATGTCATCTCTACGAGAATAGAGATACCTGAGACCAAAAACCCTCATGTGATCCCGAGCTCCAGTGATCCCGGATGAACAGTAAAATCCGAAAACATAGTAAAAAAATCTGACTACCTGAGACTTACTTTGCTAAGAGGAATGTTCCACCGGCTGCATCAATTGTGAATTTCCATAGCAACTTGAATATCTGCATTTTTATCTCTGCTAGAATTGTGCACACAGCTTGTTGGTCGTACGTGATGTTAAATGTAAGGGATGGCTAGATGGTGAAACTATAATTGTTCAGTATAACTAATAATTATGCATTGTAAAAGAGCACTCGCATGAATTTTTGCCAACATTTCAAGAGACATTATAATACCCGTATGGTGCTTTTGTTTTTGCAACTAAACATCAGTTAGTAAGCTAACAAATGCAATTATGGATCTTGGACTAAGAATTCATCTATGTACGTATGATTACGTTATTCAGCACAATTTGTGAGTTAGGGTTGTTTTTCTGCTATGTTGATAATTCCTGATGGAAGCTTACCTAGATCATATCCTTGACTTGTGAAGGTTTCCCTCCTTTTTTTTTCTGTTCATAACTGTGGGAAACTGCGAAAAAACTCACGCATTCATGCTCTCCTGAATTATTGGAAACCGAATGACTCTTCTGTGTGCACATTGCTTGCTATTTTCCATTGTTACCAACAAAATAATATGAATTGTCATTGTCAATGCACAGAGAGCACTAGATAGTTTTTATTTGAGACAAGCACTAGATAGTTGTGCTGATTAATAGCAGGTAGCTCAATTGTTGCCTAGACCAAGTGCTAATTAATTTTTCCTTCTCTATATGATTTGCCTTGCGCCGATTATATGTTGAATATGTGAATGGAGTTCTTGTTTATATCGGTAAACGCACTAGCCATTTTAGCAAAGGAAGCAGGAGGCAAGTTCTGAAGCTGAGCACCTCAGCGCCATAAAAGAATTAGGACAAATACGAAAGCAACGTGTAATGATCTGTTATTGTAACAATGCATGGACATTATTAATATTATACCTACTGTAAGCAAGCGTAGACCATGTATATATGCTATTTGAAGATAAATATATTATAATATTATCGTTTTAGCTGATGGTACACTCACTTTACATAGATTAATGGTTGTGATTAGGCTTAAAAATTTGAATGTTCATGAGTTGAGTTATTTACATAATTAATACAGATTTGCCATTTATCCATATGTTTTTAGCACTAATATGTGTTTAGTGAAGAGAAAGCGCAGTACCAGCGATTATCTCCAAGTCTTTAGGTAGAGCAATTTCATAATGGAACATCCTTTGTACTTGTCTTCTTATTTATGAGTATTATCATAAGAATTATTATTATTATCCTTACCAATAACTTTGCCATGTAAACGTACTAGCTACACCTGCTGACTAATAATACAGTGATTAAGATTCCCTAGCAGTTGGGATTGCATCTTGATGTCACTGTTACTTCAGTTTTTTGCTTTGATAGGGCACCATTGAGCATCTCATAACCCTAAAAGGTGCTCTTTTTTGTCAACACGAACAATACGAAAAATGGTATAAATTGACCTAGATTTTATTTTCCGTCTTGCATTCATTGACTCTAGCATGGAAGGACAAAGTATGAACAGTGTTTGAAATCTCAGTGTAATGTTTGATCATTATGGCATTGTTCTATTATTTGTCGTGAGTTTGATTTAGGTTTTGTTCTGGTATATATTGTCAGATTTTCCACTGGGTGACAATGTTAATTGCAAGTAAATTATATCATTTGGATCTATTTTTTGCTGCTACCATTTGAACTTCCTGAGTTATTATCTTTGTTACCAACTCAAGTTGGAAATAATTAAATTATGCAGGCTTCTCATGCATGATTGTTTTTTTTGGAAATTATTATTCTATCATATGATAAAATGGGAATCTATAATCTCTCGAATGAATTATGAAGAATTTAACCATCAAAAGAGACGGGCGCAGCAACGCGCGCCATCAATGATCTAGTGTGATAAAAAAGCAGCGCCGTTCTGAGTCTTGGCTCGCGCATGGTGCTCAATGTTTCCTCTTCTGTTTAAAAAAACGACATGTTTTTATTCTCTTTCGCCATGTTGCCCGATGAAGTTCATGGCCACATTGGCAATTCGTCGTAGACAGAGAGGAGTGAGCTGATATGATGCCCGTTCGAGCCCAGACAGAGATGGGATGGTCAAGGTGGTGGTCCTTCTCCTTCCTCTCTCTCTCTCTGTCCAAAAAAAAAGGACGGTCCTTCACCATTTAGGGGTTCACAGCAGCGGTGGGCGCACTCACGTGTTGCACACCTGCATATCTTTGGCGATTCTCCAAGTAAAGACGAGGTTGCAGCTAAGATCAGGTACTGTTCGCTCCGAGCTGTGCGCAGCTCATTTCTTTTCTTTTCTCCCAAGGCAGATGCTATATTGGCTGTGTCTCACGCCAGCCCACGTCCTATATTATTGCTTAACACTAATATGGTTATGAGATAGTATTTTAAGGAGGTAACAACAATTTGAGATCTTGTGAGCTCCATCGCGGCCATCCATTCACACGCCCTTGCCGCAGTGGCGGGACAAAGACAAGTGGAAACGCGAGGACGGACGGGGCGACCTTAAACCCTTGCGAGGCCGCAGTAAACATCACATGCAATGCATTCCCAAATATCTCAATTTTTACTCCCCAGATCAAAACACAGTAAAGGCCCTCATCTACCTGCCAAAACGGAAGGAAACGGAATCACTACTACCGCTCACCTACAACCAAAATCACCACTTTGTTTTCTGGCAAGTATTACATTCTCACGGACCTCATTAATTGCCGAGACTCAAATACTAGCAGATCAAGGGCGGATTTTCTTACCCTAAGTGAATTACCGGACGATTAACGCCGGCGTTAATTACTCAATACTAGCAGCACCGTCCGAGTGCTGTAAAAAATAACCTCTCCATTAAACCCGTCCCCTCCTCCTCCCCTGTATCTGTATCCACCTCCGCCCCGCCCCCTGGATTCCGCCCCCTCCCCCTCCCCCAACCACCTCCGCCGCCGCCGCCGCGGCCCGGCTCTCCAATCCGAGGCCATCCGTCGCCGCTCGCGGCGCCGCAATGCCGCGGGGGGCTGCGAAGCGGAGGCGCGAGCCGTCCCCTGTCGCCGCCGCGGGGGAGCGGAAGCTTCTTCCAGGCGAGCACGTCGAGGTCAGCGCCGTCGAAATCCGCACCGCCGTCATCGCCGGGCGGGCCACGCATTGCTCCCGCGCGGCTGGCTCGCCTGGGTTTGACTTCCCGTGTTTCCCCTGTAGTCTAGTCTAGTGTGGTTGGCTCTGAACAGAGGCCCACTGCACCTTCATCAGATGGCTTGTGCTAATGTGGTTAGTTCCGGTAGAACGCGCCGGTGATTGTTGTTTTGCGCGATAATCGTGTGCAGCTGGGACCGATTGAGTTGGCATCCATCTAAATGATCTAAGACTGTCGGCAGAAATAGCATGTTTGGGTTAATCTGCGATGAAAGTTCTTGTCAAACAATGGCGTTAGTCAGTGCATGGTTGCGCTTGCATGTCTGCCTGTCGCCTAATTAGCCTGCCGAGTTATTTTGCTTGCATCTCATCTACCTGATGTAGTGACATGGTAAAAGATCTTTGCTTTGTTGGTACCCTTGTGGAAAATTGTTCGGAATCATGGGTTCTTGGTTGGTACTCGACTGACTGAATGTTATTATTGGCCTCTCATCCAAGTGTCACTTTGCAGTAGCATTTTTCTTGATTGTTTTGCTGTCTTGCGCACACACAATTACCCTTCATTGTTGAGTGCTAGTGCTTGGCATGTGTAGCATTGTATTGGTTTAGTAGGAACACAAAAGAAAATAGGAAGTGAGGCAGCCGTCTCTGTTTCGCTCGCACCTAATGAGTTTACTTTGTCCATGAACCATGGTCAACCAATGGCATCATCTATAAAATCTCCTCCCCACGGCTTCATTGTTATCATTTATCACCACCACTGATGCGTGTTGGAAATGTTGCTATCCTTTCTTTTTTGCAATCTCACTACAAAAACTCTCATACTTGTGAATGGGAGTAGACTCACTGATATATTTCTCTTCTGCAGGTCATTAGTTTTGATCCAGGGCTATGCGGATCATGGCATCAGGCTGTTGTCATTGAAATTTTGGACAACTTCCGCTCTGTAAGATACATTGATTTTGTTGATGACAGTGGTAGCGGGTCACCTCTTGTTGAGCAAGTTGAGGTGTCAGATGCTATCGATGGCAAGTCAAGTGCGGCTCGGGGATCCACTCGTGGAAAAGTAAGACCGGTGCATCCACATCAACCGCTGCAGGTATCTGATGCAAGCTATGGACTGTGGGTTGATGCACTAGTGGAAGGATCCTATTGGGAAGGTGTCATTGCTGATCACGCTGAAGGCTCCATGGAGAGGAAGGTCTTTTTTCCTGATGAAGGCGATGAACGCATTATGGCAGTCGATCAGCTACGCCGTACTCAGGACTGGGATGAAGTTACTGGAACATGGAAACCACGAGGAATCTGGTTGTTTCTCCAAATGCTGTTGTCACATGAAGAGAAAGATGGTTTACCTGTATCAGTCAGGCAGATATGGTATGACCTGAGGTCAAATCTTTCCTTGACGACAGAAGACAATACGTGGATGTGTGGAACAGAATCTTTTTGGGAGGGATCACTTGCAGCCCTTATTGCAGAATTACGGTCTGTATGTGACAAACATACCCAAGATGGAAATCAAATAGGAGACTCTGGTAGATCAGCAGAAACTTCAACATCTGCAGCCTTTCAAAATAAAAATGTCGAGTCAATTGTCTCGGATAAGCTGGATTCCGCATCAGTTGCTATCTGCCGGACCATGTTAGAATTCATCTCATACTATCGCAATAACGACAGGATTAGTGCTCGTGCCAAACGGGAGTCTGCAAAGCACCATCTTAAATCAGTAGGGTGGACCTTTGTAGACGATAGAGCTAAGAACAGATATTGTGTCTCACCTGATGGGAAGCGGTTTGCATCTTTTATAGCAGCATGTGAGGCTTACCTGGCACAGAAGGGTTGTCATACAAATAATTTGCTTTTACATAGTGTGACTCGAAATAATGAAGATTGCAGCTCAATTGGCACAGATCTTATCCTAAGGGAGAACAAACACCATAATAAGTTGAGTATGGATGCCTCAGCTTCTTGGATGCCAGTACAGCTAGATGCAAAATTTTCCCCACCTATAGCGTCGTTGCTTGCTAGTTACCAAGAGGTCACCAGTTTTTCCCAGGGACAAATTAATGAGACCATGAGGATGAAGCTGAAGGAGCATCTCCTGGCATTAGGTTGGAGTATTGTGTCCAAAGAAGATGATATTATAAGGCCTAACGGTCAACCAAGTACTATTAAGAGATACCGGTACAAGTCACCTGCCGGGAAGACTTATGTTTCTTTCCTTCAAGTACTCAGGAGCTTCGCAGTTCAATGTATTAAACGAGTTAAAGGGAACAATACTGAAGACATTCCTGATAATTGCAATCATTTGGCAGCGCACAGAGTAAATCTTGATGCAGCAGTTTCAAGGGACCTGGCAACACTTGGTAAGCGTAAACGTGAAAACAAATCTGATGTTGTAGGAAAATATGTAGATTGTCTGGAAGCAGATGTGCAGAATGTCAGGAAAAAGAAACTTCTGAGATCAAAAGCTAAGAAGTTCCTCAAATCTGCTGGTTGGATAGTCTGCCAAAAGATGAAATCTAGTAAAAAACGGGAGCTTCGGTATCATTCTCCATATGGCAAGTCCTACAAATGTCTGCTGGCAGCATGTAAAGGATACTTAGAGCAAGGATATCAAAAGGAGAATAATGCAAGCTCTGGGATCACCACTGATACGTTTATAGCACTCGGTGGCGGAGCAAGGGATACAAGTGGAAGAAAGGACCTGCTGGTTTCAGTTTTAGATAGACATGATGGCACGTTTAGCTGGCCTACATGTCATGTAAAATCAAAGAAAAGAAAATCATCTTCGGTGCCTATGAGCCATTCACGAGTTTTGAGTTCAACACATGGTCAGATCCTGCCATATCAGCATCGTGCTAAAACCCTTCTGTCTCTGTTGGTAGACAAAAATATTCTATTACCAAGAGTTAAACTTACTTATAAGCAAAGAAGTGACGGGCCTCGGCTAAAGGAAGGTACCGTTACTAAAGATGGAATAAAATGCAGGTGTTGCAATGAACTATTCACTCTGGAAAGCTTTGAGGTTCATGCTGGGTGCAGTACTCGGTTACCTGCTGCTCATATCTTTTTGAAGGATGGAAGGTCCCTCTCACAGTGTTTAGTTGAATTGATGGGTGAAAACAAGCCCAAAGAATCACTGCAAGTGCGCTTGAAGACAAATTGTTCCGATACAGAAAGTGATTCAATATGCTCTATATGCAATGAGGGTGGGGAAATATTACTTTGTGACAATTGTCCTTCATCCTTCCACCATGCTTGTGTTGGTTTGGAGGTACTCCTTATCTTATCAGAGCAAACTCCTTTTTCATCCAGAGTTTTTAACTTTTCACGCATATGTTTTCGCAAGTCTCCTGTTACAGCACAGGAGCATGTCATTTCAGTCATACTTAAAAACTAAAAAGCCATTTACTTTTCTTATTTGACCACCAGTGGTTCATTGGATATTTCCCATCAAATGCAAACTTATATGATTTCTAATGAGCACTTGGAATGCCTATTCAATTTCTGTTTTGAACAATGTGACAAGCATGTGGTTTTAGCTTCATACTTGGTTCATACGGTTGCTACATTTCCTTGTTTTTCTTTTACATAAGCAACTTCTTTCTATATGCACTTGCTTGTCTGTTGATCTGACATGCAGTATGATGCTGCTTTTGTAGGCCACTCCGGAAGGAAGCTGGTACTGTCCATCTTGTAGATGTAGTATTTGTGACTTGAGTGATTATGATCCTGATACCAACCAATTCACCGAGAAGACTATTATGTATTGTGATCAGTGTGAACGCGAATGTACGGTTTTCTGAACACTTGATAATAATATATAATAATATTTCGAAAACCGCTGACTTCCTTTTTATCATATTTTGGTAGATCATGTTGGTTGCATGAGAAACAAAGGTGATCAGCTCACCTGCTGTCCAGAAGGGTGCTGGTTTTGCAGTAGGGGATGCTCAGAGGTATGACAAAACTTAGATAAAATGCTGTTTCCACCCTGAATTACTTTAGAATTTGAACTTCATGCATGCTCATTATGTTGTCTCATGATCTATTCTGATGTGCAGATATTTCATCATTTGCAAGAGCTTATCGGGAAATCAATTCCAACTCCCGTCGAAGGCTTATCATGCACCATACTCAGATTTGACAGAGAAAATGCCAGTGACCATGGCGATTTTTACAATGAGATAATGGCAGAACAGTATGGCAAGCTGTGCATTGCACTTGATGTTCTTCATGAATGTTTTGTTACTATTATCGAGCCCCGCACACGAAGAGATCTTTCTGAAGATATTGTGTTCAATAGAGAGTAAGAACTGCTATGGCACCATTTCAATGTGTCTGTCTTCATTTTACCTTCCATTAATCATGTGTTGATTACTCATTGTGTGGTAGGCTTGATGGGATCATGGAAATCATTAGCTTATAACCTTCGTTTCACAATATCTGCCCTTCATCTCTGCAGTCTTGTTTCAATGTTTATGCTCTCTGCCCTACTTTTAATCTTTTGGAAGAGGTTAACTGGTTGTGGCATGTAATTTAATAGGGGTATGCATGATCATTTCTCAACTCGCTCTTAGATATAGTGTTTTGTTGGTTCTTATGGTTGGCTGAGGACAGATACAGTGAAACACAGGGAGTACTATATTACAAACATTTTGAATAAGCTGAATTTAGATGGTACTATATGACAATTGACAACAGGGAGTATTATCATTCTTATAGCATGGATATTCTGCTACAGTGCATAAATTTAACTACAACGCTCACTTAGTTCTAGGATGACTCGTCAGTAACTTCCTCTTAACATTTATTTTCTCTATTTCACCTCATACGTGCTGGACACTTTGCCCGAATTCCATATTAAGTTTCATGCACCAACCAGTAGAGCCAAATCCTCCAAACTGATCAATCCACATATACTTCAACAATTTCTAGTCTATTTCATCACAGTAATTCATCTATGTACAGCTTGCATATTCTAGATGTGCTGGTATTTCTCCGTTCATTATTAATCATCATAAATGGAGACTGTAATTTTTTATCTAATCATCTACAGATCAGGTCTCCGACGGCTTAATTTTAGGGGATTCTACACGATACTTCTCCAGAAAGATGGTGAGCTGATATCTGTCGGCACTTTTAGGTATTTTACTCTTCTCAGTGATACTCCATGGTAATTGCAAACTTTTTTAGTTTATCGTTTTTCTCCATATCACAGTTTATTTTCTGTTTAGGGTATGCGGGAAGAAGTTTGCTGAGCTGCCTCTTATTGGCACAAGAATTCAATATCGTCGACAAGGAATGTGTCGCCTACTGATGAATGAACTGGAGAAGGTTTTTACTTTTACTACTTAAATAAATATATTTAAAAATTACTGGCAGTTGTGAAATTGAGTTTGAATGTTGCAACATCACGTTCCCATTTGATTGTCAATATTCCTGGCATTTTGTAGCACTATTCACTTTCTTTTTTTACTTTGCAGTTACTTTCTGGCTTGGGGGTGGAAAGGCTTATCTTACCGGCGATTCCTCAGCTTCTAGAAACATGGACAGGATCATTTGGTTTCACAGCAATGTCTTGCTCTCAGAGGTTTGAATTGGCAGAGAGCAGCATTCTCAGTTTCCAGGGAACCACCATCTGTCAGAAGATTTTAGATGCCACGGATCATAATCCAAGAGATATGAGCATCCAGTTGGTGCTTAATGCGGAAGAAATTGAGTTGGGGAAGAACAGCATTGTCAGTTTTGAAAGAACCATCGCATGTGACACGGTTGTGAACAATGCATCCAATCATTCAGAAGAGTTGAAGGTTACAGCACAGACTAACTATAACAGTTTAGCATGTGACACGGTTGTGAACAATGCATCCAATCATTCAGAAGAGTTGAAGGTTACAGCGCAGACTAACTATAACAGTCTAGCATTGGCAGAGAACTCCGTTTTCAGCTCTTGGGGAACCACTATTTGTCAGAAGGTTTCAAGTAATGCATTTAGCCATCCAGAAGAGTTGAATGGTCTCTCTCTCTCTCTCGCTCACTTGGTACTTGGCTAGGGAGCACTTGTCATGTCAGTTTCTGGAATCCTAAAAAGGAAAGATGAAATCAAACTAGTTATTAAGCATATTGGAAAATTGATGCTACCTCTGAATATGAATTTTGTTGTCTATGTCCGCACAGATATAGATATGCAAAATAACCTACTGAAGCAATAGGTTGCTTCAAACATGCCTGGCTTTTGCATGCTTCGATTATTTATTTTATAGGAAGACTGTATGGGTGAACTTTGATTTGATAGTCTTATTGACAATTACAGGATCTGACTACCAACTGGAATGTACTAGTATCGTCCGTGAGGCATTGGAAAGTGATAGTCAAGAAAGCACTTCAGTGGGGGTAGAAGATAGAGACCAACCGGAGCCTGAGCTGTTACTGGAAATTCGGAGTAACAGTAGTGAAGAGGGCAATTGTGCTGTTGGTGTTCCCATTATTACGCCAAACCCAGAAGTTAACTTTACCGTGGACAGTCATGGGCAGCCGTATGACAGGTATGGTTTCTTCTATTAAGGTCAGTTGACAAGAAAAACCAGCGACCTAGTGATTCTTGTTGACAGATTCTCTTAGTTGACAACCTTGTTTACCAGCTATGACCAGTATCTTATGATGCTGTATTTCTAGTGTTGGTGCAGATCAGTGCAGAGAGAGTTGTGTTTCAACTGAGGTTAAACCTGTTGTGGTACGTATGCTGCATACATGGTTTGTTCCAAATGATACTCTAGATAAGTGCACACAGCTTATTATTCGCCATGTTTTGCTGTAACAGGCAGCTCCAGGATCCAAATACAAGGGTAAATGCTACGAGCGGAATAGATGGAGCAACGGCCGTAGGAAACTAGAAATGCACGGCTACGGGGTCTCCACAAAATGACCAGAACTGGGTTCATTCCACCAAAGGTTTGGATCCACGAGGCTTGCAATCTTGTGCAATAAACATTCGGGGAATGTGCATAGTCAACAGCTAATCTGCTCTCTCTAGCGAGGGTTGCCTCGCGTAAGTCAGTTTCAAGCACTCGTATTATCATTCTGGGAAAGAAAAATGTTGTATCAGTCTCTGTGGATGTTTTCACACCTGATTTTTCAATTCAAATTGTTGGTTCTCAACTGTGCAATGTTATGTGCTATGAAAGTCTCCAAACAGGATTTCACCCGTTTTTATTATATACTCCCATCCGTAAACTTTTATAAGAGCGTTTAGATCACTAGACTAGTAATCTAAACGCTCTTAATTATTTCTTTACAGAGATCACGGCTGAACGATACAAGGTAGGAGTAGTTAGGAAGTACTTACAACCAGATCAAACAAACAGTTGCACAACATAAATCGCGCTGCAGAAACAACGCACAGTAGCACTAAAAATGACATGACTGCTTCACACTTACTTTTTGAAGATGACTCGCTTATTCTTATGTCGGCAGATGGATAAAATGCATCATGTCTCAGAACACTCCTTGATGAGTACTGTACGAGCTCAGGCCAGATGGTGACTAACACTGAGGTTGACTCAAGGGTACAAGTGTGCCAAACACTAGATATTATGACATAGTCCTTGAATGACATGTACTTTGGCTTGCGTGCAATGGTGGGAATGGATCGATCTGACTGCTTCCGTCATCTTATTCATAGAGTTTTTGCAAGAATTGCAAGGAGGAAGGAAAAAAAAATGCTATCAACAGGAGGGAAAGAAGTGTTGTTCAAAGCAGTGGCTTAGTCCATACCAGTGTTTGCAATGTTAGTATCCAAAATCCTGAAAAAAATCATTAAGGGGGTCTAGGAAATAACAAGCGCATAAAAGGATGCACCGGATGTCATGGAGAAAATTATGTATTCCTAAGTTAATGGGAGGAATGAGATTGAGAGATCTAAAATGTTTTAACCATGTTAGCTAGACATGAGATTGATGTATGAACCTAATCAACTTTGTGCCTCTGTTCCTAGAGCCAAATACTACTCAGAAGGAAATCTGTTGAATGCACAACCAAAGAAGGGCTCATCTATGACATAGCAAGGTATTATTCCAGGCTTGGAAGCATTTGAAAGAGGATATGTCTCCCGTATTGGAGATGGATTGCAAGTTAATACATGGAATGATAACTGGGTTCCTTTGAGCCAACTTTGAGGGTGAGAACACCTCGAGGAGGTATAATGTTGCAAAATGTCCCATACCTCATTCATCCAGTGACAAGCAATTGGGACGAAGATTTGATGTGCTCTGTTTTTTGGCCGGTTGATGCGAAAGCCACACTATCTATTCACCTTGTTACAGATAGAGAAGATTTCATTGCCTGGCACAATTCTAAGAGTGGGTATTTCTCAGTCAAATCATCTTACTTTGGCAAATGGGAGCACAAATGCAGTACCCTCGCAACTACTCCGTATATTGTCGGAAGCTCTACATTAAATAAGTTATGGTCCGTACTATGGAAATCAAGTGTCCCGACAAAAGTGAAGATCTTTGGATGGCTGGCTCTTCATGGCATTGTTCCTTGTTTGAGAATCTTGGGGAGTAGACATATTAAAACGAGTGGACAATGTCCTTTGTGCAAAGTGGGCTATGAAGATTCAAAACACATGATCTTTCAACGTGAAAGAGCAAGTTAGAAGGAACTAGGCTTGAAGTATCTGGTGGATCAATCCCTGTGTCTTGATTGCTCGGGATCGATGGTGTTGGATGGGATGATTAGAACAAATCAATACTGGTCTTAGTTCCCGAAATACAAATCTGTGATCTTGTTCTTACTGCAAGCTGGTTTTTGTGGTGGCAGCTGAGACAAGTAACACATGGAAAGCAAATACCATTAATCAGTAGATTGGTGATGTAGATTTTTGCTCTAGCTCTGAACTTTACAAGGGAAAATAAAAAGCTAGCTACTACAAGAGTTTCTACCTGGTGTTGTCCTCCTGAAGGGGTTTATGCAGTCAATGTGGATGCAACTTTTAATTCCAATACAAAACAATGCTCATTTGCATTGCTATTAGGGACACCATGGGTGGTTTTGTTGTTGCAAGAAGTGTCTAAATTGACAATGCAGCTGAAGTTTTAGTGGTTGAAGCAATGGCACCTAGATATGGATTATGGTTCGCCGAACATATGGGTTTGAATAGGATTGCTATTTAGTCAGACAATGAGGTGGTAGTTCAGATTATGAATAAAGGAGGGTTTTCTAAAATAGCTAACTCGGCAATTTTCTATGATTCCAATCTAAGGGCGAGTAGTTTTGATGAAGTGAAGTTTATCCACTGTCCAAAGGAAGTCAATATGGCGACACATGAGGTATCTACGTCTGTGTCTTTGCTTTCTGAAGTTTGTACTTGGGTCGATGAACCCCCTAGTTTTCTCTTGCCCTGACTCGCATCTGATGTATCTTTGATTCACAATCAATAAAATACGCCAGATGGCTTTCCCTTAAAACAATAATATGACTACAAAGAAAATCAAGAGCACGCGAGAAGCTGAAGACAACGTCACACACCAAAGGCACCTAATATCCACGACGTGCCCCAAGGAGGGTAATGGAAGGCACCAGAGATCCAGGACATGCCCTAAGAAGGGTAATGGCGCAAGCTTCGCTGCCGCAATGTCCAAAGGAATGGATAAGGGTTTTCACCCAGAGTCCTAACTTTGGAAGGAGCACAACAACATGCTCAAGAGGTAAACGGCGTCTGCAGGCGTCGTCCCCGGCCAAAGGCACCTGAGATCCAAGATGCACCCTAAGGAGAGAAACAACACAAAGCTTCATTGTCGATGTGTCCAAAGGAATGGATACATGTTATCACCCGGAGTCCTGGCCCGGGAAGGACAACCATGAAAGCACCCTCAAGAGGGAAACAATTTATGATGGCTCTATATTTTACGTATTTTTAGAGCTCATTTGTTGCATGTTCTGTGCATATATCATGCCCCATTGAACCAAATATATGTCCATTGCATAATTAGTTATTTTATCGGTTTCCTTTGTTTTTCGTGTCTATGGGTGTTTTGGAGCAACTTGTGACCAAACACGATGAACATGTCATGCTTGGGTTCATTAGGGAGGACTTGCATCACCAGACTTAGCATTTCGGAAGGTCAAAACAATGATTTTGTAAAGTTCCCCAAATCAATATCTAATACCACCAGTGCACTGGCCTCGTTCTCGTGATTTCAACAAGCACAAGAACATCAAAAATGAAGTTCATATGAGAAAGTTAATAGCGTTTTACCAGAGGAGGTCAGAACTAAAGACATCCTCTAGTACGACCAAAAATGGTTGCACCAATGGTCGTACCAGGTGCAGACATGCCCGAAAATTGCATCTCTGGACAAGGTTCTTCACTAATTTCACCCTAGTTTGTTCCTTCATGATCTTTGGCTGCTAAGGAAGAGTTCGGGAGAGGACTTGGGTCATTTTGGGCCCTTGGATGAAGGAGTAGGATCCACATCTACGGAGGAGACCCAAGGAGGCCTCCTATGCACCTCCAACCCTGGCTGCGGCCACATCCATCTACATCCATCTTCAACACATCCATCCCATCTCCATTGCTGATCCAAGACTACCTCCATAGAGAGAAAAAGGGTCAAGTCAAGAGAAGGAAACAGGAGGCCCCACCGCCACGCGCACCAGCCTTCGGGATGATGCCATCTTCACCGACTATGTCGCCATTGTCTCCATCACCGGCGCCGCTTCCATAACCATGCTCCTCTCCTCTACTGGCTTCGTTTCGGCTTGTAACTTGCCTTCCCCTCTATGATGTTTGAGTAGTTGTATTAGTTCCATGAAGAATGACAAAAGTTAGGTTGTTTTCGCGGCCATGGGCACCTAGTACGAGTGCTGGCATGACTTTGTATTGTCGTACTAGGCGCCGTATTCTCTCCTAGAGTCTGTGCATAGTTTCATATTTTGGTCATCATTTTCCATATGAACTCCAATTTTGATATTCTTAAGCTCGTTGTATTTGTATTAAAAAACCTGATACACCCCTATCATTAGATCTTCATTCTCGGATAGTTGAAAAAAATCTCAAATTTGCAAACTACACCAAAAGGCCTTCATTTGGTGATTGTAAATCCTCCCTATTGGTCCCAACCTGTAGGAATGAAGTATGTCTACCAGAGGAGGGGGGATGGGAGTTTTAACTTTTCTTCGGAAATATCAAAACTCTCGGAACCCAACAACGGAGCGAATGAAAATAGTGTACAACGAGCGAATACAAGCTAATGAATGGAAACTAAAAACATGCATCAAGACAAATCACATGATTGAAACAGTTCGAATGTAAATAGGAGAAGCAGAGGTAACCAGTGATGCTCGATGGCGACAAGAAATTTGGTAGACCAGTTCGCCCTTCTGCAAAAGGAGCATGTCTGGTTGTAGGGGTTGTGACTTAACACAGAAGATAAACTCTCTTCACCCTATTCTCCTTGACAATTGGTTCGTCAACCAATTTTGATCACTCGTGGTAGATACTTGAGGCGATCTCCGAACCTTTACAGACTTCTTCTTCGAGAACCACAATTACTTCTAGTCTATGAAGAAATTGACACCTAACCTTCTAGAGAGTTTGCAACTCTTAAGAGTAATAGGCAGAGCGTACTGGCCTTAGATTCGAGTGATGCTGAACCACGATCTAATTTTTCAGCTCTAGGGGTTTTCTCTCGGTGGATTTTAAACACAAATCACTTAGGAGAGGGGGTTGCTCAACAATCTTTTCACAATTAAACGGAGCAGCCACTGCTACGTCTTGAGCTTGCGTTGGTTTTCCTTGAAGAGGAAAGGGTGATGCAACAATAGTAGCATAATTATTTCCCTCAGTTTTTGAGAACCAAGGTATCAATCCAGTAGGAGGCTCCTCAAAAGTCCCACGCACCTACACAAACAAACAAAGAACTCGCAACCAACGCAATAAATGGGTTGTCAATCCCTTCACGGCCACTTGCGAAAGTGAGATCTGATAGAGATAGTATGATAAAATAAATATTTTTTGGTATTTTATAATATAGATTGGAAAAGTAAAGATGCAAATAAAAGTAGATTGAAAGCTTATATGATAAAAGATAGACCCGGGGGCCATAGGTTTCACTAGTGGCTTCTCTCAAGATAGCATAAGTATTACGGTGGGTGAACAAATTACTGTCAAGCAATTGATAGAAAAGTGAATAATTATGAGATTATCTAGGTATGATCATGTATATAGGCATCACGTCCGTGACAAGTAGACCGACTCTTGCCTGCATCTACTACTATTACTCCACACATCGACCGCTATCCAGCATGCATCTAGAGTATTAAGTTCATAAGAACAGAGTAACGCATCGACCGACGAAGGCTCCAAGATGGGATCTCGCAGATACAGAAGGTTACGGCGGTGGAAATTGTTTTTCGTTGGCTCCCTGAATGTTTTCGGGGTACGTGGGTATATATAGGAGGAAGAAGTACATCGGTGGCCGCCCGAGGGGCCCACGAGATAGGGGGGCGCGCCCTCCACCCTCGTGGCCGCCTCGGCTGCTTCTTGGCTTGCACTCCAAGTCCTCTGGATCACGTTTGTTCCAAAAATCACACTCCCAAAGGTTTCATTCCGTTTGGACTCCGTTTGATATTCCTTTTCTTCGAAATACTGAAATAGGCAAAAAAAACAGCAATACGGGCTGGGCCTCCGGTTAGTAGGTTAGTCCCAAAAATGATATAAATGTGTAAAATAAAGCCCATAAACATCCAAAACGGGTAATATAATAGCATGGAACACTAAAAAGTTATAGATACGTTGGAGCCGTATCTGAAGGAAATATGCCCTAGAGGCAATAATAAAGTTATTATCTATTTCCTTATTTCATGATAAATGTTTATTATTCATGCTAGAATTGTATTAACCGGAAACTTGATACATGTGTGAATACATAGACGAACAGAGTGTCACTAGTATGCCTCTACTTGACTAGCTCGTTGAATCAAAGATGGTTAAGTTTCCTAGCCATAGACATGAGTTGTCATTTGATTAACGGGATCACATCATTAGAGAATGATGTGATTGACTTGACCCATTCCGTTAGCTTAGCACTTGATCGTTTAGTATGTTGCTATTGCTTTCTTCATGACTTATACATGTTCCTATGACTATGAGATTATGCAACTCCCGTTTACCGGAGGAACACTTTGTGTGCTACCAAACGTCACAACGTAACTGGGTGATTATAAAGGAGCTCTACATGTTGAGTTGGCGTATTTCGAGATTAGGATTTGTCACTCTGATTGTCGGAGAGGTATCTCTGGGCCCTCTCAGTAATGCACATCATTATAAGCCTTGCAAGAAATGTGACTAATGAGTTAGCTGCGGGATGATGCATTACATAACGAGTAAAGAGACTTACCGGTAACAAGATTGAACTAGGTATTGAGATACCGACGATCGAATCTCGGGCAAGTAACATACCGATGACAAAGGGAACAACGTATGTTGTTATGCGGTTTGACTGATAAAGATCTTCGTAGAATATGTAGGAGCCAATATGAGCATCCAGGTTCTGCTATTGGTTATTGACCGGAAACGTGTCTCGGTCATGTCTACATAGTTCTCGAACCCGTAGGGTCCGCACGCTTAAAGTTTCGATGACGATTATATTATGAGTTTATGTATTTTGATGTACCGAAGGTAGTTCGGAGTCCTGGATGAGATCGGGGACATGACGAGGAGTCTCAAAATGATCGAGATGTAAAGATCGATATATTGGACGACTATATTCGGACATCGGAAAGGTTCCGAGTGATTCGGGTATTTTTCGGAGTACCGGAGAGTTACGGGAATTCGCCGGGGAGTATATGGGCCTTATTGGGCTTTAGGGAAAAGAGAGAGGAGAGGTTGGGCGCCCCCCAAGGCCTAGTCCGAATTGGACTAGGGGGAGGGGCTGCGCCCCGTCCTTCCTTCTATTCTCTCTCCCCTTTCCTTGACTCCTACTCCTACTACTTGGAAGGGGGGATCCTACTCCCGATGGGAGTAGGACTCCTCCTAGGGCGCGCCATAGAGAGGGCCGGCCCTCCCCCTCCTCCACTCCTTTATATACGGGGAGGGGGGCACCCCTTGGAGACACAACAATTGACCTCTTGATCTCTTAGCCGTGTGCGGTGCCCCCCTCCACCATAGTCCTCCTCGATAATATTGTAGGAGTGTTTAGGCGAAGCCCTGCGACGGTAGAACATCAAGATCATCACCACGCCGTCGTGCTGACGGAACTCTCCCTCGACACTCGGCTGGATCGGAGTTCGAGGGACGTCATCGAGCTGAACGTGTGCTAGAACTCGGAGGTGGCGTAGTTTCGGTGTGGTCGGTCGGGCCGTGAAGACGTACGACTACATCAACCGTGTTGTGCTAACGCTTCCGCTTTCGGTCTACGAGGGTACGCGGATGACACTCTCCCCTCTCGTTGCTATGCATCACCATGATCTTGCATGTGCGTAGGAATTTTTTTTGAAATTACTACGTTCCCCAACAGTATCAAGCATCCCCAAGCTTAATTCTTGCTCGTCCCCGAGTAGATAAATGTTAAAAACAGAATTTTTGATGTGGAATGCTACCTAACATAATTCTCAATGTAATTTTCTTTATTGTGGTATGATTGTTCAGATCCAAATGATTCAAGATAAAAGCTTATAAAACATAAAAAATAATAATGCTTCGAAGCATACTAACAAATAATCATGTCCTATCAAAATAGCATAGCCAAAGAAAGCTTATCCCTACAAAATCATATAGTTAGGCCATGCTTCATTTTCATTACACAAAATACTCCCATCATGCACAACCCCGGTTTAAGCCAAGCAATTGGTTCATACTTTTTAACGCGCTTCAGCTTTTTCAACTCTTACACAATACATGAGAGCAAGCCATGGACATAGCACTATGGTGGTGGTTGTGAGGACAAAAAGGGAGAAGATAGTCTCACATCAACTAGGCGTATCAACGGGCTATGGAGATGCCCATCAATAGATATCAATGTGAGTGAGTAGGGATTGCCATGCAATAGATGCACTAGAGCTATAAATATATGAAAGCTCAACAAAAGAAACTAAGTGGGTGTGCATCCAACTTGCTTGCTCATGAATACCTAGGGCATTTTGAGGAAGCCCATCATTGGAATATACAAGCCAAGTTCTATAATGAAAAATTCCCACTAGTATATGAAAGTGACAACATAGGAGACTCTCTATCATGAAGATCATGGTGCTATTTTGAAGCACAAGTGTGGTAAAAGGATAGTAGCATTGTCTCTTCTCTCTTTTTCTCTCATTTTATTTTCTTTTTCTTTTTTTTCTTTTCTCCTTTTTTTCTTTGGCCTTTCTTTTTTTTTTCTTTTTTTCTTTTTGTAAAGTTCGAAGTCTCATCCCGACTTGTGGGAGAATCATAGTCTCCATCATCCTTTCCTCACTGGGACAATGCTCTAATAATGAAGATCATCACACTTTTATTGATTTACAACTCAAGATTACAACTCAAAACTAGAACAGGATATGACTCTATATGAATGCCTCCGGCGGTGTACCGCGATATGCAATGAATCAAGAGCGACATGTATGAAAATTATGAAGGTGGCTTTGCCACAAATACGATGTCAACTACATGATCATGCAAAGAGCAATATGACAATGATGGAGGGTGTCATAGTAATGGAACGGTGGAAAGTTGCATGGCAATATATCTCGGAATGGCTATGGAAATGCCATAATAGGTAGGTATGGTGGCTGTTTTGAGGAAGGTAAATAATGGGTGCGTGATACCAGCGAAAGTTGCGCGGTATAATAGAGGCTAGCAAAGTGGAAGGGTGAGTGTGCGTATATCCATGGACTCACATTAGTCATAAAGAACTCATATACTTATTGCAAAAGTCTACTTGCCCTCGAAGCAAAGTTCTACTACGCATGCTCCTAGGGGAAGGGTTGGTAGGAGTTAACCATCGCGCGATCCCAACCTCCACTCATAAGGAAGACAATTAAAAGAGCACTGATAATCCCCAAGTGCAGGGAATCATCGTAGCAATTCCCAAAGGTAGAAGTGATAAGTATGGAGTGTCGAACCCACAAGGAACTAAAGGTAAGATCAATATTCTCTCAACCCCTATCTACCACTAATACGACTCTACGTGCACCGAACGTTTGCTTCCAACTAGAAATGAGAAATAAAACTACGTTGTGGTTATGAAGAGGATAACTTTGCATGATATCGGAGAGCTAGAATATGAAAGTAGGTGCTGTTATCATAAAGTTAGAATATATTACTAAATAATATAAATAGCGAGTGTGGAATAATGATGGATCGGTGTGCGGAATTGTCCTAGGCAATTGTTAACAAGACCTATAGTCGTCATTGCAATTTCATATGAGGGAGAGGCATAAGCTAACCTACTTTCTCTACTTGGATAATATGCACTTATGATTGGAACTCTACCAAGCGTCCGCAACTACTAAAGATCATTAAGGTAAAACCCAACCATAGCTTTAAAGCATCAAGTCCTCTTTATTCCCATACGCAACAATCCCCTTACTCGGGTTTGTGTTTCAGTCACTCACCAACCCACTATAAGCGAATCATGAACGTATTGCAACACCCTACAGCGGGAATCCCTCATGCTTACGCGACACAGAGGGCACCATAGGACAGCACCAAAATAAAACATACAACTCGTACCAATCTAGACCATCAATCAACCCAAGGACAAAAGATATCTACTGAAAACATCATAGGATGGCAACACATCATTGAATCATAATATCCAGCATAAAGCACCATGTTCAAGTAGGGATTACAGCGGGGTGCGGGAGAGTGGACCGCATAAAAGAGATGAGGATGGTGATGATGATGGTGATGTTGATGAAGATGATCACCGCGGCAAGGATTCCCCTCCCGATGGCACTCCGGTGCCACCAAGAGAGAGGAGGAGAGGTTCTCCCCCTTGTGCTTCCTCCTCCATGGCTTTCCCCCTCTGGTCCTTGGCCTTCATGGCGATGAGGGCCCCTTCGAGATCCTCCTCCATGGCCTCCGGTGATGATGGCCCCCTCCGGCAGGGTGCCGGAAAGGGCCTAGATTGATTTCTCGTGGCTACAGAGGCTTGCGGCGGCGGAACTTCCGATCTAGATTATTTTCCGAAGGTTTCTGTATTTATAGGAATTTTTGGCGCAGGTTTCACGCCAGGGGGGGTCTCCGGGCTGTCCACGAGATAGGGGGGCGCGCCCTAGGGGGTGGGCGCGCCCCCCACCCTCGTGGGCAGCCCGAGACTCTTCTGGCCCAACTCCGATGCTCCGTGGTCTTCTTTTGGTCCATAAAAAATCACCAAAAATTGGCACGTCAATTGGACTCCGTTTGGTATTCCTTTTCTGTAAAACTCAAAAACAAGGAGAAAACAGAAACTGCCACTGGGCTCTAGGTTAATAGGTTAGTCCCAAAAATCATATAAAATGGCATATAAATGCATATAAAACATCATAGAAGGATAGTATAATAGCATGAATACTTCATAAATTATAGATACGTTGGAGACGTATCAGCATCCCCAAGCTTAATTCCTGCTCGTCCTCGAGTAGGTAAATGATAAAAGAAATAATTTATGAAGTGTGAATGCTAGCATGTGCACAAGTTTTGATCAATGATAACTTCAATCACCTTTTCTAGCATCAATAAGTGTCATAATAGTAGCTTATCTCATAAAACTTTTCATGATCAAGTAACAATCTATTCACAATGTCAAGTATGGTTCAGAAACTTCATCGATAACTAACAAACTATAATCTCAGTCATTGAAGCAATTGCAATTTATCATAACATCAGAAAGAGTCAAGAATAGAACTTTTCAACAAGTCCACATAATCAACTATCATAGTCTTCTACAATTGCTTACACTCACGCAATACTTGTGGGTATGGAGTTTCAGCCGGACACTGAGAAAGATAGGGGCTTATTGTGTTGCCTCCCAACGTATTCACCTTTAGGTGATGTCAACGATAATAGCCCATGCTAACGTATATCCAATTGGATATATATATATATATATATATATATATATATATATATATATATATATCATGATCTTTCAAACACGAGGGGCTTGCCAAAGGATAAAATGAAAAAGGGAAAGGTGAGGATCACCTTGACTTAAGCATAAAGTAAAAACATAAAGTAGAAGATAGGCCCTTCGCAGAGGGAAGCAGAGGTTGTCATGTGCGTTTAGGGTTGGATGCATAAAATCTTAATGCAAAAGAACGTCACTTTATATTGCCCCTTGTATGTGGACCTTTATTATGCAGTCCGTCGCTTTTATTGCTTCCACAACAAGATCGTACAAAGATTATTTTCTCTGCACTAATAAGTCATACATATTTAGATAGAAATTTTTATTGCCTGCAACATGACAACTTACTTGAAGGATCTTACTCAATCCATAGGTAGGTATGGTGGACTCTCATGGCAAAACTGGGTTTAAGGATATTTGGAAGCACAAGTAGTATCTCTACTTGGTGCAAGGAATTTGGCTAGCATGAGGGGGAAAGGCAAGCTCAACATATTTGGAAGGTCAATAATAATATACTTTAACTGAGATGTGAGAAAACATGAACCATTACATTGTCTTCCTTGTCCAACGTCAACTCTTTTAGCATGTCATACTTAATGAGTGCTCCCAATCATAAAAGATGTCCAAGATAATATATTTGTATGTGAACCTCTCTTTCCTTATTACTTCCTATTAATTGCAATGATGACCAAAACCACGTTTGCCAACTCTCAACAACTTTTATGCCTCATACTCTTTATATGTGAAGTCATTACTATCCATGTTATAAGCATATGAAACATGTAGAAATTCAGATTTATGACATTCAATTCATTCCCCCATTTACTCATAGGATATACATGAAGCACATGAGTAAATGACAAACTACTCCAAAAGATATGAGTGAAGGACACTGAGTAGTCAAATAATTAACTAACCACGGGAGGGTTCCTTTTTTATTCAATATTTCAGATCCAATAACTTTATTCAAACATCAAGTAAAATTGAAAATACGCTCCAAGCAAAACACATATCATGTGACGAATAAAAATATAGCTCCGAGTAAGGTATACCGATAGTTTTGAAGACGAAAGAGGGGATGCCTTCCGGGGCATCCCCAAGCTTAGGCGCTTGATTCTTGCTTGAATATTACCTTGGGGTGCCTTGGGCATCCCCAAGCTTAGGGTCTTCCCACTCCTTATTCTCCTCCTATCGATATCTCACCCAAAACTTGAAAATTTCAACCACACAAAACTTAATGGAACTTCGTGAGATAGGTTAGTATGATAAAGAGTAAACCATTCACTTTGGTGCTGTAAAAGACAAGGTTCATAATTGTTTTCACACAATGCCTACTGTACCACATCATTTCTACAATTTACATTGCGAAATATAAGCCATAGAAACTAGAAAACAAGCAAACTATGCGATGAAACCAGAATCCTGAACAGTCTGTAATGATCTGAACAATAAACATACTTTTGCTACTTCAAAAATTATGAAATAAATTGGTGGACGTGAGTAATTTGTCTATTAATCTTCTTCAAAAAGAATTGACTCAAAATCACTCTTCTGTAAAAAAATGACAGCTAATCTCGTGAGCGCAAAGTTTCTGTTTTTTACAGCAAGATCACATTAACTCTCACCCAAGTCTTCCCAAAGGTCTTACTTGGCACTTCATTGAAACAAAAGCTATAAAACATGATTACTATAGTAGCTTAATCATGTAGACACACAAAAACAGTAAGGGTAAATATTGGGTTGTCTCCCAACAAGCGCTTTTCTTTAATGCCTTTTAGCTAGGCATGATGATTTCAATGATGCTCTCATAAAAGATAAGAGTTGAAACATAAAAAGAGCATCATGAAGAATATGACTAGCACATTTAAATCTAACCCACTTCCTATGCCTAGGGATTTTGTGAGCACACAATTTATAGGAACAAGAATCAACTAGCATAGGAAGGCAAAACAAGTTTAACTTCAAAACTTTACGCACATAGAGAGGAAACTTGATATTATTGCAACTCCTACAAGCATATATTCCTCCATCATAATAGTTTTCAGTAGCATCATGGATAACAACTTTGTTCTCATACTCAATTGGAATCTCTTCCGAAATAGTGGAATACTAACTAAAGTTGACACTCTTCCAAATCCACTTTCATAAATATCACACTAAGATTCAACACCCTCCAAGATAGTGGGATCACTAATTCCTAAAGTTGACACTCTTCCAAAGCCACTTTAAATTATAGTATGATTCATACTCCAAAAGATATAAGTGAAGTTCATGGAGAATTCTATAATTAATATAGACTAACCAATGTCCAAGCTCAAAATATATAAGTGATGCACACGAAGCATTCTATAAAACCACTCTCAAACGATTTAAGTGAAGCACAAAGAGCAATTCTATAAGATCATGCTTAAAAGATATAAGTGAAGCACATGAAGTATTCTATAAATCAATGAATAGCTATCTCATACTAGCATTATTCTTAAAGAAAAATAAAAACACAAAGGACACAAATCATGTGAACAAAACAAAAACCGAGGTATACCGATATCTGTTGAAGAAGAAAGATGGGATGCCAACCGGGGCATCCCCAAGCTTAGATGCTTGATTATCCTTTAAAATATTTACTTGGGGTGCCTTGGGCATCCCCAAGCTTGAACTCTTGTTTCTCTTTATTCTTCTCACATCGGTAACTCCTCGTTCTTCAAACACTTCATTCATAAAAACTTAAACAAAAAACTTGGTGAGATCCGTTAGTGTAATAAAGCAACCTACCACTTTAAGGTACTGTAATTAACTTATTCTTTATCTATACTGGTGTTAAACCTACTGTATTCCAACTTCTCTATGGTTCATACCCTTACATACTAGCCATAGATGCATCAAAATAAGCAAACAACACACGAAAAACAGAATCTGTCAAGAACAGGACAGTCTGTAATAATCTGGAAGTTTAGTAAACTTATGTAACTCCAAAAATTATGAAATAAATTTGACAATTTGAAAATTTTGTACAGAAGTAATGTGCAAAATGTTTCAGACATATTTGACTTTCCAGTAAAAACTGTAAATTCATGCACTATGGCCAAAGTTTCTGATTTTGTTCTGCACATAGTAAGCAAGCAATCTTATCATACTAAAACCAAAGCTTGTCACATTATTTTTATAATACAATGGATATATACAAGGGGATAATTATTTACAGAGAAACTTCCATGAAAAATTCTACATTGTTTCCGTGAGCATGAACACAAGTGCTCAAGGTCGACCCTCACTTCTTCAATGCATAACTTTCCAATCACTTCTCTTTTTGAAAAACTTTTTTAGGCATGAGAGGCAAGTATTTTTTTTGTATTTTCATTATTTTCAATTTTTTTTGTATGTTTCACCCACAACTAAACAGAAACAAAAAGAAAAAACAAAATCTACTTAGTGAAGAAAGCAAACAAGCACACACGAGAATATCAACCCCACGCTATTGCTCCCCGGCAACGGCGCCAGAAAAGAGCTTGATAATCCCCAAGTGCAGGGAATCATCATAGCAATTCCCAAAGGTGGAAGTGATAAGTATGTAGTGTTGAACCCACAAGGAGCTAAAGGTAAGATCAATATTCTCTCAAGCCCTATCTGCCACTGATACAACTCTACATGCACCGAACGTTTGCTTCCAACTAGAAACGAGAAATAAAACTACGTTGTGGTTATGAAGAGGATAACTTTGCATGATATCAGAGAGTTAGAATATGAAAGTAGGTGCTGTTATAATAAAGTTAGAATATATTACTAAATAATATAAATAGCGAGTGTGGAATAATGATGGATCGGTGTGCGGAATTGTCCTAGGCAATTGTTACCAAGACAGATAGTCGTCATTGCAATTTCATATGAGGGAGAGGCATAAGCTAACATACTTTCTCTACTTGGATAATATGAACTTATGATTGGAACTCTAGCAAGCGTCCACAACTACTAAAGATCATTAAGGTAAAACCCAACCATAGCATTAAAGCATCAAGTCCTATTTATTCCCATACACAACAACCCCCTTACTCGGGTTTGTGTTCCAGTCACTCACCAACCCACTATAAGCGAATCATGAACGTATTGCAACACCCTACAGCGGGAATCCCTCATGCTTGCGCGACACGGAGGGCACCATAGGACAACACCAAATTAAAACATACAACTCGTACCAATCGAGACCATCAATCAACCCAAGGACAAAAGATATCTACTCAAAACATCATAGGATGGCAACACATCATTGAATCATAATATGCGGCATAAAGCGCCATGTTCAAGTAGGGATTACATCGGGGTGCGGGAGAGTGACCGCGTAAAAGAGATGAGGATGGTGATGTTGATGAAGACGATCACCGCGATGATGATTCCCCTCCCGATGGCACTCCGGTGCCACCAAGAGAGAGGAGGAGAGGTTCTCCCCCTTGTGCTTCCTCCTCCAGGGCTTTCCCCCTCTGGTCCTTGGCCTTCATGGCGATGAGGGCCCCTCCGAGATCCTCCTCCATGGCCTCCGATGATGATGGCCCCCTCCGGCAGGGTGCCGGAGAGGGCCTAGATTGATTTCTCGTGGCTACAGAGGCTTGGGGCGGAGGAACTTCCGATCTAGGTTATTTTTCGAAGGTTTCTGTATTTATAGAAAATTTTGGCGTAGGTTTCACGTCAGGGGGGGTCTCCGGGCTTCCATGAGATAGGGGGGCGTGCCCCCACCCTCGTGGGCAGCCCGGGACTCTTCTGGCCCAACTCCGATGCTCCGTGGTCTTCTTTTGGTCCATAAAAAATCATCAAAATTGGCACGTCAATTGGACTCCGTTTGGTATTCCTTTTCTGTAAAACTCAAAAACAAGGAGAAAACAAAAACTGGCACTGGGCTCTAGGTTAATAGGTTAGTCCCAAAAATCATATAAAATGGCATATAAATGCATATAAAACATCATAGAAGGATAGTATAATAGCATGAATACTTCATAAATTATAGATACGTTGGAGACGTATCAAGCACCTCATGCAACAAATTTGTCACACAACTTTTACCATACGTGCATGCTACGGGACTTGCCAACTTCAACAGAAGTATTTCTCAATTTCATAATTATCCACTAGCATGAATCTAATATTACCACCTTTATATCTCAAAACAATTATCAAGCATCAAATTGATCCTAGTGTTTTATGCACTTTCTATGATAGTTTTTATTATACCCAACTTGGATGCTCATCATTCTAGGACCAAATTCATAACCATAGCAAATACCATTGTGTTCTAAGAGACTCTCAAAATAATATAAGTTAAGCATGAGAGACTAACAATTTCTACAAAATTAAGCCACCGCCGTGCTCTAAAAGATATAAGTGAAGCACTAGAGCAAAACTATCTAGCTCAAAAGATATAAGTGAAGCACATAGAGTATTCTAATAAATTCTAATCAAGTAGGCTTCTCCCAAAAGGTGTTTACAGCAAGGATGATTGTGTTAAACTAAAAATCAAAAACTAATATCATACAAGACGCTCCAAGCAAAACACATATCATGTGGCGAATAAAAATATAGCTCCAAGTAAAGTTACCAATGAACGAAGATTTAAAGAGGGATGCCTTCCGGGGCATCCCCAAGCTTAGGCTTTTGGCTACTCTTGAATATCTTGGGGTGCCATGCGCATCCCCGAGCTTAGGCTTTTGCCACTCCTTATTCCATAGTCCATCAAATCTTTACCCAAAACTTGAAAACTTCACAACACAAAACTCAACAGGAAATCTCATAAGCTCCGTTAGTGAAAGAAAACAAAGCCACCACATAAGGTACTGTAATGAACTCATTCTTTATTTATATTGGTGTTAAACCTACTGTATTACAAGTTCTCTATGGTTCATACCACTTAATACTAGCCATAGATTCATCAAAATAAGCAAACAACACACGAAAGGCAGAATCTGTCAAAAACAGAACAGTCTGTAGCAATCTGTAACTAACGCAAACTTATGGAACTCTAAAAATCCTACCAAAATAGTAAGTCTTGGACAATTTGACTATTGATCTACAGCAAAAAGAATCAACGCAAAAGCACGTTTCTGTGATTTAACAAAACTAATTTCGTGCGCGCAAAGTTTCTGTTTTTCAGCAGAATCAAATTAACTATCACCATAGGTTATCCTATAGGTTCTACTTGGCACAAACACTAATTAAAACACAAAAACACATCTAAACAGAATGTAGATGCAAAATTTATTACTAAACAGAAACAAAAAAACACAAATAAAATTGGGTTGCCTCCCAACTAGCGCTATCGTTTAACGCCCCTAGCTAGGCATAAAAGCGAAGATAGATCTAAGTAGTGCCACAATAATAAGATAGATCTTGAAAACTCATCTCATATTCTCTATGTTCAGCAGCAAGTTTTCTTTGAGGCAAGCAGAAGTAATCAAAAGGGCTAAATTTAGTGGGACAAAAGTCCCCAAGATTAATCACAGGAGGAACAGGTTCCTCCTTTGGCCCTTCATAATGCACAACTAATTCATCATTATAAGCATTCTTTTGGCAAAATTTCGTGAGCCTATACTCAAGAGAGTATCCTAGCTCATTATTTCGAAGAGCAAAATCATTATCAAGTTCAGAAATTCTATCAACTAGGACATTGGTAGGAACCTTTTTTCTATGGTTTTCATTGAAAGCAACATAGTCCAGAGATTGAAAACGCCTAATTTCCTCTTGATCGAAGAGGATCACCTCTATGGGAGGACGACCGGCGTCCACCCTATAGTGCACAAAGATTTCTTTGGCCTCTCTTATTATAAATCTAAACTCATGAGCCAAAAAGATAGTAACAGCGCGCTTAACAGAAGAATGCTCAATATTAGAAAATTATAGGAAAATTCTTTGTATGCAAGGATGCATATGCATAAATTGTCTTTCAAGTTCAACTACAAGCATAGCGACAGCATCCGCAAGACTACTAGTTCTATGAAGAATAGAACCACCCATAGAAGTTAAAGCACCGGCACAAGTAAAGAAATCTTGAATAACACCTTTTTCCAATAATGTTACCACTACCGATTCGAAACTTTTTAGTATGTAAGATAGGGGGTTCTTCAGCAGGAGCATCAGAATTTTCCATGTTATCATTATTGTCCATATCGACGATAATCTCCCAATTTTAGACATAATGGTAAACAAAAGCGAGGAAGAAGAAAGAGAGAGAGAGAGAGAGAGAGAGAGAGAGAGAGAGAGAGAGAGGAGAAGATTGGGAAAGAGAGGGCAAATAAAATGGCAAGGGTGAAGTGGGGGGAGAGGAAAACGAGAGGCAAATGGCAAATTATGTAAATGCGAGGAAGATGAGTTTGTGATGGGTACTTGGTATGTCTTGACTTGAGCGAAGACCTCCCCGGCAACGACGCCAGAAATCCTTCTTGCTACGTCTTGAGCTTGCGTTGGTTTTCCTTGAAGAGGAAAGGGTGATGCAGTAATAGTAGCGTAAGTATTTCCCTCACTTTTTGAGAACCAAGGTATCAATCCAGTAGGAGGCTCCTCAAAAGTCCCACGCACCTACACAAACAAACAAAGAACTCGCAACCAACGCAATAAAGGGGTTGTCAATCCCTTCACGGCCACTTCATGAAAGTGAGATCGATAGAGATAGTATGATAAGATAAATATATTTTTGGTATTTTATAATATAGTTTGGAAAAGTAAAGATGCAAATAAAAGTAGATTGAAAGCTTATATGATAAAAGATAGACCCGGGGGCCATATGTTTCACTAGGGGCTTCTCTCAATATAGCATAAGTATTACGGTGGGTGAACAAATTACTGTCGAGCAATTGATAGAAAAGTGAATAATTATGAGATTATCTAGGTATGATCATGTATATAGGAATCACGTCCGTGACAAGTAGACCGACTCCTGCCTGCATCTACTACTATTACTCTACATATCGACCGCTATCCAGCATGCATCTAGAGTATTAAGTTCATAAGAACAGAGTAACACATTAAGAAAGATGACATGATGTAGAGGGATAAACTCATGCAATATGATATAAACCTCACCTTTTTATCCTCGATGGCAACAATACAATACGTGCCTTGCAACCCCTATTGTCACTGGGTAAGGACACCGCAAGATTGAACCCAAAGCTAAGCACTTCTCCCATTGCAAGAAAGATCAATCTAGTAGGCCAAACCAAACTGATAATTCGAAGAGACTTGCAAAGATAACTCAATCATACATAAAAGAATTCAGAGGTGATTCAAATATTTCTCATAGATAAACTTGATCATAAACCCACAATTCATCGGATCTCGACAAACACACCGCAAAAAGAGTTACATCGAATAGATCTCCACAAGAGAGGGGGAGAACATGGTATTGAGATCCGAAAAGAGAGAAGAAGCCATCTAGCTAATAACTATGGACCCGAAGGTCTGTGGTAAACTACTCACAACTCATCGGAGGGGCTATGGTGTTGATGTAGAAGCCCTCTGGGGTCGATTCCCCCTCGTGAGCACCGACGAAGGCTCCAAGATGGGATCTCGGATCTGAAGGTTACGGTGGTGGAAATTGTTTTCGTTGGCTCCTGGATGTTTTCGTGCGTGGGTATATATAGGAGGAAGAAGTACATTGATGGTCGCCGAGGGCCCACGAGATAGGGGCGCGCATACAGCAGGGGTGGGCGCCCTCCACCCTCGTGGCCGCCTCGGCTGCTTCTTGGCTTGCACTCCAAGTCCTTTGGATCACGTTTGTTCCAAAAATCACGCTCCCGAAGATTTCATTCCGTTTGTACTCCATTTGATATTCCTTTTCTTCGAAATACTGAAATAGGCAAAAAAACAGCAATACGGGCTGGGCCTCCGGTTAGTAGGTTAGTCCCAAAAATGATATAAATGTGTAAAATAAAGCCCATAAACATCCAAAACGGGTAATATAATAGCATGGAACAATAAAAAATTATAGATACGTTGGAGACGTACCAGCCACCGGACAACGCCGATGTGTGGTGGCTATTTATGCTGCAACCTTCACTGGTGGGAAATGACCATTTTGGACACACGGTCCAGCCAATGGCCAACCGACATGTTCACAATGGTCGGATTTCAAGAGCAACAGTAACATTACTTGAGGACCAAGTAGTGCTAACTCCTCGGTCAGAGACAAATCTCTCGCAGCGAAGAAGATCACAGTCTCTTGCTGGCAAGTATTTGCTCAGAACACAAAGAGATTTCTCTCACAACTTTCGTAGGACTTGGGTTTAGCATCAGAGAAACAAAGCTTTGAAGGCTACACCCCTCTTAGTAGTACGGTGGTCCTGTGACTCAATAAAGAGAAGAGAAACAACGAAATAAATGCTACGTCTTTACTTCGTCTTCAATCTTCTCGGTCGCAGTCACTTCCTTTGGACGAGCACCGAACCAATTGCTTTGTGTCAGCAATTTTTGAGGGGTCACTCTTGTTATCATAATCTTTGGTGATATCCTTCGTGTCAGCAATTTTTGATAGGCTTTGGCGTTTGAATGAAACTCCTCTTGACTTCAAGGACATGTTACTCTGTGTGCACTAGAAAACACACAAGTCCCTTGCTGTTTATGTCAACAAACTCCAAAACATAAGGAGGTAAATTATTGCACCAACAATCTCCCCCTTTTTGGATGATTGTTGACAAAACAGATAATCATCAAAGTGAAGATAGATAAGTGACAAGTAATTCCAACAAGAGTGAATAAGCGTTACTTTGCTCGATGATGAAATAGACTCCCCCTACATGTATGCAGGGAAAAATATATGAGGTTAATTCTCCTGCAAGTATTGAAGTATATAGAGGAAATTTCAATCATTCGAGACAATGATTCGCACTGATGTCATATAATCCATCGAGATTGTAGTGCTATCGTTCATAACTTCCGATAATAATTCCACCTGCAAAACAAATGCTTCAAGGGAAATAGTGCAACAAGAGGGGTTATTAACATTACAACACAGAAGTTTTACAACTTAGAGCAGATAAGCTTAAACCAGAAGTTGCAAACTCGTACAAAACCAAACCAAAGAAGCACATGAAGCATATCTATCGAGACTCAATGTAATTCTCCCCCTTTTGTCAACTAGTGTTAAAAAGGTGATTAATAACATGAGTGAAAAAACAGAGAACTTGGTTCACTTGGTAGCATCTCCAGAAGAACTGTCCGAGGTGACTTCTTCTTCGGAAGTGACTGGATTAGCTTCACCTTCAGCAGCAACAAATTTTCCTTTAGGGATAACAACTTGGGGCTGGGAGGACAAGGGCATATTTGGGGCAGCCACATGAGGAACACGGGATAGCACATTACCTTCGGTAGGTTTCTCAGTCGGTGAGGTGGCTTCAGACTCTTCAAGTAGTTTGTGAAGCTTGAGATGCAGAAGATCAGTGGTCGGCTCACGACCAGGTAGGAGAGGGTTACTCCGATCTTGGAAATCATCAATAGTGAAGCCTTTGTGAGGGAGTCCTAGACTAGGGGGTGTCCGGACAGCCGGACTATCAATATCTGCCGGACTCCAAGACTACGAAGATAGAAGATTGAAGACTCTGGCTCGTGTTCAGAAGGTACTTTCCTTGGCGTGGAAGGCAAGCTTGGCAATACGGATATGTAGATCTCCTACCATTGTAACCGACTCTGTGTAACCCTAGCCCTCTCCGGTGTCTATATAAACCGGAGGGCCTTAGTCCGTAGGACGGACATACATCTCAACAATCATACCATAGGCTAGCTTCTAGGGTTTAGCCTCCTTGATCTCGTGGTAGATCTACTCTTGTACTACCTATATCATCAATATTAATCAAGCAGGACGTAGGGTTTTACCTCCCTCGAGAGGGCCTGAACCTGGGTAAAAACATTGTGTCCCTCGTCTCTTGTTACCATCCGCCTAGACGCATAGTTCGGGACCCCCTACCCGAGATCTGCCGGTTTTGACACCGACACTTTGTCATTGTAATCATAGAGCTGTTGGAGATTGACATTCAGGAGTTGTTTCTGGTAAATAACTTGCGAAGCAATTCTAGAGCCTCTTCTTGTTCTTATCCGCAATCAGATGCATGATTCTGGTGCGATTCTTGAGAGCATTTAGCTCGGAGGCGAGATGTTATTTTTCACGTTGATCCTCAGCGATGTGCTGCAGCAACAGTTGTTGTGTATGCAAACTAACTTCGAGTTGCGATGGAGGTTGAGGCAAAATCTTTTGGTCGTGCCGAGGGAGACGTGGCCCGTCGAATTGCTTGTGATAATCGTGAGGGCTTGATGCGAGCGATTTACCCAAAGAAATATCTTCCATGATTTGCAAGATATCATGAATAGGAGGTATGAAGCTTTTATGACTTTTCTTCGCCAGATACACTGTGCGCATAGCATGATCAATAATTTTCTGGATCCATGGCATGAAAACTTTGATGTAGATAGGATATTGAGCAGACTCGTTTAGAATATGCAGAAACATGTCCTCAACATCGAAGATATACCGTTTAAAGATTACATAGATAGTATTCCGAAGAACATCTGAGATGGACTTATCTGAATTCATCCCGGCCATAGGGAAAATAGTGTAAGAGAGCATGTGTAATAGCGTCTGATTCCCGAACATTAAATGCTTAGGACAAGGAGGACTAGTGTAGTCACGAATCTTTTCTTGATCCATAGTGCACCGAAAAGTTTCATCTGATATGACATCAATGTTCTGCACCCGAATTTCAGTTTCACCATGCTCAAGCGAGGGAACTGGATGTGCGAGACAAAATCTGTTGAAGTGGATTTGATGTGTTTTCCTTTGGTCATCCACTCCATAATCCATTTTGAGTTGTCGGATTCATCATCAGAGATATATAGAGTAGCATAGAACTGAAGAATAATCTCTATGTTCCAAGGATGCTCGAATTCGAACACCTTGGCCAGGCAAAAATCATCCAGATCTTGCAGCAACTGAGTGAAGCAGCCAATATTTCGCATGGCAGTGATGTGTTGCAAATATGCCCTAGAGGCAATAATAAAAGATTATTATTATATTTCCTTGTTCATGATAATTGTCTTTATTCATGCTATAATTTTATTATCCAGAAATCGTAATACACGTGTGAATACATAGACCATAATATGTCCCTAGTAAGCCTCTAGTTGACTAGCTCGTTGATCAACAGATAGTCATGGTTTCCTGACTATGGACATTAGATGTCGTTGATAACGGGATCACATCATTAGGAGAATGATGTGATGGACAAGACCCAATCCTAAGCATAGCACAAGATCGTGTAGTTCGTTTGCTAGAGCTTTTCCAATGTCAAGTATCTTTTCCTTAGATCATGAGATCGTGTAACTCCGGATACCGTAGGAGTGCTTTGGGTGTACCAAACGTCACAACGAATCGGGTGACTATAAAGGTGCACTACAGGTATCTCCGAAAGTGTCATTGGGTTGACACGGATCGAGATCGATTTGTCACTCCGTATGACGGAGAGGTATCTCTGGGACCACTCGGTAATGCATCATCATAATGAGCTCAAAGTGACCAAGTGTTTTGGTCACGGGATCATGCATTATGGTATGAGTAAAGTGACTTGCCGGTAACGAGATTGAACGAGGTATTGGGATACCGACGATCGAATCTCGGGCAAGTAACGTATCGATTGACAAAGGGAATTGTATACGGGGTTGCTTAAATCCTCGACATCGTGGTTCATCCGATGAGATCATCGTGGAACATGTGGGAGCCAACATGGGTATCCAGATCCCGCTATTGGTTATTGGCCGGAGAGCTGTCTCGGTCATGTTCAGATGATTCCGAACCCGTAGGGTCTACACACTTAAGGTTCGGTGACGCTAGGGTTATTAGGAAGACTTGTATGTGATTACCGAATGTTGTTCGGAGTCCCGGATGAGATCCCGGACGTCACGAGGAGTTCCGAAATGGTCCGGAGGTGAAGATTTATATATGAGAAGTTGTCATACGGTCACCGGAAAGTTTTGGGGGCATATCAGTATTGTACCGGGGCCACCGGAGGGGTTCCGGGGGTCCACCGGGAGGGGCCACCTCTCTCGGAGAGCCTCATGGGCCGTAGTGGGCAGGGAACCAGGCCCTGGAGGGCTGGGCGCGCCCCCCCTTGGGCCCATGCGCCTGGGGGGGGGGGGCAAACCCTAGTGGGGGCGCCCCCCTTGCTTGGGGGCAAGCCCTCCTTAACCGCCCTCTAGATCTCATCTAGAGGGGCCGCCCTTCCCCTTCCCCTATAAATAGAGGGGCGAGGGGAGGGCTGCACACAACATCCAAGGCGCAACCCCTCCCCTCCCCAACACCTCTCCTCCTCCGTTAAGAGCTTGGCGAAGCCTTGCCGGAGTACTGCCTCTCCACCACCACCACGTCGTCGTGCTGCTGCTGGAGCCTTCTTCCTCAACCTCTCCTTCCCCCTTGCTGGATCAAGAAGGAGGAGACGTCATCCGCTCCGCACGTGTGTTGAACGCGGAGGTGCTGTCCGTTCGGCACTTGGTCATTGGTGATTTGGATCACGGCGAGTACGACTCCATCATCCCCGTTCTCTTGAGCGCTTCCGCTCGCGATCTACAAGGGTATGTAGATGCACTCCTATCACTCGTTGCTTAGATGAACTCATAGATGGATCTTGGTGAAACCACAAGAATTTTTTTATTTTCTGCAACGTTCCCCAACAGTGGCATCATGAGCTAGGTCTATGCGTAGTTCTCTATTGCACGAGTAGAACACAATTTTGTTGTGGGCGTAGATATTGTCAACTTTCTTGCCGCTACTAGTCTTATTTTGCTTCAGCGGTATTGTGGGATGAAGCGTCCTGGACTGACCTTACACGTACGCTTACGTGAGACAGGTTCCATCGACTGACATGCACTAGTTGCATAAGGTGGCTAGCGGGTGTCTGTCTCTCCCACTTTAGTTGGAGCGGATTCGACGAAAAGGGTCCTTATGAAGGGTAAATAGAAGTTGACAAATCACGTTGTGGCTTTTTTGTAGGTAAGAAAACGTTCTTGCTAGAACCCTATTGCAGCCACGTAAAAGATGCAACAACAATTAGAGGACGTCTAACTTGTTTTTGCAGCAATTGCCTTGTGATGTGATATGGCCAAAAGTTGTGATGAATGATGAATGATATATTGTGATGTATGAGATCATGTTCTTTTAATAGGAATCACGACTTGCATGTCGATGAGTATGACAACCGGCAGGAGCCATAGGAGTTGTCTTAATTATTGTATGACCTGCATGTCAATGATTTAACGCCATGTAATTACTTTACTTTATTGCTAACCCATTAGCCATAGTAGTAGAAGTAATAGTTGGCGAGCAACTTCATGGAGACACGATGATGGAGATCATGATGATGGAGATCATGGTGTCATGCCGGTGATGAAGATGATCATGGAGCCCCGAAGATGGAGATCAAAGGAGCTATATGATATTGGCCATATCATGTCACTACTATATAATTGCATGTGATGTTTATTATGTTTGTGCATCTTGTTTACTTAGAACGATGGTAGTAAATAAGATGATCCCTTATAACAATTTCAAGAAAGTGTTCTCCCCTAACTATGCGCCGTTGCTAAAGTTCGTCGTTTCGAAGCACCACGTGATGATCGGGTGTGATAGATTCTTACGTTCACATACAACGGGTGTAAGACAGTTTTACACATGCAAAACACTTAGGGTTAACTTGACGAGCCTAGCATGTACAGACATGGCCTCAGAACACAGAGACCGAAAGGTCGAACATGAGTCGTATGGGAGATCAACATGGAGATGTTCACCGATGATGACTAGTCCGTCTCACGTGATGATCGGACACGGCCTAGTAGAATCGGATCGTGTAACACTTAGATGACTAGAGGGATGTCTAATCTAAGTGGGAGTTCATTAGATAATTTGATTAGATGAACTTAATTATCATGAACTTAGTCTAAAACCTTTGCAAATATGTCTTGTAGATCAAATGGCCAACGCTCATGTCAACATGAACTTCAATGCGTTCCTAGAGAAAACCAAGCTGAAAGATGATGGCAGCAACTATACGGACTGGGTCCGGAACCTGAGGATCATCCTCATAGCTGCCAAGAAAGCATATGTCCTAGATGGACTGCTAGGTGAAGCACCCATCCCAGAGAACCAAGACGTTATGAACGCTTGGCAGTCACGTGCTGATGATTACTCGCTCATTCAGTGCGGCATGCTTTACAGCCTAGAACCGGGGCTCCAAAAGCGTTTTGAGCAACACGGAGCATATGAGATGTTCGAGGAGCTGAAAATGATTTTCCAAGCTCATGCCCGGGTCGAGAGATATGAAGTCTCCGACAAGTTCTATAGTTGTAAGATGGAGGAAAATAGTTCTGTCAGTGAGCACATACTCAAAATGTGGGTTGCAGAACCGCTGTCCCACTGGACATTAACCTCCCGGACGAGGCGGTCATTGACAGAATCCTTCAGTCGCTCCCACCAAGCTACAAGAGCTTTGTGATGAACTACAATATGCAGGGGATGGTGAAAACTATTCCCGAAGTATTTTCAATGCTGAAGTCGGCAGAGGTAGAAATCAAGAAAGAACATCAAGTATTGATGGTCAATAAAACCACCAAGTTCAAGAAGGGCAAGGGTAAGAAGAACTTCAGGAAGGACGACAAGGATGTTGCCGCGCCCGGTAAGCCAGTTGCCGGGAAGAAGTCAAAGAATGGACCCAAGCCTGAGACTGAGTGCTTTTATTGCAAGGGGAAGGGTCACTGGAAGCGAAACTGCCCCAAATACTTAGCAGACAAGAAGGCCGGCAACACTAAAGGTATATGTGATATACATGTAATTGATGTGTTCCTTACCATTACTCGTAGTAACTCCTCGGTATTTGATACCGGTGCCGCTGCTCATATTTGTAAGTCACAGCAGGAGCTGCGGAATAAGCGGAGACTGGCGAAGGACGAGGTGACGATGCACGCCGGGAATGGTTCCAAGGTCGATGTGATCGCCGTCGGCACGCTACCTCTACATTTACCTACTGGATTAGTTTTAAACCTCAATAATTGTTATTTAGTGCCAAGTTTGAGCATGAACATTGTATCTGGATCTCGTTTGATATGAGATGGCTACTCATTTAAATCCGAGAATAATGGTTGTTCTATTTATATGAGAGATATGTTTTATGGTCATGCTCCGATGGTCAATGGTTTATTCTTAATGAATCTCGAACGTAATGTTACACATATTCATAGTGTGAATACCAAAAGATGTAAAGTTGATAATGATAGTCCCACATACTTGTGGCATTGCCGCCTTGGTCACATTGGTGTCAATCGCATGAAGAAGCTCCAAGCTGATGGACTTTTAGAGTCTCTCGATTATGAATCATTTGACACATGCGAACCATGCCTCATGGGCAAAATGACCAAGACTCCGTTCTCCGGAACAATGGAGCGAGCAACCAACTTATTGGAAATCATACATACCGATGTGTGCGGTCCAATGAGCGTTGAGGCTCGCGGAGGATATCGTTATGTTCTCACTCTCACTGATGATTTCAGTAGATATGGGTATGTCTACTTAATGAAACACAAGTCTGAGACCTTTGAAAAGTTCAAGGAATTTCAGAATGAGGTAGAGAATCAACGTGACCGAAAGATAAAGTTCCTATGATCAGATCGTGGAGGAGAATATTTAAGTCACGAATTTGGTACGCACTTAAGGAAATGTGGAATCGTTTCACAACTCACGCCGCCGAACACCTCAACAGAACGGTGTGTCCGAACGTCGAATCGCACTCTATTGGATATGGTGCGGTCTATGATGTCTCTTACCGATTTACCGCTATCATTTTGGGGATACGCCTAGAGACAGCTACATTCACTTTAAATAGGGCTCCGCCTAAACCGTTGAGACGACATCGTATGAATTATGGTTTGGAAAGAAACCTAAGCTGTCGTTTCTAAAAGTTTGGGGATGCGATGCTTATGACAAGAAACTTCAACCTGAAAAGCTCGAACCCAAGTCGGAAAAATGCGTTTTCATAGGATACCCTAAGGAAACCATGGGGTATACCTTCTACTTAAGATCCGAGGGCAAGATCTTTGTTGCCAAGAACGGATCCTTTCTGGAAAAAGAGTTTCTCTCGAAAGAAGTAAGTGGGAGGAAAGTAGAACTCGATGAAGTACTACCTCTTGAACCGAAAGTAGTACAACTCAGAAAATGTTCCTGTGGTGCCTACACCGATCGGAGAGGAGATTAATGATGATGATCAAGGTACTTGGATCAAGTTGCTCTTGAACTCAGTGGGTCCACAAGGACACATTCCACACCGTGAGTGGTATGGCAACCCTGTCCTGGAAATAATGTTGTTAGACAACGGTGAACCTTCGAACTATGAAGAAGCTATGGCGGGCCCAGATTCCAACAAATGGCTTGAAGCCATGCAATCCGAGATAGAATCCATGTATGAAAACAAAGCATGGACTTTGACAGACTTGCCTGATGATCGGCGAGCGATAGAAAACAAATGGATCTTTAAGAAGAAGACGGACGCGGATGGTAATGTTACCATCTATAAAGCTCGACTTGTCGCTAAGGGTTATCGGCAAGTTCAAGGGTTGACTACGATGAGACATTCTCTCCCATAGCGAAGCTGAAGTCCGTCCGAATCATGTTAGCAATTGCCGCATACTATGATTATGAGATATGGCAAACGGACGTCAAAACGGCATTCCTTAACGAACATCTTAAGGAAGAACTATATATGATGCAGCCGGAAGGTTTTGTCGATCCTAAGAATGCTAACAAAGTATGCAAGCTCCAACGATCCATTTATGGGCTGGTGCAAGCATCTTGGAGTTGGAACATTCGCTTTGATGAGATGATCAAAGCGTTTGGGTTTATGCAGACTTATGGAGAAGCCTGCATTTACAAGAAAGTGAGTGGGAGCTCTGTAGCATTTCTCATATTATATGTAGATGACATAATCTTGATGGGAAATGATATAGAACTTTTGGACAACATTAAGGCCTACTTCAATAAGTGTTTTTCAATGAAGGACCTTGGAGAAGCCGCTTACATATTAGGCATCAAGATCTATAGGGATAGACTGAGACGCCTCATAGGTCTTTCACAAAGCACATACCTTGATAAGATTTTGAAGAAGTTCAAAATGGATCAGTCCAAGAAAGGGTTCTTGCCTGTATTGCAAGGTGTGAGATTGAGCTCGGCTCAATGCCCGACCACAGCAAAAGATAAAGAAGAGATGAGTGTCATCCTCTATGCATCAGCCATAGGATCTATTATGTATGCCATGATGTGTACCAGACCTGATGTAAACCTTGCCGTAAGTTTGGTAGGAAGGTACCAAAGTAATCCTGGCAAGGAGCACTGGACAGCGGTCAAGAATATCCTGAAGTACCTGAAAAGGACAAAGGACATGTTTCTCGTTTATGGAGGTGACGAAGAGCTCGTCGTAAAGGGTTACGTCGACGCTAGCTTCGACACAGATCTCGTGTATATGTTGAATGGTGGAGCAGTAAGCTGGTGCAGCTGCAAGAAGAGCGTCGTGGCGGGATCTACATGTGAAGCGGAGTACATGGCAGCCTCGGAGGCAGCGCATGAAGCAATTTGGGTGAAGGAGTTCATCACCGACCTAGGAGTCATACCTAATGCGTCGGGACCGATCAAACTCTTCTGTGACAACACTGGAGCTATTGCCCTTGCCAAGGAGCCCAGGTTTCACAAGAAGACCAGGCACATCAAGCGTCGTTTCAACTCCATCCGTGAAAATGTTCAAGATGGAGACATAGATATTTTCAAAGTACATACGGATCTGAATGTCGCAGATCCGTTGACTAAACCTATTTCGCGAGCAAAACATGATCAACACCAGAACTCTATGGGTGTTCGATTCATCACAATGTAACTAGATTATTGACTCTAGTGCAAGTGGGAGACTGTTGGAAATATGCCCTAGAGGCAATAATAAAAGATTATTATTATATTTCCTTGTTCATGATAATTGTCTTTATTCATGCTATAATTGCATTATCCGGAAATCGTAATACATGTGTGAATACATAGACCATAATATGTCCCTAGTAAGCCTCTAGTTGACTAGCTCGCTGATCAACAGATAGTCATGGTTTCCTGACTATGGACAGTAGATGTCGTTGATAACGGGATCACATCATTAGGAGAATGATGTGATGGACAAGACCCAATCCTAAGCATATCACAAGATCGTGTAGTTCGTTTGCTAGAGCTTTTCCAATATCAAGTATCTTTTCCTTCGACCATGAGATCGTGTAACTCCCGGATACCGTAGGAGTGCTTTGGGTGTACCAAACGTCACAACGTAACTGGGTGACTATAAAGGTGCACTACTGAAAGGATCGAGATGGACCTAGAGGGGGGGGGGAGGGGGGTGAATAGGTACAATTACAAATTTTAATTATTACTAAGCAATTTTAGACAATAGAGCGGAATATGAAAGTGAGCCTAACAATTGCTAGTAAGTACAAAGTACTATGCAGTTGACACAAGCATATAAGAGAGCAAGCACAATAAGATGTAAGTAAGAGAAATCACAACAAGTAACCACAAGTATAGAGTTAGGGTTAGGAATAACCGCAACTCCGGGAGACGAGGATGTATGCCGATGTTCACTTCCTTGGAGGGAAGCTAGTCACCGTTAGAGGGGCGGATGTTACCACGAAGGCACACCTACGCCACGAAGGCTCACCCTATTCTCCCTTTGAGACAACACCACGAAGGCATTTCTCAACCACTAGTGGTAGACCTTGGGGTGGTCTCCAAACCCTCACAAACTTTCTGGGGGTAATCACAATCGTTGATTCCTCACCGAATGACTCCTACCGCCTAGGAGTCTCCAACCTCCAAGAGTAACAAGATCCGAGGGGAAAGACTCAAGACTTGCTCAAACTTCGATTTGCTTTGGTCACAAGAAGGGGAGGAAGAAGATCTTTCTTTTGATTGGAACAACTCTTCGAAACTCTCAAGAATCAAGCCGGGATCTGGGATTTAGTGTGTGAGCAAGAGAGGGAAAGCACTAGTGTTCTTGTGCGTGTTTGTGTTGAGTGTTTAACCTTATCCCGAAGGGGTAAGGTGCTATTTATACCAGTGTCCAGAATAGAGCCGTTTGGACATAAGTTGACCACCCCGGATGATCTGGGACACCATCCGGATGATCCGGACCTTTGTCCGGATGATCCGCGAAGGCCCGGATGCGGTGGTTTCAGCTTAGCTGCGAGCAGCCCGGACAGTCCGGAGGCAAGCCCGATGATCCGGACACGCCGGATGATCCGGATGGCTGGCCGGACGATCCGCTACAAAGATATAGCTTCGTGAAAAACGGGCATGGTTATCCGGACGATCTGGAGGAGGATCCGGACGATCCGGGGAACAGCCCGGATGATCCGGAGGAACGTCCGGATGATCCGGCTTCAGCCATACCGTTCTGTGATGGAGAGCATCAATTATCCGGACGATCCGGTGCAGGGTCCGGCTGATCCGGGTGAAGCCCGGATGATCTGGGTATCCATCCGGATGATCCGGCTAGGAGAGGTGGTATGTTTTGGCTAAGTGATTTTGCAAGGGGTTTTAGTCTATTGTGGTAGAGTTGTTTAAGAGACAAAAATGTGAGCAAGTCTTGACCCTACACTTCGGATCCCCTCTTAATAGTGCGGGGTTCCTATTACTCAAGAAATATGAAAAGAGCACAATACTTCATCTTGGTTTGCTCCTTTCCTCATTGATAATTAGCTTGAGTAAAATCTCATATGATGTGATCATGATGCTCACCAAAGAAAACCAGAGGACAGACGGCCTGTGTATATACTTAGCAAACAAGGGTAGTCCCCTATATGTAAGTTTGTCATCAATATCAAAAATACTTTTTAAGAGCAAGATTGCACTTTCAATCTCCCCCTTTTTTGGTAGTTGATGACAAACTACATATAGCATTTTATAGTGAAATGTGATACGAATAATTCTAGGAGAGTAGACCGGTATGTGTTTCGATACGTGTTTTAGGAAGAGCTCCCCCTTAATTTATGTATATGAATGTGTTTTAAGAGAAGCTCTCCCTTAATGTATGCATGGAATAAGGTGATACACATACAAAGTCATGCACATATGAAGTGGATGCCCACATTCGGAGTATAGTACATGCATACATCATTAAAATCATCATGAGCAATGAATAAAGACAGCATAATTAAGCACTTGACATAGACTCATAACTCATGACCAAAGCACCATAGTACCATTACAATAATAATAATGTGTCCACTAAAGCTCTAAGCATAAGCATACCGCATACATTTGAAACTCCTAAGAATTACATCTCCCCCTTGACAGCAAGTACCGAAAAAGGGAAAGACGGCCGAGAAAGTAGGAGAATCACACATCATCCTCATCCTCATCATCATCATCATCATCACCATCACTCAGATCAGCAGGTACAAGGAAGAACTCGGGGACCTCAGTGGCAGAAGGAAAATCGACCTCCGGAAGAGGAAGTCGAGCAGGAATAGGCTCATCAGGCTCAACAGGACTGCCAGGACGCGCACGAAGACGAGCCCTAAGGGCATTTGCCTCAGAGATGCGGCGAACCTCCTCGGTAGCAATGTGAGTAGCAGTGTAGCGGCAGGTGTCAAAGATGGCTTTATGGGACTTCCCAATAAAGCGAGCAAGGCGGTCAAACGGCTTGACGAACGGTTTGGTGTGGCGAGAAGAGCTCTCACCACACGACGGAGCAGGAGCCTTGCCCCTAGAAGTGTCATCACGCGGAGTCCACATGGAGTGAATGTTGTTCTTGTTGATGGGGCAAGTGAAGACAGAATCAATGACGGTCTGAATGAAAGGAGCATGTGGAAGAGTATGAACCTTCAGACAACTAGCCATGCAAATCTCATGCCAAAGAAAATCTGCCATGTCAATGGGACGAGTGGGATTCTTCCGTGAATAGTACATCAAGTCAATGCTATAAGCTCGTACCATCCCACGATCCCCTTTCTTGGGAGCAATGGAGTTGAGGATGCACTGAAAAAGCCACCGGTATTTGAGACGGAAGATACTGATGTCATTAAGCTCCTTGCTTTGCTGCACTGTGGATAGCTGAGTAGGAGGTATGGTGAGACAATTGCAAGCACTGATAGGCATAGCCTCAAACTTGGGATTCACTGCATGGATTCGAAAAAGACCTGCCTCAGATCCGTGCATGCCCAAGGCAGCAAACAAACTCCTCAAAAGAGACAAAGTGAACTGAGAATGATGAGTCATCCAAGTGATCGAACGATCCAGATGGAAGAAACACGTGGCATAGAATTGCCGAATGGCAGCCTCATTCCAATCACAAAGGAGAGTCATAGCACGACGCAGCCCCATGCCATCAATCTTCTCTAACACACCATCGAACTTGGTTGGATTGTTAGCAATGTAATCCAAGTTCACATAATGCTTGAGGAGAGAACCCTAGATGAGCAATGACCGATTGATAGATGTCTGTTGAACTAAAGTGCTAAACCGAGGATCGGTTGCATTGGCCGGGCAGCAAATTGGTTGACTTCACTCCTTAAAGCTGCATACTCGAGAGGGATCCATGGGTGATAGCTGATCGCATTTACGACCCGGTTGGTGGGGTTGGCCATGGACAAAATGAGACCGGTAGGTGCAGCAGGCTGCGAGCTTGAGGTAGAAGCCGCTTTCTTCTTCTTGGCCTTGGTCGTTGAGCGAACCGGCACGAGCTCGTCCTCCTAGAGATCGTCCTCATAATCAGGATCATCCTGCCCGGCATAGGATGGATGAGCACGACCTGGTGCTTTCTTGAGTGGACGAGCAGCTTCCTCGGAGTTCGTTTGATGCTTGGCGTCGTGGTTCTAGGCATACGCATTGGAGCGAAAAGAACACAAAAAAAATCGCGAGCTCGATGAGTAACTGACCCTAGATGAGTACAAGAGGAAAAAACGAGGAAAGGGCGCAGACGAGATACCACGAGAGGGGCCCGAGGTGGTCGACTTGAAGCTCCGGCCAGTGCCACCACGTCCGACCACCATGGCAGAGTTGGGGACGGAGGCTGAGATTTGAGAGAATCCAGTCGGCCCCTGGGGAAAACGGCGGGAGGAGGGAGTAGATCGAGGCGGCGGCGGCCCGTGTTCCCAAGATCTGCCAAGTTGGCGGACGGATCAAGGGCCGAGCCAGCAGCGATCGCCGCGGCGGATGAGAGGATGAGGTCGAGGGGAAACGGAAACAGGATAACTCCCTGTGCCCCCCTCCCCCTCGGCCCGATATGCTATTGGAGAAGTCGAAGTCCCACCCGGACGTCCGGAAGGCGCCTCGGATGATCCGGGCAAGGCCAGATGTCTGGAAGTGAACCCGGATATCCGGGCAGACACAGCCCGGACGTCCGGATGTAAGTCCGGATGATCCGGCTGGCCAGATTCCTGAGGTATGATTCTGATGTGATGGGGTGATGACGATATATATATATATATATATATATATTTTGTGTGTTTGTTATATATATATATATATATATATATAAGTAGCCTTAGTCACAGCAATATCTCAACCTCATATAAACACCCAAAAGAATAATTAGGCTAACTCACCATGTATGAGTATATATAACTTTGGAGACCAAAAAATTTGAACTTTTGGGCCCATGGTTATTACTCCATCATTTTAAAGTACTATGGACACAAAGTAAGTGCCACAGTGACTTTGAGAGTGTTGGTTCTATTTATGCATCATGTAAGGGAGAGAGTACTCATAAATTGAATGTATCCCCCTAAGTATATGCCTACATCAAGACAAGACATTATGAAGATGCATGCATGAGTACGAGATTTCACATAATGTTGTCAAGCTCCAAGATACCAAGTTCACGCCTAAGTCGACAAAACCTTGCTTCATCCAATGGTTTGGTGAAAATATCGCCGATTGCAAATCTGTACTAATGTGATCAATGTGAATATCACCCTTCTCAACATGATCTCTCAAGAAGTGATACCTAATATCAATGTGCTTGGTGCGGAGATGATCCTTGGGGTTTTCAGCAATATTGATGGCACTTTCATTATCGCATAGAAGAGGCACATTTCTATAGGAGATACCGTAATCCTTCAAAGTTTGCCTCATCCATAATAACTGAGTTGCACAACTTGCGGCAGCAATGTATTCAGCTTCTGCGGTAGAGAGGGCAATACAGTTTTGTTTCTTTGATGACCAACTTACCAAGGAGCGTCCAAGAAACTGACATGCACCGGAAGTGGACTTACGATCCACTTTGTCTCCGGCCCAATCCGCATCCGTGTACCCAGTGAGATCAAACTTAGCATCCTTGGGATACCATAGACCCAACTTTGGGGTGTGAACAAGGTATCTAAGTGAAAGTGCAACTAATCCCCGGGTGGTTTTGGTAATTAGTAACAATATATATATCATTGAACTAATAGTTACTTGAGAATCATTTCAGAAAGTTCAGTGATATGGGTATGGCAAGGACTGAAGAAGTGGACCCCTCAAAATGCTAAGGCAAGCATTGGCAAAAGCTCAAGACTCCATTTTTGGTTTAGTGATCCAAGATCACATCGAGTCCATAGGAAAAGCCAATACTATTAAAAGGGGATGAGGTTATGTTGATGATCTGGTTGCTCAAGTGCTTAGTGATATATCTCCTAAACTATCAGCAACTTTCACTGCCATATACACTCATAAGTAGTCTCGGTCCCACCGATTTTCCAAACTCAGTCACACCAAGATGAACCACCTCAGCCATAAAGCCAAACCCTAGAAAACTCGGATTTTCCGATTCTGAACTCGGTCTCACCGAAAAATGAGTTGCCAAGCTTCTGTAACCTTCTGTCATCAAATCGGTGTCACCGAGATGATGAAGTCGGTCCCACCAAAATTGGCATGCTCTTGTCATTGCACAAATCGGTCTAACCGAGATTGTATTTTCGGTCCCTTCGAAAATCCCAACATTCACATTATTTGAACTATCGGTCTCACCGTGTTGTCAACTTCGGTCCCACCGAGATTGCTCAAATGTGTGTAACGGTTGGATTTTGTGTGGAGGCTATAAATACCCCTCCACCCCCTCTTCATTCGTGGAGAGAGCCATCAGAAAGAACTACCACTCCTACCTTATCTTTCTGAGAAGAGAACTACCTACCCTTGTGTTGAGATCAAGTTGCTCCACTCCCACCATATGAAGCTTGATCTCTAGCCTTCCCAAGTTGCTTTCCACTCAATCCTTTCTTCCACCACAGCCAAATCAGTGAGGAGAGTTGAGTGTTGGGGAGATTATCATTTGAAGCACAAGAACAAGGAGTTCATCACGATCAACAACATCTATTACCTTTTGGAGGGTGGTGCCTCCTAGATTGGTTAGGTGTCGCTTAGGAGCCTCCGTCGAGATGTGGAGTTGAACCAAGAAGTTTGTAAGGGCAAGGAGATCGCCTACTTCGTGAAGATCTACCCCGAGTAAGGCTAGTCCTCCGTGGGCGTAGGCCATGATGGAATAGACAAGGTTGCTTCTTCGTGGACCCTTCGTGGGTGGAGCCCTCCGTGGACTCTCACAGCCGTTACCCTCCGTGGGTTGAAGTCTCCATCATCGTGGAAGTACGATAGCACCACCTATCGGAACCACGAGAAAAATCACCGCGTCTCCAAAATTGCGTTTGCTCTTCTCCACCTCTCTTTACTACATGTGCAATTTACTTTCCGCTGCCTATACTCTAGAATTGCATGTGTAGGGTGATGCTTGACTTGATCATAATTGTGAATCTGCAAAAACTGTTCTTTGTCAAAAGGCAGAATTTTTATATTGTCAAGTAGTCTAATCACCCCCTCTAGACATACTTTCGATCCTACAAGTGGTATCGAGCTTTGGTCTCCATTGTATTGGTTTCCATTGCATTGACTCCATAAGCTTGGTTTCACAACCTAGGAGAGTATGGTGTCTAGTGAGGGTAATTTTCAGAGAGGTCCTTACTTTGATGGTACAAATTTTGCTAGTTGGAAGCATAAAATGAAAATGCATATTCTTGGCCATAACCCAGCCGCATGGGGCATTATTTGTGTTGGTATGCAAGGTGAATTATTCGAGGAAGGAAAAGTTCGGATCGCGGGCTACAACGGAAGAATTGCGGATGTTGCAAAACAATGCTCAAGCTTGTGAACTTCTCTTCAATGCCTTGTGTCCCGAGGAGTTCAACAAAATCAGCCGTCTTGAGAATGCAAAAGAGATTTGGGATACTTTGGTTGAAATGCACGAAGGTACCGAGTCCGTGAAGGAATCAAAGCTAGATGTTCTTCAAGGTCAACTTGACAAGTTCAAGATGAAGGAAGGTGAAGGAGTCGCTGAAATGTACTCTAGGCTTGCTCTCATCACAAATGAGATTGCCGCCTTAGGAAGCGAAGAAATGGTGACCGATTCATCATCAAGAAGATTCTCGAGCTTTGGATGGAAAGTATGACACCGTGTGCACTTTGATCCAAATGATGCCAAACTACAAGAATCTCAAGCCAACCAAGTCATTGGAAGAATTGTTGCTCATGAGATGACACTTAAGGATAAGGAAGAGCTTCACAACAAGTCAAGTGGTGCTTACAAAGCTACAAGTGATGCTCCCACAACCTCAAGTGACAAGTTAGTTTCCAATGAAGAGATAAGCCTAATGGTCAAGAACTTCAACAAATTCTACAAGAATAGAGGCAAAGAGAGAAGCTCAAAGTCTAGATCATATGATGAAAAGAGATCTTCTAGTCGTGATCGAAACTGCTACAATTGTGGAAGACCCGGACACTACTCAAATGAGTGTACGTCTCCCCACAAGAGAAGAGAAGAATCTCCAAGAAGAAGAAGCTCAAGAGATGAGTCACCTCGGAAAGAGAGAAGGAGTAGAGATGATCGTTATGAACGAAGACCCTCTCGGAGAAGCAAGGATTGAGAGAGGAAAGACAAGTCATCAAGGAGCTACACAAGAAGAAAACATCAAGCTCATGTAGGTGAATGGGTCTCCAGCTCCGACTCCGACAATCAATCCGAAGGAAGCTATCACTCCAACTCGACTACACCAAGATGAAGGTGTTGCGGTCTTGCTCTCGATCCTCCAACTCCAACTCCTACGACTTATTTGATTCACCAAATGAGGGAATTGGAAGATGCTTCATGGCTAAAGGCCCCAAGGTATCACACCCTAAATTCATTGACTTCAATAGTGATGAGGATGACTTGCTTGGTGAAGATGAGCTCTTGCTTGATAAATCCAATGAGCCTAGTAACGATGAACATGCTAGTAGTCTTTATAGTCGAGAAGAGTCGAATGACAATGCTATGAAGGAGATTGAGCGTCTAACTAAAGAACTAAACACTCTTAAGTTAGCTCATGAAACAACTCAAGAAGATCATAGAGAGCTCCTAAGATCTCATGAGAAGCTACGCTTCGAGAAGCTCACTCTAGAGCAAGAACATGAGTTTCTAAAAGCAATCAATGACGATCTTCGAAAGAAGAGTTCTTCATATCTTGCCAAACGACTTCTCTTGTCTAATTTCTTGCCACCCATTAAGACTAAGCATGACAAGCATAAGAAAAATTCTTTCTCTAATAGTAACAATAATCATGCTAAATCCAAATGTTGTTGCTTCTAGTAGTTCTCTTGATTCCACTAACAATGTTTCAAGCCAAGTTACACTTGAGCAAGAAAATAGTTTATTGAAAGGTATCATAGAGAAAGGTGTCTACAAGAGCCTTGCGGAAGCAAGAACTTTGAGGAAATTATTCGCAAGCAAGGAAGGCACGGAAGAATCAAGGAATTGGTTTTGAGCGAAAGTTCAACGCGAAGGTGTTGAATGGGAAGAAGGTCAATATCCTACTCCACAGTTTGTTCCTCAAAAGGAGAAGTATGATCCTACTTCTTCCAAGGTGGAACAAGCTCAAGATGACCTTCCACCACAAGACCACAAGCTAAAAGGCAAGGACAAGCTTCAAGAGGAGATTGATGCATTTGTTGAAGCACCTCAAGCCATGGTCAAGTGGGTTCCCAAGGAAACGTCAAGTTCTACTTCGTCAAGCTCAACTACAACCCCAAGGATTCCCATCAAGATGATGTGGATCCTGAAGAAGAAGAACTAGAAAGTTCTTGAGGGTGACTCGCCAACATACTTCACTCACATTCATTTTGGCAAAAACTTGTGCAATCAACTTCCACATCGTGCACTAGTTCATGGAGTCACAAACCCTCTTGTTGGTAAGTCAAGGGACAAGGTAATCATTGCTTTCATGGACATCATCTATTGTGAACTTCAATCTATGTCCATGGATATCCTTGTTTGTTCCTTGTGGGACTAACCCATGTAGGTATTGAAAGTGCCCGAATCCAAAGGATAGCTCCCAACTCTTGATGATCTTCATCAACATTGAGCATCCACATCTTCAACATCTACATGAAGTCTTCTACGACAACCCAAGGTTAGTTTGACCCTTTAAAAGGGGTTCTCACATCTAGGGGGAGCTTTGCTCTAAAAAATTGAGCTAAAGCATCTTCAAATGGTGTGAACACATCAATGCTTTATGTAAAAGTGGTAACCCCACTTGTGCTTAAACGATGAGTATGACCTATGATCAAATGTTCTCATTTGGCTCCTAAGTCAATATACTCATATAAAGATGACCTAGTCATCGACAAATTGTGTGATAGTAGCTAGAGTTTTGATTTGCATGTTTGACACATATTTCATTTGCTATCTTATTGTGTGAGCATGTTGGATGCATGATTTTATCCATTCGAGGACATCCATTTGTTGTTTTGGTCGTTTTGATTTTTTCGACCAAATGGATGGACAAGAATGCCTAAGTACCTCCCTAGCTATCTATGCTTTCTTGTCTCAAATTCTATTCATGCTTACATCACAAACATTGAACAAGTCATTTTCGGACCCTCCGAGTGAGGAGCACTGAGCCACCGATCCGTCAAGGGCTAACTTCCAAAACCTTCTAATTGATTTGGTCGGACCAACTCACTCAAACTCGGTCGAACCGAAAGCATTTAGACTGATCTAGGTTTTCATCTCGGTGAAACCGAAGTTGTGATTTTCGGCGTGATCAAGTGCATAATCGCCTAGCAGTTATCCATCTCGGTGCCACCGAAGTTTTACAACTCGGTCCCACCGACAATGAAGGGTATATATACTCGAGGGCCGCGCTGATTCCTCCTTCAAACGTTTCGCCCCACACCCTTTGCCGCCGCCGCCTTGGTCTCCGGATCGCCGCCGCTGCCGCCTTTGCGCCCTCGCCAGAGTCTCCGCCGCCGTCAACGGACATCTCCTCCGAGCCGTTGCGCAGAGAAAAACTCCACCAAGTTAGGGTGAGTTTTGATCCCACTCGTGCTCCCATCTCCGATTCAATGCACGTTTGGATTGCCTAGAATCTTGCCACGATTGAAATCTTCCTGTACACCAGATTAGTTCGTTTGGACTAGATTTGAGTAAAAGTTTTAGGGTTAGGTTTCCGCCGAACACATCTCGGTGAGACCGATTTTATAGTTTCGGTATGACCGATTTGGCCTATGGCCATTGCACTGCACCCTTCGGTCCAACCGAGTTGTGCAAATCGGTGTGACCGAAATGAAAATTCTGTGAAACCCTAGTGTTTTCGGCAGGACCGAAACCCACTTCGGTCAAACCGAAAGTGGTGTGAAAGCTCCTGTTTTACACTTCGGATTCACCGAATCTTAAACTCGGTCTGACCGAAATGTCTTCTGTGAAAACCTAATACTAGAATTTGAACTCATTTTTTTTTGCAAAAACTTCTGCATTTTGTGATGACTCTTCTTCTCTGCCTACACCTTATCTATTCACAAAGTTGTCGGCCATGTCGATGCCAGTGATAATCGAACAGGTCGAGACACCCATTGCAGATATTCCGAGGCGAGGCACTAGTCCCGATCCTAGCAGCTCATCCGATGATGGTGAGAGGAGTACACCAAGTGGATTGCCTCCTGCAGCCACCAGAGCTAGAAAGAAGAGGAATTCAGATGATGAAGATTCAGATTTTGTCGTTGAGGAAGAGGTGACCTCAAAGCCTAAGAGGAAGGTTGTTGCCAAAGAGCAACAAGGTCAACAAACTAAGAAGGGCACCAGCAAAGTCAAGCAGTCAACTGTTGCTAAGAAGCTGAATTTGGGAGAGGCAGCTGCAAGCAAAGTGAAGAAAATCTCCAAGAGAAAGAGGTTAGTGCATGATGATGCAGCAGTAGAGGATGAGGAAGAGGAAGCACCCCAGCCTCCTTCTCAGAAGCCAAAGTTCATGAGTGATGCCATTAAGGCCGGAGCCACATCAAAGCCCAAGCAATCTGCTCCAGTTAAGGCAGCTCCAGCAAAGCCTGCTGCCAAGCCCAAGAAGACCGTCAGAAACATTCCAGCGTCTGAAAAGAACAAGGATGATGTGCCACCAGCTGAGTCAGATGATGAAGGACCAGTTTTGCAGAAACTTCGTCCAAAACTGCCACTACCTAATGATGCTCATCCTCAAGCTGAGAATATGATGGAAAGGAAAGATAGAGGTCTCAGGCTATGGAGACAAACTGACCCATATGCCGTGAGGAGAAGAACTGCTGTAGATCCCAGATTTCACACCGAGAGCAGCAGGACTTCTATGAGACCGTCTTGATGGACAAGAAGCCCATAGTCGCAGACACAAGATATGTTGATTGGAAGTACATTGACAAATAAGAGCACAGAGATTTCTTTCCACATGTGCATGAAAGTTTCACCGCATGTGGAGTTGCAGACTTTGTAGGTCGAAATTGACCAGTTGGAACGATGAGATGATAATGCAATTTTATGCCACACTCACTTCTACCCCGATGGAAAGATTGTATGGATGGTCAAGGTCAAAGATTCTCTTCTTCTATTGAAGAATGGGCAGAAATTTGAATGCTCCAAAGGCAACGAGAAGATGATATTGATGTATATGGGATTCCAAAGAAGAATCATGAATCCATGAAGAACATGTACAAAGAGGTTCCAACAAAGGATTTGGGAATCTGGAAGCTCGGCTCGATCTACTATCTCCGTGCAGGCTTACCTACCACTAATACCATTTCGAGGCATACCTTGATGCCCAAATCTGGAGATCATCGCATGATCGAGGATACTCTATCAACATGCTGCACATACTTGATGAGAAAGCACCTTTCAAGGTGATGGACTTGATGGTAGAAACCATTAAGAGGAATGCGGTGACCGAAAAGGTCATGTGGATTTGCCCGCAGATTCAGATGCTTATCAATGCCAAGTTTGGCACGGGCACATTCTTGTTGGATAGAGAACATTTACCGTTGCAGCGAGCATGAAGACAATGTTGTTGTGATGAATGAGGAGGATCCAACATCTGTTGAAGGTCAAGACAAGATCGAAGCTGCTAAGAAAGCCAAAGTCGACAAGGAAGCAAAGAGCAGCAGCAGCTAAACCAAAGAGTTTGGAGAGCAGATTCTTGAAGCTACTCAAAGGATTGAACAACGCTCGCCAGCATTGTACAGCCTCGGGAGAGCTTAGAGAGGATTGTTGAGGACAAGATCCACGCCTGGACGTGAAGTCGATCAAGTGCAAGTGATGTCAACAAGCTAGAGGCGACATTGAGGAAGCAAAGCGGGAGAAGGAAGAGCTTATGCGTGAGATGCAGGATGACTTAGTCCAGATTCTCATCAACATATCGCTCCGGTTCCCACAGACCCGATCACCTGCCATTCCAAAGGATCGACACGGGACTACACTTCAAAGACCTCCCACAGTTCAAAGAATTACTCCGGCTACAGCTCCGGTGACCACTTCTCCAAAGACAGACATCACTGAAGTCTTCGCCGATGCTGTCATATCCACTCCGACATCAACCTGCACGGAGCCGCCAACAGAGTCCCCAAAGTGACGCTTAGCTCTATGCTTTTTCGAACTTTTGGTAACTTGTTGCCAAAGGGGAGAAATTGTATAGATCATAGGACTTCGAGAGAGAGTGCTGTTGTTTTTGCGCTTTTGCTCTTTCGTTCTTTTGCGGTTTCTTTGAGATACTTTTGGTTTTCGAGACATTCAAAGGTGTTTGATACTACGCTTGATTCTACCTTAATGAGTGCTTGGTCGTACTATGCTTTAATGTGTGCTTAATGCTTATCATATGCCATTCATATCTTGTATGACCATTTACTCATGTCTTGGTGATTGGGTGCATGCTGTTCATTCTTATCATTTTGTGCGCTCCACCAAGATGTATGTGACATGGAAGAGTGACCCATGATCCTAATCGATTGTGCATTTGCATTCAAATGCAAATCTTAAACAATGCACAAATTTAGGGGGAGCTCTTGCTTATCACATACTTCTCAAAGCGACGATATTATTCATTGATTATATCCTTTGTCGAAGCTTTGATCTATATGTTGTCATCAATTACCAAAAAGGGGGAGATTGAAAGTGCAACTAACCCCCAGGTGGTTTTGGTAATTAATAACAACATATATATCATTGAACTAATAGTTACTTGAGAATCATTTCAGAAAGTTCGTTGATATGGGTATGGCAAGGATCAAGAAGTGGACCCCTCATAATGCTAAGGCAAGCATTGGCAAAAGCTCAAGACTCCATTTTTGGTTTAGTGATCCAAGATCACATTGAGTCCATAGGAAAAGCCAATACTATTAAAAGGGATGAGGTTATGTTGATGATCCGTTGCTCAAGTGCTTAGTGATATATCTCCTAAACTATTAGCAACTTTCACCGCCATATACACTCATAAGTAGTCTCGGTCCCACCGATTTTCCAAACTCACCACACCGAGATGAACCACCTCACCATAAAGCCAAACCCTAGAAAACTCGGATTTTCCGATTCTCAACTCGGTCTCACCAAAAATGAGTTGCCAAGCTTCAGAACCTTCATCATCAAATCGGTGTCACCGAGATGATGAAGTCGGTCCCACGAAATTGGCATGCTCTTGTCATTGCACAAATCGGTCTAACCGAGATTGTATTTTCGGTCCCACGAAAATCCTAACGCTCACATTATTTGAACTATCGGTCTCACCGAGTTGTCAACTTCGGTCCCACCGAGATTGCTCAAATGTGTGTAACGGTTGGATTTTGTGTGGAGGCTATAAATACCCCTCCACCCCCTCTTCATTCGTGGAGAGAGCCATCAGAAAGAACTACCACTCCTACCTTATCTTTCTGAGAAGAGAACTACCTACCCTTGTGTTGAGATCAAGTTGCTCCACTCCCACCATATGAAGCTTGATCTCTAGCCTTCCCAAGTTGCTTTCCACTCAATCCTTTCTTCCACCACAGCCAAATCAGTGAGGAGAGTTGAGTGTTGGGGAGATTATCATTTGAAGCACAAGAGCAAGGAGTTCATCACCATCAACAACATCTATTACCTTTTGGAGGGTGGTGCCTCCTAGATTGGTTAGGTGTCGCTTGGGAGCCTCCGTCGAGATGTGGAGTTGAACCAAGAAGTTTGTAAGGGCAAGGAGATCGCCTACTTCGTGAAGATCTACCCCGAGTAAGGCTAGTCCTCCGTGGGCGTAGGCCATGATGGAATAGACAAGGTTGCTTCTTCGTGGACCCTTCATGGGTGGAGCCCTCCGTGGACTCTCACAGCCGTTACCCTCCGTGGGTTGAAGTCTCCATCAACGTGGAAGTACGATAGCACCACCTATCGGAACCACGAGAAAAATCACCGCGTCTCCAAAATTGCGTTTGCTCTTCTCCACCTCTCTTTACTACATGTGCAATTTACTTTCCGCTGCCTATACTCTAGAATTGCATGTGTAGGGTGATGCTTGACTTGATCATAATTGTGAATCTGCCAAAAACTGTTCTTTGTCAAAAGGCAGAATTTTTATATTGTCAAGTAGTCTAATCACCCCCCCTCTAGACATACTTTTGATCCTACACTAAGAATATGCTTAACCGCCTTATGATGACTTTCCCTAGGGGAAGCTTGAAATCTAGCACACATGCATACACTAAACATGATGTCTGGTCTAGATGCACAAAGATAAAGCAATGAACCAATCATAGAGCGGTATTTAGATGGGTCGAAAGGGATACCGTTTGTGTCTTCAGTGAGAGTTATTTTGGTTGGCATTGGTGTCTTACATGGACTAGCATCAGACATCCCAAACTTCTCTAAGATATCCTTGAGGTATTTTGCTTGAGACAAGAAAATTCCTTCTTGAAATTGTTGAATTTGAAATCCGAGGAAGAACTTCAAATCCGCATTGAGTGACATTTCAATATTCTTGGTCATTGAGTCCGCAAACTTCTTGCACAAATGAATGTTAGGAGAACCGAAAATGATATCATCTACATAGATTTGGCATAAGATCAAATCACCCTTATCCCTCTTAGTAAAAAGAGTGGGATCGATCACCCCTCTCACAAAACCATCATCGAGTAAAAACTTCTTAAGATGATCATACCAAGCACGAGGTGCTTGTTTGAGGCCATACAAAGCCTTATGAAGTTTATACACATAGTCTTTGTGATCGGGATCAACGAACCCAGGTGGTTGTGATACATATACTTCTTCTTGTAGAGGACCGTTAAGGAAAGCACTCTTCACATCCATTTGATGTAATGTAAAACCATTGAAAGCAGCATAAGCAAGTAAGATGCGAATGGATTCAAGACGGGCAACGGGGGCAAAGGTCTCACCAAAGTCCAAACCTTCAACTTGTGAGTACCCTTGTGCCACTAACCTTGCCTTGTTTCGGATGATCACACCATTCTCATCTTGTTTGTTCTTGAAAATCCATTTTGTTCCAATGACATTGTGCTCGGTAGGTGGCCTATTGACTAGTGACCACACTTGGTTGCGTTCAAAGCTGTTCAACTCTTCTTGCATAGCAACTAGCCAATCGTTGTCCATCAATGCATCTTGTACCTTGATGGGCTCAAAACTAGACCCAAAAGAAAAGTGAGCACAAAAATTGGTCAAATGTTTACGAGTGACCCTACCTTCTAATATGCTGGTGAGTATTTTGTCAACATCATCACGACCGGCCACTCGTGGCATGATAGAGGTAAGAGTTTCACGAGGTTCAACTTCATGTCCATCATCCACATCCTCAACATATGGATCATTAATGTGTGGAGGAAGATCTTCTTGTTCATATTGCATTTGTTAAGGTTCATCATCAATGATTGGATTTTCTTGTTCTTGCTCTTGAAGATTGTCATGAGGAGGAACTTGATCATCTTCTTCAACTTGGGCTAAGGGTATCAGTTGAACAATAGGAGCTTGTGGAGGTATGGATGTTGAAGTAGTTTGATGATGTGTGAGACTTCCATCTTCTTCTTCATCATCATGAGGTTCTTGTTCCATAGGAAGAAGTGCACCAACACCCATGGTCAAAATGTCTTGAGAAGAATCTTCTTCACCTACATCACTTAGATCAACTTGCTCCCCATGGGAGCCATTAAATTCATCAAACACCACGTCACAAGTTTCTACAACACATCCATTGGATTTGTTGTAGACTCTATAGGGGTGAGAGTTTGATCCATAGCCAACAAATATACCCTCAATCGTTTTGGATTGAAATTTTCCTAACCATTCTCTTTTGTTGAGGATGAAACATTTGCACCCAAATACACGAAAGTACTTGACATTTGGCTTGTTTCCAGTTAGAAGCTCATATGGAGTCTTTTCCAATATAGTGCGGAGGAAGAGCCGGTTTGATGCATGGCATGCGGTGTTGACAGACTTCGCCCAAAAACTATGTGGTGACTTGTATTCATCCAACATTGACCTTGCCATCTCCACAAGTGTGCGGTTCTTCCTTTCGGCTACACCATTCTCACGAGGAGTGTATGGAGCTGAATATTGATGCTCAATCCCTTCATCACTAAGGAATTCTTCCAAGGTGTAGTTTTGAACTCAGATCCATTGTCACTTCTTATTGCCAAGATTTCTTTGTCAAACTTGCGTTGTGCTTGCTTGGCAAAGTCAATGAAAGTGATCTTCGTCTCGTCCTTGGACTTGAGGAAAACACCCATGTATATCTTGAGTAATCATCAACAATGACAAGTCCATACTTTTTCCCACCAAGACTATCCCATGAAGGAGGCCCAAAAAGATCCACATGAAGGAGCTCCAAAGGCCTTGAAGTAGACACAATATTCTTGGGTGGGTGCTTTGATTGATGTTGCTTCCCGGCTATACAAGCACTACACACACGATCTTTCTCAAAGAGACATTTGTTAGTCCAAGGATGTGATTTCCCTTTAAGAGATCTTGAAGATTTCTCATGCCGACATGGGCTAGCCGGCGATGCCATAGCCACCCTTGTCGGCCTTGGCCATTAGACAAGTTGCATGGAATGTGCTCTCTTTCGAGAAATCAACCGTGTAAAGGTTGCCATCCAACTCTCCAACAAAGGCCACTTCGAGAGTATCTCTCTTAAAGACTTTCACATCCGTTAGTCCAAATAGTGTATCATAACCAACAGATGCCAATTGTGAACGTAAAGTAAATGATATTTAAGGGATTGGACAAGCATGACATTTGCAAGAGACATGCCATTTGTGATAACCACCTTCCCCAACCCAAGTACCTGTCCTTTTGATCCTCCACCAAACATAATGCTCATAAATGGTTGAATAGCTTCCATGAAATCGTAGAGCAATTTGCTATCTCCAGTCATATGATTGGTACATCCACTATCAATTACCCATTTTACTCCACCGGAGAAGGCAACCTACACACAATTATTACTTGGTTAGAGGCACCCATCTTGCAATGGGACCTCTCAAGTTAGTCACAAGGGTCTTAGGGACCCAAATAGCATAAAACCGAAATGCATTTCGAGGACCAACAAACTTTGCATAAACTTCTCCATCCTTAGTCTTTGAAGTACATAGGATGGAGGCATGAACTCTTTGGCTTGTTGGGAGTGGGCATGCCCTTGTGGCCTTCCCACTAGCAACCTTACCTCTCTCCTTGTGTCCTTCTCGTATAAAAAGTTTCTTTCAAAGGAGTGGTGCACTTTTGAGAGAATGTCTTCTTCTTGCTTGTGCTTGGGTCAAACCCGAGTCCCTCTTTGGCGAACACTTCATTGTGTTGCCTCAACACCTCATTAAGGTTCTTTTGCCCTTGAGCACATGTCATGATCCCCTTCTCAATTTGATCCTTGAGAAAACGATTTTCCTCAAGAATAGATGCTAGATCACTACTAGAGTTAGTAGAACAAGCATCAACATTTATAATGGGAGATGAATAGGCCTTAGCTAGGGTTTCAAGATAAGTAAGTTTGAGCGTCTCAAAACTCTTTGTAAGAAGGGTGAGCTCTTCTTCCTTAGTCTTGAGGGACATGGATAGAAGCTCACAATCCTTAGAGAGAGAAGCATGAGACTTCACAAGCTTACTTTTATCATTCATCAACTCTTCACAAGAGCCAATAGCCTTTTTAAGGAGGCAAGATCTTTAGTATGAACATCAATATTTGTGCCAATTTTTAAGCATAGTTCATCATTTCGTGTTTCCTCATATTGGACTTTCCGCTCAAGGATTTCACATTTTTCCTTTTCCTCGGTGACGAGGGTTTCGAGTTCCTTAATGGTGATGGTGTGCTTACTCACCATCTCCATAAGCATGCGAAACATAGTGAGCTTCTTTCCTTTGAGGGAGCACATGAATTTATTAAGTTTAGCAAGCATAGGATCATTTAGATCATCATCCTCATAACTATCCTCCGCATCAAGGTACTCATCACTAGAAATAGGAGGAGTGAGAAGAGGAGGGTTTGCTCGTGGGGTTACCTTGACCTTGTCAGGAGAGTTTTGATCCTCTCCATCTTCTACCACGGCCTTCGCCATGAGGCACTTGTGGGTGTTGCCCTTGTAATCCTTCATGTAGTTGTAGGTGACAACTTCACCACTCTTATTGACTAGCCTCAATGTGTTTTTGAGTCTTGAGCAACTCCGCAACACCACTAACATCATCCGGATCGGATTCTTCTTGAGCAACCATTGCTTTCCCATCTCTCTTCTTGAGCTTGGAGTTCAAAGGATTTGGCAACTTCTTCTTAGGAAAGGTCTTGGGAAACCTTGGTCTATCTTCTCTCTTCTCATAAGGGCACTCATTTGAGAAGTGGTTGGTTTCCTCACAGTTGTAGCATTTTCTTACTTTCTTATTTTGGAATCTTCCTTGAATTTTCCCATGTAAACTTCTTGACAAAGAGAGCCATGTCTTCATATGACGGGCCCTCGTCGGATTCAATCTCATTACCATCTTCATCATCATCATCATCTTCTTCTTCTTCACTTTGCTCATCTTCACATACATGCTTGGCCTTCAATGCAAGATTGACCTTTGATGATGGGGAACCATGCATGGCAAGATGTTTTGTGGCATTAGCCTTTGACTCTTCAAATAGATGAAAGGTGGATATGATGTCATCTGTAGTCATTTCCTTGAAAGTATGGTGTTGTCTTATGTCCCACACCATTTGATGGTGATATGGAGCAAGAGCATGAAGCAATTTATCCACAAGGAATCTCTTAGTCATGTTGAATCCATCTTGTGTCTTGTCACACTCACATGACTCAATATCGGCAGTGAGAGTCATGAGGCGCTCATGGAGTTGATTGGGGGTTTCACCTTTCTCCATACAAAAGTTTTGCAATTGCCCCTTGGCAATTTCATATTGAGCACTTCGAAGGGTAGAGGTGCCAGTCTTGGATCGTATGATACTTTCCCATAATTCCTTGGCACTTGTGATGTGTATGAACGGTCTCCTTTGCTTTTCATCCATGCCTCTCCTTATGCACATGACAGCAGTGTCATTGAGGTTCTTGGCATATATTTCTCTTGGTGTGGGGTTGTTTGGATCAACCACATGATGGCCATACTCCAAGATTTCCAGCATCTCGTCATTTCCATGTCGAAGATGATCCTGCATAGCAACTCTCCACAAGGCAAAATCGGAAGTGGCACTTAGTAATGGAGGTTATATCTTGGTTTCTCAACCTGAGGTCTTGCATAAAGCCAAGGAACACTGGCATGTTCATTGCTAGGAGGTTGTTGACCAAGTGATGGAGTAGGCACAGTTGGCCTCAAAGCAGCACCACCCAAGAGTGGTGCAAGCACTGTGGACAACGTGGCTAATCTCATTTGGACCAAGGTCTCAAGAGAAGCATCATGCTCCTCTTTTTGTTTAGCAAGGGCCCGTTCTAGATCCTCCGACGTAAAGGTCTTGACTTCAGAGGAAGCCACACCTTTATCCTTAGGATGTACAACTAGGGGAGTCCCATCCGAGTTCATCTCGCTCTAGGGCGGTTAAGCCACAAGAATAGAGCACGAGGCTCTGATACCAATTGAAAGGATCGAGATGGACCTAGAGGGGGGTGAATAGGTACAATTACAAATTTTAATTATTACTAAGCAATTTTAGACAATAGAGCGGAATATGAAAGTGAGCCTAACAATTGCTAGTAAGTACAAAGTACTATGCAGTTGACACAAGCATATAAGAGAGCAAGCACAATAAGATGTAAGTAAGAGCAATCACAACAAGTAACCACAAGTATAGAGTTAGGGTTAGGAATAACCGCAACTCCGGGAGACGAGGATGTATGCCAATGTTCACTTCCTTGGAGGGAAGCTAGTCACCGTTAGAGGGGCGGATGTTACCACGAAGGCACACCTACGCCACGAAGGCTCACCCTATTCTCCCTTTGAGACAACACCACGAAGGCGTTTCTCAACCACTAGTGGTAGACCTTGGGGTGGTCTCCAAACCCTCACAAACTTTCCGGGGGTAATCACAATCGTTGATTCCTCACCGAATGACTCCTACCGCCTAGGAGTCTCCAACCTCCAAGAGTAACAAGATCCGAGGGGAAAGACTCAAGACTTGCTCAAACTTCGATTTGCTTTGGTCACAAGAAGGGGAGGAAGAAGATCTTTCTTTTGATTGGAACGACTCTTCGAAACTCTCAAGAATCAAGCCGGGATCTGGGATTTAGTGTGTGAGCAAGAGAGGTAAAGCACTGGTGTACTTGAGGCGTGTTTGTGTTGAGTGTTTAACCTTATCCCGAAGGGGTAAGGTGCTATTTATACCAGTGTCCAGAATAGAGCCGTTTGGACATAAGTTGACCACCTCGGATGATCTGGGACACCATCCGGATGATCCGGACCTTTGTCCGGATGATCTGGTAGAAGGCCCGGATGCAGGTGGTTTCAGCCTAGCTGCGAGCAGCCCGGACAGTCCGGAGGCAAGCCCGGATGATCCGGACACGCCCGGATGATCCGGATGGCTGGCCGGACGATCCGGCTACAGCATATAGCTTCTGTGAAAAAGGGCACGGTTATCCGGACGATCCGGAGGAGGATCCGGACGATCCGGGGAACAGCCCGGATGATCCGGAGGAACGTCCGGATGATCCGGCTTCAGCCATACTGTTCTGTGATGGAGAGCATCAATTATCCGGACGATCCGGTGCAGGGTCCGGCTGATCCGGGTGAAGCCCGGATGATCTGGGTATCCATCCGGATGATCCGGCTAGGAGAGGTGGTATGTTTTGGCTAAGTGATTTTGCAAGGGGTTTTAGTCTATTGTGGTATAGTTGTTTAAGAGACAAAAACGTGAGCAAGTCTTGACCCTACACTTCGGATCCCCTCTTAATAGTGCGGGGTTCCTATTACTCAAGAAATATGAAAAGAGCACAATACTTCATCTTGGTTTGCTCCTTTCCTCATTGATAATTAGCTTGAGTAAAATCTCATATGATGTGATCATGATGCTCACTAAAGAAAACCAGAGGACGACGACTGTGTATATACTTAGCAAACAAGGTTAGTCCCTATATGTAAGTTTGTCATCAATATCAAAAATACTTTTAAGAGCAAGATTGCACTTTCAACTACTGTGTATCTCGAAAGTGTCATTGGGTTGACATGGATCGAGCGGGATTTGTCACTCCGCATGACGGAGAGGTATCTCTGGGCCCACTCGGTAATGCATCATCATAATGAGCTCAAAGTGACCAAGTGTTTTGGTCACGGGATCATGCATTACGGTACGAGTAAAGTGACTTGCCGGTAACGAGATTGAACGAGGTATTGGGATACCGACGATCGAATCTCGGGCAAGTAACGCATCGATTGACAAAGGAATTGTATACTGTGGTTGCTTAAATCCTCGACATCGTGGTTCATCCGATGAGATCATCGTGGAACATGTGGGAGCCAACATGGGTATCCAGATCCCGCTGTTGGTTATTGGCCGGAGAGCTGTCTCGGTCATGTCTGCATGATTCCCGAACCCGTAGGGTCTACACACTTAAGGTTCGGTGATGCTAGGGTTATTAGGAAGACTTGTATGTGATTACCGAATGTTGTTTGGAGTCCCGGATGAGATCCCGGATGTCACGAGGAGTTCCGGAATGGTCCGGAGGTGAAGATTTATATATGGGAAGTTGTCATACGGTCACCGGAAAGTTTCGGGGGCATATCGGTATTGTACCGGGGCCACCGGAGGGGTTCCGGGTCCACCGAGGGGCCACCTCTCGGAGGGCCTCATGGGCCGTGAGTGGGCAGGAACCAGCCTGGAGGGCTAAGCGCGCCCCTTGGGCCCATGCGCCTAGGGTTGGGGCAAACCCCAGTGGGCGCCCCTTGCTTGGGGGCAAGCCCCTCCTTGGCCGCCGCCCCCTCTAGATCTCATCTAGAGGGGGCCGCCCCTTCCCCCTTCCCCTATAAATAGAGGGGCGAGGGGAGGGCTACACACAACATCCAAGGCGCAGCCCCTCCCCTCCCCAACACCTCTCCTCCTCCGTTAAGAGCTTGGCGAAGCCCTGCCGGAGTACTGCCTCTCCACCACCACCACGCCGTCGTCTTTGCTGCTGGAGCCTTCTTCCTCAACCTCTCCTTCCCCTTGCTGGATCAAGAAGGAGGAGACGCCATCTGCTCCGCACGTGTGTTGAACGCGGAGGTGCTGTCCGTTCGGCACTTGGTCATTGGTGATTTGGATCACGGCGAGTACGACTCCATCATCCCCGTTCTCTTGAACGCTTCCGCTCGCGATCTACAAGGGTATTGTCACATCCCTAGCTTCTGGTATTGCACTAGGCTAGCTTCATGTGTGCATCATATTTAAATTTTGCTTAATTTTGAAATGGGGATTGCTCAAACCCTAGCATTAAAGAAAATCACTAGGTTCACCTAAAATATTTTCAGTAAGTCCAAATGGCTTTCAAAAATGTTCATGATTTTTGACAAAGGTGAAAACCTCTACCAAAAATGATGCCAATATTTTTGGGCCATTATGGATTTTTGAATAATCCATATTGTATTTGAATTGGGGCATTTAAATACTATTAATATTTTTAAATGCTCCAACAATTTTGAAAATAGTTAAGGGCCTCTGTAATAATTCATTTAATGCCCACAATTATTTTCAGGATTTATTAAAATGATTTGGGCTATAAACTAAATCGAAACAAAACTACAGAAATAGAAAAGGAAACAAAATAGAAAAAAGGGGAGAGAGGCTTACCTGGGCCACTTACCAGCTGGCCCAGCAGTTCGTCCAAGCTGACTGGCCACGCCAGTCGTCCCTCTCCTCTCGCCAGGAGGACAGAAGATGGTCGACGCCAGCAGCAGCGCCTCGCCAGCTCCTGCTTGCCGCCGAGGGTCTGGATGCCTCTCCCGAGCGCCACGCAACCCTATAGCCCTCCTACTCTCCCCGTGCCCCTCTCCTCTCTCTCCCCCGAACGCTCTCCCCCTCCTCTGTTCTCTCACCGAACGCGCCCGCCGCCGCCGACGAGAACCACCGTGGCCACCGCCACCTCTCTGCCGATAAGCCGGAAGAACCGCCATCGCTCTCGTGATCGTCACGCCAACCCGCTCGATTGCGGGAGCTCTACAACGCCGCCCCGACCTCGTCTTCATTGTCCGCCGCCGAGATCGCCGGCGACCTTCCGCTCCATCAGCCCCTCCCGAGCTCGTCGACCCGCTTTTCGTGTTTCATTTGAAGCCACCGACCGCCCCCACCCTCTTCGTTTTCTCTCGCCACACGCCAGAGCCGCCCGCCACCCGCACCCGCGCGCCGCCGCCGCCTGACGACGCTGTCGTGGCAACAGCCATGCGGGCTCAAACTCGGAAGCGCCACCGATTCGCCACACCCCTAGGAGCTGCAGCACCTCTCCGCGTCCCCTGTCGTGCATCCTACCGCCGAACCGGGCACGCCCGAGCTCCGGCCGCCACTGCTGAGCTCGTGGCTATCGTCTCCGGCGGCCCTAGCTGCTGCTGCTGCTTGCCGCAACGGGCGCGGGTGAGCTTCAGCTTCCCGTAGCCGCTCTCAGCTGTCCATTTGGGCGCCGGAGGAGCAATCCCGAGCCCTCCGCCGCCTTCAGCCTCGCCGGCAGGTTGACCGCCTTGACCGCCGGTGGTTTAGCCCCGGTTGACCTGGGAATTTGACCTCCCTTGGGTCTATGACATGCGGGCCCCGCCCGGCTAATTAATCTAGTTTAGGTGTATACTTAATTAGTTTGACCTAGGTTAGTGCTAATTAAACTAGGTTAGTTTAGTTAGACACTGACACGCGGGCCCCACTGGTCAGTTTGACCTGGGCTGCCCCGTTGACTTGCTTATGTCATGTTGATGCAATGCTGACGCAATAAGTATTTTCTGGATTTATTTTTATACAGGAAATTCCAAAAAATACCACAAACTTCTAAAAATCATAGAAATTCAACCGTAACTCCAAATGAAATAAATTATATATGAAAAATGATCAGAAAAATCCAAGATATCCATCTGTACCATTTTCATGCATGTTAGAACAACTTTTGTTCACTGTTTAGGTCAAATCAATTAAATGGCATTTGAATAATCACATATGGAGTTTGAATTTGAATCTTGTATTCAAACCAACTTCATTTAATCTGTTGCTAGTTGCATTAGCTCAAAACACCAGCATGTTGCCATGTCATAATCATGCATCATATTGTTGCATTGCATTGATTGTGTTTCCTCTCTATTGCCGGTAATTGTTCCCTCTCAGTAGACTTGGTTCCGACGATGAGTTCGATGACACCGATGGAGAACTATATTATCTTCAGAAGTGCCAGGCAAGCAAAACCCCCTTGTTCATTCCGATACAATCCTACTCTCTCGCTCCTGCTCTCTTTTACTGCATTAGGACAACAACGATTCATCTGTTACTTGCTGCGGTAGCTGAACCCCTTTATCCTCTGCATGACCTGTCATTGCCACAGTAAATAGATGAAACCCACTAGCATGAGTAGGAGTTGTTTGAGCCCTGATGTGCCTACTCATTCATGCTTGTTTGTCATGCCTGCTATTGCTTAGAGTTGAGTCAGGTCTGATTCATCGGGGATGAATTGGAGATGTGTGAACATGTCCTAATGTGTGTGAGCTAAGTGTGTGAACACGATTTGGTAAAGGTAGCGGTGAGAGGCCATGTAGGAGTACATGGTGGGTTGTCTCATTGCAGCCGTCCTCAGGAACTGAGTTCTGTGTTTGTGATCCATGAACAGTTACTACCACACATTGGGCTCCGGGCGCTCCAAGCTCTCTCGACTTATTAATCAACCTGATCTCTGTCCAGGAGTTGCAACTAGTTTCTGGTGTTTGTAGGTAGTGTTAGTAGTCTACCAAGTGGCACCCGGTACAGGTGGGCTTGGGACAGACTAGGCACAGTGGCACGGTGTACCAAGTGGCACCCGGATGGTGGGCTTGGGAACCCTGCTCACATCGTTTGGGGCCGTGAGCGACACCCCGGCCGGATCTCCTTGCGGATGGAACCCGAATAGGCGATAAACCTGGACGAGAGACTTGTGTGGTTAGTCAGGTCGTGGCCGACTCCTCGCCAAAGCTCCGCTTGAAGGTTGCCGAGATACACGAGGTGTACATGGCGGTAAGTGGCGAGAGCGTGTGTGAAGAAGTACACCCCTGCAGGGTTATCATTATCTATTCGAATAGCCGGATTCGTCGGATATGGAAACTTGAACCCCTTGCATAGTTCATAGACAAGTGAAAGTGGATACTCTATAATACGCAAGATAAGCGTGAGTGCTATGGATGGCGTTCTCGTAGGGAGACGGGAGCGGATCCATAGTGGTGTATTGATATGGTGAATATGTGGACTCGTGTGCGCCACCTCAAAGAGTTACTTGCAGTCGTAGTTCAAGATAGCCACCGAGTCAAAGCTGGCTTGCTGCAGTTAAACCCCACCATCCCCTTTGTTGAAAATGATGCATATGTAGATAGTTCTGATGTAAGTCTTGCTGGGTACATTTGTACTCACGTTTGCCTATTTTATGTTTTTGCAGAGAGACTACAGTCTCGCTAGTAGTTCCTCTTGGACTTCGACGTTTAGCTTGTTACCTCAGCTACGATCTTGTGCCCTCGGCAGGATCTAGTAGTTAGTCAGGCTTCTCAGCCTTTTTCATTTGTAGTTGTCCGTACTCAGACATGTTAAGCTTCCGCATGTGCTTAGACTTGTATGCTCTGAATGCTGGGTCGAGAGACCTTGTTTGTAATATCTCGCTCCTCGGAGCCTATTGAATAAATACTTGAGATGTAGAGTCATGTTGTGATGCCATGTTGTATTTGCACATATCGAGCATATTGTGTGTATGTTATTGAAATGCTTGGTATGTGTGGGATCTGACTATCTAGTTGTTTATTCCTAGTAGCCTCTCTTACCGGGAAATGTCTCCTAGTGCTTCCACTGAGCCATGGTAGCTTGCTACTGCTCCGGGACACTTAGGCTGGCCGGCATGTGTCCTTTGTTCCTGTGTCTGTCCCTTCGGGGAAATGTCACGCGATGAATACCGAGTCTGTTAGCCGCTACAGCCCGGTTCACCGGAGTCTGCTAGCCCAAAGGCTACTGACTGGATTCACTCACCGATGACCGACACGCTCGATGTTGGGTCATGGATGCCTGTCTCGTAAGTTTGTGCCACTTTGGGTTTACGACTAGCCATGTCAGCTCGGGCTCCTTATCATATGGATGCTAGCGACACTATCATATACGTGTGCCAAAAGGCGCAAACGGTCCCGGGCAAAGGTAAGGCGACACCTGTGGGGATACTGTGCGTGAGGCCGCAAAGTGATATGAGGTGTTACATGCTAGATCGATGTGGCATTGAGTCGGGGTCCTGACAGGTATGTAGATGCACTCCTATCACTCGTTGCTTAGATGAACTCATAGATGGATCTTGGTGAAACCGTAGGAATTTTTTTATTTTCTGCAACGTTCCCCAACAGGATGTTTAGGTATTCATGCGGAAATATCTTTCTGCTCCCATAGAGGACCCAAGAGTAATATATGGCATGTTCCTTTGTCCAGATGTGAGGCGATTCCAAAGTGCGCGACCCATCATACGGACTATCTTGAAAGAATTTGGGATGCACATTCCGATTGAAAGGAGGACCTTCGGCGCCAGCTCCTAACGAGAACAAAGGCAATTCTTCATGAGGGTATGGTATTGAGTTCGTCTTCAGCTGAGAGAAATTCATCGCCATATACAACAGAGTCATTACGGTGAGCAGAAACAAATTTTCGTTCGGAGGGACCAATATCTGGCAATCTTGTAGCTATGTCGATGGATAACTTAATCGGACATGGAGCTGGTGGCACAATAGAGGGAGCTGCAGAGGTAGTAGGCAGCAGAGCAGGTTCCTTCACTATAGGCATTGAGGCCGAATCAAGTAGGTGGTTGAGGTTGATCCGCTGGTATCTGCTGTTGCTGAATATATAGTTGGAGAGGCCAGGACCTTTGGTGCTTCATGAGCTGAAGAAGCTTGGGGCTCGAAGCGAGGGATTTCACCTTCCTCAAAAACAGTTCACTGGGATGGAATATCAGCTTGAGCAGGGGAGGTTAGATGCACTAATTCAGTTGGCCTTGGCGAGGGTGGAGCATCCGAGTCTTTGACTAGGGGTTGCGAAGGAATAGCTGACTCAGGAGATTTTTCTTTCCAAGACCGAGCCCCTGGGCGATCAGGTGACTTTTCTGCCGAAGCAGGAGGTACATTTTTCTTCGCAATTCTCTCCTGTTGCTTCTTCTTTAGCTAAGCAACTTGATCAATATGGCCTTTGACCAGATCATTGTAGCCAGTAACCTTTGCTTGATGCGCATCACAGATCTTGCGAACAATTTCATCTTGATCCATGTGAAAACGCAACCTGCTGTTTCAGAGGAGAGTCATGGCACGGTTGATGTCCTTGCAGGAGTCTTCGAGTGCTTTAATGACAAATTTTGAAGAGGCAGTTTTCATTCGACCATCAAGGTCATTTAGTTTGGCAGAAAGAGTGTTGATTTCAACAGCATCTTCTCTCATTTCTTGAACAACGGAAGTGGCCTATGAAATGATTTCAGGAGGGATAGACAGAGAGTCCACTTCACCATCGAATGGATTGTCCACAAACTTATCAAGCTGTTCCATGATGAACATATGATCATAGTAGTGAGGAGCATCAGACTTGGCAATGGAGAAATTTGCATTGGAACTTGCTCGGAATGAGGTTTAGAAGCCAACGACTGAATTAATGTAGGAGCAAATTTAGCAGCCTTCTTCGTTGGAGGAGTAGCTTGAGGAGCATTATGCTCGGTAGTAGGCGCCTTGATTTCTTCAAGTCAGGCTTGAGAATTCGTTCGCCTGGCTTTGTAGTACTCACAGGAGTGTCAACTACCAAATCCTTCATATTGGTAGCATCTGGATGAGGATTTGTATTCACATGCTGTTTGAGAGTTACAGTTGTAGCTGGAGTTTTCCTAGCAGTGATCTTTTTCGGTGGTGCTTCTGGAACCATAGGGACCCGAAGATCAGGCAACATCGTTGAAATAGTGATATTTACTTGCTTGCTGAGAGCAGCAACAACTTCTTCCTTTGTGAGCGGAGGATTATCATCATCCGAAGAATCACTTATGGCAAATTCATCAGCTAGTCCATATGTTCTCTTCTTTGGTGCACTCTTTCGCCTTGATGTAGAAGCACTAGGATCATGCTTGCGTTTAGAGCGTCCTTCAGATTTTCCTTCGGCCTTTTTCTTCTTTACATCATCTTTGAGAAGGCGATGGTTTTCCTCTTCACGAGCCTTTTTCTTTTCAGCCCTCTTAGCTCGCCTGATGGCATTTCGCTGACGCTTGGCAAGCTCATTAGGATAAGATTCGGGTGTGCGAAGGGAGGACTCATGAGCATTTGGTGGAGGCGGCGGTCTCTCCTGGGGATCATTTGGTTTTATGAGAGAAATTATTCAATAGTCACCCATGGTGGATGAATGCAAAGTTTTGAGCAAATCGAGGATGGACGAATTCATAACTAAACCATTTGCGCACCCAGTGATGTTGAATCCATTACAGACGCTTATCTCTCTGCTGCTTTGTTTCTCCTGGAATAGTATCATAGCAATCATGGGAGATATATCCAACTGTGTTTGTATACGCTTGTATTCCACCACTCTTCTTCTTCTTCAGAGCATTATCTTCTGGCTCGTAGGCATTTTTCTCGGTTCTTTTGATGGGACTACCATTGGGCCCTTGGCATTCAGAGCTTTGGATTCCTCTGCTGTGCCCAGAACAACATCGTCTCCGTCAGCCAGGCATAAGGATAGATGCTAGGGAAAATGGGGACAGGGTTACGAATGCTCACAACAAGGTTTTGAGAAAGAAAATGTTTTGAGGAAGAATTAGATGTAGACTTTGAGAAATGTTTCAGATGAAATAAATGTATAGAAAAAACTAGTAGGGGTTCGAAAAATATACTAGTTAACGTGCTAAGCATTCCTTTTGTACGAGACATAAAGCAAACCCTAGATCTGAAATTTTCAGATGCGAGGGATTTCTAAAAACCACATTCGAACAAGTTACATATCAGTAAAGATCTATGAAATGTGGCAAACACAGGTAATTACTACCGCAAACAAATTTGAACAAGATGAATGGAAGAACGAGTTCGCACTGCACATACCCTAACTTGGTGATGTGCAACAACTACGGTGGCGTGTGGAGGAAGATGATCCACGGCGACGAGGAATGACTCAGGCGACCTCTTTCCGCAGCAAAGCGGCGAAGATGATCGTTATCGTCGATCTCAAGGTGGATCAATGCGGTAGGGCTTCGGAAAGTCACAGGGGCGAAGAGGCGAAGATGATTTGGGGTAAGCTTGGCGATGCAGTATATATATGTGAGGAAGAAGATCAGGCAATCACACTCAAAGGACTATTGCAATTCAACGGACCAGGTAAAATGACAATCGATGAAGAGCACGTGGCAACCGTCATCAAAGATCATGGTACTGACTTGGGCGGGAAACCCCAAATTTTGGATGGCTTTTGCCAAAACGAATTAAGTTTGAAACAAACCTTTAATGTGGTCAAGGACACCAGTTAAAGTATCGTTACAAGATGAAATTTGAGCATTCATAACGGAACAACATAGACTGGAAGAGATAGAATAGAGGGAAAACAGGGTCCTAGGTATTCCAACCAGACAAACAAACAAAACACCAGAGAGAAAAGCATGAGTGAAATACATTCGGACTAACACAAAATCCTTCAACCGAAAGGCAACTCAACGAAGGGAAATTGTGGTGGCATGACCCACCGTATAAGAACTATATGACCCCGAGCGTCGCCCAATTATAGTGGCACCAGGTTAGTCTAGTTCTTCATTAATGTATTCACTCTCAGAAAGAAAATTTCACTTTGTCGAAATTTTCAAATTCTTCGAGTGTTGTGCACCCATTCCTTCCGAGATGTGGAAGTGATGATACGGGTGCTGAGTCCATCTTACTGCACGTTTGCGGAATCTAGGATATTTAGTTCACACAGTAACGCACAAAATATTTTTTCATCGAGAGGCTTGGTGATGATATCAGCGAGATTTTCTTCAGTGTTGATGTGACTAATAACAATATACTCTCGAGCAACATGATCGTGAAGAAAATGATGTTTGATCTCAATATGCTTGGTGCAAGAATGCTGCACTGGATCATGTGCAATTTTGATCGCACTCTCATTTTTTGACTGGGGACTGTGGGGTAACACCCCCACAGCATTGCAAAACTTTATTACTCAGAAGGAACAAGTACAACAAACTGATTACAAGGGGTAATCAAAAACAGAAACTATACTACAAGAAACTAGATTACAAGGGGGGGGGGGGCAGAAATGCCTTACTACACTAAGCCTTAAGGGGGAAGGAAATATATCCACTTGAGAAGGTCATCCTTGTAAGCAGATTTGATCCTATATTGCAACAAAGAGATATCATGCCTAAAGGCACCTCGCCACTTATTAAAGTTGGCCCTATCATTTATGAAGACTTTGGCATTCCTAATGATCCATGTATTCCAACATGCAGTGAACACCACTTCAGTGAAGAAAGGTTTATAAAAAGAATTCCTAGCCTGAATAACTGAGGGAGTCTTGGACTAGGGGGTGTCCGGACAGCCAGACTATCATCGTCCGCCGGACTCCGAGACTACGAAGATATAAGATTGAAGACTCCGTCCCGTGTCCGGATGGGACTTTCCTTGGCGTGGAAGGCAAGCTTGGCAATACGGATATGTAGATCTCCTACCATTGTAACCGACTCTGTGTAACCCTAGCCTCCTCCGGTGTCTATATAAACCGGAGGGCTTTAGTCCGTAGGACACAACATACATCACAACAATCATACCATAGGCTAGCTTTAGGGTTTAGCCTCCTTGATCTCGTGGTAGATCCACTCTTGTACTACCCATATCATCAATATTAATCAAGCAGGACGTAGGGTTTTACCTCCTTCAAGAGGGCCCGAACCTGGGTAAAACATCGTGTCCCTTGTCTCCTGTTACCATCCGCCTAGACGCACAGTTCGGGACCCCCTACCCGAGATCCGCCATTTTTGACACCGACATCGGTGCTTTCATTGAGAGTTCCTCTGTGTCGTCACCGATAGGCTGGATGGCATCTTCAATCAACAACGCTGCCCAGGGTGAGACTTTTGTCCCCGGGCAGATCTTCGTATTCGGCGGCTTCGCACTACGGGCCAACTCACTTGGCCATCTAGAGCAGATCGAAGCTACGCCCCTGGCCGTCAGTCGATTCGAAGCCTAAACTTCACGGCCGACGTCGCGGAGACTTGATCTTCGACGGGCTCGAGCCACGTACCAAGCGCGCCGAGATTGTTATGATGGGCATGATCTAGCTCTGCCGCCGAACAGTGCCTTGGTGGCCGCACACGAATCCGCTTCGGCCCTTAGTCCGGAGCCGATCGCCCGGATCGAGGACCGGTGGATGGACACCACCTCGGGGGCTTCAACTTCACGGCGATGGAGCCGAACACTAACCTTGTCCCTCGTGAAACTCATGATTCCGAGGTGCCGGACTCCTTGCCGGACTCCGGACCTCCCACGCCCCTACCAATCGAATCCGATTGGACGCCGGTTATGGAATTCACCGCCGCGGACATCTTCCAACACTCACCCTTTGGCGACGTCCTAAATTCGCTAAAGCATCTCTCGCTATCCGGAGAGTCTTGGCCGGATTATGGCCAGGATGGTTGGGACTCGGACGATGAAGAAATTCAGAGCCCACCCACCACCCACTTTGTAGCCACTGTCGATGATCTAACCGACATGCTAGACTACGACTCCGAAGACATCGATGCTATGGACGACGATGCCGAGATTTATCAGAACCAGCGCCTACAGGGCACTGGAAGACCACCTCGTCATACGACGTATATATGGTGGATACCCCAAAAGGAATCGATAACGAGGACCAACGGGCTGCGGCAGAAGATAATCCCGCCGACAAACAACCAAAACGGCGACGCAGACGCCGCCCTAAGCCCCGCCTCGACAACAAAAGCGCTCTTCATGACCCCGCAATACAACAGGGCAAACAAGCGGACGAAGAATATGCAGACAAGCAACCGTCCGAACAGGACGAGTCAGATAATCAGCTCGGGCCCGGCGAAAACAACAGTCCAGACGACCTCACGCCGGACACACCGCCGGAGAATAAAAGCCTCCGGAAAAGACTCGTCGCCACCGCAAGAAGTTTGAAAAAGGAAAAACGGAAGCTCAAAACAGCGGAAGATACACTCAGAATGAGGTGGAGCAAAGTGCTCAAAACCGCAGACAAATACGGCAATGGCCATCAATCGAAGAGCTACCCGAAACGCAAGCTACTGCCAGAATTTGATGAGGAGGCTATAGAGCCCCCACAGTCAAAAAACAAAGAGGCCACCTGGCTGGATAGACGGCCAGATGATAGGCCAAAATCTGAAAGCGGTGCCGCATATAAACCGACTAACGACCCTGGAAGGACAGATGGCCCAGCCAGGTCCATTTACGGGCCAAAGAAGAGGGCCCCAGGAGGCAATACAACACGCCAAGTGTCCAAGACATTGGTGCACCCAACACTGGGCGCCAAGACACCCACTATGTTTCACCAACGAGGTGCTGAATCACGAATTCCCAGCAGGTTTAAACCCATAAACATAGAGGCCTACGATGGAACAAATGACACTCAGAGTGCGGATAGAAGATTATATACTACAAATACACATGGCCGAGGAGATGATCTCCACGCCATAAAATACCTACCCTCAAGCTCAAAGGGCCAGCCCGTCATTGGCTCAAAAGCCTCCCGTAAAACTTGTTGGAAGTTGGGAAGAGCTCGAGGACGCGTTTAGAGCAAATTTTCAAGGAACTTATGTCCGCCCTCCGGATGCGATGATCTAAGTCATATAACTCAACAGCCCGGAGAGTCGGCGCAGAAATTCGGAACAGGTTCCTCACCAAAAAGAACCAAATAGTCGACTGTCCGGACGCCGAAGCCTTAGCAGCTTTTAAACACAACGTCCGAGACGAATGGCTCGCCAGACACCTCGGCCAAGAAAAGCCGAGGACAATGTCCGCGCTAACAAGCCTCATGACCCACTTTTGTGCAGGAGAGGATAGCTGGCTAGCAAGATGCAACACCAGCGACCCAAGTACATCCGAGATCAGAGATGGAAACGGAAAATCACGACGCAGAAAAGAGCAGTGCCGGAATAAAGAGAAAAGCCCGAAGGGCACGGCAGTCAACGCCGGATTCAAAAGCTCGCGGCCAAACAACAAAACACCGCCCCTTAAGGATAACAACGATGAGCTATCCAATTTAAACAAGATTTTGGGTCGGATATGTCAAATCCACAAGTTCTGTAAGGCTCGCAAACCACACCCACCGAGATTGTTGGGTTTTCAAACAGTCCGCCGCTAAACGCCGAACACAAGGGCTCGACGATCAAGCGAAGATGATGACAAACCCCACCAGCAGAGCACCGAAAACAAAAGACTTTCCCACAAGAGGTCAAAGCAAGTAAACTCATTTCATGTGATAATACGGAAAAATAGTGCGGCACCCTCTAAAAGGGTCTCTCGACGGTCCAACCCAATGGAACATAGAGATTGGACATCAAAACCAATCACTTTCGACCACCTGGATTATTCGAAGCGTCAAACGCAGGATGGACTGCCCTGATATTGGATCCTGTAATCGACGGACTGCAATTTACACAAGTCCTGATGGACGGAGGCAGTGACCTAAACCTGCTGTATCCAAACACAATCCGCAAGTTGGGGATAGACCCTACTAAAATTCGACACAGCTGCCCTTCCTTCAAAGGAGTGACGCCAGGCCCATACGCCAAGTGCACAGGCTCCCTATTACTGGAAGTCGTGTTCGGATCACCGAACAACTTTCGACATGAAAAACTAATTTTTCATATCGTCCCATTGAAAAGTGGCTATCAAGCACTCTTGGGACAAGAGGCTTTTGTCTGTTTCAACGCCATACCACATTACGCGTCTCTTACACTCAAGATGCCCGGTCCATGCGGCATCATTTCAGTGCGAGGGTCACTTAAAGACCCCGGACACGGTTAGACGAGTCCGGCATAAGCTAGGGGCTCCCTAGCCGCACATCCCTTTACAAGGGCTGCGCAAGACAAACAACAGCGAGCTCACATGCACTCCGCTTTACTTATTTATATTTCTTCCTTCGTATATATTTTCTGCACAAGTTCCTTTCAAGCTAAAGTTCCTCTCTTTTTAAACAACATGCACACCTGTCCAGGATAACGGCACAACGGAGACACAGGCGCAGACGTGCAGTAGGGACCCGTCGCGAGGATTCTTTTCAGATTAAGACCCTGCGTAAACCTTTTTTACTGTCTCTTGTTGTTATAATCCCTTGGTTCCTCATTATAACCAAAGCGGAGCTCGACGTTTTGGCATCGGCGCGTCGAAGACCATGCCCGCATTCGACACTAGGGGCTTAGGGCATTGTTCTGCCCATTATTACAAAGACCGAACACCTTAGGGAGTGTTCGGCGCCTCGAAGTTAGGCCTTATATGCATCAGCTCGAATCATGTCTTTGGTCAAATGTTGGGTTTGCCCGGCTCGTGTTTTGCTGCCTTACGCTCAGATCATCGGCTAACACGGCACCAAGAGAACTACTGCGATTGTGCCCCAGTTCGGCTGGGCGAGCACCTCAGTAGAGAAAGCCGAAAACTGACTGTCATGATACAGCGAGAGACTGGTCAACCACTCGATCGACTACCGGAATGTTTAGAATTCCCCGCTTTGACGAAGGACCGTTTCCCGGTCAGGCACACACACGCCCTGAATTCGGAGAAGCGCGGTGCCCCAAGGGGCTATATCGTAGCCCCACCCTCGAACTCCACTGGCTAATTGAAAGTGATAAAGCATCATAGTCTGGATTGCCTCGTTCGCTGCGCTACCACCTCCTTCACAGGACCGAGACGTCAGATTAAGTGTGAAAACGCGCTATTTTTTGCGAACACCCCCGCACCTTGTGCATGGGGGCTGAAGCCGAAGACTGCAATCTTTCAGGTTATACAAATGTATACATAAACGGCCGCATAGGAGATATTTTAATACTTGGAACGCACAAGTATAAAAAGCGGTTACATCATAATCATTGTCTTACAAGATAAAACGTTCATTTGAACGTGACATTTTTTGAGCACTGCGACTCTATTACACGAGCGCCACGCATAACTTCCCCAAAATAGTGCTCGGCGGGTAACCGGCTTTTGTCCGAACCCTGGGCAACAATAGCGGTGGCATCCATCTCTGTCCAATGTGTCTTCACACGGGCAAGGGCCATCCGCGCGCCTTCTATGCAGGCCGACCGCTTCATCTCCTTGATGTGCGGCACCGCTCCAAGAAATTGCTGCAATAAGCCGAAATAGCTCGTCGCCTTGGGTCTCTCTGGCCAGACATGAGCCACGATATCAGTCATGGCAAGTCCGGACAATCTATTTAGCTCAGCCCATTCGGCCAACCGATCGGTCAACGGAAGTGAACGATCCGGACTATGGAATTGAGACCAAAATAGCTCTTCCGTCTTGTGATCCTACCGCTCGAAAGTGCTCAACAAAGATCACCGCACTTGCCGCTAAGTCCATATATGGATCCTCCGGACCCCACAGCTGGCCAAGTTGGGCATATTTTTGATCCATAAACCGGCGACGCAGCAGAAACGGCTTGCCAGCCACAATATCTCCGGCCTGGCGCAGCTCCTCCTTCATAGCCCGCATTGCAGAACGGGCATCCTTGGCCTCGGCGATGGCCTTCCCCAGGTTTTCCCGCTCCGATAAGCGCTCCTTTTAAAGAGCCTCGTTGCGGTCGGCAACATCTTTTAATTTCATGGCCAATTCAGCCATCTTTTCCCTGCTTAGGCAGTGTGTAGCCTTTTCGGCTTTCAACTCCTCGGCTGCCCTCGAGGCAGCCGCATCACTCCTTCGGCTTGCTCCTTGGCTTGAGCAAGCTCGCCCAAAACTCTCCACACAGCAGCAGCACCGCTCAGATCACAGCATATACATTATCAGAGGCGGGCTTTGACTCCCTTAAATAAGTGACTGCGGAGAATTCATTTACCTTGCGACTCGTCAAGTCGCCGGTTGACAAGCGCGATGTCCGCATCCGCCATGTCAAGTTGCCGCATTAACTCGGCAACCCCACTAGTCCGGCTAGCCCCCGGACTATCCGCCACCTGCATAGGAACGGCGACATTCATTACCTGAGATTTTGATCCTCAGTACGCTGTCGCTTTCGACAACCTACCGAGTCTCAGGGGCTACTATCTATACAGGGCGCACTTCTATGTGCCAAACTGTCAAAAAGGTGCGTCGTTCTTGCGTACCTCAAATCCCATCAGTAAACTCCTGACGGCATTATGCAATCCGCTTTCGGCGGACGAAATCCTTCCAATCACCATACGCATCAAAGCACGGTGATCTTCTGAGATGGACGCCCTCTCAAGCAGATTCTTCAGCTCCCCCGGCCGGACACTAGTGGGCGCCGAACTCTCCGGCCCCTCCGGACTCTGGGATACCCTCCGTGACGATACTTCAGGCTCGTCTGCCCTATCCGACGGCGCAGCAGACGGAGGCGTTTCGCTCTCCATCATCTCCGGACGAAGATCCCCCGAAGACGAACTCATCTGAGAAGGCCGCAGATCTGAACTGCAAGGTAAAAATTTCGGTCATCCACAGAAGCACAAATAGGGGTATTTTCTCATTAATGAACCCCCCTTTTATATACTCACGGCTCGCTGGAGGGCTGATCCTTTAGAGACGATTGTACGTCCGGACTTTCTCCGGACGCAGGACCCTCCGGTAAGGATTTCTTCCCCCGCTTAGGGGCTTTGGCCTCCGGGTCTTCGGAGGCGGTCCTCTTCTCCCCCTGGAAGAAGGGATTGTCGATCCCCCCTCTTCAGGCGCCCCCTTGGGCGAGGTGATAGCTCTTCTATTTTCCCCATCGCCCCCTTCTACGGGCGCGACCTCCAACATTCTCGACCAGCCACGGGCTCCAAGTCACGGTCTCTGGAGGGGGGCCGACACCTTATCGGCTTCGATCGCGCTACCCACCTCGATGAAGAATAATGGGTTAGAAGGCGAATTTCAGAAAAGCAAACAAACAGAACGTCCGGACTCTGAGCTACTTACCTGTGTATCCGGGCGATTGCAGCTTAGGCCTGCATCCTCGGTCAATTCCGGACACGCCACCTGCGGTCCGAAGAACAACTTGTACATCTCCACGGGCGTCATACCCATGAAGTGTTGGAGAGTTCGTGGCCCCTCCGGATTGAACTCCCATAACCAGAGAGGACGGCGTTTGCAGGGCAGAAGACGCCTGATTAGCATGACCTGCATCACCACAACCAAATTGATCTCCCTCGCTTGGAGGTCTCGAATCCGGCCCTGCAATAAGGGCACGTCTTCGGACGGCCCCCAGTTGAGCCCTTGGTTGACCCACGACATCAATCGGCGTGGAGGTCCCGGGCGGAATGAAGGCGGCGGCTTTTGCTTGCTGCCCTTCGGAGCGGTGACATAGAACCACTCTTGCTGCCACAAGCCGAGCTCCTCTTGGAAGGAGCCCTCGGGCCACGGGGCATCGGCCCTCCTGCTTATGGCCGCCCCGCCGCACTCCGCTTGACGCCCCCCGATCATCTTCGGCTCCACATTGAAGGTCTTCAGCCATAGGCCAAAGTGCGGGGTGATGCGGAGGAAGGCTTCACAAACAATAATGAATGCGGAAATATGGAGGATGGACTTCGGAGCCAAGTCGTGAAAATCCAGCCCGTAGTAGAACATGAGCCCTCTCACGAAGGGGTCCGTCGAGAAGCCTAAACCCGGACGGAGGTGGGATACGAAGATGACGTACTCACCGGGCTCAGGAGTGGGTACGGCTTGCCCTCGGGCGGGCAACCTGTGCGAAATCTCGTAGGACAGGTACTTGGCCTCACGTAGCTTTAACACGTCCTCCTCCGTGACGGAGGAGGGCAACCACCAGCCCTTAAGGTCGGAGTCGGACATTGTTGAAGATCCGAAGCGCTCGAATCTGGGGCTCCGGGTGTTGGAACTTGGAGCAAGGAGAGGATTCGATGGAAGATTGAGAAAAAGAAACGAGCCTTGGTCCCCTTATAAAGGGGGAAAATACCAAGAGCCGTCTCCGTGACCATTCGGGATTCACCTTCGATAGAGGAGGCGTGGCGACGGGCACGGTTGGGTTACCCACGCTCGTATTGATGAGAATCCCGGAATAAGGGGAGCACGATCTCGCTCGACAAGGCGTGCCAAGGAAACGCGCCGCTAAGCGTCCGAGGTGGTATAATAAAAAACGATTCAAGTAAAGGCCTGGTAGCGGTGTGATGTCATGCCGCCAAATACGTCAGCAGATTGGATTTATGTGCATTATTCTCTCTACGGTGGAATGTGGAATTTATTTTGCAGAGCCGGACACTATCCTGGTGTTCATGATCTTCTCTGGATTATTCAAGGGAGGAACCCGCCTTGCAATGCCGAACATTATGCGCGCCGGACTTATCGTCATTGAAGCTGGTTCGGGGCTACCGAGGAGTCTGGACTAGGGGGTGTCCGGACAGCCGGACTATCATCGTCCGCAGGACTCCGAGACTACGAAGATACAAGATTGAAGACTCTGTCCCGTGTCCGGATGGGACTTTCCTTGGCGTGGAAGGCAAGCTTGGCAATATGGATATGTAGATCTCCTACCATTGTAACCGACTCTGTGTAACCCTAGCCTCCTCCAGTGTCTATATAAACCGGAGGGCTTTAGTCCGTAGGACACAACATACATCACAACAATCATACCATAGGCTAGCTTTAGGGTTTAGCCTCCTTGATCTCGTGGTAGATCCACTCTTGTACTACCCATATCATCAATATTAATCAAGCAGGACGTAGGGTTTTACCTCCATCAAGAGGGCCCGAACCTGGGTAAAACATCGTGTCCCTTGTCTCCTATTACCATCCGCCTAGACACACAGTTCGGGACCCCCTACCCGAGATCCGCCGGTTTTGACACCGACAATAACCAAATCAGACATTGAGTCTCCAGAAGACCAATCAATCTGTAGATAATTCCAGACTCTAACATTCAAATTGCAGTTGAAAAACAGATGATCCCTAGTCTCTCCAGCCTTCAAGGGGCAGAGTTTACAGCGCACTCCATCCTCCATGTGCCAATGCCTTCTTTCCACCATATCCTTTGTATTCAGCATGTCCATGATGAGCATCCAAGCAAGGACCTTAATCTTGAGGGTACATGAAGATTTCCATATCCAAGAGAGCAAAGGGTTAAAGGTTTCAGATTGGAAAGTGTGGGAGTAAAACATCTTGGGCCTGTACTTCTTGGAGGAGTTCTGCCAAAACCACACATCCTTAGTGTCAGATGTTCTGCTGTGAGAACCCATGAAAGATTGGATCAGACCCAACTCACCAAATGCCTGAGCAGACAAAGGGAGATGAAAAATGCTGAAGAGTATCCTGAGAACTGAAAAACTCTTTGACCGAAATCCATGGGTCCTTAACATATGAAAACAATCTAGGAAATCTTGTTTGGAGCGTAGAGACCTCATCACCAAGATTCCAGTTGTCTGACCAGAAGAGAGCAGTGTGTCCCTCATTATCTGAACCCAAGGGCATTCTCTAAAACTCAGCATAACCTTGCAAATATCCTTCCACCAGAAAGAGCCACAAGCAGATGTTCCTTGGGGGTACTCTACCATGGTAATAAGAGTCCCAAATGAGAGACACCCAGTGAATATCCTGCCTATTGAGGAAGTTACTAGCATGTTTGAGGAGCAAGGCAATATTTTGCACCCCCAGATTGAGGATACCAAGTCCACCCTTGTTTTTTGGCCTGCAAATAAGCTCCCAAGCAGCAAGGGAAGGGGCTGGTTCATTCCTATGCTTTCTCCATAAACACTGCCTCTGGATTCTCTCCAACTGCTTGAGGATTCCTGCAGGAATAGCCAAACTGCACATAAAGAAGATGGGCATGGAGGATAAAGCAGAGTTAAAAAATTGCAGCCTCTCCCCTTGATTGAGAAAAGAAGAGCTAGCAGTCATTCTTCTCTCCATATAGTCCACAAGTGGTATAAAATCCACCATTTTGGGTCTTGTGGTTCCTACTGGCAGGCCAAGATAAGTGAAAGGCATTTTCCCTATTTGGCAACCAAAAGCAACAGCTAGATCACTCAACACAACAGGATCAACATTTATGGGGATGAGAAAGGATTTATGATAGTTGACATCAAGGCCAGTGGACTGAGCAAACACTTGGAGCATATCTTTCAAAGCCAGAAGTTGTGTCCTATCAGCAGGTAAGATAACCAGGGTATCATCTGCATATTGGATCACAGGGTAATCGTAGTCATGACAAGGGATAGGCAAGTGCAGAATTCCTCTTCTGAACATGTCATTGATAACTGATTGTAAAAGATCAGCCTCTATAACAAAGAGTAGTGGAGAGACATGATGACCCTGCCTGACCCCCTTTTTGCAGACAAATTTCCTCCCAGGAACACCATTAAGAAGAACTGAAGAGGTACCAGTGGCCAGCAATTTCTTCATCCAAAGAATCCATTTCTCATTAAAACATTTGTGCCTGAAAATTTGAAAAAGAGCTTCATGTTCTAATGAGTCAAAAGCTTTTTCAAAATCCAACTTAAGGATTACAATTGGCCTCCTAGATTGATGACACTGATGTAGGTACTCAAAGGTCCAATCTAAACAATCCTGAATTGTTCTGCTCTTAATAAATCCATACTGGTTGTTGTGAATGCACAGCAGGATCACCTCTTGAAACCTATTTTCTGCCATTTTAGAGAGAAACTTTGGACCCATACTAGTAAGAGAGATAGGCCTATAGTCTTCCACCTCCTCAGGTGCGAGCTTTTTTGGTACAAGAATTATGTAAGAGTCATTGATATTTTCCAAGACAGCAGAGCCCTCAAAGAAATCCCGAGCTAACTCATAAAAATCCTGAGAGATTATATGCCAGCATTTCTTGAAAAACAGTCCATTAAAACCATCAGGGCCTGGAGCTTTATCCAGAGGCATATGCTTAACCACTTTATCCATTTCATCCTTTTCAAAAGGTTTGGTTAGAATTTCTAGGCCTTCAACAGGAGTGATGAGAGCAGAGAGGTCAAAACCCATGACAGTGCCTCTTGAGGTACCCATTCTATTTTTAAAACAGTTCCACATGATCCCATCCATTTGGGAATGATCATTAACCACAATACCATCAGGTAACTTGAGACTTGCAATAGAATTCCTCCTGTGCCTTTCAGTGGCCATGGCATGAAAAAACTTTGCATTTTCCCCTCCCACCTTAATGTACCTAATAGTGCACCTTTTTTTCCAATAAAGAAATTTCAAATGTAATAGTTTCTCCAGGTGCATTTTGACAATTCTTCTGAAATTAGATTCTTGAATAAATAGAGGTCTCCACTCCTCTAATTCATCCAGAAGAAAAATAACATGATTACATTTGTCAATCAGGAGCTTCAACTTAGAAACATTCATTTGCCATCTTTTGAGACGCATTCTCAAAGACTTAAACTTATCAACAATCCTAGCAGTGATGTGCCCCTTCCTAGAAGGAAAACTCCAAGACCTAGCAACACATTCCATAAAACCTTCCAATTCTAACCAGTAGTTTTCAAACCTAAAGATATCTGACTTAGAGATGGTTGTTTTGATGGAGACAACACAGGGGACATGGTTAGATGCAGTCCTAGCAAGGGGGAGAACTTCAGTCATAGAATAGTCAGATATCCAATCTACTGAAGTAAAAAACCAGTCTAATTGCTCAAGAAGTGGGGTGTCTTGCATATTTGACCAAGTAAAAGCTCTTCCCTTAATGGGCAGTTCAAGAAGGCCCAAATGCCCAATGATCTCATGAAAAATGAACATGTCATTTAGATCTTCACCAGGTAAATTCCTATTATCTATGGATCTAATGAAATTAAAGTCCCCTAAAAGCAACCAATTCTCATCAACAGGAATACACAGATTATAGAGCCAAGTGACAAGATTATCTCTGGCTTCACCCTGACAGGGCCCATAAACTGCAACCAAAGTCCATTTCTGATTGTTCTATCGGACACAAACTCAACAACCACTGCAAATTGCTGAATCTCAATTAAGGTATCTATAAACACATATGAGTTCCAGACCACAGGAATTCCCCCAGAAGCTCCCATGGAGGGAGAGCAAGCAAAGCTGTCAAATCTCTTAGAACAGAAACTTTTAAGTGTTCTAGAATCAAAAGAGGAACATTTGGTTTCCTGCAAACAGGCAATAGCACACTGACTTTCATCAATTTCCTGCATGTCAGCTCTCTGCCTTGCCTCAGAATTTAAGCCTCTGACATTCCAACACATAACATTCCAGTTTCTACAAAGGCTACTCATTAAAACATAAGGTAAAAAAAGTCCACAAAGCACATAGCACACAGTGCCATATGACCAAAAGAGCACATAAGTGTCTGCGCCAACACAGTGACATAAGAGTTTGCCTGAAAGGATAACCAACAAAAGGATAGATAAAGAGCAAATTTAGGGGCTTGCCAGACCCAATAACAAAATACCACACTATGCATCTGCATTAGAGGTCACAGAATAGAGGAATCTTCTTGACCTTGATGCCATAATCCTTCAGAGTCTGCTTCATCCATAATAACTGAGTGCAACACGCGCCAGCATCAATATATTTGGCCTCAGCCATAGAGAGAGAGACACAATTCTTCTTCCTTGGCGACCAACATACCAAAGATCTACCGAGGAAATGGCATGTCCTCAATGTAGCTTTCCTGTCAACCCGGCCACCTGCATAATCCAAGTCTGAATATCCAACGAGATCAAACTATGCTCCCTTAGGATACCATAAACCTAAGGTGGGGGTGTGAGCCAAATATCTCACAATACGCTTGACCTCTTGGTGATGCGATTCTTTCGGTGTAGCTTGAAAACGAGCACACATACAAACACTCAACATAATATCAGGTCTGCATGCACATAGGTAGAGTAAAGAACCAATCATCGAGCGATAAGCTTTCTGATCGTAATCTTTATCGTACACATCTGCGTCCATCTGACCATTCGTGGGCATTGGAGTTTTGTAGCCCTTCAATTTGCAATCTTGCATTTTAAACTTCTTCAGATAGTCTCTCAAATATTTCTCCTGAGATATGAAAATTCCATTGTCCCGTTGACATATTTGCAGTCCGAGAAAGAACTTAAGTTCACCCATCATAGATATTTGATATTTCTCGGACATCATTCGCCCGAACTCCATGCTGCAAGCATTGTTAGTACAACCGAAAATAATACCATCCACGTAAATTTGACACACGAATAGATCACCGTCAATAGCATGAGTGAAAAGAGTGGAATCAGTGGATCCTGGCTTGAACCCTTTGTCGAGCAGAAACCTCTTCAAGGTGTCATACGAAACTTGAGGAGCTTGCTTCAGCCCATATAGAGCCTTTTCCAACCTGAAAACTTTGTTAGGAAACCGACGGTTTTCAAAGCTAGGTGGCTGCCTAACATATACTTCCTCATCAATTTCACCATTAAGGAAAGCACTTTTTACATACATTTGATAAAGCAGGATATCATTGTAGTTTGCATAAGCGAGAAGAATACGAATTGCCTCAAGGCGAGCATTGGGAGCATATGTTTCACCAAAATCAATACCTTCTGCCTGTGTACACCCTTGAGCAACAAGACATGCTTTGTTTCTCACAACAATGCCATTTTCATCTTGCTTATTCTGGAATATCCATTTTGTGCCGATGATATTGTGCTTCTTAGGATTCGATTTAGCGACCATTCCCATACATCATTTAATTCGAATTGCACCAACTCTTCTTGCATGACATTCATACAATCGGGATCATTCATGGCTTCCTCATACTTGGTAGGTTCTGTCAATGAGACAAAGGAGAAACTGCCCCAATAGTTAGCTAAACGAGTGCGAGAACGAGTTGTGGGTTGATAACCTGGATTCTCGAGATCTTCAAGAATTAATGCAGGGTCAACTCTATAACACCCCGAGAATCATGCTATAGTAATCTCCCCCTAATGGTGGCCATGTCATCATGACTACTATGCAAATTGCCACTTAATCAATTTTCAATTCAAATTTAAAATACAAGTCAAATTATTATTTCTTCAAACAATAAAACAAAAATATTGGTAATGTCCCGTAAAATCCCTAAGTAATTATCATGTTGAAATCAACCTCATTTGATTCCCAAATTTCCCCTGGTAATTAATTAAGAGGATCAACAGCAAAATATTTGACCTTTTCAATTTCTAAAAATATTTAAACATTTCCAAATGCTTTGAAACTTTTTGTGCAACACCCTAATATTGTGTTAGATTTATGTGCAAGTTTTCAAATTTATAAAAAATCAAATATTAGCAGAACAAAATACAAAACAGAGGAGAATATTACAAAACAGAAAAGTAATAATAAAAAGAGAAAGGAATAGCCGGGGCACTGTGCCCTTGGCCCATCACCTCTACTGCTCCTGGCCCAACACACTATCGCCTCGTCCTTGACCTCCTGCTCACAGGGATGCGTTGGACGCACACGCCACGTCCATATGGCCTAGATCCTCCACGCGTTGAGTATCCGACCGCACCCGGCGTGGATAAGGGTACCACCGGCCGCCTCGTCCCATCCCTCGAACCCTAACCCCCCATGTAACTCCCATTCGCCTCTCCTCTCCCTCTCCCCGCTCTAGATCGGGTGCGCAGGCATGCACCGAAGCACCCCGCCGCAAACCGCCGTGGCCACTTGACGCGATTCACCGCTCCGCCGTGTCCGGGAGATGCACCTGCGTCGACTTCATCTTCTACGTCACCAGATCGATGCAGCGGAACACAACTGCGGCCGCCCGCTTCGTCCCCTTCACGCACGACCACCGTCAACGTCGCCATCGGCCCGCTCGCTTTCGGCCACCCCACACCCCTCAGCCCTGTCCAACCTCGACCCCGAGCTCCCCCTGTGAGCGCCACCCTCCTTTCCCCTTGACCCCTCTCTGCTCGACGCACTGCCCTGCGCCGTCTCGTTCCCGGCCAATGGCCGCGGTCACTGCGGCCATGAACATGCACAACCCCATGTCCGTCGCGCCATGCTACTGGTCCCGCGCACCTACAGCCTCCCTCACGGGCGCGCCCACGCATAGCCGCGCCCTCGCCCGGTGACGGGTGACACCCGTGCTCCGCTTGCTCGCGCTTGTTATGCCGTTGCTGCCGGCGGTACTACAGCTGTTGCACCGCGGCCCGCCGGCGTGCATCCCAGCCATGCCGCCCGCCGGCGTGCATGATGAAGATATAGACCTGGGGTAGGGTCATAGGCTTGACCTATACGTCCTACCCAAGGTCATTACCCAAGAAGGCAAGAAGGTCAAGAGACTCCATGAGACCCCCGGTCAAAGGTGTCGAGTGCAATCCACTCAACACCATGTCACTCGGGAGTCTTCCTACCTGCTGTCATTTGACCAACAAGAGAATCACTCGACCTTCCGAAGAACAGGAGTCGCTCAGCGTGCAACGGACACGCATTCACTCTGTAGTCTTTAAAGTCATTAACAACACTTAAGGCTGGCGTTACCAGTAACGCCACCACTCTTATGTACATTAACTCTCTTGTAATGGAGGGCGGGAGAGGTCCTGGCGAACTCTATATAAGCTACCCTCCTCCTCTGGCACAAGGGTTCACACCCCCTGTAATATCACACACATAATCCAATCGACCGCCTCCGGGCACCGAGACATAGGGCTGTTACTTCCACCGTGAAGGGCCTGAACTCGTAAACCTCGTGTGTACACCTTCACCATAGCTGAGATCTTGCCTCTCCATACCTACCCCCTTTCTACTGTCAGTCTTACCCTCCTCTGGCACAAGGGTTCGCACCCCCTGTAATATCACACACATAATCCAATCGACTGCCTCCGGGCACCGAGACATAGGGTTGTTACTTCCACCGTGAAGGGACTGAACTCGTAAACCTCGTGTGTACACCTTCACCATAGCTGAGATCTTGCCTCTCCATACCTACCCCCTTTCTACTGTCAGTCTTAGAACCACGACAGTCGGCGCCCACCGTGGGGCCGGTGTCTTAGCGACTTATTGGTGAAGTTGCAAGTTTTTCCAATCATCATCATGGTTTCCAGTGGCGAGTTGGCTGAGGGCCGCGAGATCCGTCTCGGCCGCTAGTTTTCATCGCCGACGACTCGGTGTGGCTTTAGGAAGCTCCACTCGACGTTGAGGCGCTCCGTCCGAGGGGTGATGCACTTTCGCGCGTGCATTCGTGGCGTCCTTCTTCGGTAGCCGTCGAACCAGTATCAGTCGGCTCCGATGGTATCTTCCCTCCCCGCTGTTCGCCGCCGCAAGCGATCCGGTCGATTGCGGCTCCAGCGGTGGGTGAAGCATGTGGTGGCTCGGCGTTCGGCCACCCATCAAGTCGTGGCAATCGAGCCTGACGAAACCCTCCACGGCCTGTTCGATCTGTCGACTGGCTCCGCGGAGACCGCATCCGAATGTGACAGCAACGACCCTGCGGCAGAAGTCTTGATGGTCGACGGACCCCATAGTCTGCCTGGTTTTTGCCGTGAGGACGGCGAAGACAGAGACGGCGATCCGTCGCGTGTCCACGAGGAATACCGACCCGAACCCCTCTCTTCGCAGCAGAGAGAAGAACTTCGTCGCCGCAACATGGATGCACTCCACATTCAGAACCTTGCAACTGCGGCCCGAATAGCAGAGTCGATTCAGCCTTCCCAGTCGGAGGCTGGCAGAGGGCTGATGCAGATCCAGGCCTTGCTCCGGGCAGCGGGGGAGCAGAACACTGCAGTGTCTCAGTCGCGGAATAGGATTCACAGCAGATCCGTAGTAGCGGATACGGTCCAGTCAGCCCATAGCCCGAGATCGCCCCCGCGGCGTGAAGGCCGTGGACAATATGATCGTCAGTTCGACCGCGACAATCGTTGTCGAGTGCCTACGCCTCCTACGAGGAGCGCGTCGTACGGACCTCGACGGAACGATGACAGACGCCATAACAGTGGCGAGCGCAGGGCTCCGGTCGACCCAAGAGAGCCAGGCTTCGATGCGAGATCCATTCTCGTTCAAGGCTTGTCGACCGGAACAGAGCACATAGAGAAGACCTTGGCAGAGATCGTCCGAGTGGCAGTAGATTGCATGTTTCGGGCCCAGAGTGTTTCAGCAGAGCCATCAGGGCAGCAATAATTCCTCCCAACTTCAGGTTGGCGACCGGAGTTAGTAAGTTCACTGGAGAATCCAAAACCGAAACCTGGCTTGAGGATTACCGAGTGGCTGTGCAGATTGGAGGCGGAAACGATGAGATAGCGATGAAGCATCTCCCTCTTATGTTGGAAGGGTCGGCCCGAGCGTGGTTGACTCAGTTGGCTCCAGGCAGTATACACAGTTGGGAGGAGTTAGCTCGAGTGTTCATAAGAACTTTTGAGGGCATGTGCAAGCGACCAGCAGGGTTGCCCGAGTTGCAGCATTGTGTGCAGAAGCCGAATGAGACTTTGAGGGAATTCATTCAGAGGTGGACCACTTTGCATCACACCGTCGAGAATGTATCAGAGCATCAGGTAGCGTGCGCTTTCAAGGAAGGCGTCAAATACCGAGAGTTAGTTCTGAAATTCGGTCGGACTAGAGATATGACTCTGACCCGGATGATGGAGATAGCCACCCGGTACGCTAACGGAGAAGAAGAGGATCGACTCCGTAGCGGGAAGAGTAAACCAGTCGGCCAAGAGGCCGGTGGGGGTGGCTCCAGTCGGAAGGAGAAGGGTAAGGCCGAACCAGCGTCACCCGGAGAGATTGCGGCAGTGGCTCAAGGAAAGTTTAAGGGAAAGCCTAAGGGGCCCTGGCCCCCTAAGAAGGTAAAGGATCAAGCAGGGAATGACGTGTTGGATTTGCCATGCCACATCCACACAAAGAAGGATGAAGAAGGTAATTTGATTTACCTGAAGCATACCACTCGACAATGTCGACTCTTGATCCAGCAGTTTCGAGAGAAACAACCCAATGAGAAGGAGAAAGAGTCAGACAAAGATGAGGACGAAGAGGAAGATGATGGTTATCCCAAGGTCAATTCCACTCTCATGATTTTTGCTGATGTTGAGAGCAAGAGTCGGTTGAAGGTTATCAATAGAGAGGTGAATATGGTTGCTCCGGTGATGACGACCATGTACCTGAAATGGTCCCAGACAGCACATTCGACCAGTCAGACCATCCTGCTCGTGTAGCCACCCCCGGGAGGCAAGCACTGGTGGTTGACCCAGTGGTCGGTGGCACTCGACTGACTAAAGTGCTGATGGATGGTGGTAGCAGTCTGAATATCCTGTATGCTGAAACCTTGAAGGGGATGGGCATCCCGATGTCCAAGCTTAGCGAGAGCAACATGAATTTTCATGGTGTTATCCCTGGAAAGAAAGCCGAATCACTCGGCCAGATCACCCTCGACGTGGTTTTCGGTGATTCCAAGCATTACCGTAAGGAGAAGTTGACATTTGAAGTCATGGATTTCCAGAGTGCCTATCATGCCATCCTGGGTAGGCCAGCCTACGCACGTTCTATGGCTCGACCGTGTTATGTGTACCTCGTCAAGATGCCCGCCCCAAAGGTGTGATCATAGTTACCGCAATCGGCGTAACCTCACGACGCTTTATGGCTCGACCGTGTTATGTGTACCTCAAGTCAAGATGCCCGCCCCAAAGGTGTGATCACGATTCATCGCAATCGCGAAGGCGAGGAGTGTTTCCAGAAAGGTTCCAAAATCGCCAATGCACAAATGGCAGCGGTTGAATTCCAAGAGTATCAGAAGAGTGCAGATCCGAGTGATTTGCTCCGAGCCAAGAAGCCCGCTACAGACTGCATTTCGGTCAACCGGTGAAACGAAGCCGATTCATATTCACCCGACTGATCCCAATGCTGCACCGACTCATATATCAACAACACTCGACAGCAAATAGGAAGAAGCGCTCATCCAGTTCCTCCGTGAGAACTGGGACATCTTTGCATGGAAACCCTCTGACATGCCAGGTGTACCCAGAGAACTGGCTGAGCACCGCTTGTGTGTCGACCCCAAGGCAAAACCCGTCAAAGAGCACCTTCGGCGGTCCACCGTGTAGAAGAGGAAAGTGATTGGCGAAGAAGTGGCTTGGCTGCTAGCAGCATAGTTCATCCAAGAGATCTACCACTCCGAGTGGCTCGCCAATGTCGTCATGGTCCCCAAGAAGGACGATTCACTTCGTATGTGCATTGATTTCAAGCATATCAATCGGGCCTGCCCGAAAGATCACTTCCCTCTCCCCCGTATCGATCAGATTGTTGACTCGACTGCGGGGTGTGAGCGCTTGTCTTTTCTAGATGCATATTCCGGGTATCATCAGATCCGACTGTATGGCCCCGATGAAATAAAAACAGCCTTCATCACCCCGTTCGGGTGCTTTTGTTATGTCACCATGCCATTTGGTTGCTGGAGCCACATTCATGAGAATGATTCAGAAGTGCCTGCTCACTCAAATTAGTCAGAATGTGGAAGCATATATGGATGACATTGTGGTCAAGTCTCGCAAAGGTTCCGACCTATTGATTGACCTCTCAGAAACCTTTGCCAACCTAGGAAGGTACGGTATCAAGCTTAATCCGTCAAAGTGCACATTCGGAGTTCCAGGAGGAAAGTTGCTCGGTTTTCTTATTTCCGAACGAGGGATTGACGCCAATCCAGAAAAAGTTGATACCATTCTCCGAATGAAACGCCCCGTGCGAGTGCATGACATTCAGAAGCTGACTGGTTGTTTGGCCGCCTTGAGTCGATTCATTTCTCGTCTCGGTGAAAAGGCCTTGCCTCTTTGCCGACTGATGAAGAAGTCTGATAAGTTTGAGTGGACTGAGGAAGCCGATGCAGCGTTTGCAGAGCTCAAAGCCCTGCTTTCCACACAGCCGGTACTCGCTGCGCCAATAAGCAAAGAGCCTTTACTGCTTTACATTGCAGCCACTAGACAAGTTGTTAGTACAGTACTCACGGTCGAGCGAGAAGAGGAAGGAAAAGCTTACAAAGTTCAACGCCCAGTTTATTATCTCTCTGAAGTTTTGACTCCATCCAAGCAACGATATCCACATTATCAGAAGCTTGTCTCTGGAATATACATGACCATGAAGAAGGTTGCACACTATTTCTCTGATCACTCCATTACATTCATCAGCGACGCGCCACTATCTGAAATTCTGAATAACAGAGATGCAACTGGTCGAGTGGCAAAATGGGCGATTGAACTCCTTCCATTAGATATCAAATTTGAGGCAAAAAAGGCTATCTACTCCCAAGCAATTGCAGATTTCCTTGCCGAGTGGATTGAGCAGCAATTGCCGACCCAAGTTCACTCGGAGCATTGGACTATGTTCTTTGATGGCTCCAAGATGCTGAATGGTTCAAGCGCTGGAGTAGTATTGGTATCCCCCCGTGGAGACAAGCTTAGTTATGTTCTCCAGATTCATTTTGATTCCTCCAATAATGAAGCCGAATATGAAGCACTTCTATATGGGTTGCGTATGGCCATTTCACTCGGCGTCCGTCGCCTTATGGTTTACGGCGACTCAGATTTGGTGGTAAATCAAGTGATGAAGGAATGGGATGTCAGGAGTCCAGCCATGACTGGTTATTGCAATGCAGTGAGAAAGCTGGAGAAGAAGTTTGAAGGTTTGGAACTTCACCACATACCCCGACTAAAAAATCAAGCTGCAGATGAGTTGGCAAAGTTAGGTTCCAAGAGAGAGGCCATTCCCGAAATGTGTTTTTGGAACATATTCATTCACCTTCAGTTCAGGAAGATCCTTTCACCGAAGAATCACCACAGCCCAAGAGTGCCACAGATCCGACTGAAGTTGTAATCCCAGCTGTGGTCGACTTAGTCATGGAGGTTCTGGTCATCACTCCCGACTGGACAGTGCCGTACATTGCATACATTCTTAGGAAAGAACTTCCATAGGATGAAGAAGAGGCTCGACAGATCGTCCGACAGTCTAAAGCCTTTAGTGTGATAAAAGGTCAGTTGTTCACAGAAAGTGTAACTGGGGTTTGCCAGAAGTGCATTGCTACCTCTTGAGCATTGCGTTGGATTTCCCCGAAGAGGAGAGGATGATGCAGCAAAGTAGCGTAAGTATTTCCCTCAGTTATTGAGAACCAAGGTATCAATCCAGTAGGAGACCACGCACAAGTCCCTCGTACCTACACAAAGCGATAGCAACTCGCAACCAACGCGATTAGGGGTTGTCAATCCCTTCACGGTCACTTACAAGAGTGAGATCTGGTAGAGATAATAAATAATATTTTTGGTATTTTTGATAGATAGATGCAAAGTAAAAAGTAAAAGGCAAAGTAAAAACAAAGCAAGTAAATAAAGTGATAGAGATTGATATGATGAGAATAGACCGGGGGGCACAGGTTTCACTAGAGGCTTCTCTCAACAGCATAGATATTCTACGGTGGGTGAACAAATTAGTGTTGAGCAATTGAAAGAATTGAGCATAGTTATGAGCATATCTAGGCAATGATCATGTATATAGGCATCACGTCCAAGACAAGTAGATCGAAATGATTCTGCATCTACTACTATTACTCCACTCATTGACCGCTATCCAGCATGCATCTAGAGTATTAAGTTAAAAACAGAGTAACGCCTTAAGCAAGATGACATGATGTAGAGGGATAAATTCATGCAATACGATGGCAACAATACAATACGTGCCTTGCAACCCTTTCTGTCACTGGGTAAGGACACCGCAAGACTGAACCCAAAGCTAAGCACTTCTCCCATTGCAAGAACTACCAATCTAGTTGGCCAAACCAAAAAGGATAATTCGAAGAGACTTGCAAAGATAACTCAATCATACATAAAAGAATTTAGAGAAGAATCAAATATTTTCCATAGATAATACTGGATCATAAACCCACAATTCATTGGTCTCAACAAACACACCGCAAAAAAGAAGATTACATCGAATAGATCTCCACAAGAGAGGGGGAGAACATTGTATTGAGATCCAAAAAGAGAGAAGAAGCCATCTAGCTACTAGCTATGGACCCGAAGGTCTGAAGTAAACTACTCACACTTCATCAGAGGGGCTATGGTGTTGATGTAGAAGCCCTCCATGGTGGATGCCCCCTCCGGCGGAGCTCCGGAACAGGCCCCAAGATGGGATCTCGTGGATACAGAAGATTGCAGCGGTGGAATTAGGTTTTTGGTTCCTGTTCTGATCGTTCGGAGATACATAGGTATATATAGGAGGAAGGAGTACGTCGGTGGAGCGTCAGGGGGCCCACGAGGTAGGGGGCGCGCCCAGGGGGCCGGCGCCCTCCACCCTCATGACCGCCTCTGGCACTTCTTGGAGTAGGGTCCAAGTCTCCTGGATCACGTTCGGTGAGAAAATCACGTTTCCGAAGGTTTCATTCCGTTTGGACTCCGTTTGATATTCCGTTTCTTCGAAACACCAAATAGGCAAAAAACAGCAATTCTGGGCTGGGCCTCCGGTTAATAGGTTAGTCCCAAAAATAATATAAAAGTGGAAAATAAAGTCCAATATAGTCCAAAACAGTAGATAAAGTAGCATGGAGCAATCAAAAATTATAGATACGTTGAAGATGTATCAGGCATCCCCAAGCTTAATTCCTGCTCGTCCTCGAGTAGGTAAATGATAAAAAAGAATTTTTGATGCGGAGTGATACTTTGGCATAATTTCAATATAAATCTTCTTACTTGTGATATGAATATTCAGATCCGAAAGATTCAAGACAAAAGTCCATATTGACACAAAAATAATAATACTTCAAGCATACTAATCAAAGCAATCATGTCTTCTCAAAATAACATGGCAAAAGAAAGTTCATCCCTACAAAATCATATAGTTAGGATATGCTTCATTTTCGTCACACAAAGATGTTCCCAACTTCTATACCCCCGATGAAAAGCCAAGCAATTGTTTCATACTCAAATAATCTCAAACTTTTTCAACCTAATGCAATACATGAGCGCGAGCCATGGATATAGCACTATGGGCAGAATAGAATATGATGATGGGGATTGTGTGGAGAAGACAAAAAAGGAGAAAGTCTCACATTGACGAGGCTAATCAACGGGCTATGGAGATGCCCATCAATTGATGTCAACATGAGGAGTAGGGATTGCCATGCAACAGATGCACTAGAGCTATAACTATATGAAAGCTCTACAAAAGAAACTAAGTGGGTGTGCATCCAACTTGCTTGCTCACGAAGACCTAGGGCATTTTGAAGAAGCCCATCATTGGAATATACAAGCCAAGTTCTATAATGAAAAATTCCCACTAGTATATGAAAGTGACAAAATGAGAGACTCTCTATCATGAAGATCTTGGTGCTACTTTGAAGCACAAGTGTGGTAAAAGGATAGTAGCATTGTCCCTTCTCTCTTTTTCTCTCATTTTTTTATTTGCGCCTTTCTCTTTTTTTTGGCCTTTCTCTTTTTTTTTGTCCGGAGTCTCATCCCGACTTATGGGGGAATCATAGTCTCCATCATCCTTTCCTCACTTGGGACAATGCTCTAATAATGATAATCATCACACTTTTATTTTTCTTACAACTCAACAATTACAACTTGATACTTAGAACAAGGTATGACTCTATATGAATGCCTCCGGCGGTGTACCAGGATGGTGCAATGAATCAAGAGTGACACGTATGAAAAATAATGCATGATGGCTTTGCCACAAATACGATGTCAACTACATGATCATGCAATGGCAATATGACAAAAGTAATGTATGTCATGATGATAATGATGGAAGTTGCATGGCAATATATCTCGGAATGGCTATGGAAATGCCATGATAGGTAGGTATGATGGCTGTTTTGAGGAAGATATAAGGAGGTTTATGTGTGATAGAGCGATCGTATCACGGGTTTGGATGCACCGCAAAGTTTGCACCAACTCTCAAGGTGAGAAAGGGCAATGCACGGCATCAAGAGGCTAGCAAAGGCGGAAAGGTGAGAGTGCGATAATCCATGGACTCAACATTAGTCAAAAGAACTCATATACTTATTGCAAAAATTTAGAAGCCATCAAAAATCAAGTACTATGCGCATGCTCCTAGGGGGATAGATTGGTAGGAAAAGACCATCGCTCGTCCCCGACCACCACTCATAAGGATGCACAAGCCAGGTACACTCCATGTTTCAAATTTGTTACACAACTTTAACCATACGTGCATGCTATGGGACTTGCAAACTTCAACACAAGCATTTCTCAAATTCACAACTACCCAACTAGCACGACTTTGATATTATCACCTCCATATCTCAAAACAATTATCAAGCATCAAACTTATCTTAGTTTTCAATTCTCTCAAAAGAAAGTTTCACATATCTTGAACACTAAGTATATTAACATTAAGCAAATTACCATGCTATTAACGACTCTCAAAATAATCTAAGTGAAGCATGAGAGATCAATAGTTTCTTTAAAACAAATCCACCACCGTGCTCTAAAAGATATAAGTGAAGCATAGAGCAAAAATTATCACGCTCAAAAGATATAAGTGAAGTACTATGATCAAAACTATCAAGCTCAAAAGATATAAGTGAAGCACATAGAGTATTCTAACAAATTCCAAATCATGTATGGCTCTCTCAAAAGGTGTGTACATCAAGAATGATTGTGGTAAACTAACGAGCAAAGACGCAAATAATACAAGGCGCTCCAAGCAAAACACATATCATGTGGTGAATAAAAATATAGCTCCAAGTAAATTACCGATGTAAGTGGATTTAAAGAGGGATGCCTTCAGGGCATCCCCAAGCTTTGACTTTTTGGTGTCCTTGGATTATCTTGGGGGTGCCATGGGAATCCCCAAGCTTAGGCTTTTGCCACTCCTTGTTCCATAATCCATCAAAAGAATTCACCCAAAACTCGAAAACTTCACAACACAAAACTCAACAGAAATCTCGTGAGCTCCGTTAGAGAAAGAAAACAAAGAACTACTTAAGGTACTGTAATGAAATCATTCTTTATTTATATTGGTGTTAAACCTACTGTATTCCAACTTCTCTATGGATTATAAACTATTTTACTAGCCATAGATTCATCAAAATAAGCAAACAACACACGTCAAACAGAATCTGTCAAAAACAGAAAAGTCTGTAGCAATCTGTAACTAACGCAAACTTCTGGAACTCTAAAAATTCTACCAAAATATGAAGTCCTGGAAAATTTGTTTATTGAACAGCAGAAAAAAGAACCAACGCAACAGCACGTTCCTGTGATTCAACAAAATTATATTCGTGCACGCAAAGTTTCTGTTTTTCAGCAGAATCAAATCAACTATCATCGTAGGTTATCCTATAGGTTCTACTTGGCACAAACACTAATTAAAACATAAAAACACATCCAAACAGAAGGTAGATGGATTATTTATTCCTAAACAGAAGAAAGAACAAAAAACACAAAATAAAATTGGGTTGTCTCCCAACAAGCGCTATCGTTTAACGCCCCTAGCTAGGCATAAAAGCAAGGATAGATCTAGGTATTGCCATCTTTAATTTTCAGTTTTTTAGCAGAGTCATGCTCGAATCCGGGAGGTTCTTCCCGCTCCCCGTCATACTCGGAAATTTTTAGATCTAAAGAATCCAACCGCTTATTACAAAGAGTAATCAACATATTCATACGGTTAAGATTTCCGCTAATATTTTTAAGAGGCTCAAGAGACTTTTGTAAAATCTTTGTTACTTCGCAAATCTTCTCAAACACTTGGGTTTCTTCCTGGGTAGGATGAGATCGTCCCTTTTGGGGTGGTGTTCCCACCATTACCTCTATAATTTCATGCACAATACTGGGATCAATCTCAATGAAATTTCCCTTGGCCATGCAATCCAAGAGTTGTCTATACGTCATATTTAACCCAACATAAAAATTCCGAAGAAGAATTCTATAGTTCACCTCTAGGGTGCACTTACGATAAGATTCCATCATCCTATACCAAGCATCTTTTAATTTTTCTCCTTGTCTTTGCTTGAAGTGAAGAATTTCAAACTCGGGAGACATAGGAGTGGATAAGGGACTAGTCATGACGACAAGCAAGCAAACTAACACATGAGCAAACAGAAAGGCAACGGGAAAAAGGCAAACGGAAAAGAGAAGAGGAGATTGGGAAAGAGAGGGCGAATAAAATGGCAAAGGTGAAGTGGGGGAGAGGAAAACAAGAGGCAAATGGCAAATAATGTAATGCGAGAGATAGGGATCGCGATGGGAACTTGGTATGGTTGACTTGCTTGCGTGAGCCTCCCCGGCAACGGCGCCAGAAATTCTTGTTGCTACCTCTTGAGCACTGCGTTGTATTTCCCCGAAGAGGAGAGGATGATACAGCAAAGTAGCGTAAGTATTTCCTTCAATTTTTGAGAACCAAGGTATCAATCCAGTAGGAGACCACGCACAAGTCCCTCGTACCTACACAAAACGATAGCAACTCGCAACCAACGCGATTAGGGGTTGTCAATCCCTTCACGGTCACTTACGAGAGTGAGATCTGATAGAGATAATAAATAATATTTTTGGTATTTTTGATAGATAGATGCAAAGTAAAAAGTAAAAGGCAAAGTAAAAACAAAGCAAGTAAATAAAGTGATAGAGATTGATATGATGAGAATAGACCCGGGGGCCATAGGTTTCACTAGTGGCTTCTCTCAAGAGCATAGATATTCTACGGTGGGTGAACAAATTAGTGTTGAGAAATTGACAGAATTGAGCATAGTTATGAGTATATCTAGGCAATGATCATGTATATAGGCATCACGCCCAAGACAAGTAGATCAAACGATTACGCATCTACTACTATTACTCCACTCATCGACCGCTATCCAAAGATGCATCTAGAGTATTAAGTTAAAAATAGAGTAACGCCTTAAGCAAGATGACATGATGTAGAGGGATAAATTCATGCAATATGATAAAAAAAACCATCTTGTTATCCTCGATGGCAACAATACAATACGTGCCTTGCAACCCTTTCTGTCACTGGGTAAGGACACCGCAAGATTGAACCCAAAGCTAAGCACTTTTCCCATTGCAAGAACTGCCAATCTAGTTGGCAAAACCAAAAAGGATAAGAGACTTGCAAAGATAACTCAATCATACATAAAAGAATTCAGAGAAGAATCAAATATTTTCCATAGATAATACTGGATCATAAACCCACAATTCATCGGTCTCAACAAACACACCGCAAAAAGAAGATTACATCGAATAGATCTCCACAAGAGAGGGGGAGAACATTGTATTGAGATCCAAAAGAGAGAAGAAGCCATCTAGCTACTAGCTATGGACCAAGGTCTGAAGTAAACTACTCACACTTCATCGGAGGGGCTATGGTGTTGATGTAGAAGCCCTCCATGGTGGATGCCCCTCCCGTGAGCTCCTAACAGGCCCCAAGATGGGATCTCGTGGATCTGTAAGATTGCAGCGGTGGAATTAGGTTTTGGTTCCTGTTCTGATCGTTCGGAGATACATAGGTATATATAGGAGGAAGGAGTACGTCGGTGGAGCGTCAGGGGGCCCACGAGGTAGGGGGCGCGCCCAGGGGCCGGGCGCCCTCCACCCTCATGACCGCCTCTGGCACTTCTTGGAGTAGGGTCCAAGTCTCCTGGATCACGCTCGGTGAGAAAATCACGCTCAAGGTTTCATTCCGCTTGGACTCCGTTTGATATTCCGTTTCTTCAAACATCAAATAGGCAAAAAAAAGCAATTCAGGCTGGGCCTCCGGTTAATAGGTTAGTCCCAAAATAATATAAAAGTGGAAAATAAAGTCCAATATAGTCCAAAACAGTAGATAAAGTAGCATGGAGCAATCAAAAATTATAGATACGTTGAAGATGTATCAGGCATCCCCAAGCTTAATTCCTGCTCGTCCTCGAGTAGGTAAATGATAAAAAAGAATTTTTGATGCGGAGTGATACTTTGGCATAATTTCAATATAAATCTTCTTACTTGTGATATGAATATTCAGATCCGAAAGATCCGGAACAGGCCCCAAGATGGGATCTCATGGATACAGAAGGTTGTGGCGGTGGAATTAGGTTTTTGGCTCCTGTTCTGATCATTCGGGGATATGTAGGTATATATAGGAGGAAGGAGTACGTCGGTGGAGCGTCAGGGGGCCCACGAGGTAGGGGGCGCGCCCAGGGGGCCGGTGCCCTCCACCCTCATGACCGCCTCTGGCACTTCTTGGAGTAGGGTCCAAGTCTCCTGGATCACGTTCGGTGAGAAAATCACGTTCCCGAAGGTTTCATTCCGTTTGGACTCCTTTTGATATTCCGTTTCTTCGAAACACTGAAATAGGCAAAAAATAGCAATTCTGGGCTGGTCCTCCGGTTAATAGGTTAGTCCCAAAAATAATATAAAAGTGGAAAATAAAGCCCAATATAGTCCGAAACAGTAGATAAAGTAGCATGGAGCAATCAAAAATTATAGATACGTTGGAGAGGTATCATGCGTCATGCGAGAAGGCCGAATGATCCTTAATGATATTCACTCGGGGACCTGTGGTCACCATGCATCCGCTCGGACCATCGTGGCCAAAGCATACCGAGCCGGATTTTACTGGCCATGTGCCAATGCGATGGCAAAAGAAATAGTGGACAAGTGTGAAGGCTGTCAGTTTTACTCCAACATGTCCCATAAACCTGCATCAGCTCTGAAGACTATCCCACTCGTCTGGCCTTTTGCTGTTTGGGGATTGGACATGGTTGGACCTCTGAGGACTGGCACGAGCGGATTCACCCACGTGCTAGTAGCGGTCGACAAGTTTACCAAGTGGATTGAAGCTAAGCCCATTAAAAACCTTGAAGCAAGTACTGCCATGAGTTTCATCAGAGAATTGATATTCAGATATGGTGTGTCACACAACATCATCACAGACAACGGATCGAACTTCGACACCGATGAATTCAGAGCCTTTTGTGCCTCCCAAGGTACGAGGGTCGATTACGCTTCGGTCGCCCGTCCTCAGTCAAATGGGCAAGCTGAGCGAGCGAATGGATTGATTCTCAAGGGACTGAAGCCCCGATTGATGCGTGACCTTAAGCATGCAGCAGGGGCTTGGGTTGATGAGCTCCCATTAGTGCTTTGGGGCCTAAGGACAACTCCCAATCGGTCGACCGGACGGACTCCATTCTTCTTAGTCTACGGAGCCGAAGCCGTACTTCCGAGTGATTTGCTCCACAATGCTCCCCGATTCGAACTCTTCTCAGAAGAGGAAGCAGAACAAGCTCGACAAGATACAATCGAACTCCTGGAAGAAGAAAAAGAGATGGCCTTGATACGGTCAACCATTTATCAACAAGACCTGCGTCGATTCCATGCCAGGAACGTAAGGGGTCGGGCATTTCAAGAAGGAGACTTGGTTCTTTGAGTGGATCAGTAGAAACCACACAAGCTCGCCCCTGCTTGGGAGGGCCCTTTCGTCGTCACCAAGGTGCTCCACAACGGAGCATACCGTCTCTTCAATGTTGAGCACAAAAAAGATGAACCACGCACTGGGAATGCAGATCTGCTCCACCCTTTTTACTGTTAAGTATTTAGACTGATGAGATGTAATAAGAAATACCTCTTAGTTTGGCTATCAAAAGACATAATTTTACTTTCTTTTGAATGATTGTTATTTATTTCTTTTGTACGTATCGCCTTAGCTGCGAATCTGTTTCGCCTAAGGTAAAGTGATAAAAATCCTACCGAGTGGTGAGTCTGCCTCTCACTCGGGGGCTTAGCTGCAGTCTAGTACTCGCCTAAGTGATAAAAATCCTACTGAGTGGTGAGTCTGCCTCCCACTCGGGGGCTTAGCTGTAGTCCAGTACTCGCCTAAGTGATAAAAATCCTACAGAGTGGTGAGTCTGCCTCTCACTCGGGGGCTTAGCTGCAGTCCGGTACTCGCCTAAGTGATAAAAATCCTACCGAGTGGTGAGTCTGCCTCTCACTCGGGGGCTTAGCTGCAGTCCAGTACTCACCTAAGTGATAAAAATCCTACTGAGTGGTGAGTCTGCCTCCCACTCGGGGGCTTAGCTGCAGTCCGGTACTCGCCTAAGTGATAAAAATCCTACCGAGTGGTGAGTCGGCCTCCACTCGGGGGCTTAGCTGCGAATCTGTTTCGCCTAAGATGAAGTGACCAAAATCGTGCCGAGTAGCGAGCCCGCCTCTCACTCGGGGGCTTAGCTGCAGCCCAGTGCTCGCCTAAGTTTGAAAAATCCTACCGAGTGGTGAGCAACCCTTCCACTCGGGGGCTTAGCTGCAGCCCACCGCTTGCGTAAGTTTGAAAAATCCTACTGAGTGGTGAGTAATCCTCCCACTCGGGGGCTTAGCTGCATCCCAGTGCTCGCCTAAGTTTGAAAAATCCTACTGAGTGGCGGGCAATCCTCCCACTCGGGGGCTTAGCTGCAGTCAAGTACTCGCCTAAGTTTGAAAAATCCTACCGAGTGGTGAGCAATCCTCCAACTCAGGGGCTTAGCTGCAGCCCAGTGCTCGCCTAAGTTTGAAAAATCCTACCGAGTGGTGAGCAATCCTCCCACTCGGGGGCCTAGCTGCAGCCCAATGCTCGCCTAAGTTTGAAAAATCCTACCGAGTGGTGATCAATCCTCCCCCTCGGAGGCTTAGCTGCAGTCTAGCACTCGCCTAAGTCAAGACCATTGTTGAGTGCCTTGCTGATGAGATGATCAATGCCGCTCAAGGCTCGCCCAATCAGTTGACAGGTGTCAGCGTTCTAGGAATGGGGGTCCCCAGACTTGCCTGCCTGCGGCCTGCGGCGTCGCTCAAGGGGGGCCCAGCACAGCCCATCTTCATCAACACAAATTCAAGACCCTCGCGAGGGGCCAAGCCTCACGGGGCGGACGATAAGGAGCTTCCTCAGGCACGGCCTCATCAGGTGGGCTCGCGAGGAGGTGGAGAATTCAAGGCGGGATACCTCGCGAGGTGCCCATGATGCAAGCCATGACGACCAAGGGCGCCGGGCGGGCGCCAGCCCGCGCAGTGTCCTCCTTTCCTCTTTGGTGCAAAGGGAGCAAGCGCAGGCGAGAGCATCAAGCAAAGGCATCCATTTCGGTGCAACAAGACCAAGACCAGCCAACGGCAGGGAAGAATTCATTGTGGAGCCCAAGCAGGCGTTACCACCAGAGCCTTTGACAGGCGAGGACCAACTTTGGTCAGGATAAGTGTACCCGCTGTTCTGCTTCAAAATGGCCAATTGTTGGCGCCCTTCCCGCTCAATATTTGGGAAGATGCCCAGGGCCTTTGCCTATAAATAGGACTAGCCACCCCCAGGGTAGAGGCATCTGGACCTGATCTAGCAATCTGGCTCCTCACCAAGAAACCAATAGATAGAGCGATTGAACTCCTCCTAGCAGTTCGTCGCACCAGCCAAGAACAGACCCTCGCGAGGCCGTTCTTCCTTGTATTGTTCATCATCAGCCCAAGAGGCAATCCACCACACCACACACTAGAGTAGGGTATTACACCACAATGGTGGCCTGAACCAGTATAAATCTTGTGTCTCTTGTGTTGTTCTGTTTGGTAGTTTAGATCCTAGCGATTCGGCGAGGAACAGGCAGGCAGTGGGTTAAATCTCCACGCGCACCCCAGTGTTCGAACCTCAAGGGTCTGCCGGAACCCGAAATCCGATATTTGACGCGTCAGGTAGGGGTGCGCCGGAATTTGCCTTCCGTCATCTTGGTCTTCTCCGACCACCGCATCCATGTCTGACGCTCATCGGGCTCGCGCCGAGCGCCGAGCCGCCCTCGCTTCCCACATCGCCCAGACGGCTCCCGTCGGCGGGCGCCCTCGTCAATCCCCGTCACCTGCCGTCAACGCCACCACCGGCCCGGCGGGGAATGAGCAGCAAGCGTCGTCCCAGCATCCATCCATGAGGCGGGGCGGCCGCACTGCCACACCCTCGCTCACCCCCGCTGGTTCTTCGTCATGCGCGCCCCGCGCGGCCATGGAGGCCCGAGCTGCTCATCGCGGCAAACAAGCTCCTGCGCTACCACCCCATCGATGACGTCTACGAAGAGTGGCTCAACCGAGTCGCCGAGCTCGTCCCCGCCGCCGGGGGGACCCCCGCGCCGTCCTTCTCGCTGCACGCGCCCGCTACCTTGCTGGCAATGAAGCTCTGGGCGCCTCGGCCGCCTCCTCCTCAAGAAGGCGCCTGCCCCAAGCGCGCGCGCCTCGGGCGAACTCCGCTCCGTCAGCGCCAGTAGCGGCAAGAGCAGAGCTGCCAAGAAGTCCCTCGCCCTTGAGAAACTGCCCGAGCGCTCCCTGCTCCAGCACGTCAAGACCCTGCGCTGCCCCCAGCCGTGGCGCATGGGGACCCGCAGGACCAAGCTCTTCGTCGCCCAAGGCCTCCCGTGGCCACAGCGGGCTACCGCGCCTTCACCTCCGAGCTGCGCAGCGTCGCGTGGCCCAGCAAGTTCAAGCCAGACCTGCCTCCTCGTTACGACGGCACGGCTGACCCTGCAGAGTTCCTCCAGCTCTATGAGTTGGGCATCGAGGCTGCCAACGGAGACGAGAAGGTCATGGCAAACTGGTTTCCCATGGCGCTCAAGGACGGAGCCCGCACCTGGCTCCTGAATCTGGCCCCAGGCACGATCTCCTCCTGGGACGAGATGCGCACCCGCTTCATCGCCAACTTCCAGGGTACTCGCGACCGGCCACCCGCCGTGAGCGACATGCGCCGTATCAAGCAGCAACCAGGGGAAACCCTGCAGAAGTACATCCAGCGCTTCAACAACGCGCGCCTCAAGATCCCCAAGGTGACGGAGGAGGCCATCATCTCAGCCTTCTCGGCGGTGTCTTATAACGCCAAGATGAAGGAGGAGCTGGCGATGCATGAAGACCTGTGCACCTCCTTGGAGCTGTTCAACTTGGCGACCAAGTGCGCCAGGGCTGAGGAGGGGCGCCTCTCCCTCCTCGAGCTGCCTGCCGCGGACCCCGAAGAGAAGAAGCCCAAGGCCAAGGACGTGAAGCGCAAGGGGGCTGCCGTACTCGCGGCAGAGCCAGACACCAAGCGAGGTAGAGATCAGCCCGAGTCCTCCAAGGGCAGTCGGTACTGCGTGTACCACGACCTCCACACCCACAACACCAATGAATGCCAAGAGCTCCGGGCCGTGCGTGAAGGAAGGGTCGGCAGACGTCCCGACCGTAGCGACCGAGGCTACGGCCGAGGAGGAGGAAGGAACACATGACGTTGGGAAGACCGCGGCCGACGCCAAGGGTGGCGCGACCAACCTCGCGAGGGAGGCTGGAGGGATCAGCCTCGCGAGGATCGCCTGCAAGGGAATGCAGGCCTCCCTCCGCTGCCGCCGCAGCCAAGGAGAAATGAAGACCGTCATCAGGACGAGGGGGCTGGGGGCTTCCAGGAACCACGTGCAATCGCCTGGATCCTGGGTGGAGCTCAAGCCCCAGCCTCTCAACGCATCTTCAAGTAGTTCGCCCGCGAAGTGAATGCAGTCCTCCCCAAGCTCGAGGCCACGCGCCCTCTCAGGTGGTCAGCATGCACCATCACGTTCAGCTCAGTGGATCAACTCAAGTGCGCAGCCACAGCCGGGGTCCTCCCGATGCTTTGTTCCCCAATCATCAACAACGTGCTGGTCACCAGGACCCTCATTGACGGCGGGGCAGGTCTCAATGTCCTGTCCGTGGAAACGTTCAACAATCTCCAAGTACCCTACAGCCAGCTTCAGCCAACCAAGCCTTTCTCCGGAGTCACCGACGGCTCCACGGTCCCGATTGGGCTGGTCCGCCTTCCTGTCACCTTTGGGGCACGCGACAACTACCGCACCGAGCTCATCGACTTCGACGTCGCCCACATTTGCCTGCCGTACAACGCCATCCTCGGGTACCCGGCACTGGCCAAGTTCATGGCCGTAACCCACCACGGCTACAACGTCCTCAAGATGCCAGGAAGTGGCGGGGTCATCACGGTGTCCTGCGAAGAGAGAGACGCAGTGTGCTCCCTGGAGTGAGCCTTTCAGGCTGCATCACTGTAAGACCCGGACCGCGGAAGCAGGAGGCTTCCCGAGGCCGCCCCCAAGAAGAAGAAGACATCGACTGGCCCGGCCCCTCAGGGCCTGCGCCTGCTCAGGGGGAACCTCCTTCCATCGCATAGGGAAGCGCGACCGGCGCCCTCCTCAGGCAGGGCTCGGGGGCTCTCCCCTGGAGGGCCGCTGACCTTGCCAAGGTCACGAGGGAGGCGTTTGGGCACCACGTGGAGGCGTGTTTCAAAGCACGTTTCCCTCAAGAAGGAGCAAGGAAAGGAGGGCCAAACCCTCAAGAGTTCGTCAGCAAGGCCATTCAGGAGCTACAGGAGTCAAGGGTCATGAGAGGCAGCCGCCGCTTACCCGCTGTGGCCCCCCATCCAGGCGAGGATGGTGGGCTGTGCGTCTGCATCGACATACCGGGGCTCAACCGAGCCGCGTCTCAGGAGTGCCTCTGGCCCTCACAAGTGGGACGCTGCGAGGGTCCGCCCCACAGCTACGTTCGCATGCCTTATGGCTTGCCGAACGCGGCTGCTGCGCACCAGCGCCTCTTGAGGGCCATCCTAGAGGCTCAAGGGGTCAGGCATTCCGCAGCCCTGGTGGAGATGGAAATGGCCCGCGAGGAGCCGCCAGCGCCTCCGGAGCCTCCTGAGGCCCCTGGGCCTGGGGGCTCGTGAGGATCGGCTCCCGCAGCTCGCCGAGTCTGCTACACCGACACCCCTTCGTCCCCAACATCATCAGGTGACATCTTTCAAGTTATTTTCCGGCTGGGAGCGCCCTCAGGGCCGCATTATTCCCAGGCCGCGTGGGTCTGTCCCTGCGGCATGTATCCCTTTTATTTCATGTTCTTAGCTTACCTTATTGGGGGCGCCCCTCGGGCTGCATCATCCCCAAGTCGCTCGGGCCTGACCCAGCAGCGTGTACCCTTCTTGCGTTTACCTTAGGGCTATGCTTTCGACCCATCATGCTTGCTATTTGGTGCCTTTTCCTCCTGGGTGTCGGAATCTTGGGCGATAAAGGGGGGGGGGGGGTGCCTGAGCATCGCGACTCAGGGCTCCTACCGGCTCTCTAGCCCTCACCCTCTGGTCTTGCCCATGGCATCGCGACCTGGTATGCCAGCAACGGCTGAGACCAGCTCGAGAGCCGGGACCCGAGGATGTAGAGTTTCAACATCTAACCCAGCTTGCGCGTTAAAGGGGGGGTGCCTGAGCATCGCGACTCAGGGCTCCTACCGGCTCTCCAGCCCTCACCCTCTGGTCTTGTCCATGGCATCGCGACCTGGCATGCCATCGATGGCTGAGACCAGCTCGAGAGCCGGGACCCGAGGACGTAGAGCACCGACATCTGGCCAAATTTGCAGGAACACACTCCAAGATAAGGCCCAGAGCCAGACGCAACCCGCCTTGAGGTAGGGCCCCGCGAGTCCCGCGCAGGCTCACGGGTGCCCCAATACGCCTCACCAGGCCTTTCGTGCCTCGTCGCCTCTCCAAAGCAACTAACGGCTGACTGTCGATTGCCACGACGAACTCTCGTTCCTTTTGTGATGAGCCTGCAGGGTCCCTCCAAGGAGCATCACCAGGCGAGGCCCTCACAGTGCCTTCTTCGCTCTCGTCCATGCAAGCCGCTTGCACGTTAAAGGGGGGGTGCCTGGGCATCGCGACTCAGGTCTCCCACCGGCTCTCCAGCCCTCACCCTCTGGCCTTGCCCACGGCATCGCGACCTGGCAAGCAGCGACGGCTGAGACTCGCTCGAGGGCCGGACCCGAGGACGAGAGCGTAAAGGGAGCGAAGGCGAGGGGGGAGAGCACGCGAGACCTTGCCAAGCAACCCCTCATCGGCCAAGGCACGGATCTAGCGCCGCACCAGGAAGCGTTTCCTGACCCTCGAGATAAGTCGCTCTCCGGAAACACTGGTTATCACAGCACCGTCCCCGCACCAAGTGCAATCCCGTGTTAGCAACGTCCCTCTCCTTTCTCACCGAATGACGACTGCTTGAGCGCTAAGGGGGACCTTCTGAGCATCGCGACTCAGGGGCTCTTACCGGACCTCGGGCCGCTCACCTCCTGGCCTTGACCACGGCATCGCGACCTGCATACCAGCGATGGCTGAAGCCGCCTTGGGACTGGAACCTGGCGGCGCAGAGCATCAAGCCCTCACGAGGTCTGCAAGGAGGAAACTGAGCTAAAACGGAATAAGCATCTCGCCCTACTTCGCAATAAGGATCATATTGACAAAACGGAGCTGCAAACATCTTACAAGCCCCCGCGGGGTACATTCTTGGCTCCTCACAGGAACAAAAGACGCGAATCCTAAGGAGTCCTAGCTACAGAGGCCATCGCGGTGGACGCCATCATCAACAGTGGGCCGCCCAGCACCGGCGCCAACCCCATCCAGATCAGGGGCGGCGGCGGCCTGACGAGCCCGCCCTGCTCCGGGAGCGGCGCAGGCTCGGGGGCTCGTAGCTGTCGTCGCTCGTCTCCGGAGTCGCGAAGAGCCCGACAGAGTCGCTGGATCCACCGGCGCCTCCACCGCCTGGAGAGCTGCCGGGGGAGCGGTTGGCCGGCCTCTGTCTCGCCGCGGCAGGGTCCCGACCGCCTCTTCCGGGGCAGCACTCCAGCCGGCGACCTTCCGCATCGAAGACCTTGAAGGACATCACCGAAGCACTGTCATACTCCAAGTGGATCGCGAGGGTCCTGCAGACCCGGGCGACCTTGCCCCAGCCTCGAGTCATGATGACCTCGCCCGGGGCAACGACCGCGACCTCTGCCCCGGTTTCGAGGGTGCTGCAGCCGGCGTGCTACAGCCAAAGCCCCAGGGGTTCCCCCTGCCAGATGACGGAGGCGAAAAAAGGGGGGGAAACAAATCCAAGACTTAGGAGGCGCGGCGGCGCGAAGCACGAACTCTCGGCAGGAGCCCGTGGCGTGGACTCCAGGGGGGAAGACGCAAACCTTCGTGACCCGCCGGCGCCGGCTGCGGCGCCGCCCGTGGCGTTCGGCGTCGGCTCCTTCAGAGCCACCGATATGCGCGTACAAGGGAAGTGGGAACGCTGGTGGTGGCCGCTCACACCAGGGTCTTGAAGCTTCCTGGCGAGTGCCCTCGCCCTGATGCCAGAGAGCAAGCCGCTTCTTCGGGGGAAGCGGGTCAGGATCCTCTTGGGGAGCTTTTCCCTTCTCTTCCGCGGAGAACCAGCGGATCGGAGCCATTGCAGCAAGACGGAGCAAGGCCCGGGAAGGAGGAGAAGCAGAGGGAGTAGATTGGAAGGGCGCGCGCCGTTCCGTACTTATAGCCGGCGAAGGCCAACCGTCGACCTCCACTCGCAGGTAATCATGACCCGCTTTGCATGTAGGGACTTGTCGAATCCGTGCGGTTACCAAGGTGTCGTGGGGAAGCGGAGGCGCCCACGTCCAATCAACCGCCATGCGACGCCCAAGGCCGCAGGCTGTTAGGGCCCGCGATGCTTCGCACTTGCCCTTTCGCCTCTCTGCTCGGCCAATTCCGGGCGCGCCATGGGCCTGGGGGCTACTGTCGGCGTTCTGGGAACGGGGGTCCCCAGACTTGCCTGCCTGCGGCCTGCGGCGTGGCTCAAGGGGGGCCCAGCACAGCCCATCTTCATCAACACAAATTCAAGACCCTCGCGAGGGGCCAAGCCTCGCGGGGCGGACGACAAGGAGCTTCCTCATGCACGACCTCATCAGGTGGGCTCACGAGGAGGCAGAGAATTCAAGGCGGGATACCTCGCGAGGTGCCCATGACGCAAGCCATGACGACCAAGGGCGCCAGGCGGGCGCCAGCCCGCGCAGTGTCCTCCTTTCCTCTTTGGTGCAAAGGGAGCAAGCGCAAGTGAGAGCATCAAGCAAAGGCATCCATTTCGGTGCAACAAGACCAAGACCAGCCAACGGCAGGGAAGAAGTCATTGTGGAGCCCAAGCAAGCGTCACCACCAGAGCCTTTGAAAGACGAGGACCAACTTTGGTCAGGATAAGTGTACCCGCTGTTCCCCTTCAAAATGGCCAATTGTTGGCGCCTTTCCCGCTCAATATTTGGGAAGAGGCCCTGGGCCTTTGCCTATAAATAGGACTAGCCACCCCCAGGGTAGAGGCATCTGGACCTGATCTAGCAATCTGGCTCCTCACCAAGAAACCAGTAGATAGAGCGATTGAACTCCTCCTAGCAGTTCGTCGCACCAGCCAAGAACAGACCCTCACGAGGCTGTTCTTCCTTGTATTGTTCATCATCAGCCCAAGAGGCAATCCACCACACCACACACTGGAGTAGGGTATTACACCACAATGGTGGCCTGAACCAGTGTAAATCTTGTGTCTCTTGTGTTGTTCTATTTGGTAGTTTAGATCCTAGCGATTCGGTGAGGAACAGGCAGGCAGAGGGTTAAATCTCCGCGCGCACCCCAGTGTTCGAACCTCAAGGGTCTGCCGGAACCCAAAATCCGACAACAGGGACATCAAGACCATTGCTGAGTGCCTTGCTAATGAGCTGGTCAATGCTACTCAAGGATCGCCCAATCGGTTAACAGGAACGCCAAGACCATTGCTGAGTGCCTTGCTGATGAGCCGATCAACGCTACTCAAGGATCGCCCAATTGGTTGACAGGAACATCAAGACCATTGCTGAGTGCCTTGCTGATGAACTGATCAATGCTGCTCAAGGATCGTCCGATCGATCGACTGGTTATTTTTCTCCAGAAGCTGCATCAAGTAAAAAGACAACAATCCGAGAGAAAAACGAATTTCGTTCGAAGACAAACGCAATATATGAGATGATAAATCCAAAGATTCTTCACCACAGAATAAAGTGCTCGGGCATCAGACCCGAAGGAGTTTTAACGGTTACAAAATCACTCGGCATTCCGAGGCAAATAAAAGTGAAGTATAATGTTTTTTCAATCACTCGGCGGGAGAAGGACTGGCCGGATCGCAGAAGTTGTCGAGGTCAATGCTGTCGGCGATGCGAGTGGCTGCCTCGAGGAAGGTGTCCATGAAGTCTTGGAAAGAGTGCTTCTTAGTGTTCACCACTTTGAGAGATGCCAGCTTGTCTTCCTTAGCCTCCTTGCAATGCACTCGGACCAAAGACAAGGCGACATCGGCACCACGACGACCGGAAGATTTCTTCCACTCTTGCACTCGGCCTGGAATCTGATTTAGTCGAGTCATCAGGGACTCGAGGTCTTGAGACAACTCCGCCCGAGGCCAGAGTTCAGCATCCACTGGGTCATCACCGCCTTCAGTCGAGCAAGATAAGCAACTGCACTGTCCAAGCGCGACTCCAGTTGCAAAAGATTCATTGCAACATCATCTTTCACAGGACAATTGATGGGGTCGAGACCCGTCTCGTCAAACCCGGTTTCAGCTTCAAATTCCTGGCACAGTTCTGTCCCATTGTGAAAAATGATGAGTCGACAGCATGACAACAAAGTTTAGTCGGCGACAAATTAATTGCAGTCGAATGATCATACCTTCGAGCTTCAGAACAAGTTTCGCGGCGAGTTGCTCCAGATAGGACTCTAACTTGTCTGTCTTGGTCCTGAGACTGCCGACTTCAGTGGTGAGATTCTCCTTGTCCTTCTTCAGTTGCTCGACTTCTCGATTAGTGTCCGAGATGGCAGTCTTCAACCTCGCATTCTCCTCCTCCAATTTACCGACCAAAGTCAGCTTCTGGTCCGCAAGCTCCGTCTTCTCGCGTGCTTCCTTCTGAGCAGCTACCAGATCCAGATCCTTCTGCTCCAAAGCCTCCTTCATCCCCTTTACAGAAACAACACTCTTCAGACGAGACTGAAGTTGGCAATTTTCACTACGCACATCTGCTTGTGTGAAATCACTCGGTTCAAAGAGACTGAAAGGAAAACCAGTGCGAAGTGTGAAGCTACAAAGCAGACAAAACTGTCGAATGCTTACCTCCCATGATGGCCGTTTCTTCTTGAGCAGTCTTGAGATTCTTCTTCGCGAGATCAAGGTCAAGTTCAACGCTGATATGCTTCTTCTTTAATTCAGTGAGCCGAGCTCCAAGATCACAAGACCTCTACAGCCAGAAAGACAGACAAGTCAGTCGACACAAATAAGCAACAGTAAAGGAGAAGAATTACTCTAAGACTACTGCCGAATCAAATATCCAACAATAGTCTCAGGGACTACACCCAGTGGGTGCACTTAGCATGCCCCCACTGGAACAGATCAATACTCAGCAAGGCCTACTCAGCGTGAGTTCAAAAAAAAGAGAGACACATCATTAGACCTCAGTCGACTGCCAGCAGTCGACCACGGTCTCGGGGACTACACCTAGTCGGTGCACTCGGCGTGCCCCCACTGATTCAAACAGTTTACTGAGATCAGCTCGAGGCGAGCAGAGTTGAATATTTCCTAAATTCTAAACGAAGGAAAACCCACTTGGCGATCAGATATAAAGCAACACTCAAAAGTTCAGTCGGAATTTTGCTAACCTTAACATTGGTCCGGAGCGCAGTGCTGGCGTTTTAAGCTACCTGACTAGCTTCATGCATCACTTTCACCTGCTCCATGACAAGGTTCACTTGACGAAGAGCTTCCTAGCAGCGCCTGGCGAGTCGTCTAGAGTTTGATACGTACCAAAGAGGGATGGCTCCAGAGTGGTCGAAGTAGTTACCGGGTCGAACGAGTGGAGTTCCACCGGTGCAGCAGGTGTTTGTGTAGTCGACCCCGACGGACGATCAGTCGTCAGCGGGTTGGCAAATGTGACGTTGGTCCGAACCGGCCCTTCGGAACGTTCGACTATCGCATCAAGCGCCGGTGTCGACTGAGGGACTTGGACTTCAAGCCTCCTCCGTCTTGAGCCTCCACTATTCTTCCTCCTCTCCTATAGAGGCGCTTCTTCTTCTTCGTCATCAGGGAGCACAACGATCTCTTGCAGAGCTACATAAAGAGAGAAGTATCAAATTTTTAGCCGATTGATCACCCACTCGACTAAATGGAACTTGGTCGATCGGACTTACCGACTCGTGAGGTGGCCTCTTCGTCTCCTGGCGCCTTGTCAATGTCCATGTTAGTGGCAGCAGAGGTAGGACTAGAAAGACACATGAATTGGTCAGTCAGAACAAGAAAATCTTTAGTCGACCTACGAAAACGCAAACGAGATACTCACCCCGAAGCAACTGGGACGTCCATCTTAATTAGCGGCAATGTCTTCCGGGCCTTGGGAGGAGCAACTTTAGGCTGCTTGGCCACCTTCTCCGTCGGCTCCGGAGTCAACGTCTAAGTACGCTTCTGAGCATTGACACTCGGGCCCATGCTTCTTCCATGCCTGCCAGCCAGGTCTTGCTGCTGTTTGGATCGATGTTCGGAGCGCGGTGGCGAGTCGACTTCTTCCTCCTCGTCCAACTCCTCGCTCTCCTCCTCATCATCTTCTCCCGGAGACTCCCACTCACCACTCTCCTCCGCACTGTCCTCCCCCACCTGGCCCTGCTCCAAAGCTTGTTCACCGTTGGGCATCGAATGTATCTCAGTGAATACCTGCAGAACAGATTGGTCGAACGAGAGTCAGTCAACATCAAGTACAGTCGGAATGTGAGCGGGAAGCAGTCGGAATAAAAAGTATACCTTGTCGGGCGGGTTTCCGTCGCCGAAGGGGACAACTCTCCTGGATCCTCTGGGGTTGTCCTGGTTGCTTGTGGTGCTCCTCAGCCACAAAGCTACAGTTTTAGACTGCACTTCTTCTGGATGGACCCGAGTGGTGTCATCCGATCCGAAATATGACCACATCAGGTGATTGCGAGCCTGGAGAGGCTGGACGCGTCGACTGAGGAACACTTCCAACAAGTCCATGCGGTAACGCCATTGTTGATGAGCTGGACCACTCTATCCACCAACATCCTCGTCTCCATGGTCTCATCAACGGTTACATTCAGTGGGGCAGGAGTCTGAACACGGTCAAACGAGAAGGGGGGAAGACCAGTCGACTGACCTGGAGCTGCGACGTCCTAGAAGTAAAACCAGGTCGACTGCCAGCCTCTAACAGATTCGGGGAGAGTCATGGCGGGAAAGGCACTCCTATTCCTCTTTTGGATACCTAAACCCCCACACATCTGGATGACGGGTTTTCGAGTCACTCGACTTCGCTTTTTTACCGATCGGGAACGAATGGTGAAGATGTGTTTGAAAAGACCCCAGTGCGGTCGACACCCTAAGAAGTTCTCGCACATCGATACGAACACAGCTAAATATGTGATGGTGTTGGGAGAAAAATGGTGGAGCTGAGCGCCAAAGAAGTTCAAGAATCCCCAGACGAAAGCATGCAGAGGGAGCGAGAAACCCCGGTCGATGTGGGTGGCGAGCAGAACACACTCATCCGGTCGAGGTTGCGGCTCCATCTCCCCCTTCGGCAGCCTCGTCGCTCCCTTGGCGGTCAATCCGGACTCCTCCAGTTCGGCTAGATCCTCCTGCCGGACCGAAGACCGGATCTAATCACACTGGATCCATCCCGGTGGCAGCCCCGCACGCGACAATGAGCCGCGGTACTGCTTCTTGCCTTTCGCCGCCCCCGTCGCCTTCTTAGCGCGCTCCAGCACCGCCGTCTTGTCCTTCACCATGGCTGGGGAGCAGCGGCGTCGAGAGCGGAGGTGCTGGGCACGGTGGAGAAGCAAAGGAGAAAGAAGAAGGAACAGGCGTGCATAGTGCCAACGCCTCGGACCCGTTGCCTTATAAAGGGCCACGTCCAAGTGGCTGACGCGTGGGGCCAGGCAATCCCGTCAAATCCCGCAACAGTTGCATGCAGCGTACATGGAGAAAAAGGCGGTGTGGTAATCGAGGCATCACTACTTATCCGGCCCGCCCATTTCGGCGCTCTCCACCCCGCGCGCTTCCCTGAAATTTCATATCCCGCGAAATCTGGGATACACGGCAGACAATCGCGCCCAAGATCCCGCGCTCCAACACATCACTCGACACATGAGGTCACCAGTTCAATCGACAACTCACTGAATGGATCAAGGCGACTGAGTCGACACCATAGTATCGACGCGGGCGTTCAGTCTTGCAGAAGACACTCGTGAAGACACAAAGCTCGGAGCAGATTCAACTTCAACCTACTTTTCACTCATACCTTAATCCATTCGGGGGCTACTGATGAGGATATAGACCTGGGGTAGGGTTATAGGCCTGACCTATACGTCCTACCCAAGGTCACTACCCAAGAAGGCAAGAAGGTCAAGAGAGTCCATGCGACCCCCGATAAAGGTGTCGAGTGCAATCCACTTGACATCATGTCACTCAGGAGTCTCCCTACCTGCTGTCACTCGACCAACAAGAGAATTACTTGACCTTTCGAAGACCAGGAGTCGCTCAGCGTGCAACGGACATGCATTCACTCCGTAGTCTTTAAAGTCATTAACACCACTTAAGGCTGGCGTTACCAGTAACGCCACCACTTTATGTACATTAACTCCCTTGTAATGGAGGGCGGGAGAGGTCCTGGCGAACTCTATATAAGCCACCCTCCTCCTCTGGCACAAGGGTCCGCACCCCCTGCAATATCACACATAATCCAATCGACCGCCTCCGGGCACCAAGACGTAGGGCTGTTACTTCCACCGTGAAGGGCCTGAACTCGTAAACCTCATGTGTACACCTTCACCATAGCTGAGATCTTGCCTCTCCATACCTACCACCCCTTTCTACGGTCAATCTTAGAACCACGACAGTGCATCCTAGCCGCGCTGCTCGCTCTCCCCCCGCTGGTGCCTGGCCACACCTGCCACGCCGCGTCCCGTCTCCTTCTACTGCACCACTGCTGCAGTCGCCCGCCGCCCCGCTGACAGCGCTCTGCTTCCACCTCCGCTCGCGTCCGCCGCTCCCAGCTGCTCGCCGCTCCCTTCCGTGTGCGCACTATCGTGGGAATGATTCCGACAATAGAAAGCGGTAGTGTAAAGGAGCATGATCTATCGAGATGCATATGGGTGACACTGTGTTTTAGCGAGTTCGGGCCTCTCGCGGTGGAGATAACAGCCCTACATCTCATGCTCCGGAGAGGCTTTCTATTATCTGTCATGAACACAGCGTTACATAGTGTATTTGAGAGAGAGGGGAGAATGGATCTCCATGCCTGAGCTAAGTCCTGAGACTAGTGAGAGAGATATGAGAGCAAGGGGAAGAATGAGGGCCTCCCTAGTCTAGTGGTGGGGGTGGCTTATATAGAGTGTGCCACCCCCTCACCTCTTATGTTACAAAGTGGGGCATTGATGCCTTAATGTCAGCCTACTACCAAGATTATGCTTCAACTGCTTTGTCGACTGTTGGTCCTCGCATATTCGAGTGAGCCATACGACCGAGTGGTTGACTGTCTTCCTAGTGAGCCGTACGACCGAGTGGCTGACTGTCTTCCGAGTGGACGATACATCGATATGTCCGAGTGGATAGTATGTTGCTTGTCCGAGTGGATAGTATGTCTGTATAAAATTTATCTAGATCCACCTGATGTGTGGACCCCATGCTTTAATATATTTTGACCCTTCATGGGCCTACCTGTTATGTGTGTCCCCAACATAGCCCCCAAATCGATTGTGATCTTGCTGAATGAGTTTGTGAAAGACACAATTTGGCCCAAGTGGTTACGGAAATACTCGGTACCCGTCATCGTGCTTTCAGACAACCAAGGTTTGAACAAAATTTCAATGGATTCTGGCATCGTGCTTCTTGACTGATCTGGGGTAAGTGCTCGTGAGGAGCAACTTGGTGACATTTGTTTATCTATCGGAAGAGGTTAACTCGTGATCAGAGTATGTGTGTGTCATTAAATCCGGACTGCTCTCTCGGAGAGATGCCATTCTTATCCCAGAGGAACGTCAATACAAGTCGGCTCTAGATCCAAACTTACGAGTTTCACGCTTTGAGTCCTAGAAGAAGGCTCAAAATAGGTCTATGGAGGAGCGTTAAACTCACCTTATAGCAATTTTTTTGGTAGTCAATGGGAGCCTTAGAACGTGTTTGTTTGTTGTTCGTCACTCGGACTGGTCAGGCCATCCCGAGTGGTGATTACTCCAGCGGGGGCACGCTGAGTGCACCCACTAGGTGTAGACCCAGAGACCGTCGTCGACCGCGAGCAGTCGGCAGGGTCTAAGAGAACTAAAAAAATCTTCTTAGCTGGTACTGGTCGAACTTGTTCCTCTCTGACTCGGAGGTCGATTAGTACTTGAGGATCTGGTATTGGTCTAGCTTGTTACTCAGAAGTCGAGTAGTACTTGAGTGATCTGGAGCTGGTCTTGACCGAGCAAAATGTTTCTTTCTGAGTTCTTCTCTAGTGGGGGCACACTGAGTGCACCCACTGGGTGTAGTCCCTGAGCCTCTGTCGGACTAGATGAGTCTGGCAGAGTGTAAGTATCCTGGTAAACCTCCATGCAGTCAACACGGTAAAATCTTTTAGTCTGAAATTGAGTCAATCAGATGGATCCGCAGGCGCTTGGCATGGTAAATAACCTCAGCCTGGAGCCGAGTCAGTCGGACTGATCTTCATGCACTTGGCATGGTAAATAAATTCAACCTGGAACTAGATCAATCAAGCGAATCTTTGTGCACTTGGCACAATGAATGAATTCGGCCTTGAAACTGCCGACTGTAGAAAAAAAGCTGGACACTCCAGGGAGTAATCATTCAAGTAGTACTTCTTACATTGACTGTTAGCTTTTGCTCTTGCCAACCAGACGGTCATGTTGGGACCGGGTTGGAGACGAAGAGTTGAGGTTTAGTACAACGAGTTTACTGCAGACTTGATTTGGCCTGAGTACCACGGGGGCACTCGGCGCCTGTCGTCAAGCTTTAGTTAACTATGATTTGAACAAAACTTCCACGAATTTCGGACAATACATTTTCCGACTGATCGGGGTATGTTGAGTGCAAGGAAAAACTTGGTGGCACTCATATGTCTCCCGGAGGAGATAGACTAGTGGTCCGATGTGGATGTGCCATGAAACCCGAGTGGCGAGGCTAGTGTGTGGGCTGACTCTCCGGAGAGAGGCCACTCATTATCCCGGGGGAACACCAGCACATGCCATCTTTGAGTCCAAGTTTGTGAAACTGACACATTGGAGCCTAGAATAAGGGCCAAGTGTATCCGTAGAGGAGCGTCGTTTTCACCCTTTTGCAGTCCTAAAGACGACTCCAGGTAATGATTTGGGCGATCGTCCGGGTGGGTTGTGTTACTTATAGATCTTCGGCGAACCGAGCATGTATGGTCAGAAAAATATTCCTAATGTGATCAATAGGTTGATCAAATGGGTGTAACCCCTGAGGGTGGCATGGCCCACGACTGTGCGTAACCCCCAAGTGATGTTCGAAAGAGGTAAGCTCGCTACAGAGTGCGATATGAGGTTTGATCATATGAGTTACTTATTCGTTCCCGTGTTAGGGGTGTAGTGGTGAAGACATGTACAACTGATGGTGACACGCGGGGCGGCCAAGGGGAGAGGATGTGTACAACTGAGTGGCGACGCACGGGGCGGCCGAGTGGTGAAGACATGCACAACCGAGTGGAGACACGCGGGGCGACCGGGTGAAGGAATAAGTGTCCAGCCAAATGGTGACGCGCGGGATGGCCGAGGGACGACGTGTGAGGCGGCCAAATTGAGGGTGTGTCCCACCGAGTGGTGACGCGCGGGGCGGCCGAGTGGTGAGGATGTGTACAACCGAGTGGCGATGCGCGGGGCGGCCGAGTGGTGAAGACGTGCACAATCGAGTGGCGACGCGCGGGACGACCGAGTGAAAGAATGAGTGTCCAGCCAAATGGTGACGCGCAGGGTGGCCGAGGGATGATGCGTGGGGCGGCTAAAAGTGAGGGTGTGTCCCACCGAGTGGCGATGCGTGGGGCGGCCGAGTGGTGAGGACGTGTCCGGGTAGGTGACGACACGCGGGGTGGTCAAACTAAAGGCGTGTCCAGCTGAGCGGCAACATGAAGTGAATGCGTATCCAAGGGAGTGGCGACATGCGAGAGGCCGGGTGGTGACGCGCGGGGAGCCGACTGACGATGCACGGGGCGATCAAAGTGAAGGCATGTCCCACCGAGTGGCGACACGTGGGAGGCCAAGTGGTGGAGAGGTGTCTCACCGAGTGGCGATGCGCGGGGCAGCCAAAGTGAAGGCGTGTCCCACCGAGTGGCGACGCGTGGGAGGCCAATTTGTGAGGACATGACCAATCGATGGCTACACGCGAGGTGACCGAGTGGCACAAATGGTCCTCAGAGGAGTTAGTTAGATGCTTTCGAAGCCGATATAGTGTGGTTGCGGTGCAAGAAGACCAGTGTGGCAACTGATTTTGAGTAGGAACAAAGATGGCGCGCAGAGCGTCTGAGTGATCATGCAACTTATCAAAGTGGCGGATCCGAGTGCACTCGTTGAAGTGAAGGATCTGACTGGTGTTGAAGTACTCGACCACTCAAGAGAGTGTGATTCTGAATGAGCTGTAGCCGCCAGGTGCGGCATATCCCTCGAGCATACTATAGGCTTCGACCGCAGTCCTATTAGAACACGATTAATATAGTTTTGAATGGATAAATTGTAATTCATCGAGTCGGACTCGGGTAAAGGTGAGGAGGAGCTTCTGAGTGATTCTCGAAAGAGGCAAACTTGCAAAGGAGTGGAGTGTGCAGTTTGATTATAAAAGTGATTTATCTGTCTCATGCTCAACGATACGATGAGGCCTATGTCGTTGACACGATGAAGAGGACTTCACGGAGGGGTTGGCCGGATGTGGTTAAAATCAACAGAGCGGCAAGGTCAGTGTTGCGGTGTGCTAGGATTGATACGGTGACCAAGACCGAGAAGCGATTAAGTTGGCGCACAAAGCCGTCGAGTGGTCACGTAACTTGTTTATAAAAAATAGCACAAGCCAACGTAATAATTTCTCGAAGAAATTTGATGTGTGCTGAAATGATTTGTGTAAGTAACACCCATAGACACCCGGTGGGTGTGCAAGGGGCTTGCTGGTTCAGAACCAACAAGAGTCTAGAAGAGCGAAGGAATTGATCGAACTTGACGAAGTGAATGATCCAACTTGATGTGTTAGAGCGCCGAACTCAAATAAAACGGTAGTGCAATGTTCCAACTGAGCTGCAGCCCCTGAGGAGCGATGCAAACTCGAAATGGAGAACACATGGTGTTCATGAATGACGTATGCGTTAAAATGTAAGTTGGACTCGGGAGTCAAATAACCAAGTATGTGAAAATAAGCAATGGAGCATAGAGGTACACTCTGTGGCATGGCCTCCGAGTGAACGTGATGTGTGAATTACGGGATACCCGGGAACGCGGAAATCACAAAATGCAATGCATGTAGAATTACTTAGCTATCTGACGGCACGTGAGTGCCTGAGTGGTGAAGATGTGTCTCACTGAGTGGAGATGCGCGGGGCGACCGAGTGGTGAGGATGTGTTCAACCCATGGCGATGCGCGGGGCAGCCGATTGATGTAGATGTGTCTCACCGAGTGGCGACACGTGGGGCGACCGAGTGGTGAGGACAAAATGGTTCTCGAATGATTGGATGTTGTTGATCGCCGAGCAAAACTTGGTGGCATTCATATGTCTCTCAGAAGAGATAGATTTGAGGTCCGAGTGTGGACATGCCATAAAATCTCGTGTGACGAAGCCGGTGTGTGGTCTGACTCTCCGGAGAGATGCCACTCTTTATCCCAGGGGAACACTAGCGCAGGCGATCTCTGAGTCCAAGTTTATGAGACTGACGCCTTGAGGCCTAGAAGAAGGGCCAAGTGTATCCGTAGAGGTGTGTCGTTTTCACCCTTTTGCATGAAAGGGGTATTCGTCCGAGTGGACATGCTTCCCGACTGATGAGGGTATGTTGACCGCGAGGAAAAACTTGGTGGCACTCGTATGTCTCCCGGATGAGATAGACTAGTGGCCCAATGCGGACGTGCCATGAAACCCGAGTGGCAAGGCTAGCGTGTGGACTGATTCTCCAGAGAGAGGCCACTCTTTATCCCGGGGGAACCCCAACACATGCCATCTTCGAGTCCAAGTTTATGAGACCAACGGCTTGGAGCCTAGAAGAAGGGCCAAGTTAACCCGCAGAGGGGTGTCAAGCTCATCTCATAGCGATCCTGAAGCTGACTTCAGTGTGGTGTTTTACATGTCCGAGTGCACGGGTCCCCGCGGAGGATGGTCAGTCAGACTGACGGACGTCCTTTCGGAAAGGAATTGTGGGCAATCGATCGGATCGATTCGCCGCGGAAATTCCAGGTGAGACCTAGCCAGACCGGGTGGCGACGCGCGGGGCGACCGGATGCTGAGACACGTCCAACTGAGTGGCGATGCTCGGGGTGGCCGAGTCTGGCGAGTTGATGAAGATGTGCCTAACTGAGCGGCAACACACAGGGCGGCCGAGCGGGCAAGTCGATGAAGATGTGCCCAACTGAGCGGCAATGCACAGTGCGGCTGAGCGGGCAAGTTGATGAAGACGCGCCCAACTGAGTGGCAACATGCAGGGCAGCCGAGTGATGAGGACATGCCCAGTCGAGTGGATATGCATGGGGTGGCTGAGTCAGATAGGCTGATTAAGATGTTCCCAGTCGAGCGGCAACGTGCAGGGTGGCCGAGTGGGCAAGTTGATGAAGACGTGCCCAACTGAGCGAGGACGCGCGGGACGGACGAGCGGGAAAGTTGATGAAGACACGCCCAACTGAGTGGCGACGCGTGGGGCGGCTGAGTGATGAGGACATGTCCAGCCGAGTGGCTATGCACGGGACGGCTGAGTGGTGTAGATGCGTCCGACTGTGTCACATCCGAGTGAGGACAACACGTGGGCGGCCGACTGCTGGCGGACTGTTCGAGTGGATGTTGACTGGAGCGCATGTTATCCGAGTAAATCCCCGACCAATTGAACGGCCGAGTGAATCCGTATGAGTGATCAGCAGAGTGCCCTGTCTTGGTGACTGTGCACGGGCGGCGAGTGCAGAAGTTGTGTCCAGCTGAGTGGCAACACGCATGGCAGCCGAGTGTACAACTGTCGCGGCAGTTTGTTGACCATTCGAGTAAACTGTTCGTCAAGGTGAACCTGAAAGTGGCAAAATGTCGGCGCCAGGCAGGAAACTCACGCGCACTGGCCTGAGGGAGGAGTCTGTGCTGCGTCGGGCAGTTGATGTCGGAGGATGACATGGCCGAGCGAACAGGTGAACCGACTCAGTGATGGGCTTGACTGAGTGAGTGCCTGCGCGTTAGGCTAGCCATAGTGGGAGTAACTTAGGTACTCCCTCTGTCACAGTTTATAAGGCGCACATCAGAAATCTCTGGGACCAAGGTGATCCATGATATGCTCCAGTTTCCTTTCCTCTCGACTGAAAAATACCTGTGTAAAAATAGCTGTGTAAATTTACTCCTCTGCATGCCCAGCGGACCATTAAATGATTGGGTAATGGCCCAAGGACTTGAGGTCGTGGGCGAGAAGTTTTTGCATGGGCTAGCTTAGACTAGCCACAATGGGTAGTAACATAGAGTAATAACATGCCCATGTTACTACTCTATGTTACTACCTCTATAGTGGGGAGTAACATATGTGTGGTAACATCCAACACTCTATTTATTAGGCTATAGACTCCTTGTCGGTGTCAAAACCGGCGGATCTCGGGTAGGGGGTCCCGAACTGTGCGTCTAGGCGGATGGTAACAGGAGACGAGGGACACGATGTTTTACCCAGGTTCGGGCCCTCTCGATGGAGGTAAAACCCTACATCCTTCTTGATTAATATTGATGATATGGGTAGTACAAGAGTGGATCTACCACGAGATCTAGGAGGCTAAACCCTAAAGCTAGCCTATGGTATGATTGTTGTAATGTATGTTGTCCTACGGACTAAAGCCCTCCGGTTTATATAGACACCGGAGGAGGCTAGGGTTACACAGAGTCGGTTACAATGGTAGGAGATATACATATCCAGATCGCCAAGCTTGCCCTCCACGCCAAGGAAAGTCCCATCCGGACACGGACGGAGTCTTCAATCTTGTATCTTCAGTAGTCTTGGAGTCCAATGGACGATGATAGTCCGCTGTCTCGACACCCCATAGTCCAGACTCCTTAGTAGCCCTCGAACCAAAGCTTCAATGACGATAAGTCCGTAGCGCGATAATGTTCGGCATTGCAAGGCGGGTTCCTCCTTGAATAATCCAGAGAAGATCATGAACACCAGGATAGTGTCCGCTCGCAAAATAAATTCCACATTCCACCGAGAGAGAATAAAACGACACCAGTCCAATCGCTAACGTATTATGCGGCGTGACATCACACCCTACCAAGCCTTTGTTTGAATCATTTTTACTATACCACCTCAAGACGCTTAGCGAGCGGTTTCCTTGGCACGCCTTGTCAAGCGTAGATCGTGTTCCCCTTATTCCGGGATTCTCATCAATACGTGCGTGGGTAACCCAACCGTGTCTGCCGCCACGCCTCCATCGAAGGTGAATCCCGAGCACCACGGAGACGACCCTTGGTATTTTTCCCCTTTATAAGAGGACCAGGGACCGTTTCTTTTCTTCAATCTCGCATCGAATCTCCTTCTCGCTCCTAGTTCCAACACCCAGAGCCCCAGATTCGAGCACTTCCGATTCTCAACCATGTCCGGCTCCGACCTCCAGGGTCGGTGGATGCCCTCCTCCGTCACGGAGGAGGATGTGTCAAAGCTGCGGGAGGCCAGGTACCTGTCCTACGAGATTTCGCACAGGTTGCCTGCCCAAGGGCAGGCTGTGCCCGCCCCCGAGCCCGGCGAGTACGTCGTCTTCGTACCCCACCTCCGTCGGGGTTTAGGCTTCCCGACGGACCCCTTTGTGAGAGGGCTCATGTTCTACTACACGATTTGGCTCCGGAGTCCATCCTCCATATCTCTGCATTCATTATCGTCTGCGAGGCCTTCCTCCGCGTCACCCCCCACTTCGGCCTGTGGCTGAAGACCTTCAATGTGGAGCCGAAGATGATCGGGGGGCGTCAAGCGGAGTGTGGCAGGGCGGCCATAAGCATAAGGGCTGATGCCCCGTGGCCTGAGGGTTCCTTCCAAGAGGAACTCGGACTGTGGCAACAGGAGTGGTTCTATATCACCGCTCCGAAGGGCAGCAAGCAAAAGCCACCGCCTTCATTCCGCCCGGGACCTCCACACTAACTGATGTCGTGGGTCAACCAAGGGCTCAATTGGGGGCTATTGGGGATATTACCACTAGATGTAAACCAGCCAGCTTGGGCCGGGTTAGCTCCATTAGTGGTATAATCAGAGAAAGGCCCAAGGCCTATAGTCAGTTTAGAGTTTGTAGCCGTAAACCGGCCCGATGTATGACTTGTATTGTAAGTTAGAATAGAGAGATACCAACGGGATACAGTATGAACCGGTTGGGACTCTACGAACCGACGGGCGCCACGTGTATATAAGGGGACGACCGGCGGCGGTTCAAGGACAACCACAATTCGAGCCTAGGCGAAGCTTGTTTGCTCCCTAGCCATCGAAACTACATCAATTCCACCACAACTAGACGTAGGCTTTTACCTTCATCTAAGGGGCCGAACTAGTATAAATCCCTCGTGTCTTTGTGTCCGCTTTAACCCCTACAAGTAAACCCGTAGCGATGGCTCCACGACTAAGTCCTTATGTTAGGACATCCGCCGTGACAAATCCACGACAGTTGGCGCCACCGTGGGGCTATCGACGATGGTTTGACGACCTTGGAGGGCAAGCTCAAAGGACTCGAAGGTTACGTCGTGGCCGGATGACCAAGAGTCGTCGCGGCCGGATCTACATCGACGATGCCGGATGGGGTCCCGAGGCCGATTCAATCGAGTATGGATACCGGGTCCCCTTCGGCGGCATACACGTCTTCATCGGCAAGATCGGAGGGCCTGGGCCTGAGCCGGACATCTGCACCGACCTCATCGAGACGGCTCAGCGTGCGCGACCTGCCCAGGTTAAACCGGCCGTGAAGCATGTCTTCATCGGAGTCACCCATGGAGGGGAGTATGACGCCGGTTCAGAACACGGTAGCGAGACCGTTGTTTATTCTGGCGATGAATCTTCAACAGGAGAGACCGAGTCATTGTACCAGTTGCAGGATGATATGATCAGGGGTTGTTCCGACGGCGACAGTATTCCGGACCCCCCAAGCCAGCTAAACCGGGTTGGAATATTCATGGCCGGTACGCAGCAATAATCACTCTGCAACCATGGCAAGCAATGCTTTCGGCTCAAAGAAGCGCAGCAGGGCAGAGGCCGGCGGCGCCCGCCGTTCAAGTTTTGTCAGATCTGTTTGATGCACTAGCAGCGCTCATGGCGGAGGACAATCCAGCAGATCAGGAGGCTCATAACGCAGAAATCGCAAAGGTGAAAGAGCAGATCACGCAAGCCAAAGCGGATCTCGCGGCGGAGAAGGAGCGTATGGTTGCAGAGCGGGCCGCTTTAGATGCACAAGCTTACAAACTCATGCTTGACCAGAGTGCGTCGCAGGAGGTGTTAAAACGGAAGTACAGATCGCGCCTGCCATCAGGATTTGATCCTAGGAATCTTTTTCGCACTTCGGAGCGGACCCGAGAACCCGCCCAAAGACAGGAGGTAAACCGGATTGAGGCACCAGGAGCAGGAGTGACGGTCCAACCGCGCCCGATGGAGCCTCCGCAGCAGAACACGACGGTTCCTCCGCCGGTACAGACACCCCCAGGCCATTATTCTAACCCTATGGACAACCTTGTTGCGGCTGCTGCACGATTGGAGGCGATCCCAGTCGAGGGAGATTCCCCACAGGCAATTGAGACACACCGGGTTAAGGAGCTTCTCTGGACTGCACTGATCCAGCAGGAAGCGTATTCATACAGTCGCGATCGGATTCACTCTACGCCCCGTCCAAGCCGGAGCTACAGCAGGCGCATGGATGAGCCGGCCCTGTCAAGTAACGCACGGGACCGTGAAGCGGCCCGAGGCAATCACCAGATAGGCGGCATTCGTGATGCTCAGGAGGTGGTGGATCGGGCCCGGGCACGCAGGGAGGCTGAGTTAGCAGCGCAGGATGATGCGGATCAATACACACCGGTTCGCCCTACCACCTTCGCCGGACCAGGAGTCACATCCGCTTTGGGGTGCCTGCTTAACCCCGCCACGCAATGTGCGTCTGCCTAAGGATTTTAAGGGTCCGCGCAAGGTACCGAATTACACTGCAGATCTGTCCCCTGAGGCGTGGGTTGAAAGTTATGAGATGGCCATGGAGATGCTAGATGTTGATGAAGCCGCATGTGCAAAGTACTTCACTATGATGATGGAGGGCACAGCCCGTACTTGGTTAAAAAGCTTGCCGCCCAATTCTATCAGTTCTTGGGGGCAGTTACGGGCCCGGTTTATCCAGAATTTCAAGGATACGTGTAAGCAGCCCAAGTCCATAGTAGACCTGGCGGCTTATGCTCAGGAGGAAGGGGAGTCAACAACCCGTTGGGTACGCCGGGTGTCTGAGATTTTACACTCCTCTGACCGGATCAATGCTGACTCGGCGATCATAACATTGGAAAGCAACTGCCGGTTCGAGCCTTTGAAATTTAAGCTGGGACGTATGAAGCGGTTCTGCAATGATATGGGAACCCTCATGGCCGCTTTGGTAAAATATGACGATTCAGACAGTACCAAGGATCCTGAAGCGGATGATGATGAAACAGGGAAGGGAAAGAAGAACGGCAACTCCAAGCAGCAGATTTTAAACCGCAGGTCATGGAACGGGGCAAGCGCAAGGCTGATGGCAATCTGGATTTCGTAGCCAACACTAATGCGCAGGACAGAGGCCCGCGGCGCAGAGGCAAGGCGAATCGGGGTCCAAATGCTAGTGCAAACCGTTTGAGTTACTTGTTGAATCAGCCGTGTCCCAAGCATGGGATGAAGGAATCCCCATCGAATCATCTTTGGAAAGACTGTTATATTATGCAAGAGTTCAAAAACTCTGATGCTTTCCGATATGACCAAGGGTCAGGTGGTGGCTCAGGATCCGGTTTCCATGGGCCGGGTCAGGATGGAGCTTTTGGTTCAGGGCATAACCAGGGCAATCTCAATAATCAGAGTAATCAGAGTGGCCAGCAGCGGCAACAACAGTCAGGTTATCAGAGCCAACCAAAGCAGTTGAATGGCGGGCAGTATCATGTTTTCACAACCAGTTTGGACAAGCGGGATCGGAAGCTTCACAAACGAAAGCAAGAACTCGTTGAACCGGCTTTACCGCGGTATTTGCGCTGGTCAGAGCAGCCTATCGTATGGAGCAGAGAAGACCATCCCCCCCGGGTTGATAATCCGGGTCAGCTGGCCTTGGTGGTAGATCCTCAGGTTGGGGGCTATAAGTTTACTAAGGTGCTTATGGATGGAGGAAGCAAGATCAACATATTGTACTATGACACTTTCCGTCGCATGGGTCTCATGCACAAGGATCTCGCACCGTCTAATACGGTATTCCATGGTGTAGTACTGTAAATCTGCTTATCCTGTTGGTAAGATAGCCCCGATGTGGCCTTTGGAGACGAGCACGATTCCGGTCGAAAAATTAACTTTTGAGGTGGTGAAAACCGAGCCCATATCATGCCTTGTTTGGACGGCCAGCTTATGCTAAGTTCATGGCACGACCTTGTTATATTTACCTACAGCTCAAAATGCCGGGTTACAAAGGAACAATATACAGGCATGGAAGCCGCCGAGTCGCTTTGGAATGTGAGGAAGGCGATGCAGCTTATGCAGAGGCGGTCTGTGCTACGGAGGAGTTGAAGTTCTATAAGGACAATGTTGATCCGCAGATATAACCCTTTAAAGAAACCCACCACAGAGCATGAATCGGATCTGAAGTTTAAATCGGCAATGAGACCAAGCTTGTTGACTTTGTGCAAAGCGATTCGTCCAAACAGCCATCGTCAGACCAACCCGATCCCAAATAGGAAGGCGCGCCATCGAAGTTCATCCGTGAGAATCGGGATATCTTTGCATGGAAGCCATCCGACATGCCAGTGTACCGAGGAACTCGCCGAGCACACACTTAATGTGGATCCTAAGTATAAACCGTGAAACAGTTCCTCCGCCGGTTTAATGAAGAGAGGCGCAAGGCCATTGGGGAAGAAGTAGCCAGGCTTCTGGCGGCTGGCTTTATCATTGAGGTGTTTCATCCAGAGTGGCTTGCTAATCCGGTGCTGGTCCTTAAGAAAAACGGCACCTGGCGTATGTGTGTGGACTACACAGATCTTAACAAGGCTTGTCCGGCGGATCCTTTTGCTCTCCCCCGCATCGATCAAATTATTGATGCCACGGCAGGATGTGAGCGTTTAAGTTTTTTGGATGCGTACTCTGGATATCATCAGATAAAAATGGCGGTTAAGGACCAGGAGAAGACGGCGTTTATAACTCCCTTTGGAGCCTTCTGCTATGTATCTATGCCTTTTGGGCTCAAGAGTGCCCAGGCTACTTATCAGCGGTGTGTACAGAATTGCTTGCATACGCAGATTGGCCGCAATGTGCATGCTTATGTAGATGACATTGTGGTGAAATCAAGACAAAAGGAGACACTAGTGGAAGATTTGAAGGAGACCTTCGACAACTTGCGCATTTATAAGATGATGCTTAATCCGGCCAAGTGCGTTTTCGGTGTTCCGGCTGGCAAGTTATTGGGGTTCCTGGTATCTAACAGAGGAATTGAGGCTAATCCGGAGAAAATTAAGGCCATCACTTCCTTGGCTAAACCAAAGTGTATCAACGATGTTCAGCGTCTGGCGGGCCGGATTGCGGTGTTGAGCCGGTTCATCAGCCGCCTCGGAGAGAAGGCTATTCCCTTATACCAGATGCTGAGGAAGACAGATAATTTTGTCTGGAGTCCGGCCGCTGACGAAGCATTTGAGGATCTAAAACGGCAATTAGCCAATCCGCCTGTTCTTGCGGCTCCGGTTGACAAGGAACCGTTGTTATTGTATGTAGCAGCCAATGCTCGAGCGGTAAGCGTGGCTATTGTGGTAGAGCGCAAGGAGGCAGGCAAGGAGTATCCGGTTCAACGACCGGTTTATTATATCAGTGAGGTACTCATTGAGTCCAAGCAGAGATATCCGCATTGGCAGAAGCTAGTCTATGGTGTTTTTATGGCCAGCCGGAAACTAAAGCAATATTTCCAAGGACACCCTATCATAGTGGTTAGTTCAGCCCCTTTGGGTGATATCATACAGAACCGGGAGGCAACTGGCCGGATTGCAAAATGGGCCATCGAGCTTGGGCCACATGGACTAAGGTATATACCACGCACAGTAGTGAAGTCACAAGCACTTGTTGATTTCATTAATGATTGGACGGAGTTACAAGCACCAGAGGAGAAGCCGGATCACACATACTGGACTATCCACTTTGACGGATCCAGGCAATTGGAAGGCTCGGGGGCTGGAGTCGTTTTAACTTCCCCACGAGGTGATAAGTTTTGTTACGTTCTCCGTTTAATGTTCCCTTGTACTAATAATGCAGCTGAGTTCGAACCCGAACCAATGTCACGCCATTTGGCCGGCGTACTCGCCAAGAGTCTTTTGGGGACCTGGCCGACTAGCACCATCGCTACGCCTTCGGGGGGCTTGGTTGCGTCTGACCATGGTAATGCCATCTGACCAGCTCCATGAAGCTTTACTTTTGCAAAGAGTTATTGCCTTTGTTGCCACATTTTCACATAGTTGGTATTCGATTTTTGTTGCGTTTTTCAACCCGACGAATATTTTTAACCGGTTTAGCTGTCGGTAACAAACTGACAGGACACGGTTTGGTATCGCACCGCAGTTTTTTCCTCGGTTTACCTTTTTCCGGTTCATCCTTATGGAATAACACGGGGGCTTGTGCTAATTCAGCACACCTATGTGGGAGTTATTGTCTCCCCAGACGGTCATGGTTTTTAAAGGCCTCCGCTTCAAGATTGGCTACGCCAGCTTTATGCCCAGATATGGCAGGTATTTGAATCGCATATTAATTGATTTCGATACACAAAATATATTGATGTTATAAACCGGTCGGGCGGTGTCACCGCCACGAGGTTCAATTTTTGGTTGCAGGAGTATGAATCAAACAAAAGTTTCATCAATGCACGAAGGCATATCCAGCAGCAAGTTTTGACTAGGCTATTACAAGGCAACACAAAGGCCCAAGTGAGATCATTGTTTTGGGTAAATAGCCAACGACAGCTTGTTTAAACCGCTACCGGTTCACGATCGTTCTTCATCCTCCGCCGCTCAAAGATCTTCATCTCTACCCATCGGCCGAAATCCACAGTGGTCCAACGATTCCCATTAACGCTTGGAAAACAGCCTCTTCGTGAATCAAAGACGACGGTTCAAGGTCAGGCGTAAGTATGCTTACGGATTGAGGGATCAAGTTTTCCGTTCAAAGGTTGGGGCGGCACACGCTTGTTCTCGTTTCATTATATTGGGCTTGATAGTGCTCCAAATCGCTTCTTCGCCAATTGACAAGCTAGCGGGCGTATCGCACGGTTTATCGCCCGCAAGTCATCTTCATCAAGTCCGAGCCATCTTCCTTCACACCGATAGCCTTGAGCTGCTTCCACGGATCAAAATCCGCACCCATGCCTTGGCTCGAATCAAGGCGCTGATGGCTCCGGTTCGCAAAGCAGATTTCTTCACCCTTCAATCCGAGAAGGAAGGATGGATAGCCGGTTCGAGTATCTTGAATCGGGACGGCGCTGGATTATTATGCGACATTGTGGTGATAACGCGCTGGGCTCCGTATATAATCGCTCCACTAAAGTATAGACAGCCTTCGCTTTCTTCCGCACGCCATTTCCCAAGTGCCCAACGCGTGTGCTCGCATACGTGATAGTTTTAAACCGAATAATGATGCAGCAGGAAAAGCATATTACACTTATTCGTGGAGTTTATCAAGATGGCTGCGATCATGGAATGTACTTGCCGCTTCACTACCGCCGATCGCCCACCACCGGTTTAAGGGCAGCTTCAGATTTTCGCCCGCTTGAGCAAGTTGGCCTTTTCAAAGGCCTGCATCACCGTTCTTTCTTCATGTTCTCCTTCACCTGCTCATGGGGCCAAGGCAATGGTTAGCTCCTTCTTGGCTTTTTTCTCGCCTCGCCCATTGGTTTTTAAAGTCATCAGAATCGGCAATCGGTCATCCTTGATCTTCACCTCACCGCACATTGGTAGCATGATCAGCAAACAATTCAAGTTCAAGTCTCAACCACACAACACAGTTATATGCTTGACACTTGGGGGCTAATGTACCTTCAATTTTTCTACTGCTAATATATGGCAAAGTCCCAAGTTCAATATGAATATTCAACTCGGCACTTAGGGGCTAATTACCATTTGATTCTACTAAAGTGTTGTCAAGAAATTTTTTGGAGTACCGGTTTAGGTAGGTATCGCTAAACCGGCCCTGGTGGTTATGAGGGAAGATTGCAAAATTTATCACAGAAAATTATCAAGTCCCAGTTTGATCAAAGATTACAAACCGGCCCTTGGGGGCAACAAGGACTACTATACTGGTAATAAGGAAAGGAGTGTTACCTCAAACTTGTCTCTCATTAGTTTCACCAAGCCAGCTTCATAATCACGGCTGCTGTAAAGCCGGTTCAGATATCCGGAATGAAGGTCTTGGGCACTCAAAACGGCATATGTTTCCAGCTCGACAGCCCACTTTCCTTTGTTCAAAGTTGAAGAATCCTCTTTCATAGTATGCCGGGTTAAGGTTGCAGGATTCCCCGGTTCAGTGCGGCCCATACCGGTAATCACAACGTCATCGTCTTTTGACTCGACGGATCGGCTGGGCACGGCTGTTTCAGTAGGGCTGCGAGGCTTTTCAAACTGGACAGTGCTGGCAGGTGGATCAACAGAGATGGAAGGGTTGACAGGCCTCTCTTCAGGAATAACCTCCTCTTGAATCGGAGGGTCGTTTGGAATGTCTTCAGAAGCAACGTTTTCAAGATCCGGTGCCTACTCATGATCTGAGGCGGCAGCCTCTTCAACTGTTTTGTCCAAGCGAGCTTTTTTGCTGGGTTTCGGTTTGGTTCTAAAGAAACAAAGATTCAGGAACAAGGCATACACATTACAGAAGAAATTGAAAGGCATATGGCCGTTTTGACTTACCCGGCGGCTATCTTCAATGGTGGTAGCTGACTGGCTGACGATTCGCCAGAAGATGAATGAGAGGTGACCTGATAATCGGAGTCGGACGGATTAAGAGGTTGACGGAACAAACCCGCTTTGGAATTTAAGACAAGAAAAGGTTGAAACCTCGTGCGGCGCTTCGAGCCGGGTTGTTTGGTAAACCGCAGAGGTAACTACCGTCTGGCTGTGCGGGTTGCGACGAGCTTCATGTTGCTGTGTCTTCATAAGAAGTTTGGGATCCAAGTAAGCAAGAGGGTGAGAAAAGTTAACTTTCCGGTTTGCTCGGCGGAATTTTGGTGAAGGCAAGTTTGTTGAGTCGAAGAAAGAATGGTTACCTCAAAGAACCGCGTTGTCGGGCTTCAAAGGCCATCCTGACAAGCATCATCATCAATAAGACGTGTAAAAAGCAAGCCAAGAGAATCAAGTTCCGGATTAGCCACATCATCGTCAATGGCCGGATCAGACGAAGCAGTAGTTTTTCTCTTGTGGGCGGACTTCTTGACAACTTTTGTTTTGGGCCGATTTGGCCGCCCAGCTTTGTCCGCTTTGTCTTGAGAGAGTTTCTTGCTCCAAAACGGATTATCGCCCTGGATCAGAAATAATTGAGAAATTGGGCATATGAAAGTAACAACGGGTTTGTAGGATGACACAGTCAGTAACTTACCGCAGGTGGCGCGTTGATGGTGTAGTAAGGAGCTAAGCCGGTTTGAGCACAGAGATGCTCCGGTTCATTCAGCATTTTCCTTCATCAATCAGAACTTCATCTTCGCACAGCCCAGATTTGGTGTGTCGGAGTGGGTCATCGACGCTGCCAAGATATCGCACATCAAACCGAACGCCGCTCAAAGGCAGTATGCCCCAAGATAACCAGCAGCGTGCAAGATCAATCCTATCAAACCGTTGGCCATAAAGGCTCAAGCTTGGACAGTTGTGGGGCATATTTGCTTTCTCTTTGGCAGTCAATCTTTGAGGAAAGGGATGAGTATTGCTTAGCCGCCGGGACGTAAAGCCGTAAAGGATTTTCACCTTCAGAGAAGTATCTTTGCAGAGAACCAAGTCGCATTCCACTCTTTGGGGTGAGTGTGGAGTTTCACGTGGGGATAGGTGATCTCTTTCCTCTTCTGGATAGCCATACCGCCTAATTCTGTATTCGGGCCATCAGTGAATTCAGTGCGACGGTTTAGGTGGAAGAGATCTCTGAACAGTTCAACAGAAGGTTCCTCTTGCAGATATGCTTCGGACAGCACTTGAAAGTGGCACAGGTTAGTAACGGAGTTGGGACCAATGTCTTGGGGACGGAGCTGAAAATTGGCCATCACGTCCCGGTAAAATTTTGACCCGGGCGGTTTGAAGCCCCGGGCCAGATGATCCGCGAAAACTACAACTTCCCCTTCCTGAGGTGTAGGAGGACATTCCTCTCCGGGAACCCTCCAATGGATTGTGTTTTGATCATCTAAAGCGCCAATCGATACCAGTTCATTCAACTATGTCTCGGAGACGCGGGAAGGAACCCAGTTGCATTCGTACACCTGTTTGGCCATGATAAAATCTACAAGGAGAAGGATCCGGTTTAAGAAAAGTTCTTATTACAGAATGATTGATTCAAGTTATGATAAATCGGAGGCGATCTCTATAAATCAGTTCATTATGATATGATGTCAGATGTGTTCTGGCGGTTCAACAAGGGGACTAATGGCATACCTACGCCGGTTTAGCAGCTTTTATTATGGAGGGTTAAACCGCCTAATTTTGGCCTCGGAGATAATTGAGGTCATGGACAGAAACAGGTTTCACAAAGTTTCATGTTTACTACGGATCAAACGCGGGTTTTCAGAAAACAGGAAATGCGCCGCGGAAGTAAAGAAGAAACGGAAGTGGACCATAAGGCGTATGTATATATGCAGAAGATCTATGGGATTAAGATGAGAAAGTACAATGGATACGCAGGAGGCGCCATTGGTACAGTAACAAGATTCATAGCATGGTTCAAGACTAAAAAGATGAAAACGCACGAAGAACATGGTGTGAAGGCTCGAACCCTAGAAACAGATCTAAATGCAGAAACAGATTGAAGAAGAGGAAGAAGCTTACCGGGAACAGAGGAGATGCGGAGAAAGGCCGCAGTGTTCTGGTACGTCCAGGTTGATGCAGCGGCCTAGGATGAAGCAGAAGCTGATGACGATGGCGGAGATCCAAGGGTAGCGGCGCGAGGAAGACGAAGAGGAAGCGAAGGGAGGAAGAAGAATGACCCTTCGGTCCTATTTATAAGGCAGTAAAGCTAGGTCAAGCGCGTGAATCCAGGGGCTGCTATTAAAGAAGGCATTATAAAGGATAAACTTCAAGATGACGTCATGCCGGTTTACAATGACTAGAAGCAACGATGTCATGCCGGTTTACAGTATCAGATGCAACGACGACGTGGCGGTTTGCTGAGCAAAAGAAGATATCCAAGATACAGGCTTTGTGAAGAATTGACATGAACCAGTTCAAATCAATTTGGGGCCTAATGTTGGGGATATTACCACTAGATGTAAACCGGCCAGCTTGGGCCGGGTTAGCTCCATTAGTGGTATAATCAGAGAAAGGCCCAAGGCCTATAGTCGGTTTAGAGTTTGTAGCCGTAAACCGGCCTGATGTATGACTTGTATTGTAAGTTAGGAATAGAGAGATACCAACCGAGATACGAGTATGAACCGGTTGGGACTCTACGAACCGACGGGCGTCACTCGTGTATATAAGGGGACGACCCGGCGGCGGTTCAAGGGACAACCACAATTCGAGCCTAGGCGAAGCTTGTTTGCTCCCTAGCCATCGAAACTACATCAATTCCACCACAACTAGACGTAGGCTTTTACCTTCATCGAAGGGGCCGAACTAGTATAAAACCCTCGTGTCTTTGTGTCCGCTTTAACCCCTACAAGTAAACCCGTAGCGATGGCTCCACGACTAAGTCCTTATGCTAGGACATCTGCCGTGACAAATCCATGACAGGGGCCGTCCGAAGACGTGCCCTCACTGCAGGGCCGGATTCAAGACCTCCAAGCGAGGGAGATCAATTTGGTCGTGGTGATGCAGGTAATGCTAACCAGGCGTCTCCTGCCCTGCAAACGCCGTCCTCTCCGTCTGTGGGAATTCAACCCGGAGGGACCTCGAATTCTCCAACACTTCATGGGCGCAACACCCGTGGAGATGTACAGGTTGTTCTTCGGACCGCAGGTGGCGTGTCCGGAATTGACCGAGGACGCAGGCCTAAGCCGCAATCGCCCGGATACTCGTAAATAGCTCAGAGTCCGGACGATTTATTTATCTACTTTTCTAGGGTTCGCCTCCTGACCCACAACTTTTCACAGGAGTGGGTGGCGCGATCGAAGCTGATAAGGTGTCCGGCTCCCCTCCCAGAGACCGCACTGGAGCCCGTGCTGGTCAGAATGTTGGAGGTCGTGCCCATAAAAGGGGGCGATGGGAAAGATAAAGGAGCTATTACTTCGCCCAAAGGGGCGTCTGAAGAGGGGGGAATCAAAAACTCCTCCTTCCAGGGGGAGAAGAGGACCACCTCCGAAGATCCGGAGGCCAAAGCCCCTAAATGAGGGAAGAGATCTTCACCGGGGGGTCCGGCGTCCGGGGGGAATCCGGATGTACAATCATCACCAAAGGATCAGCCCTCCAACGAGCCGTGAGTATGAAAAGGGGAGTTAATTAGTAGGAAAATACCTCCATTTGTGCTTCTGTGGGTGACCAAAATTTTTATCTTGCAGTTCGGATTTGCAGCCCTTGCAGATGAGTTCGTCTTCGGGGGACCTTCTTCCGGAGATGATGGAGAGCGAAACGCCCCCGTCTGCTGCGTCGTCAGATAGGGCAGACGAGCCTGAAGTATCGTCACGGAGGGTGTCCCCAAGTCCGAGGGGTCGGGAGTTCGCGCCCGCCAGTGTCCGCCGAGAATCAAGAATCTGGTGGAGAGGGCGTCCATCTCAGAAGATCACCGTGCATTGATGCGTATGGTGATTGGAAGGATTTCGTCCGCCGAGGGCGGATTCCGTGATGCCACTACGAGTTTGCTGGCGGGATTTGAGGTACGCGAAAATGGCGCACCTGTTTTATTTGCTGTTCTGCACATAAAAGTGTGCCCTGTATAGGTAGTAGCCCCTGAGACTCGGTAGGTTGTCGAAAGCGACAGCGTGCCGAGGATCGAAATCGCAAGTAATGAATGTTGCCGTTCCTATGTAGGTGGCGGATAGTCCGAGGGCTAGCCGGACTAGTGGGGTTGCCGAGTTAATGCGGCAACTTGACGTGGCGGATGCTGACATCGCACTTGTCAACCGGCGACTTGACGAGTCGCAAGGTAAATGAGTTCTCCACGCCGCTTATTAAGGGGTCAAAGCCCTCCTCCGATAAATTAAATGCTGTTATACAGACGGTGCTGCTGCTGTGGAGGGCCTTCGGGCCGAACTTGCTCGAGCTAAGGAGCAAGCCCGAAGGAGTGATGCGGCTGCCTCGAGGGCGGCCGAGGAGTTGAAAGCCGAAAGGGCTGCCCACTGCCTAAGCAGGGAAGAGGTGGCCGAATTGGCCGTGAAAGTAAAAGATGCTGCCGACCGCAATGAGGCTCTTGAAAAGGAGCGCTTATCGGAGCATGAAGACCTGAGGAAGGCCACCGCCGAGGCCAAGGATGCCCGCTCTGCAATGCGGGCCATGAAGGAGGAGCTGCGCCAGGCCGGAGATATCGTGCTCGCAAGCCTTTTTTCGCTGCGCCGCCGGTTTATGGATCAAAAGTATGCTCAATTTGATCGGTGTGGAATCCGCGGATCCGTGATATGGACTTAGCGGCAAGTGCGGCCGATGCCGCTGAGCACTTCCGAGCCGGAAGGATCACAAGACGGAAGAGCTATTTTGGTCTCAATTCCATAGTCCGGATCGCCACTTCGCTGACCGACCGTTGGCGAATGGGCCGAGCTAAATAGATTATCCGGACTTGCCATGACCGACATCGTGGCTCATTTCTCGCCGAGAGGCCCAAGGCGACGAGCTACTTCGCCATCGCAGCAATTCCTTGAGCGGTGCCGCATATCAAGGAGATGAAGCGGTCGGCTCGCATCGGCGCGCAGCGGATGGCTCTTGCCCGCGTGAAGGCGCATTGACGAGATGGATGCCACCGCTGTTGCTGCCCAGGTTCGATGAAAGCCGCCCCGCCGAGCACTATTTCGGGAAGTTATGCGTGGTGCTCGTGGTAATAGAGTCGCAGGTTTCGAAAATGTCACGCTCAAATGAACGCTTTTAGCTTGTCGAACGATGATTATGCTATAACTGCTTTTTATACTTGTGCGCCCCAAGTAGTAAAAACTTCTCCTAGGAGGCCGCTTACGATACATTTGTATAACCCGAAGATTGCGCTTCTTGAGCCCCCACGCACAAGGTGCGGGGGTGTTTGCAAAAATAGTGCATGTTCACAGTTAATCCGACGTCTCGGTCCTGTTTAGGAGGTGGTAGCGTAGCAAACGAGGCAATCAGGACTATAATGCTTTATCACTTTCACTTAGCCAGTGGAGTTCGAGGGTGGGGCTACGATATAGCCCCTGGGGGCACTGCACTTTTCCGATTTCGGGGCGCGTGTGTGCCTGACCGGCAAACGGTCCTTCGTCAAAGTGGGGAATTCTAAACATTCCGGTAGTCGATCGAGTGGTTGACCAGTCTCTCGCTGTATCATTACAGTTAGTTTTCGCTTTCATCGAGGTGCTCGCCCACTGAACTGGGGCACAATCGCAGAGTTCTCCGGTGCCGCGTTAGCCGATGACACGGAACGTAAGGCAACAAAACACAGGAGCCGGGCAAACCCAACATTTGACCAAAGACATGATTTGGAGCTGATGCATATAATGCCTAATCTCGAGACGCCAACACTCCCTAAGGTGTTCGGTCTTTATGATAATGGGCAGAATAATGCCCTAAGCCCCTAGTGTCCAAGCACGGCATGGTCCTCCGACGCGCCGATGCCTAAAACGTCAGCTCGCTTTGGTTATAGGAAGAAACCAAGGAGAATAACAACAAGAGACAAGAAAAAGGTTTACGCAGGTCTTAATCAAAAGAATCTCGCGAACGGGTCCCTATCGCACGCTGCGCTACCAGGTTCCGCGCAGCCGTTATCCCGGCGGGTATGCATGTTGTTCATCTCAGAAAAGAGAGGAACGCTTAGTTTGAAAACAATTCGTGCAAAAAAGGTATGTGTGAAAAAATATGAATAAGCAAGTCGGGTTTGAATGAACCCGCTGTTGTTTAGCGCCGCAGCCCTTGTGAAGGGGTGTGCGGCTAGGGAGCCCTAGTTCATCGATGCCGGACTCGTTTATCCGAGTCCGGGTCTTTGGGTGACCCTCGATCGAGATGATGCCACGCCACCGGGCATCTTGAGTGTAAGAGACGCGTAATGTGGTAAGGCGTTGAAGCGGACAAAAGCCTTTCGCCCCAAGAGTGCTTGATATCCACTTTTAAATGGGACGATATGAAAAATTAGTTTTTCGTGCGAAAGTTGTTCGGTGATCCGAACACGACTTCTAGTAATAGGGACTGTGCACTTGGCGTAGGGGCCGCGCCACTCCTTTGAAGGAAGTGCGGCTGTGTTTAATTTTGGTAGGGTCTATCCCCATCTTGCGGATTGTGTTTGAATACAGCAGGTTTAAGTCGCTGCCTCCGCCCATTAGGACTTTAGTAAATTGTAATCCTCAATTATGGGATTCAATATCGTGGCAGTCCGCCCCGCTGCTTTAACGCTTCGAATAGTCGGTGGTCGAAAGTGATTGGTTTTGATATCCAATCTCTATGGTCTGCTTGGTTGGACCGTGCGAGGCTCTTTTAGGAAGTGCCGCACTATTTTTCTCAGATATCACATGAAGTGAGTTCACCGCTTTGACCTCTTGTGGGAAAGTCTTTTGTTTTCCGGTGCTCTCTTGGTGGGGTTTATCGCTTCGCTGACGGTCGAGCCCCTTGTGTTCGGCGTTTAGTCGGTGGATCGTTTGAAAACCCAACAGTCTCGATGGGTATGGTTTGCGTGCCTTCCGGGTAGTCTTGTGGATTTGACAGATCCGACCCAAAATCTTGTTTGTTGGTCACTCATCGCCGCCATCCTTAAGAGGCGGTGTTTTGTTGTTTGGCCGTGAGCTTTTGAATCCGGCGTTGATCGCCGTGCTTTTGGGCTTTTCTCTTGATTCCGCGCCGCTCTTTTTCGCGCCGTGATTTTCCGTTTCCATCTCTTATCTCAGATGTACTTGGGTCGCTGGTGCTGCATCTTGCTAGCCAGCTATCCTCTCCCGCGCAGAAGCGGGTCATGAGGCTTGTTAGCGTGGACATTGTCCTTGGTTTCTCTTGGCCGAGGTGTCTGGTGAGCCATTCGTCTCGGACGTTGTGTTTAAAAGCTGCTAAGGCTTCGGCGTCCGGACAGTCGACTATTTGGTTAGTGAGGAACCTGTTCCAGAATTTGTGCGCTGACTCTCCGGGCTTTTGAGTTATATGACTTAGATCATCTGCATCCGGAGGGCGGACATAAGTCCCTTGAAAATTTGCTCTAAACGCATCCTCGAGCTCTTCCCAACTTCCCATGGTGGTTTCTGGGAGGCCTTTAAGCCAATGACGGACTGACCCTTTGAGCTTGAGGGGTAGGTATTTTATGGCGTGGAGATCATCTCCTCTGGCCATGTGTATATGTAGTATATAATCTTCGATCCGCATCTGTGGTCTGTTGTTCCATCGTGAGGCCTCTATGTTTATTGGTTTAAATCCTGCTTGGAATTCATGGTCCAGACCTCATTGGTGAAACAGTGGGTGTGGCGCCCTGATTTGGGTGTGCCGCTATCTTTGGATACTTGACGTGTTGCCTTGCTTCTCGGGCCTTCTTCTTTGGCCCATAGATGGACTGGCTGGGCCATCTGTCCTTCCAAGTTCATTGGTTGGTTTATGTGTGGCGCCGCTTTGAATTTGGCTCGTCATCCGCCGCCTATCCAACCGGCAGCCTCTTTATTTTTTTTTGTGGGGGCTCTATGGACTCGCTCGTCAATTCATGTAGCAGCTTGCGCTTCGGGTAGCTCTTTGATTGGTGGCCATTGCCGTATTTATCCGCGGTTTTGAGTACTTTGTTCCACCTCATTCTGAGTGTGTCTTCCGCTGTTTTGAGCTTCCGTTTTTCCTTCTTCAAGCTTCTTGCAGTACTGACGAGTCTTTTCCGAAGGTTTTTACCTTCCGGCGGCGTGTCCGGCGTGAGATTGTCCGAATCATTTTCGCTGGGCCTGGACTGATTATCTGACTCATCCTGTTCGGACGGTTGCTTATCTGCATGCTCGTCGTCCAGTTTTGTGCCCTGCTGTAATGCGGGGTCCTTAGGAGCGTTGTTGTTGTCGAGGCGGGGCTTAGGGCGGCGTCTGCGCCGCCGTTTGGTTGTTTATCGGCGGGTTATCTCGCCGCGCCCGTTGGTCCTCGTTATCGCTCTCTTTTGGGGTATCCACCATGTATATGTCGTATGACGAGGTGGTCCTCGTGTGCCCTATAGGCGCTGTTTCTTGTTCGTCTCCGGTGTCGTTGTCTATACCGTCGATGTCTTCGGAGCCGTAGTCTAGCATGTCGGTTAGATCGTCGACAGTGGCTATGAAGTGGGTGGTGGGTGGGCTCTGAATTTCTTCTTGTCCGCATCCCAACCATCCTGGCCATAGTCCGGCCAGGACTCTCCTGATAACGAGAGATGCTTTAGTGAATTTAGAATGTCGCCAAAGGGCGAGTGTTGGAAGATGTCCGCGGCGGTGAATTCCATGACTGGCGCCCAATCCGAATCGATTGGTAGGGGCGTGGGAGGTTCGAGTCCGCAAGGAGTCCGCACCTCGGAATCACGAAGTTTTGCGAGGACAAGATCGATGTTCGCCCATCGCCGTGGAAGTTGAAGCCCCGAGGCGGTGTCCATCCACCGATCCTCTATCTGGCAACCGCCCGGACTAATGGCCGGAGTGGATTTGTGCGCCACCAAGTTCTTGCTCGGCGGCAGAGCTAGATCATGCCCATCGCAATAAAGGCGGGCGCGCTGGTGTGGCTCGAGTCCGTCAAGATCAAGTCCCCGCGACATCGGCCGTGAAGTTTAGGCTTCGAATCGACCGACGCCCAGGGGCGTAGCTTCGATCTGCTCGCACGACCAAGCAAATTAGCCCGCGAGGCGGCCGCCGAATCTGAAGATCTGTCCGGGAGAAAAGTCTCACCGACAGCGTCATTGGTTACAGATGCCATCAAGTTTATCGGTGACGACTACGGAGGAACTCTCAATGAAAGCACCAATGTCGATGTCGAACCGGCGGATCTCGGTAGGGGGTCCCGAATGTGCGTCTAGGAGGATGGTAACAGAGACGAGGGACACGATGTTTTACCTGTGTTCGGGTCCTCTCGATGGAGGTAAAACCCTCACGCCCTGCTTGATTAATATTGATGATATGGGTAGTACAAGAGTGGATCTACCACGAGATCAAGGAGGCTAAACCCTAAAGCTAGCCTATGGTATGATTGTTGTAATGTATGTTGTCCTATAGACTAAAGCCCTCTGGTTTATATAGACACCGGAGGAGGCTAGGGTTACACAGAGTCGGTTACAATGGTAGGAGATCTACATATCCGTATCGCCAAGCTTGCCCTCCACGCCAAGGAAAGTCCCATCCGGACACGGGACGGAGTCTTCAATCTTGTATCTTCGTAGTCTTGGAGTCCGGCGGACGATGATAGTCCGGCTGTCCGGACACCCCCTAGTCCAGGACTCCCTCACTCCTCTTGCCTTGATATGGGTGATGTTACTCATACTAGTAGTAACTATCTATATTACCACATGCCTCTCTTTTTTCATTTATTGGTTGCCACATCATCTATTTTATCTAGATATGTGTGATGTTACTACCTATATTACTCCCACGGTAGGTAGTCTTAACTATCGCAATAAGTAATCTGTTAATTAACTGTTATAATTGACTTGCGTACCTGGTTGGCGACGGACTTACGGGAATGGGTCCATTGGCGGTACCGGAGAGACGTTCAGGATGTGTACCTCGCGGGAGTGGAGCAGCATGTCAACCGACCCGACGGTGCTGGCGGTGACGGCGAATCTGACCGTGCCATTTCAGGTCGCGCTATGGCCGCCAGAGCGGTCGGCAGTGATGCACAGCAGGCAGCGCGAGTAACCGGACAGGGAGACTACGATGTAGCTATCAGAGCGATCGGCGGTGATGCCCTGCGGCGAGCGCGGGTCACTGGACAACGAGACGACGGCGTACTGCCGGAGCGGTCGGTGGTGACGTGCTATAGCGAGCGCGCGTCACCGGACAACGAGATGATGGCGTAGACCTCCATGGCTTGCGAGGTTGGGCGAGGAACCCGTTCGTGTGACGAAATTTCGTCTGAGTGAAACTCGCCGGAGGCGGGCGCGGTGCAGAGGAGACCTGCTTGCCATCGCCGTCGGAGCCGAGGAGGATCTTGAGGAGGGTGACGGTGGCGTGCTGCAGTGCAGCGCCGACGTGGAGTCACTTGGGCTGAGCGTCTGCAGGGACATCCATTGTCGTGGTGCTTCCTCTTAAGCTTGCGTTGGTTTTCCGTTGAAGAGGAAAGGGTGATGCAGCAAAGTAGCGTAAGTATTTCCATCAGTTTTGAGAACCAAGGTATCATCCAGTAGGAGACGACGCACAAGTCACCGAATAACTGCACAAAGAATCAAGAACTTGCAACCAACGCGATAAAGGGGTTGTCCATCCCTTCACGGTCACTTGCAAAAATGAGATCTGATAGAGATAATAACGTACATATTTTTGGTATTTTTGATGTATAGATTGGAAAGTAAAGATTGCAAAATAGTAGATCGGAAAATAGCAAGATGTAAACGAGATTCAATAATATGGAAAACAGACCCGGGGCCATAGGTTTTACTAGTGGCTTCTCTCGAGATAGCATATACTACGGTGGGTGAACAAATTACTGTTGAGCAATTGATAGAAAAGTGCTTAATTATGATGATATCCAAGGCAATGATCGTGAACATAGGCATCACATCCGTGTCAAGTAGACCGACTCCTGCCTGCATCTACTACTATTACTCCACACATCGACCGCTATCCAACATGCATCTAGAGTATTAAGTTCATAAAGAACGGAGTAACGCATTAAGCAAGATGACATGATGTAGAGGGATAAACTCAAGCAATATGATATAAACCCCATCTTTTTATACTCAATGGCAACAATACAATACGTGCCTTGCTGCCCCTATTATCACTGGGAAAGGACACCGCAAGATTGAACCCAAAGCTGAGCACTTCTCTCATGGCAAGAAAGATTAATCTAGTAGGCCAAACTAAACGGATAATTCGAAGAGACTTGCAAAGATATCAAATTGTGCATATAAGAATTCAGAGAAGAACAAAATAATATTCATAGATAATCTTGATCATAAATCCACAATTCATCGGATCTCGGCAAACACACCGCAAAAGTATATTACATCGAAATGATCTCCAAGAACATCGAGGAGAACTTTGTATTGAGAATCAAAGAGAGAGAGAGAGAAAAAGCCATCTAGCTAATAACTATGGACCCGAAGGTGTATGGTAAACTACTCGCGCTTCATCAGAGAGGTAATGGTGTTGATGTAGAAGCCCTCCGTGATCGAATCCCCCTCCGGCATATCGCAGGAAAAGGCCCCAAGATGGGATCTCATGGGTACAGAAGGTTGCGGCGGTGGAAAAGTGGTTTCGTGGCTCCCCCCGATGTTTTTAGGGTATAAGAGTATATATAGGCAAAAGAACTAGGTTGGTGGAGCTATGAGGGGCCCACGAGGGTGGGGGCGCGCCTACCTGCCTGGGTGCGCCCTCCTGCCTCGTGACCTCCTTGTTACGTCTCCAACTTCATCTCCAAGTCCTCTGGTTTGCTTTCGGTCCAAGAAAGATCATCGCGAAGGTTTCATTCCGTTTGGTATTCCTTTTCTGCAAAACTCTAAAATAGGCAAAAATAAACAGAAACTGGCACTAGGCCTTCGGTTAATAGGTTAGTCCCAAAAATAATATAAAAGAGCATATTAAAGCCCATTAAACATCCAACACAGATAATATAATAGCGTGGAACAATAAAAAATTATAGATACGTTGGAGACGTATCAAGCATCCTCAAGCTTAATTCCTGCTCGTCCTCGAGTAGATAAATGATAAAAACAGAATTTTTGATGTGGAATGCTACCTAACATATTTATCAATGTAATTTTCTTTACCGTGGCATGAATGTTCAGATCCAAAAGATTCAAGACAAAAGTTTAATATCGACATAAAAGAATAATACTTCAAGCATACTAACAAAGCAATCATGTCTTCTAAAAATAACATGGCCAAAGAAAGCTATCCCTACGAAATCATATAGTCTGGTTATGCTCTATCTTCATCACACAAAGTATGTAATCATGCACAACACTGATGACAAGCCAAGCAATTGTTTCATAATTTTGATGTTCTCAAACTTTTTCAATCTTCACGCAATACATGAGCGTGAGCCATGGACATAACACTATAGGTGGAATAAAATGGTGGTTGTGGAGAAGACAAAAAGGAGAAGATAGTCTCACATCAACTAGGCGTATCAACGGGCTATTGAGATGCCCATCAATAGATATCAATGTGAGTAAGTAGGGATTGCCATGCAACTGATGCACTAGAGTTATAAGTGTATGAAAGCTCAACAAAAGGAAACTAAGTGGGTGTGCATCCAACTTGCTTGCTCACGAAGACCTAGAGCACTTTGAGGAAGCCCATCATTGGAATATAGAAGCCAAGTTCTATAATGAAAAATTCCCACTAGTATATGAAAATGACAACATAGGAGACTCTCTATCATGAAGATAATGGTGCTACTTTGAAGCACTAGTGTGGTAAAAGGATAGTAGCATTTCCCCTTCTCCCTTTGTCTCTCATTTTTTCTATTTTTATTTGGGCCTTTTCTCTTTTTTATGGCCTATTTTTTTCGTTCGGAGTCTCATCCCGACTTGTGGGGGAATCATAGTCTCCATCATCTTTTCCTCACTGGGCAATGCTCTAATACTGAAGATCATCACACTTTTATTTACTTACAACTCGATACTTAGAACAAAATATGACTCTATATGAATGCCTCGGCGGTGTACCGGGATGTGCAATGATTCATGAGTGACATGTATGAAAATTATGAACGATGGCTTTGCCACAAATACGATGTCAACTACATGATCATGCAAAGCAATATGACAATGATGGAGCCTGTCATAATAAACAGAACGATGGAAAGTTGCATGGCAATATATCTCGAAATGGCTATGGAAATGCCATAATAGGTAGGTATGGTGGCTTTTTTGAGGAAGGTATATGGTGGGTGTATGGTACCGGTGAAAGTTGCGCGGTAGTAGAGAGGCTAGCAATGGTGGAAGGGTGAGAGTGCGTATAATCCATGGATCGTCATTAGTCATAAAGAACTCACATACTTATTGCAAAAATCTATTAGTTATAAAAATGAAATACTACGCGCATGCTCCTAGGGGGATAGATTGGTAGGAAAAGACCATCGCTCGTCCCCGACCGCCACTCATAAGGGAGACAATCAATAAATAAATCATGCTCCAACTTCATCACATAACGGTTCACCATACGTGCATGCTACGGGAATCACAAACTTTAACACAAGTATCTCTCAAATTCACAACTAATCTACTATCATGACTCTAATATCATCATCTTCATATCTCAAAACAATCATAAAGAATCAAACTTCTCATAGTATTCAATGCACTTTATATGAAAGTTTTTATTATACCTATCTTGGATGCCCATCATATTAGGAATAATTTTATTACCAAACCAAATTACCATTCTGTTCTAAAAGACTCTCAAAATAATATAAGTGAAGCATGAGAGATCAACAATTTCTATAAATAAAACCACCACCGTGCTCTAAAAAGATATAAGTGAAGCACTAGAGCAATATTGTCTAGCTCAAAAGATATAAGTGAAGCCATAGAGTATTCTAACAAATCACGATTCATGTGTGTCTCTCCCAAAAGGTGTGTACAGCAAGGATGATTGTGGTAAACTAAAAAGAAAAGACTCAAATCATACAAGACGCTCCAAGCAAAACACATATCATGTGGTGAATAAAAATATAGCCTCAAGTAAAGTTACCGATAGACAAAGATGAAAGAGGGGATGCCTTCCGGGGAATCCCCAAGCTTAGGCTTTTGTTTTCCTTGAATTTTACCTTGGGGTGCCTTGGGAATCCCCAATCTTGGCTCTTTCCACTCCTTATTCCGAAATCCATCAAATCCCTACCCAAAACTTGAAAACTTCACAACACAAAACTTCAACAGAAAATCTCATGAGCTCCGTTAGTATAAGAAAATAAACCACCACTTTAAGGTACTGTAATGAACTAATTATTTGTTTATATTGGTTTTAAACCTAATGTATTCCAACTTCTCTATGGTTCATACCCCCTGATACTACTCATAGATTCATCAAAATAAGCAAACGACACACGAAAAACAGAATCTGTCGAAAACAGAAAAGTCTGTAGCAATCTGTAACTTTCGAATACTTCTGTAACTCAAACAATTTAGAAATAAATTGTTGGACGTGAGGAATTTGTCTATTAATCTTCTGCAAAAAGAATCAACCTAAAAGCACTCTTCTATAAACAATTACAGCTATTCTCGTGAGCGCAAAAGTTTCTGTTTTTTTACAGCAAGATCGCAAAGACTTCACCCAAGTCTTCCCAAAGGCTCTACTTCGCATAAACACTAATTAAAACATAAAACCACATATAACCAGAGGCTATATGGATTATTTATTACTAAACAAAAAGCAAAAATTAAAGAACAAAAAATAAAATTGGGTTGCCTCCCAACAAGCGCTATCGTTTAACGCCCCTAGCTAGGCATAAAAACACGAATAGATCTAGGTATTGCCATCTTTGGTATGCAATCCATTAGTGGTTCTCATACAGATTCATAAGGCAATTTAATTTTATTCCTAGCAAAGTGTTCCATGCCCTTCCTTAACGGAAATTGAAATCTAATGTTTCCTTCTTTCATCTCAATAATTGCACCAATCGTTCTAAAGAAAGGCCTACCAAGAATAATAGGACATGCAGAATTGCAATCTATATCAAGAACAATGAAATCTTTGGGCACATAATTCTTATTTGCAGCAATAACAACATCATTAATCCTCCCCATAGATTTCTTAATGGTGGAATCTGCAAGATGCAAATTTAAAGAACAATCATCAAATTTACGAAAACCTAGCACATCACCCAAAGTTTTTGGAATCGTGGAAACACTAGCACCCAAATCACACAAAGCATAGCATTCATAATATTTAATCTTAATCTTAATAGTAGGTTCCTACTCATCATAAAGTTTTCAAGGGATAGAAACTTCTAGTTCAAGCTTTTCTTCAAAAGATTGCATCAAAGCATCACCGATATGTTTAGTGAAAGCTTTATTTTGATTATAAGCATGAGGAGAATTTAAATTAGATTGCAACAAGGAAATGCAATCTATTAAAGAACAATTATAATAATTAAATTCCTTGAAATCCAAAATAGTTGGTGCATTGCTACTTAAAGTTTTGACCTCTTCAATCCCACTTTTATCAATTTTTGCATCTAGATCTAAAAACTCCAAATCATTGGGACGCCTTTTAACTAAAGTTGACTCATATCCAGTCCCATATTTATCAATATTCATATTGGAAAACAAAGATTTAATAGGAGTCACATCAATCACTTTTAGATCTTCATCATTATTATCATGAAAACTAGAAGAACACGCTTTGACAAACAAATCTTTTTTAGCACGCATCTTAGTGGTCCTTCCTTTGCACTCATCAATGGAAATTCTCATGGCTTTGAGATACTCATTGATATCATGCTTAGGTGGAATAGATCTAAGTTTCAAAGAATCAATATCAAGAGAAATTCTATCCACGTTCCTAGCCAACTCATCAATCTTAAGCAATTTTTCTTCAATCAAAGCATTGCAATTCTTTTGCGAACTCATAAATTCTTTAACACCATTCTCAAAATCAGAGGGCATCTTATTAAAATTTCCATAAGAGTTGTTGTAGGAATTACCATAATTATTAGAGGAATTACTAGGAAACGGAAATTACCTCTATACGTGTTTTTACCAAAATTGTTCCTACCAACAAAATTCACATCCAAAGATTCATTATTATTCTCAATCAAAGTGGACAAAGGCATATCATTAGGATCAGAAGAAACACTTTTATTAGAAATAATTTCATAAGTTGATCCATCTTTCCACTCAAAATATTAATCTCTTCAATCGCATGAACTTTTTTACTAGTGGATCTTTCAGTGTGCCATTGAGAATAATTAACCATAATATTATCTAGGAGCTTAGTAGCTTCTCCTAAAGTGATTTCCATAAAAGTGCCTCCTGCAGCCGAATCTAAAAGATTTCTAGAAGCAAAATTCAATCCGGCATATTTTTTTGTATAATCATCCACTAATTCAAACCATGCGTAGGGCAATTACATATTATGAATTTCATCGTCTCCCAAGCTTGTGCAACATGCTCATGATCAAGTTGCTTAAAATTCATAATATCGTTCCTAAGGGAGATATCTTAGCGGGAGGAAAGTACTTAGAGATAAAAGCATCCTTGCACTTATTCCATGAATCAATACTATTTCTAGTCAAAGATGAGAACCAAGTTTTAGCACGATCTCTGAGTGAAAACGGAAATAGCTTCAATTTAACAATATCATTATCCACATCTTTCTTCTTTTGCATATCACACAAATCGATGAAGTTGTTTAGATGGGATGCGGCATTTTCACTAGCAAGGCCAAACAATTGATCTTTCATAACAAGATTCAACAAAGTGACATTAATTTCACAAGAGTCAACATTGGTAGTTGGAGCAATCGTAGTGCTAATAGAATCATTGTTGTTGGAGTTGGAAAAGTCACACAATTTAGTATTATCTCGAGCCGTCGTGACAAGCAATCAATCCAACACACAAGGACACAAGAAGCAAGCGAAAAGAGACGAACGGAAGAGGGGCGAAGAAAAGGCAAAGGTTTTCGAAAATCGTTTTAGAAGTGGGGGAGAGGAAAACGAGAGGAGAATGGCGAATAATGTAATGCAAGGGAGAAGAGTTTATGATGGATACTTGGTATGGCTTGACTTGACGAAGATCTCCCCGGCAACAGCGCCAGAAATCCTTATTGCTACCTCTTGATCTTGCGTTGGTTTTCCCTTGAAGAGGAAAGGGTGATGCAGCATAGTAGCGTAAGTATTTCTCTCAGTTTTGAGAACCAAGGTATCAATCTAGTAGGAGACGATGCACAAGTCACCAAATACCTGCACAAACAATCAAGAACTTTCAACCAACACGATAAAGGGGTTGTCAATCCCTTCATGATCACTCACAAAAGTGAGATCCGATAGAGATAATAAAGTAAATATTTTTGGTATTTTTGATGTATAGATTGGAAAGTAAAGATTGCAAAATAGTAGATCAGAAACTAGCAAGATGTAAATGGGATTCAATAATATGGAAAAGAGACCCGGGGGCCATAGGTTTCACTAGTGGCTTCTCTCGAGATAGCATATATTACGGTGGGTGAACAAATTACTGCCGAGCAATTGATAGAAAAGCGCATAATTATGATGACATGTAAGGCAATGATCATGAACATAGGCATCACGTCCGTGTCAAGTAGACCGACTCCTGCCTGCATCTACTACTATTACTCCACACATCGACCGCTATCTAGCATGCATCTAGAGTATTAAGTTCATAAAGAATGGAGTAACGCGTTAAGCAAGATGACATGATGTAGAGGGATAAACTCAAGCAATATGATATAAGCCCCATCTTTTTATCCTTGATGGCAACAATACAATACGTGCCTTGCTGCCCCTACTATCACTGGGAAAGAACATAGCAAGATTGAACCCAAAGCTAAGCACTTCTCTCATGGCAAGAAAGATCAATCTAGTAGGCCAAACTAAACCGATAATTCGAAGATACTTTCAAAGATATCAAATCATGCATATAAGAATTCAGAGAAGAACCAAATAATATTCATAGATAATCTTGATCATTAATTCACAATTCATTGGATCTCGGCAAACACACAGCAAAAGAATATTACATCAAAATGATCTCCAAGAACATCGAGGAGAACTTTGTATTGAGAATCAAAGAGAGAGAAGAAGCCATCTAGCTAATAACTATGGACTTGAAGGTCTGTGGTAAACTACTCACGCTTCATCGGAGAGGTAATGGTGTTGATGTAGAAGCCCTCCGTGATCGAATCCCCCTCCGGCATATTCCAGGAAAAGGCCCCAAGATGGGATCTCATGGGTACAGAAGGTTGCGGTGGTGGAAAAGTGGTTTCGTGGCCCCCCCGATGTTTTTAGGGTATAAGAGTATATATAGGGGAAGGAACTAGGTCGGTGGAGCTACAAGGGGCCCACGAGGGTGGGGGCGTGCCTACCCCCTGGGCGTGCCCTCCTGCCTCGTGGCCTACTCGTTACGCCTCTAACTTCATATCCAAGTCTTCTGGTTTGCTTTTGGTCCAAGAAAGATCACCGCGAAGGTCTCATTCTGTTTGGACTCCGTTTGGTATTCCTTTTCTGCAAAACTCTAAAATAGGCAAAAAAACAGAAACTGGCACTAGGCCTTCGGTTAATAGGTTAGTCCCAAAAAAATATAAAAGAGCATATTAAAGCCCCTTAAACATCCAACGCAGATAATATAATAGCGTGGAACAATCAAAAATTATAGATACGTTGGAGACGTATCAAGCATCCCCAAGCTTAATTCTTGCTCGTCCTCGAGTAGATAAATGATAAAAACAGAATTTTTGATGTGGAATGCTACCTAACATATTTATCAATGTAAATTTCTTTATTGTGGCATGAATGTTCAGATCCGAAAGATTCAAGACAAAAGTTTAATATTGACATAAAAACAATAATACTTCAAGCATACTAACAAAGCAATCATGTCTTCTCAAAATAACATGCCAAAGAAAGCTATCCCTACGAAATCATATAGTCTGGTTATGCTCTATCTTCATCACACAAAGTATTTAATCATGCACAACCCCGATGACAAGCCAAGCAATTGTTTCATAAAATAGGAAAAAAAACAGAAAGTGGCACTGGGCCTTCGGTTAATAGGTTAGTCCCGAAAATAATATTTAAGAGCATATTAAATCTCATTAAACATCCAAAACAAATAAAATAATAGCATGGAACAATATAGATACGTTGGAGACGTATCACGTGGCTCTCTCCTCTTCCGTCGTTTACAAGTGTGACATGCAAAAGAAACAAAAACCAATTAGCAGATCATCAATTGATTGTAAAGAGGACAGGATGAGATGAGCAACGCCCTCATCCTTTCGTATGATGAGGAGTTGTCCTCCCATAGATAGTGTGATGGCCAGTACTCCAACGCCAATTTGTAGTGATGATTGTTTGATCTCAGGAGATCATTCCAAGGAAACTTGGGTCGCCTACAGAAATTAGTCTCCTGCTGGCGATTGAAGAAGAAACCATCTGCATCGTGGCTCGATAGACGCCATGCCCCACGGTGGGCGCCAACTATCATGGGAACGATTCCGACAATAGAAAGGGGTAGTGTAAAGGAGCATGATCTATCGAGATGCATATGGGTGACACGGTGTTTTAGCGAGTTCGGGCCTCTCGCGGTGGAGATAACAGTCCTACGTCTCATGCTCTGGAGAGGCTTTCTTTTATCTATCATGAACACGGAGTTACATAGTGTATTTGAGAGAGGGGGAGAACGGATCTCCATGCCTGAGCCAAGTCCTGAGACTAGTGAGAGAGAGAGAGAGAGAGAGAGATGAGAGCGAGGCGAGGAATGAGGGCCTCCCTTGTCTAGTGGTGAGGGGTGGCTTATATAGAGTGCGTCACCCCCTCACCTCCTATGTTACAAAGTGGGGCATTGATGTCATAACGTCAGCCTACTACTAAGATGATGCTTCGACTGCCTTGTCGACTGTTGGTCCTTGCATATCCAAGTGAGCCATACAACTGAGTGGTTGACTATCTTCCGAGTGAGCCATACGACCGAGTGGTTGACTGTCTTGCTTGTCTGAGTGGATAGTATGTCTGTATAAAATTTATCTAGACCCACCTAATGTGTGGATCCCATGCTTTAATATGTTTTGACCCTTCGTGGGCCTACCTGTTATGTGTGTCCCCAGCACGCGCCCCGTTGCTGCTCGCCATCCCGCACTCGTCTCACCGCGCCGTCCGCACGCGCCCTCCACGCCTGACGGCGCCTAATGATGATATAGACCTAGGGTAGGGTCATATGCCTGACCTATATGCCCTACCCAAGGTCAGTACCCTAGAAGCAAAGACACCCAAGAGACAACAAGGAGTACCAATTGAAGGCGTCGAGTGCAATCCACTCGACCAGTCATATCACTCGGGTACCCCTCCCTCCTGATATCACTCGACCATACAAGGAACCACTTGACCTAGTGAAGACCAGGAGTCGCTTAGGACAACAACGGTCAGGTGTTCACTCCGTATTCTTTAAGATCATTAATAGCACTTTATAGCTGGCGTTATCAGTAATGCCCTATCTTTATGTACATCGAACCCCTGTAACGGAGGTGGGCTGGGTCCTGGTGCACTCTATATAAGCCGCCCCCCTCCTTTGGGATAAGGGTTCGCACCCCCTATAACACACACTCCCATATTCCATTCGACCGCCTCAGGGCACCGAGACGTAGGGCTTTTACCTCCTCCGAGAGGGGCCTGAACTCGTAAACACTTGCATACAATCTCACCGTAGCTAGGACCTTGCCTCCTCATATGTACCCCCTATACTTACTGTCAGGCTTAGTACCACGACAGTTGGCTCCCACCGTGGGGCAAAGCATCTTAGCGACTTCTGGTGAGGTTGCATTTTCCTCCATCTTCATCAGCATGGTTTCTGGCGGCGGTTTGGTCATGGGCTGCGAGTTCCGACACGGCGCGCTCACTTTCATCGCCGACGACTCCGCCTGGCTCCAGGAGGCCCCCCTCGACATCAAGGCTCTCCCGATTCATCGCTCATCGCACTTCCGCGCGAGTTCCTAAAGCGTCCTCCTTCGACCGCCGTCGACCCCGTACCAGTCAGTCTTCGCGTCATCGTCTCACTATGCTGGCCGCCGCCGCAAGCGGTCTGGTCGTTAGCGGCTCCAACGGTGGGTGAGACATGCGATGGCTCGTCAGGCGTTCACCCCCCAAGTCGTGGCAATTGAGCCCGACATATTTCCTTGCAGATCAGTCGACCTGTCAACTGATTTTGCGGACACCTTTTCCGAGAGCGGGAGTTGTGGCCCCGCGGCGGAAGTCCTCATGGCCGACTCCCATCACGGCCTACCTGGTTTTTGTCGTAGCAGCGGCGGCGGTGGCAGCGATGGCCCGTTATTCATCCATGAGGAGTATCAACCCCACTCTCTTAGCTTGCAGCAGAGGGAGGAGCTGCATCGCCGCAACGTGGAGGCTCTCCAGACCCCCATCATAGGGGAAAATGCCGAGGCCCAGGCCTTGGAGGCAGTGCGCCTGGCCATGCTGGCTGAGCGCACTCGTTTGGAGAATCTCCAACATTCTCTCGATGAGCGTGCCCGTCTACTGATCCCTGAGTCTAGTCGACATCCACGGCAATTGTTTCCACCAAAAACTGAGGTATTCTGCACACCGATTCAGAATCTTGCAGCTGTTGCGCGTATCGTAGAGTACATTCAGTCGTCCCGTTCAGAGGCTGCAAGAGGCTTGGAGCAGATCCGGGCGCTGCTCCGAGTAGCAGGAGACCAGAACTCTGCCGTCTCCCAGTCACGGAATAGAATCCATAGTAGATCAGTAAGGGCCGACACCGTTCAGTTGGCACACAGTCCTAGGTCGCCTTTGTGGCGGGGAGATCGTGACCACCGCCAAGATCGGCACCTGGGAAGAGCTCATGGAGAATATGATCGTGAGTACGCCCGCGACAACCACCATCGAGCGCCTTCGCCCCTTCCGAGGGACGGGTCACATGCGCCCCAGCGATATGATGACAGGCGTCCATATGGAAATGACCGTAGAGTTCTAGTCGACCCCAGAGAGCCCAGCTTCGACGCAAGGTCGGTCCTTGTGCAGGGTTTGGTCGACCGGAATAGAGCATATAGAGAAGGGATGGATAGAGATAGGCCCAGTGGAAGCAGGGTCCACGTTTCTGGCCCAGAGTGTTTCGGAAGAGCCATCAGAGCCGCTGAGATCCCTCATAACTTCATATTGGCGACTGGCGTCAATAAGTTCACAGGAGAGTCGAAGCCCGACTCTTGGCTTGAAGACTACCGAGTGGTTGTGCACATTGGTGGCGGCAGCGATGAGGTGGCCATGAAGCACCTCCCTTTGATGCTTGAAGGTTCTACCAGGGCTTGGCTGAATCAGTTGGCCCATGGGAGCATTTTGAGGTGGGATGAGTTAGCCCGAGTGTTTACCAGAACATTTGAGGGCACCTGCAAGAGACCTGCTGGTCTACCGGAGTTGCAGCATTGCGTGCAGGAACCGAATGAAACCTTGAGAGACTATATCCAGAGATGGATCACTCTGCACCACACAGTGGAGAATGTGTTAGATCACCAAGCAGCCTATGACTTTAAGGAAGGCGTTCACTATAGAGAGCTCAATCTGAAGTTCGGTTGAACCGGAGATATGTCCCTGACTCGGATGATGGAGATTGCCACCAAGTACACTAACGGCGAAGAGGAGGATCGACTCCAGAGTGGTAAGCACAAAGCAGTCACCCAGGACACCAGATGAGGAAATTCCAATAGGAAGCATAAGCGAAAGGCTGAGGCAGCAGGTCCTGCCAAGGCAGCAGTGTTGAATCAAGGAAAGTTTAAAGGGAATACCAAAGGGCCTTGGATCTCTAAGAAAGTGAAGGACCAAGAAGGAAACGGTGTGATGGATTTGCCGTGTCATATTTAGACCAAGAAGGATGAGGAGGGGAACCTGTTTCTCCCCAAGCATACAACTCGACAATGTCGACTCCTAATCCAGAGCTTTTGAGAAAGCAAACCTAGTGAAAAGGACAAAGAGTCCGATAAAGAAGAAGAAGATAAGGATGATGATGGAGGTTACCCCAATGTCAATGCAACCTTGGTGATTTTTGCCGATCTCGAGAGCAAAAGTCGACTGAAGGTCATTAATAGAGAGGTGAACATGGTTGCTCCGGCAACACCAAAGTATTTGAAGTGGTAAAAAAACATTACAGTCGACCAGTCTGACCACCCGCCACGTGTAGCTGCCCCTGGGCGGCAAGCGCTGGTGGTCAACCCAGTCGTGATAGGCACCCGACTGACCAAAGTTCTGATGGATGGTGGTAGTGGTCCGAATATCCTGTATGCTGAGGCCCTCAAAGGAATGGGCATTCCGATGTCCAAACTCAGCGAGAGCAACATGCGATTCCATGGAGTCATCCAAGGAAAGAAAGCCGACCCACTCGGCCAGATCACTCTTGACGTGGTTTTTGGCGATGAGAAGAATTTTCGGAAGGAGAAGTTGATGTTTGAAGTTGTGGATTTCCAAAGTGCCTATCATGCCATTCTGGCAGGCCTGCCTATGCTAGCTTTATGGCTCAACCGTGTTATGTATACCTCAAGATGAAGATGCCTGGCCCCAGAGGCATGATAACGGTTTCCGGTAACTATCAAAGAGCAGAAGACTGTCTTCAGGACGGTGCAAAGATAGTAGATGAGCAGATGGCAGCAGTAGAGTTTCGAGAGTACCAGAAAACTGCAGATCCGAGTGATTTGCTGCGTGCTAAGAGGCCTGCCTCGGAGTCCACATTCCAGTCGGCCGGCGAGACCAAGACAGTCCATGTTCACCCGACCGACCCCAATGCTGCTCCAATCCATATCTCAACGACACTCGACAGCAAATAGGAAGAAGCGCTCATCCAGTTCCTCCACGAGAACTGGGACATCTTTGCATGGAAGCCATCTAACATGCCAAATGTACCCAGGGGACTGGCTGAGCACCGTTTGCGAGTCGATCCAAAGGTAAAACCCATTAAGGAGCATCTCCGTCGGTCCACCACAGAGAAGAGAAAGGCTATTGGTGAGGAGGTGGCTCGGCTTCTGGCTGTTGAGTTTATCCCCGTGAGATATACCACTCCAAGTGGCTTGCCAATGTTGTTATGGTTCCCAAGAAAGATAAATCACTCCGAATGTGTATTGACTTCAAGCACATCAATCGGGCCTGCCCGAAAGATCATTTTCCTCTACCTTGCATCGACCAGATAGTCGACTCAACTGCGGGATGTGAGCGACTGTCCTTCCTGGACGCTTATTCCGGGTACCATCAGATCCGACTGTATGGACCCGATGAGATAAAGACGGCTTTCATCACCCTGTTCGGGTGTTTTTGCTATGTTACAATGCCCTTTGGCCTCAAGAATGCTGGTGCCACATTCATGCGCATGATTCAGAAGTGCCTGCTCACTCAAATCAGTCGGAATGTGGAAGCATACATGGATGACATAGTGGTTAAGTCACGCAAAGGTTCCGACCTGCTGACATATGTTGCTGAAACCTTTGCCAACTTAAGAAGGTATGGTATCAAGCTCAATCCATCAAAATACACATTCGGAGTCCCCGGCGGAAAGTTGCTCGGTTTTCTCGTTTCCGAACAAGGAATCGACGCGAATCCAGAGAAGATTGGCACAATCCTCTGAATGAAACACCCAGTGCGTGTGCATGATGTTCAGAAGCTTACTGGTTGTTTGGCTGCATTGAGCCGATTTATCTCACATCTTGGTGAGAAGGCACTGCCCCTTTACCGACTAATGAAGAAGTCTGACAAGTTCGAGTGGAATGACGAAGCTGAAGTAGCATTTGAAGAGCTCAAAGCCCTGCTTTCCACCCATCCGGTGCTTGCTGCTCCGGTTAGCAAGGAGCCTTTACTGCTTTACATCGCAGCCACGAGACAAGTTGTTATCACAATGCTCACAGTCGAGCAGGAAGAAGAAGGCAAGGCCTTCAAAGTTCAGCGCCCCGTGTATTACATTTCAGAAGTCTTAACCCCGTCCAAGCAGAGATACCCTCATTATCAGAAGCTTATTTATGGGATTTACCTGACCACGAAGAAGGTTGCACACTATTTCTCTGATCATTCAGTTTCAGTCATCAGCTACCCTCCATTATCAGAAATTCTGAATAATAGAGATGCAACTGGTCGAGTGGCAAAATGGGCAATTGAAGTTCTTCCTTTAGATATCAAGTTTGAGGCAAAGAAGGCCATTAAGTCTCAAGCAATTGCAGATTTCCTTGCAGAGTGGACAGAACAACAGTAGCCGACTCAAATTCAGTCGGAACATTGGACCATGTTCTTTGATGGATCCAAGATGTTGAATGGCTCTGGTGCAGGAGTGGTCTTAGTGTCCCCACGAGGAGACAAGCTCAGTTATGTCCTCCAGATTCACTTTGATTCTTCGAACAATGAAGCTGAGTATGAGGCACTATTATATGGGTTGCGTATGGCTATTTCACTCGGCGTCCGACGCTTGATGATATATGGCGACTCAGACTTAGTGGTTAACCAAGTAATGAAGGAATGGGACGTCAGGAGTCCCGCAATGACCGGTTATTGAAATGCAGTGAGAAAGCTAGAGAAGAAGTTTGAGGGGTTAGAGCTCCACCACATACCACGAATCAAGAATCAAGCTGCTGATGATCTGGCGAAGATAGGTTCCACTCGGAAGCCTATCCCCAACAACGTGTTCTTGGAGCATCTCCATACTTCGTCAGTGCAAGAAGATCCCTTCCATGAAGAGCCCCCGCAACCAATAAGTTCAACCGACCCGACCGAGATCGAGGTTCCACCCGTGGTCAACTTGATCATGTTAGTCTTGGTTGTCACCCCCGATTGGACAGTACCGTACATCGCATACATTCTCAGGAAGGAGCTCCCAGAGGATGAAGATGAAGCTCGCCAGATAGTCCGTCGATCCAAAGCCTTGACAGTGATGAAAGGACAACTTTATAGAGAAAGTGTCACATGAGTGGCTCAGCGCTGCATCACGTCGGAAGAAGGCTGAATGATCCTAAACGATATCCACTCAGGGGACCTGTGGTCACCATGCGTCCTCTCGGACCATCATGGCCAAAGCATAACGAGCGGGATTCTATTGGCCTCGAGCAAATGAGATGGCAAAGGATATAGTCGACAAGTGCGCAGGTTGCCAATTCTATTCCAACATGTCGCCCAAGCATGCATCTGCCTTGAAGACTATTCCACTCGTCTGGCCATTTGCAGTCTGGGGATTGGATATGGTTGGGCCCTTCAAGACTGACACAAGTGTTTTCACCCATTTGCTTGTAGGAGTCGACAAGTTCACCAAGTGGATCGAAGCCAAGCCCATTAAAAACCTTGGCGCAGGCACTGCCGTCAGTTTCATCAAGGAGTTGATATTTAGATATGGAGTTCCTCACAGCATTATCACAGATAACGGCTCCAACTTTGATTCTTATGAGTTTAAGGTGTTCTGTGCATCCCAAGGCACTCGGGTCAACTATGCATCCATTGCACACGCGCAGTCGAATGGACAAGCAGAAAGGGCGAATGGTTTGATCCTTCAAGGGTTAAATCCCCGCCTGATGCACGACCTGAAACACGTTGCTGGAGCTTGGGTGACTGAATTACCATCCGTCCTATGGGGGCTGAGAACGACGCCGAACCGGTCAACTGACCGAACACCTTTCTTCCTGGTGTATGGCGCGGAGGCTGTGCTACCGAGTGACTTGCTACACAATGCCCCCGAGTGGAACTCTTCTCAGAAGCTGAAGCTGAGCAGGCACGCAAAGACGCAGTTGATCTCCTGGAGGAAGAGCGCGAGATGGCTTTGGTTCGGTCGACCATCTATCAGCAAGATTTGCGTCGATTCCATGCTTGCAATGTGAGAGGTTGAGCATTTCAGGAAGGAGACCATGTGCTCCGAGTGGATCAGAAACGACCTCACAAGCTCGCTCCGGCCTGGGAAGGTCCCTTCATCATCACCAAGGTGCTTCACAATGGAGAGTACCACATCTACAACGTAGCCAAGAACATGGATGAGCCACGCGCATGGAACGCAGAGCTGCTTTGTCCTTTCTATACCTAAAACCACTCGACCCGACGAGTTGTAATAAAAGTACTCCAGTTTGCTTTCCAAAGACAAGATTTTTACAGTATCTTAATGACTGGTTCCCCATAATCACTTGTGTCCAAATCTCCCAGCGGGTGGCTTAGCCGCGAACCTGATTTGCCTAAGTTAAAAACATTCCGAGTGGAGAGCAATCCTCCCACTCGGGGGCTTAACTGCGACCCCGTACGCGCCTAAGTTAAAAACATTTCGAGTGGACAGCAATCCTCCCACTCGGGGGCTTAGCTGCGACCCAGTACTCGCCTAAGTTAAAAACATTTCGAGTGGAGAGAAATCCTCCCACTCGGAGGCTTAGCCGCGACCCCGAAATCACCTAAGTTAAAAACATTCCGAGTGGAGAGCAATCCTCCCACTCGGAGGCTTAGCCGCGACCCCGAAATTGCCTAAGTTAAAAACATTCTGAGTGGAGAGCAATCCTCCCACTCAGAGGCTTAGCCGCGACCCCGAAACTGCCAAAGTTAAAAACATTTTGAGTGAAGAGCAATCCTCAGACTCGGGGGCTTAGTTGCGACTCCGTACTCGCCTAAGTTAAAAACATTCCGAGTGAAGAGCAATCCTCCCACTCAGGGGCTTAGCTGCGACCCCGTACTCGCCTAAGTTAAAAAACATTCTGAGTGGAGAGCAATCCTCCCCACTCGGGAGCTTAGCTATGACCCCGTACTCGCCTAAGTTAAAACCATTCCGAGTGGAGAACAATCCTCCCACTCGGGGGCTTAGCTGCGACCCCGTACTCGCCTAAGTTAAAAACATTCCAAGTAGAGAGCAATCCTCCCACTCGGGGGCTTAGCTGCAACCCCGTACTCGCCTAAGTTAAAAACATTCCGAGTGGAGAGCAACCCTCCCACTCGGGGGCTTAGCTGCGACCCCATACTTGCCTAAGTTAATAACATTCTGAGTGGAGAGAAATCCTCCCACTCGGGGGTTTGCTGCGACCCTGTACTCATCTAAGTTAAAAACATTTCGAATGGAGAGCAATCCTCCCACTCAGGGACTTAGCTGCGACCCCGTACTCGCCTAAGTCACAAATATCCTTTGAGCTACGCCACAAATACAACGTACTCTCCATCAAGATATGCAAGGAAGACGAGGTGTCGACTAAACACCATGGCTGACCTGCGTCACAAGTACAATGTACCATCCCGATCCACAAGGACGACGAGGTGTTGACCGAACACCATGTCTGAGCTGCGCCACGATTACAATGTACGCTCCTACCCGATCCGCAAAGTCGACGAGGTGTCGATTAAACACATCGTTAGATCCACTCGACAAAAGGTGAAAAGATTAAGTTCACTCGGAATCAAAAGACAGTCAGAAATAGTGAAAACAAAAGCCATGATATTCAAGGAAATCCAAGTTCAGATAAATCCCACAGAAGTTCAGAACCGCAACGGGCAGAAGTGCTCAGGCATCAAGCCTGAAAGAGTTTAACGGTTACATAATCACTCGACATTCCGAGGGAAATAAAAGTGGGGCATAATGTTTTGTTCACTCGTCGGGAGAAGGACTTGCTAGGTCACAAAAACTGCCAAGGTCGATGCTGTCGGCGATGCGAGTGGCAGCGTCAAGGAAAGTGTCCATGAAGTACTGGAAACTGAGCTTTTTGGTGTTTGCAACCTTGAGGGCCGCCAGCTTGTCTTCTCTGACATCCTTGCAGTGCACTCGGACCAATGACAGGGCGACGTCGGCGCCACATTGAGCAGATGATTTCTTCCATTCCTGCACTCGACCAGGTATTTGATTCAGTCTAGTCATCAGTGACTCGAGATCCTGTGAGAGTTCCGCCTGAGGCCAGAGTTCAGCATCAATCTGCATCATTGCCGCCTTCAGTCAAGGGAGATAATCGACAACACTGTCCATGCGTGACTCCAACCACAACACATTCATTGCAACGTCATCTTTGACAGGAGAGTTCATGGGGTCGAGACCCGTCTCGACCCGCCCAGTTTCTGCTTCGAAATCTTGACAAAGTTCTGCACAATCGGAAAAGCGGTGAGTCGACAGTTTAGCAAGACGTGTCAGTCAACATCAACAAATTAGTCGAACAAGAGAAAATACCTTCAAGCTTCAAGACCAACTTCGCAGCAAGCTGCCCCATATAAGACTCTAATTTGCCCTTCTTGGCCTTGAGGCTCCCAACTTCGTCGGTCAAGCTTTCCTTGTCTTTCTTCAGTTGCGCGACCTCCTGGTTGGCTTCCGAAACGGCGGTCTTCAACTTGGAGTTCTCCTCTTCCAACTTGCTGACTGAGGCCAACTTTCCGCAAACGTTGTTTTCTCTCGCGCCTCCTTCTGGGCCGCGGCAAAATCCTGATCCTTCTTCTCCAGAGCCTGCTTCATTTTCTCTAAAGAAATAACATTCTTTAGACGAGCTTCAAGCTGGCGATTTTTACTATCATCTGTTCGAGTGAAATTACTCGGTTCAAAGAGACTAAAGAGAGAGAGAGAGAGAGAGAGAGAGAGAGAGAGAGAGAGAGAGAGAGAGTCACAAGGTGGAAAGTCGACAAGTGGTTACCTCCCATGATAGCTGCTTCGTCCTGAGCATTCTTGAGGTTCTTCTTGGCCAGTTCCAGATCAAGATTGAGGCTGATCTGCTTCTCATGCAGTTCAGAAAGTTGGGCTCCAAGATCACAAGACTTCTACAGTCAGCAAATAAGATATGTCAGTCAACGGAAACAAATGTCAATCACAATGAAAGTTGTTCTAAGACTACTGCTAAATCAAACATTCAACAGTAGTCTCGGGGACTACACCCAGTGGGTGCACTTAGCATGCCCCCACTGGTTCGGTTTTACACTCGGCTTGGTGTGCCCAGCATGAGTAAAAAAGGAGATTCTCAGACCCCAGCCGACTACCAGCAGTCGACCGCGGTCTCGGGGACTACACCCAGTGGGTGCACTCTGCGTGCCCCCACTGGTTCAGAAAAACACTCGACTTAGCCTAGTCGATTCAAGTGGAAGAACTATTCAACTCTAAGACAGAAACACCCCAGTGGGTGATTGGATGTGAAATATAGACCCATGATAGATGCACATAATAGGTTCCAAAACGCTCATCCAAGAACACCATATGGGCAGTGAAGCAACAGTGGCAACTATCATTACTCAAGAGACCAGTCGGAAATCAACTAACCTTGACGTTGGCTTGGAGAGCGGTGTTGGCTATTTACCTAGAGAAGAGCCTCCCTGGCGGCACTCGATGGGTCGTCTGGAGTCTGGTATGCAGTGAAGAGAGATGATGGCAGTACAGTCAGAGCAATCACAGGGTCGGATGCATGGAGTTGCACTAGAGCGGCAGAGGTCTGAGCAGTCGACCCTGATGGGCGGTTAGTCGACAGTGGATTGGCAAAGGTGACATTGGTCCGAGCCGGATCTCCGGATTGCTGGACCACTGTCTCAAGCACCGATGTCGACTGAAGCACCTGACCCTCGGCTGCTTTCCCGCTTGACGCCCTGCCCCTCCTCCTTCTCTCTCTCAGAGGAGTTTCTTCTTCATCATTCGGAAGCTCAATAACGTCCCGTGGAGCTGCAACAAAAAGCAACCTTAAGAGTTCAATCGACAAACAATCCAGTCGGCAGAATAAATTCAAATTGGATGGAGCATACTAGCTTTGGAGGTGGACGCATCATCGGTCTCCTCATCGCCTGGGGCCTTGTCAACGTCCATATCAGTCGTAGAAGTTGCAGGGCTGGAAAAGTTCATAATCCACTTGGTCAGAACAGAAGTATTAGTCGGTGGAATAAAACGCAGAAAGATAGAGCACTCACCCAGAGGCAATAGGAACATCCATCTTGATCTTGGGCAAGGTCTGTCGAGCCTTCAAAGGGGTGACCTTGGGCTGCTTGGCGACCTTCTCCGTCGGCTCCGGAGTCGAAGTCCGAGTGTGCTTCTGTGCTGAGTACTTGGAGCCATGGTCTTGCCACACCCGCCCGCTGGATCTTGGAGTTGCTTGGATTGACGCTCTGTGTGAGGTGGTGAGTCGACTATCTCATTATCGTCCAACTCATAACTTTCCTCCTCGTCGTCGTCTTCTGGAGATTGCCAGTCGATGCTTTCTTCCGTGCTGTCCTCTCCCTCCTGGTCTTGCTCTAGACCTTTTTCACCGTTGGGCATCGAGTACATCTCCGTATAAACCTACAAGACAAGAAGTCAAACAAATATCAGTCGGATTCAGAGACAGTTGCAAAACATATTGAAGTGCAGTCGGTAGCAGAGATCAGACCTTATCTGGCTGGTTGGTGGCGCTGAATGGGTCGACTCTCCTGGCTCCCCTGGGGTTATCCTTGTTTCCTGTAATACCCTTCAGCCACAGGGTCACCGTCTCAGCTGTAACCTCCTCTGGATGAACCCGAGCGGTGTCGTTGGCTCTAGAGTACATCCACATCGAGTGGTCATGAGCCTGGAGCGGCTGGATGCGTTGACTGAGAACCACCTGCAGCAAGTCCATGCTGGTTACACCCTGATTGATCAACTGGACCACTCTCTCGACCAACATGTTCATTTTCACCCTCTCTGCAGCGGTCACTTTCAGCGAAGAAGGTTGCTAGGCGCGATCTAAAGAGAAAGGGGGAAGACAGGTCGACTGACCGGGAGTCGCAATATCCTGGCAGTAGAACCAGGTCGGCTGCCAGCCCCTAACTGACTCAGGAAGTGTCATGGAAGGGAAAGCACTCCTTTTCCTCTTTTGGATCCCCAAACCCCCGCACATTTGGATCACGTGTGTCCTCTCGTCACTCGAATTCGCTTTCTTCACCGACTGGGAGCGGATTGTGAAGATGTGCTTGAAAAGACCCCGGTGCGGTCGACAACCCAGGAAGTTCTCACACATGGACACAAATGCGGCGAGGTACGTAATGGTGTTGGGAGAGAAGTGATGGAGCTGAGCTCCGAAAAAGTTCAAGAAACCCCAGAAAAAGGATGCGGGGGAAGGGAGAAACCACGATCGACATGGGTGGCAAGCAGGACGCACTCACCCGGCCGTGGCTGAGGCTCCGTCTCCCCCTTTAGCAGCCTCACAACTCCATCGACAACCAGACCGGAGTCGGCCAGCTCCTCCAAATCCTCTGGCCGGAGTGAAGATCGAATCCAATCGCCCTGGATCCAACCCGGCGGCAGCGCGGACCTCGACGACGACCCCCGGTTCGTCTTCTTGACTTTCGCCACCCCCGTTGCCTTCTTCGCACGGTCCAACGCCGCCGTCTTGTCCTTCACCATGGTGGCGGGGCGGCGGCATCAAGAGCGGAGGAGAAAGATGCAATGGGGAAGCAAAGAAGGAAGAGGAAGAATGGACGCGCATAGTGTAGACGCCTCGGCCCCGTCGCCTTTTAAGGACCCACTTCCTAGTGGCTGACGGCTGGGCCCGAGCAATCCCGTCAAATCCCGCAACAGTCGCGCACTGGGTACATGGGGAAAAAGGTGGCATGGAAATCGAGGCACCCGTGTCTATCCATCCCGCTTACTACGTTGTGCTCCGCCTCGCGCACTTCCCAAATTTTTTGAATCCACGAGATCCAGGATACGTTGTAACCAACCGCGCCAAAGATTTTGCGACAGAGTAACACTCGACGAGTACCCCTATAAATCCACTCGGCAACTTCTGAATCGGTCAAGGCGACTAAAACGAAGCCAAAGTTCCAACATGGGCCTCCAGTTCAACATGGTACTTGTGAAGCTCAAGAGTCGAGGCAAGACTAACTTCGGCTTTCTTTTCACTCAGACCTCAATCCATTCGGGGGCTAATGATGATGATATAGACCTAGGCTAGGGTCATAGGCCTAACCTATATGCCCTACCCAAGGTCACTACCCTAGAAGCAAAGACACCCAAGATACAACAAGGAGTACCAATTGAAGGCGTCGAGTGCAATCCACTCGACCAGTCATATCACTCGGGGTACTCCTTGTCAGTGTCAAAACCGGCGGACCTCGGGTAGGGGGTCCCAAATTGTGCGTCTAAGGCTAATGGTAATAGGAGACAGGGGACACGATGTTTACCCAGGTTTGGGCCCTCTCTATGGAGGTAATACCTACTTCCTGCTTGATTGATCTTGATGAATATGAGTATTACAAGAGTTGATCTACCACGAGATCGTAATGGCTAAACCCTAGAAGCCTAGCCTATGAGGTTATGATTGTTGTGGCTAAACCCTAGAAGTCTAAACCCTCCGGTTTATATAGACACCGGGGGGACTAGGGTTGTACAAAGTCGGTTACAGAGAAAGGAATCTACATATCCGAATCGCCAAGCTTGCCTTCCACACAAAGGAGAGTCCCATACGGACACGAGACGAAGTCTTCTATCTTGTATCTTCATAGTCCAATAGTCCGGACCAAGTATACAGTCCGGCTGTCCGAGGACCCCTTAGTCCAGGACTCCCTCAGTAGCCCCTGAACCAACCTTCAATGACGATGAGTTCGGCGCGCAGATTGTCTTCGGTATTGCAAGGCGGGTTCCTTCTCCAAATACTCCAACATAGCCTTCCAAACATAGAAAACGTGTCCGGATCTACAAAACAAGTACCACACACAACCGTAGAGAGTATAATATTTCATGAGTCCAATCCGCTGACAACTTTTTGTAGTGTGACATCACGCCACTGCCCGGACATTATTCAAACCATTTTTAGCTTGCCGCTCCGTATTTCAAGGTGCGGTTTCATTGGCACGTCTTGTCGAAGTGGAGATCGCGTCCCCTTATCACAAGATTCTCATCAATACGGGCATGGGTAATCCAACCGTGTCATCTGCATGGTGCTTGGGGAATAGGCGAATTTTAAGGCGAGCAGGGAGGCACATGACTTTTACCGCCTTTATAAAGGGATAAGGATTCACCTTTTTATACCCACGCCTTCTCCTTCCTCTGCCCATCCATTCAGCTCCAGCGCCCAAGCTCTCGCCTTCTCCACCCAAAAAAGCACTCCAAACATGTCCGGATCTGGAGCAGGAGGCAAGTGGATGGCCTCCTCCGTCAAGAAGAAGGACATCAAGGAGCTCCGGGAGGTCGGGTACCTGGCCAATGACATCGCTCATCGACTTCCGGCCAAGGGACAGATTGTCCCTACCGCGGAGCCCCAGGAAAGGGTGGTGTTCCTCACACACTTCGTCCACGGGCTGGGATTCCCCCTCCACCCGTTCGTCCGTGATAACCCACAAGTATAGGGGATCGCAATAGTTTTCGAGGGTAGAGTATTCAACCCAAATTTATTGATTCGTAACAAGGGGAGCCAAAGAATATTCTCAAGTATTAGCAATTGAGTTGTCAATTCAACCACACCTAGATAACTTAGTATCTATAGAAAAGTATTTAGTAGCAAAGTAGTATGGAAGTAACAGTAACAGTAGCAAAAGTAAAAGTAGCAGTTTTGTAGTAATCGTAACAGCAGCAATGGTAAAGTAAATAAGCAAAGCACAATATGTGAAAAGCTCGTAGGCATTGGATCAGTGATGGATAATTATAACGGATGTGATTCCTCATGTAATAGTTATAACATAGGGTGACACAGAACTAGCTCCAGTTCATCAGTATAATGTAGGCATGTATTCTGAATATAGTCATACATGCTTATGGAAAAGAACTTGCATGACATCTTTTGTCCTACCCTCCCGTCGCCGCGGGGTCCTGATGGAAACTAAGGGATATTAAGGCCTCCTATTAATAGAGTACCGGACCAAAGCGTTATCACATAGTGAATACATGAACTCCTCAAACTACGGTCATCACCGAGAAGTATCCCGATTATTGTCACTTCAGGGTTGTTGGTTCAAAACACAAAATAGGTGACTATTGAATTGCAAGATAGGATCAAGAACTCACATATATTCATGAAAACATAATAGGTTCAGATCTAAAATCATGGCACTCGGGCCCTAGTGACAAGCATTAAGCATAGCAAAGTCATAGCAACATCAATCTCAGAACATAGTGGATACTAGGGATCAAACCCTAACAAAACTAACTCGATTACATGGTAAATCTCATCCAACCCATCATCGACCAGCAAGCCTACGATGGAATTACTCATGCACAACGGTGAGCATCATGAAATTGGTGATGGAGGATGGTTGATGATGATGACGACGACGAATCCCCCTCTCTGGAGCCCTGAACGGACTCCAGATCAGCCCTCCCGAGAGAGATTAGGGCTTGGCGGTGGCTCTGTATCGTAAAACACGATGAAACTTTCTCTCTGATTTTTTTCTCCGCGAAAGCAAATATATGGAGTTGGAGTTGAGGCCGGTGGACGTCCAGGGGGGCCACGAGGCAAGGGGCGCGCCCCCACCCTCGTGGACAGGGTGTGGGCCCCCTGACTCTGATTCTTTCGCCAATATTTTTTATTAATTCTGAAAAGTTACTCCGTGGATTTTCAGGTCATTCCAAGAACTTTTATTTCTGCACAAAAATAACACAAATGGCGTTCTGCTGAAAAACAAGTGTCGATCGGGTTAGTTCCATTCAAATCATGCAAGTTAGAGTCCAAAACAAGGGCAAAAGTGTTTGGAAAAGTAGATACGACGGAGACGTAACAACTCCCCCAAGCTTAAACCTTTGCTTGTCCTCAAGCAATTCAGTTGACAAACTGAAAGTGATAAAGAAAAGCTTTGACAAACTCTGTTTGCTCTTGTTGCTGCAAATATGTAAAGCCAACATTCAAGTTTTCAGCAAAGATTATAAACTAACCATATTCACAATAACACTTAGGTCTCATGTTTACTCATATCAATGGCATAATCAACTAGCGAGCAATAATCATAAATCTCGGATGACAACACTTTCTCAAAACAATCATAATATGGTATAACAAGATGGTATCTCGCTAGCCCTTTTTGAGACCGCAATACATAAATGTAGAGCACCTTTAAAGATCAAGGACTGACTAAACATTGTAATTCATGGTAAAAGAGATCCAGTCATAGTCATACCCAATATAAACTAATAGTAATGCATGCAAATGACAACGTTGCTCTCCAGCGGGTGCTTTTTTATAATAGGGTGATGACTCAACATAAAAGTAAATAGGTAGGCCCTTCGCAGAGGGAAGGAGGGATTTGTAGAGGTGCCAGAGCTCGATTTTGAAATAGAGATGAATAACATTTTGAGCAGTATACTTTCACTGTCAACATAACAACTGAGAGATCTTGAGATCTTCCATGCTAGACACATTATAGGCGGTTCCCAAACAGAATGGTAAAGTTTATACTCCCCTACGACCAACAAGCATCAATCCATGGATTGCCCGAAACAACGGGTGCGTCCAACTAGCAACAATCCTGGGGGAGTTTTGTTTGCAATTATTTTGATTTGAGCTTGGGACTGGGCATCCCGGTGACCAACCATTTTCTCGTGAATGAGGAGCGGAGTCCACTACTCTTGAGAATAACCCGCCTAACATGGAAGATACAGACATCCCTAGTTGATACATGAGCTGTTCGAGCATACAAAACAGTTTGATTTGAAGGTTTGGAGTTTGGCACATACAAATTTACTTGGAACGGCAGGTAGATACCACATATAGGAAGGTATGGTGGACTCATATGGAATAACTTTGGGGTTTATGGAGTTTGGATGCACAAGCAGTATTCCCGCTTAGTACAGGTGAAGGCTAGAAAGAGACTGGGAAGCGACCAACTTAGAGAGCGACAACAGTCATGAACATGCATTAAAATTAATCAACACTGAGTGCAAGCATGAGTAGGATATAATCCACCATGAACATAAATATCGTGAAGGCTATGTTGATTTTGTTTGAACTACATGCGTGAACATGTGCCAAGTCAAGTCACTCGAATCATTCAAAGGAGGATACCACCCTATCATACCACATCACAACCATTTTAATAGCATGTTGGCATGCAAGGTAAACCATTATAAGCTCCTAGCTAATTAAGCATGTCATAAGCAACTATAATCTCTAATTGTCATTTTAAACATGTTTATTCATAATATGCTGAATCAGGAACGATGAACTGATCATATTTACAAAAACAAGAGAGGTCGAGTTCATACCAGCTTCTCTCATCTCAATCAGTCCATCATATATCGTCATTATTGCCTTTCACTTGTACGATCGAACGATGTGGATAATAATAATAGTGCACGTGCATTTGGACTAAGCTGGAATCTGAAGCATTCAATTCAACGGAGAAGACAAGGTAATATGGGCTCTTGGTTAAATCAACAATCATGCATATAAGAGCCACTAAACATTTTCATCAAGGTCTTCTCCTCTCGACCCTCAAAGGAAAGAAAAGAAATAAAACTATTTACACGGGAAAGCTCCCAAGAGCAAAAGAAGATCGAGAATTTTTTTGGGTTTTCTTTTAATTACTACTACTACAGGCATGGAGATTAAACTAGCTAAAAGCTACAACTAATTTTTTTCATTTTTCTTAAGGTTTATCAAACACACAAGAAGAAAGCTAAAAAGAGAAAATAAACTAGCATGGATAGTACGATGAAAAAGAATGAGCACCGACAACTAGAATGAGTGTGTGAACATGAATGTAATGTCGGTGAGAAATACGTACTCCCCCAAGCTTAGGCTTTTGGCCTAAGTTGGTCTATGGCCATGGGTAGCTTGGCTGATATCCGAAGTTGTAACTGGGGTCGTACCGAGATGCAGCAACCATTGCCTCCTGAGCTGCAGCCTGGAGGCAAGCTGCCTCCATCCTCCTATCGTACTCGTGCGCCTCCTCCCTGGTTATAACATATCTTCCTTTTGCCTGATAGTCAAAGAGGGTAGGAGCAGGGAGAGTAATATGGACAGCGCGACGTCTGTCAAAGATTAGTCGATACTGGAGGATATGTTCGTTCCTCTTAAGAAAATGATGATTAACCATGGCATTATAATCTAAATAAGTGGGTGGAAACTCCCTATCATTTTCATGTACAGGTATACCAAGATAATTAGCCACATAGGTCGCATAAATCCCCCCAAAGCAGTTTTGTGAATGGAGCTTTGAGCAAGGAGATCAAAAATGGCATCAAAGTGAGCTAGAACTCGTGCTTGAGCTGGATGGTGGTTTTTTGGGAGGAAGAAGAAGTGTGTGGGTGCAGGAATAAGTGGAAGGGGGACACCATGGGCCCACGAGGTAGGGGGCGCGCCCTGGACCCTCGTGGCTAGGTGCCAGCTCCCCCTGATGTGTTCTTAGTGCCAGATATTCTCAAATATTCCAGAAAAAATCATACTAAATTTGCAGGGCATTTGGAGAACTTTTATTTTTGGGGTATTTTTTATTGCATGGATAATTCAGAAAACAGACAAAAAAAATACTAATTTTACTTTATTTAATCTAAATAACAGAAAGTAAAAGGAGGGTACAGAAGGTTGTGCCTTCTAACTTTCATCCATCTCATGCTCATCAAAAGGAATCCACTAACAAGGTTGATCAAGTCTTGTTAACAAACTCATTCCGAATCGCATGGAACCGGATAAATTTCGAATAACACTAGGTTACCTCAACGGGGATATGCACATCCCCAATAATAAGAATATCATATTTCTTCTTGACAGTAGGAAGAGGAAATTCAAAACCTCCAATAATGATAGTTGGAATTTTTCCAATAGAATTGATACTGTGAACTTGAGGTTGTTTCCTCGGAAAGTGTACTGTATGCTCATTACCATTAACATGAAAAGTGACATTGCCTTCGTTGCAATCAATAACAGCCCCTGCAGTATTCAAAAAGGGTCTACCAAGGATAATCGACATACTATCGTCCTCGGGAATATCAAGAATAAGAAAGTCCGTTAAGATAGTGACGTTTGCAACCACAACAGGCACATCCTCACAAATACCGACAGGTATAGCGGTTGATTTATCAGCCATTTGCAAAGATATTTCAGTAGGTGTCAACTTATTCAATTCAAGTCTACGATATAAAGAGAGAGGCATAACACTAATACCGGCTTCAAGATCACATAAAGCAGTTTTAACATAGTTTCTTTTAATGGAGCATGGTATAGTTGGTACTCCTGGATCTCCAAGTTTCTTAGGTATTCCACCCTTAAAAGTATAATTAGCGAGCATGGTGGAAATTTCAGCTTCCGGTATCTTTCTTTTATTTGTAATAATATCCTTCATGTATGTAGCATAAGGATTCACTTTAAGCATGTCAGTTAAACGCATACGTAAGAAGATAGGTCTAATCATTTCAGCAAAGCGCTCAAAATCCTCATCGTCCTTTTCCTTGGATGGCTTAGGAGGAAAAGGCATGGGTTTCTGAACACATGGTTCTCTTTCTTTACTGTGCTTCCTAGGAACAAAGTGTCCCTTATCATAATGTTGATTCTTTGATTGTGGGTTATGAAGATCAACAACAGGTTCAATTTTGACATCAATATTATTGCTAGGTTGAGCATCAACATGAACATCATCATTAACATTATCACTAGGTTCATGTTCACCTCCAGATTGTGTTTCAGCATCACAAATAGAAATATCATTGGGATTCTCAGGTGTGTCTACAACAGGTTCACTAGAAGCATGCAAAGTCCTATCATTTTTCTTTTTTTCTTTTTAGAAGGACTAGGTGCATCAACATTATTTCTCTGGGAATCTTGCTCAATTCTCTTAGGGTGGCCTTCAGGATACAAAGGTTCCTGAGTCATTTTACCCGTTCTAGTAGCCACTCTAACAACAAAATCATGTTTATTATTTAATTCATCAAGCAAATCACTTTGAGCTTTAAGTACTTGTTCTGCTTGAGTGGTAACCATAGAAGCATATTTACTAGTGAGTTTAAGTTCACCTTTAACTCTAGCCATATAATCACTCAAGCGTCCAATCATGTAAGCATTACTCTTTAATTCTCTACCAACATAAGCATTGAAATTTTCTTGTCTAGCCATAAAGTCATCAAATTAATCCAAGCATTGGCTAGCAAACTTAGTAGATGGGATTTCAACTTAATCATATCTATAGAGAGAATTTACCTTTACTACCTGTGTCGGGTTATCAAGACCATGTGTTTCTTCAATAGGTGGTATATTAAGGCCATGTATTTCTTCAACAGGAGGTAAATTCTTAACATCTTCAGCTTTAATACCTTTTTCTTTCATAGATTTCTTTGCCTCTTGCATATCTTCAGGACTGAGAAATAGAACACCCCTCTTCTTCGGAGTTGGTTTAGGAGTTGGCTCAGGAAGAGTTCAATTATTTTCATTAGGCAACATATTATTCAATAGCAATTCAGCTTGATCGACTGTTCTTTCCCTGAAAACACAACCAACACAACTATCCAAGTGGTCCTTGGAAGCATCGGTTAGTCCATTATAAAAGATATCAAGTATTCATTTTTCTTAAGAGGATAATCAGGCAAAGCATTAAGTAATAGGAGAAGCTTCCCCCAAGCTTGTGGGAGACTCTCTTCTTCAATTTGCACAAAATTATATATTTCCCTCAAGGTAGCTTGTTTTTTATGAGCAGGGAAATATTTAGCAGAGAAGTAATAAATCATATCCTGGGGATTACACACATAACCAGGATCAAGAGAATTAAACCAAGTTTTAGCATCACCCTTTAATGAGAATGGAAATATCTTAAGGATATAATAGTAGCAAGATTTCTCATCATTAGTGAACAGGGTGGCTATATCATTTTACTTAGTAAGATGTGCCACAACGGTTTCAGATTCATAGCCATAAAAAGGATCAGATTCAACCAAAGTAATTATCTCAGGATCAACAAAGAATTCATAATCCTTATCAGTAATAAAGATAGGCGAAGTAGCAAAAGCAGGGACATATTTCATTCTAGCATTCAGAGTTTTCTGTTTCATCTTAGCTAATAACTTCTTAAGATCAGATCTATCATTGCAAGCAAGAAAATCTCTAGCAGTTTCTTCATCCATAACATAACCCTCGGGAACAACAGGTAATTCATATTTAGGGGGAGAACCTTCATCATCACTATGTTCAATAATATTAGTTTCAAGAATTTCATTCTCTCTAACCCTAGCAAGTTGTTCATTAAGATATTCACCTAATGGCACAGTAGTATCAAGCATAGAAGTAGTTTCATTATAAGTATCATGCATAGTAGAAATGGCATCATCAATAACATGCGACATATCAGAATTCAAAGCAGAAGCAGGTTTAGGTGTCACAAGTTTACTCATAATGGAAGGAGAATCTAATCATACCATAGGCGGCCAAGCAAGTATAGGATGGCTCCCCACCCCCACCCCGGCGATCTCCCCCCCCCCTCCGGCGATCTCCTCCTCTAGCCACTAAATCCTAATTCCCTTCCAGTGGATCTCTTCGGCGCTCTGAGATCTGCACGTTCATACCCATCTCTAATGGGTTCCTTGGAGGGTTCCACCCTTGGCTTGGATTTCTCCAAGGGTTTGGTTTTTGCGGAGAATGTTTTTCAATCTATGGGTTTTACGGTGCACCCCATGGAGGACTTTGACATCTTCACCATGGTGGTTTCGTTTGGGCGCCACAATTTTTGTTTGAATGAAGATTCTGTGGCTACGGCTCTGGAAGCAGCTATTGGTGGTTCGAGCATTGATTTCATGGTCTTTCTGATAAAGGATAAGGTATTTGGATTCCAAGTTTCATGCAAGGTCGTTGCCATGATTATTCTTCGCCTTCGGTTTTTTTCTTGCGATCAATTCAAATGTTACTTTCATCTGTGGAGTAACGGTGGTCCTAATTGGAGTCGTGAGTTCAAGATCTGGAATCTGGAGTGTGATGCTGAGTGGATTTTAGTGAGTCCTTCAAAAAGACGTGCGGCACTTGGAGTTCTAGCCCCGCGTTCTAAGCCATCTAAGTCTTCTTTCAAATATGCTCATTCAACTGGCAAGAAGCTTTCATTTGCAGTTTTTCAAAACTATGGTGCTTGTCAGGACTATCGTTATCCAGCTTCAGAAAGTTGCATTCGTGTTCATGAAGAGGCGGGTTACTCTTTTTCTTCTCATGAACGAGTTATTATTCGTCCAACATTACCGGCGACTCTCCGGTGGACGTCGGCGAGGCCGTCTATTTCGTTTGGTACGGTGCAGTATCTTACGCCATCTGCTGATCGCACGCCACCAATCTCGGGCGGGATTTCTGTTCCTCCAAACGTGGGCGTGCATGACCATGTTGGGCCAGCCTCGAGGGCTTCAGTGGGCCTTGATCAGCCCTCATCCACTGTGGGTATCCCGACTCATAAGTCGTGATCACCGAATGCACGTGTATAGTGATCCCAGAGATCAATGCTCACTGAACACACAGAAGCTGAATAACAAGAGTCTTACATCCATACATACCGTCTTACACAAATTATGACCATTATGGTCAAGTCTTACATTGATAAAGCCTTAAGGGCTGAACATCAAATGAAACACAAGCAGCGGAAATCTTCGTCGATAAATTGAACCCATGCCATCTGCCTTAACCCTATAGGCATTCTGACTGGGAAACGTCCTAGTTCGCATGTTCGTCTCCAAAGAACTCTTCTTCGAACTCCGGTTCTTCCATGCCTGGTCAATTAAATAACCAGTGGCAAGCCAATGAGTACTTTGAATGTACTCGCAAGCAACCCATGATTTGGTTCAAGATACAATAATGCATGATATAGGTAAATTTTTGCGGAAAGCTAGTTTTGAGTGCAAAGACATGTTCAACAACTTATAAGACATGCAACCAGTAACCATGAGGACATGGTACAGATATGAACATAAATAGAGTGGGCACCAACCCATCTCAATCATGTCAAGTCCTTTGACTTGACCCAAGTAGTTTTATCAACACACACACACGGTTGTAAACATGTGGACGTAGCCCAAGAGCGGTTACCCAACTGTCCTTGACCGTGGACACGGCTATTCGAATAGTTTTACACTCTGCAGAGGTTGCACACTTTACCCACTAGATCCAGGGAACTTCCGTGTCATCCACGACCCGTGGTACCTCAAGTACCCGGGGTAAGCACACGATCACTACCTTTCCCTAGACGACACTAACATGGAGTCCACTCGATTGGTAGTAACCCCCGTGCCAAACATTTCACATCATAAAATTGTGGAGCCTCGCTCCCATATTCATCACATACCACAAGCACGGGGTACCAACGGTGTGTCCGGTGCCCTGTGAAAACAGTCATGGCCGCCCTACAGCACGACCCGCCCCGAGAGAGCGCAGCAACAACTCTCCGTCACTAATGTAACGGGCTCCAAGCTAGTATCGGTCTAGGTACTCGACAATGCCCTTTCCCATATAAGGGTAGAGTGGTTGCGCATGTAAGGTTGGAATAACGGTCGCAACTCCGACCAATCCGTTTTGAAAACAACACACACTTTCCTTGGCACACCACTTCGTCATCAAGTGGTCACCCATCTCATCATCTCCCTCGGGCATAAGTGGCACCCGACGGGGTTTTCGAAAAGTCTTTTGTAAAAGCTTTGTCTCCTTCACCATGCATAAACCCGTCCTTTTTTGCGTAGCAACTACTTAGCATCCTATCTACTCCCACCAGCATAACCCTCATAAGAAGGTAGGGCCATGCACAATGCAAGTATCAACGAGAGAATAACGGAGGCAACCAACCCACGTGGTTCACCATCTCACCATGATTCCGAAACAACAATAATAAAGAGCTATATATATGACATGCATAAAAAGGGGTTTCATAGACATGGTCAAAGGGCTGCTTGCCTGGCTCAGCAAAGTCTTCGGGGTCTTCAAAGTCTTCTGGTCCAACTCCTTCGTCAGCAACGCAATCTATCGTCGCAAAATAATAACGAGAAAATAAGGCAATAATAAAACAGAAAAATCAAAGTGCTCAGAAAAATGTCAACTATTTTTGTAAAATATTAGATGGAAATCTAAGAAGGAAACTTGCTAGTTTTGGATTTGGAGTGGTGGAGCAGAGATATGGATTTTCAGAGGCACATTTAAATGCTAAAAATCACATTTAAATATTTTCAGTGAAGAAAGGTTGGTTGGATTTGAATGGAAGTTACACCATTAAATATGTAGCAATATTTTGGGATTTTAGAAATTGGAATTAATCCATTTGGACAAATATTGTGTCCTGTGGAATTTTTGGAAGACAGGAAAAAATAGAAAAGGGAAATGGCACTGTGCCTCTGGGCCAGGAAGGCCACAGGGCAGCAGGCCTAGCCAGCGGCCGGCCCAGCCGAGCCAGCGCGCGCGCGTGTGCGTTTAAACCTGACGGGCGGGTCCCGCCCGTCAGGGCGTGAGGCTGACAAGCCTGGCCCGCGGCCGTCGTCGTCAACCTCTGGACAGAGGCGACGGCGAGCTCGCCGGCGGCGATACAGGGCATGGGAGGCGGTGTGGGAGGTACCGTTGTTCTCAGGGATGAGTCGTCGTTCGGGTGGAGGTGGAGGCGGTTGCCGAAGCAGCCTGGTTCGCCGGCGACGAGGTCCGCGGCGGAGGTGCTTCGGGAGGTGGCGACTCCGGCCGTTTCCGGCAGCTACAGAGAGGGAAAAGGAGGGGGAAATGATCAGTGAGGTGAGGGGAGTCCAGATCGAGAGAGAAAAGGGGCGGAGGGAGCCTGTACCCGCAGATCGACGGCGACCCGAGGCGGCGGAGCTCGAGCTCGATCTCGAGCTCGGAAGCTCCTGGAGAGGGGTGAGTGGTGTAGGGGGGAGCTTTGGGGTGTGAGAGAGCGAGTGGTGGCTAGAGGAGGGCTCGGGGAGGCCTTTTTATAGGAGAACGGTGAGGTCCCGTAGACCCGTGCGCCGGAGAGCCTCTGCTCGTCGCCACAGGGCTCGGGAGGAGCTGGCGCCGTGTCTAGGGCGTTCGTGGGCGTCGACTATGCCTAGGGGAAGAAGAGAGAAGGAGTGGGGAGGGGTCAGGGGTGCGCGCGTGTGAGCAGCGCCATTGGCGCGCTCGGGCGGCTCTGTTTGATAGCGCGGAGGCGCGGGGAAGGAGGAGAGAGGAGGGGGACAGCATCGTGGCGTGTCGTGGACGTCGAGGCGTATCGGTTGGCGTGAGGGGGAGGCCCGAGGTGGCCGGAGCCGTTGGGCAGAGGGCGGCTACAGTGCGGGAGTGCACTGTAGCGCGCTCCAGAGCGCCCAAATGGCTACCATGGCATTGTTTATGCCCTGGGGACGCGGCCTACCATGTCCAGTAGCTCAAGGGAGGAGTAAAGAAAAGGGAGGGGGCATTGGATGCCCTGGTAAGCCAGTGGAGTGAGGAGGGAAGAAGAAGAAAGGTGAAAAAGGGCTGACCAGAGAGGGAAAGAGGGATTTTACCCATTCAATAAGTGAGCTATGGACTTGCCATTGTTACAGGAGGTGAAAGAGGACTAGAAAGAGCTGTGGTAAAAATTTGAGCTCTCCAAGAATAGTGAAAGGGGTCAAAACAGTGGTTTTTGCAAAATGTCAGAAGGTGTTTGATAGAGTTTTGGGCAAGTAAATGAACCCCAAATGCCATGAGACTCCACAGGGTGAAATGACTCATATAAATATGGCCTTCCACCAATTTGGAGATTATTTGGGCAAAGTTGCCAATGCAACTTTTGTGAACCCTAGAAATGAGCAGAAATAGACTTCAGTAGATCTAGTTGAGCAAATCACTTGTCCTTGATGCACCACTAGGTGTAGTGGCCTTGGTCATGTGAACATGCTCACAAAAGTTGGGGTCAAGAGGTGAAAGTTGGTAGTACAAACTTGATCAAATTTGATTCTGGTCAGAGAGGGTTTTGGGGCCTTTTGGTGAACCAAAATGACTTTTATTGACATGAGGCTTTGCAAGATCATCACAATATGCATTTGTGACTTGCTGGATTTTTCTTGGATTTTTGTGAAAATATTTCCTGTAAAAATATTTCAAATCCTTGAAATGGGCAGAAATGGTTTTGGGAGGTTTTGTCCAATATTTTGATCATGACCATATGTTGAAACTCTTATATATGGAAAATATATGTCCACTGAGTTTCCCTGATTTTTCTCAAATATTTTTGAAACAATAAAATAATTTTTCCCTATTAAAGACCATTTCTGGCCTTAAGAAAAAGCTTTTAAATAAAATAGTAAAATAGTTTTAAAAATATATTTTTGTGGTTTCTGGGTATCTTATATCTAATAGGTTTCAAATATACCTTTTGAAATATTTTTCACACCTCAAATCAAGTACTTGCAGTGCAAATCTTAATTCAAGGGTTTTTGGAAAACTAATTTTAGAAATACTTTTTGGCCAAATTATTTTTGTAAGAAAATACTATATTGCTCTATACACATGGCATGATCATTGGACAGAAGTTTGGGGTAAGGAGATGAAGTATAGAAGGTGGAGTAGTTGACTATTAAGAGCACTTGAAAAACCACATAGAGAAAACCAACTTCAAAATAAAAGCCAAATAATGCAAAAGTTTTTGTTGGTCCAAATTTTCATGCTTTATTAATGCAAATAAACATGTTACAAAATGCAGGTGTGACAGACCTACCCCCTTACAAGAATCTAGTCCCCGAGATTCCTAAACTAGGCTTTAAAGAGATACGGAAACTCGGATCTAAGGTAGTCTTCACATTCCCAGGTGGCTTCTGCTTCAGTGTGGTTGCTCCACTGGACCTTGAAGTACTTGATCTTGTGGCTTCGAGTGCATCGCTCAGCCTCATCCAGAATGCAGATGGGCCTCTCACGGTAAGTCAAATCAGGCTGAAGGTCAATGGCTTGGTGATTGACGTCCTTGTAAAGATTAGGCTTGTCTGGAACTTGGAGACACTTCCGGAGTTGCGACACGTGGAAAACGTTTTGCACATCGGATAGTTCAGGTGGCAGTTCCAACTGGTAAGCCACTTCTCCTCGTCGTTCAGTGATCTTGAAGGGGCCGATGTATCTTGGTGCGAGCTTTCCTTTGACGTGGAAGCGCTGGGTTCCCTTGAGAGGGGTGACCCGGAGATAGACATGGTCTCCAACTCGGAAGGTTATGTCTCTCCGACGTGAGTCAACGTAGCTCTTCTGCCTTGACTTGGCAGTCTTCAAACGCTCTCTGACAAGCTGGACTTGCTCTTCTGCTTCACGGAGGATATCGGGCCCAAAGACAAGTCCTTCTCCGGTCTCCGACCAATTGAGGGGTGTGCGGCACTTCCGTCCATATAACACCTCAAATGGTGCCATCTGAAGGCTTGACTGGTAACTGTTGTTGTAGGAGAACTCCGCAAAAGGGAGGCAATCTTCCCACCTAGCTCCATATGCTAAGACACAGGCTCGGAGCATGTCTTTGAGTATCTGATTCACTCGTTCTGTCTGACGTCCGGTCTGTGGGTGGAAAGCAGTGCTGAAGGACAACTTGGTCCCCATGGCCTCTTGGAACTTCTTCCAGAACCTTGAGGTAAACTGGGTCCTCGATCTGACACAATCTCCTTGGGAACACCATGAAGGCTTACGATTCTGTTGATGTATAGAGTTGCTAGCTGGTTTCCCTTGTAAGTTGTTTTGACCGGAATGAAATGGGCTACTTTGGTCAAATGGTCGACTATGACCCAGATGGAGTCATGTCCCTTATTTGACCTAGGTAATCCAGTGATGAAGTCCATTCCGACTTTATCCCATTTCCACTCGGGAACCTTGAGTGGTTGGAGCAATCCAGCGGGTCGCTGATATTCAGCCTTGACTCTTTGGCATACATCACACTTTGCAACATAGGTGGCAATCTCCCTTTTCATCCCGTGCCACCAAAATCTTTCCTTTAGGTCTTGGTACATCTTGGTTCCTCCAGGATGGATGGAATACGGGGTGTCATGAGCTTCTTGCAAGATCAGATTCTTGAGCTCAACTTTGTTGGGCACGCAAATGTGATTCCCAAACCACACAATTCCTTGCTCATCCTCTGAGAATCCTGGGGCCTTGCCTGCCTTGATCTTCCTCTTGATGCCTTCAATACTTTCCTGTCCCTTCTGAGCTTCCTTAATATCATCCATCAGGGTAGGCTTGACTTCAAGGTTGGCTAAGAATCCTGGTGCAACCAGTTCCAACCCGAAGCTTTCAAGTTCTTCATACAAGGCGGGTAGCTTGTCCTTAAACATAGCATTCAAGGAACAAGCCTTCCTGCTTAATGCATCTGCTACCACATTAGCCTTTCCGGGGTGGTATTGAACACTGAGGTCATAATCCTTGATCAACTCTAGCCATCTTCTCTGCCTCATGTTCAATTCCTTCTGAGTGAAAATATACTTCAGACTTTTATGATCTTTGTATATCTCACACCGCTTCCCTAGGAGGTAATGTCGCCATGTCTTCAGGGCATGAACCACTGCTGCTAACTCAAGATCATGAGTAGCATAGTTCTCTTCATGAGGCTGTAGTTGCCTTGAAAGGTAAGCTACGACTCTGCCTTCTTGCATCAGAACACCTCCCAGTCCTGTTCTTGATGCATCACAATATATCACAAACTCCTTGTGTATATCTGGTGTGGCCAGAACTGGGGCGGTGGTCAGTCTCTTCTTCAGCTCCTGGAAGCTCTCTTCGCACTTCGGTGTCCATTCAAACTTCTTGTCCTTCTTCAAGAGCTGAGTCATGGGTCGGGCAATGCTTGAGAATCCTTCAACGAACTTGCGGTAATATCCCGCGAGTCCGAGGAAGCTTCTGACTTCCTTCACATTGCTTGGGGATTGCCATTCAGTCACGACCGCAATCTTAGTGGGATCGACTGACAATCCTTCTTCGGTCAAAACGTGACACAAGAACCTGACTTCACGCAGCCAAAATTCACACTTGCTGAACTTGGCATACAGTTGGTGCTCTCGAAGCTTGTCTAGGACCATCCTCAAGTGTTGCTCGTGCTCTTCCTCCGACTTCGAGAAGACAAGGATGTCATCTATGAAGACAACGACAAACTTGTCCAAATATTCCATGAAGACCTTATTCATGAGGTACATGAAGTAAGCTGGGGCATTGGTCAACCCAAAGGACATGATCGTGCACTCATACAGGCCATATCTGGTTACAAATGTCGTCTTTGGAATATTTTCGGGTCTGATCTTCAGCTGGTAGTACCAGATCTGAGATCAATCTTGGAGAACACCTTGGCTCCATTGAGTTGATCAAACAGATCTTCAATCTTGGGAAGTGGATATTTGTTCTTGATTGTAACTTCATTGAGGGAGCGGTAGTCAATGCATAAGCGGATGGTACCATCCTTCTTTGCCACAAACAGAACAGGCGATCCCCAAGGGGAGGCAATAGGGCGGATAAATCCCTTCCTCAACTGCTCTTCCAGTTGCTTCTTCAACTCTGCTAACTCCTCTGATCCCATTCTATAAGGCTTCTTATAGATGGGTCCCGCTCCGGGTATGAGCTCGATGATGAACTCAATGTCTCGGTCAGGAGGCATTCCGGGTAGCTCATCAGGAAAGACATCGGGGTATTCACATACTACCGGCACTTGCTCCAATCCAACTTCAGTCAGACAGTTGACTTGGTTGGCTTGAGCAGAGGAGGGGTTGGAGGCAAATTTAACCGACTCCTTGGTCATTGGTCACGATGTGATTCGGTTGGCACAATCTATCAAGCCTTGGTGCTTGATGAGCGATCCATTCGAGGATCACATCAAGCCTTGCGATCTTAAGATGATAAGATCTGGTAAGAAGTCTACCCCATTAATAACAATCCCGACTCCTTTACATCCTATCTTGGCTCTCATCTCTGCTCCAGGGGTTTGTACCACCATAGGGTTATTTAGGGGTGTAGGGGTCATGCCACTTTTTAATGCAAACTTTTGGGTGACAAATGAATGCGTGGCTCGAGAATCAAACAAGGCGATTCACGGTGCTGAATTGACAGGAACGCATTACCCAGACGACGTCCGGGTCTTCTGGGCTTCTTCTGCGATGACATGATTCACACGACCCTTGTCGTTGTTGGGCAGGTTCTTGGGAGCTTGGTTCCTTGGTGGCATTCCACGGCCTTGTCCTGGGTTCTGCGCATTGGGGCGCGGGGCGTCGGGCTTCTTGTTGGGGCAATTCTTGGAGTAATGTCCTGGCTGTCCACATCCAAAGCAAGTGACTTGGTTGGGGTTGCTGCTCCTGCCAGCATTGTTATTGGGGTTGTTGTAAGCTGGCCTGGGGTTGGCATACTGCTGAGGTGGATAGTTGGCGCGGGGTGCGGGAGCTCTTGGCTGCTGATAGGTTGGCTTGACCGGGGCTGGCTGCCATGGGCGAGGCTTCTGGTTGCTGGAGCTACCCTTGCTGATCATCTTGCGCTTACGGGTATCATCCAAAGCACGTCGCTTGTCCTCAAGCATGAGTGCCTTGTTCACCAGATCAGGAAAGGTCGGGCAGTCACACACAACAAGCGAGTACTGCAGAGTCTGGTTAAGGCCTTCCATGAAGCGCTCCTTCTTGGCAAAGATCGGTCTTGACATCCTCGAGAGCATACCTTGAGAGAACACCGAACTTCTGCATGTACTCCTTGACAAGTGCTACTACCTTGCTTGAGGCTCGAACTCACGCTTCTTGATGGCCATGATTCCGAAGGAATGTGGGCCTTGCGAATTCTGCCTTGAAGTCATTCCAAGTGATGTTTTGCTCAGCATGCATGGCCTTGAATCCATCCCACCAAGCTCTGGCAGTTCCCAGAGGCGATGGGCAGCATATGCCACCCTCTCACGGTCTTGATGCAGCCGACTAGGTCCAACAAGTCCTCAATGGTGCGGACCCGATCGTGCGCATCCGAGGGTTCAGCAGTCTCGATGAAGGTGGGTGGTGCATGCTTCTTGAACTCCATCAACGTGGACCGTCCATTGCCGTGTCCCTTGGTGGCGATTGACAACTTGAGCAATCACCGGAGGGCTGCGGTGTTGGCTTGGCGTTCCTCTCGGAAGGCTTGGAGAAGCTGAGCCATGTCCATGATTGGAGGAGGTGGTGGGGTGGAGTCGTCCTTGGGCTTGGTCTGGCTGACTCTCGCTTCAGAGAACCTCCGGCTTCTTCTTCTTTGGGTAGAGGTACCAAGACGTGTTACAACAGCATCTGTTGGAGTGGTCAAGGTTTCATGATTGGGGAAAGATGGGGAAAGCAACATAGATGGGATGCCTAGTAAGGGGGTTGGTATGACACTAATGGTTTTCATGCAAGGGCAAAACACATTCATTAAAAACCAAATGGGTGATGTAGTCGCTTACAAGTTCCCGAAGGAAAGTACGACGTCCATCAAACACAACAAAAGCAAACACAACACTACATGGTTTCATAAGAGCCATTACATGGACTCGACTTCGTGTAGGGGTACACAACCTATCCTACCGTAGGGTTACTAACGGGCATATCCAAGTTGTGAATGATGCCTAAGTGGTGGAATGCTCGGTCGCGTAGTCTGGCTCTTCTGGGTCTTCCTCCTCATCATCAGTAGCACGGCTTCCTTCATTGCTTGAAGGGGTGGGGGAGTGGAGGATATCAACACGGCGTTGCTTTGCTGGTGGGGTGAAGAGCTTGCGTTAATCCCTTGAGCTCATGCGGTGTTGCTGTGGTGGTTCTCCATCCTTTGGGGGTCTTCCGCCTCTGTATGCGATTGCGGACCGTCCAGGGGGAGCACCTTCCTTCTTGATCCTATCCGTCTTCTCTTGGGCTTGGCAAAGAAGTGCCTTGGTCTCATGAAGTTCCTTTCGGAGTTCCATTGATTCCGCGGCCAAGTGTTGTGCCAAACTATCGGCACAAAGGCTGAAGTAGGTCTGGAATCGGAGTGGAAGTCCTTCTTCTAATGGTGGAGCTGGTGCATTGCTCTCATCCTCGCCTTCCTTCCGATAAGGCAAGAAGCAGGTTGCCAACTCGTCTGCCATCTCTGGAAGAAGGTCTCGGAGGCGGGTGAGTGCCTTGAGGGTTGCCGTCTCGACGGCAAGAACTAGTGTTGCCATCTAGGGTCCCTCGAAGAACCAGCTTGTTGGAGAATCATTGGCCTTCACGATCACTTCCACATGATACTCCGTCTCGGTGTCGTTGATCCAATGCTCATGGTAGGTGAAAATGGGGGCTCGGTGGTACTGGCACTTCTTGAGGCTATCCTCGAGAAGCACGGGAAATCCGGTGGTCAAGAAGTCTTCGGGTACGGCAGCCATCTACAAAGGTTGAATGGGAGAGGTCAATAAGGGGAAATATATCTTGGGTGGGTAAGCTTAGAAAAGAAGAGAGGTTCAGATGGTCTCAAGCTAACTATCGTCCATGCTAACTAAGGCTTCCTCTACACGGGATGGCTCGATACAAGACCTTTGTGGGGACCCGACTCATAAGTCGTGATCACCGAATGCACGTGTCTGATGATCCCGAGATCAATGCTCACTTGAACACACGAAGCTGAATAACAAGAGTCTTACATCCATACATACCGTCTTACACAAATTATGACCATTATGGTCAAGTCTTACATTGATAAAGCCTTAAGGGCTGAACATCAAATGAAACACAAGCAGCGGAAATCTTCGTTGATAAATTGAACCCATGCCATCTGCCTTAACCCTACAGGCATTCTGACTGGGAAACGTCCTAGTTCGCATGTTCGTCTCCAAAGAACTCTTCTTCGAACTCCGGTTCTTCCATGCTTGGTCAATTAAATAACCAGTGGCAAGCCAATGAGTACTTTGAATGTACTCGCAAGCAACCCATGATTTGGTTCAAGATACAATAATGCATGATATAGGTAAATTTTTGCGGAAAGCTAGTTTTGAGTGCAAAGACATGTTCAACAACTTATAAGACATGCAACCAGTAACCATGAGGACATGGTACAGATATCAACATAAATAGAGTGGGAACCAACCCATCTCAATCATGTCAAGTCCTTTGACTTGACCCAATTAGTTTTATCAACACACACACACACGGTTGTAAACATGTGGACGTAGCCCAAGAGCGGTTACCCAACTGTCCTTGACCGTGGACACGGCTATTCGAATAGTTTTACACTCTGCAGAGGTTGCACACTTTACCCACTAGATCCGGGGAACTTCCGTGTCATCCACGACCCGCGGTACCTCAAGTACCCGGGGTAAGCACCCGATCACTACCTTTCCCTAGACGACACTAACATGGAGTCCACTCGATTGGTAGTAACCCCCGTGCCAAACATTTCACATCATAAAATTGTGGAGCCTCGCTCCCATATTCATCACATACCACAAGCACGGGGTACCAACGGTGTGTCCGGTGCCCTGTGAAAACAGTCATGGCCGCCCTACCTGGCACGACCCCGTCCCGAGAGAGCGCACCAACAACTCTCCCGTCACTAGTAGTGCGGGCTCCAAGCTAGTATCGGTCTAGGTACTCGACAATGACCTTTCCCATATAAGGGTAGAGTGGTTGCGCATGTAAGGTTGGAATAACGGTCGCAACTCCGACCAATCTGTTTTGAAAACAACACACACTTTCCTTGGCACACCACTTCGTCATCAAGTGGTCACCCATCTCATCATCTCCCTCGGGCATAAGTGGCACCCGACAGGGTTTTCGAAAAGTCTTTTGTAAAAGCTTTGTCTCCTTCACCATGCATAAACCCGTCCCTTTTTGCGTAGCAACTACTTAGCATCCTATCTACTCCCACCGGCATAACCCTCATAAGAAGGTAGGGCCATGCACAATGCAAGTATCAATGAGAGAATAACGGAGGCAACCAACCCACGTGGTTTACCATCTCACCATGATTCCGAAACAACAATAATAAAGAGCTATATATATGACATGCATAAAAAGGGGTTTCATAGACATGGTCAAAGGGCTGCTTGCACAGCTCAACAAAGTCTTGAGGTCTTCAAAGTCTTCTGGTCCAACTCCTTCGTCAGCAACGCAATCTATCGTCGCAAAATAATAACGAGAAAATAAGGCAATAATAAAACAGAAAAACCAAAGTGCTCAGAAAAATGTCAACTATTTTTGTAAAATATTAGATGGAAATCTAAGAAGGGGAAACTTTCTAGTTTTGGATTTGGAGTGGTGGAACAGGAGATATGGATTTTCAGAGGCACATTTAAATGCTAAAAATCACATTTAAATATTTTCAGTGAAGAAAGGTTGGTTGGATTTGAATGGAAGTTACACCATTAAATATGTAGCAATATTTTGGGATTTTAGAAATTGGAATTAATCCATTTGGACAAATATTGTGTCTGTGGAATTTTGGAAGACAGAAAAATTAGAAAAGGAAATGGCCTTGTGCCTCTGGGCCAGAAGGCCTGAGGCAGCAGGCCCAGCCAGTGCCCGGCCCAGCCAGCAGCTGTGCGTGTCGCGTTTAAACCGACGGGCGGGTCCCGCCTGTCGAGGCGTGAGGTCGACAAGCTGGCCCATGACCATCGTCGTCAACCTCTGGACAGAGGCGACGGCGAGCTCGCCGGCGGCGATACTGAGAGCACGGGAGGCGGTGTGGGAGGTACCGTTGTTCTCAGGGATGAGTCGTCGTTCGGGTGGAGGTGGAGGCGGTTGCGGAGCAGCCTGGTTCGCCGGGCGACGAGGTCCATGGCGGAGGTGCCGGGAGGTGGCGACTCGGCCGTTCAGCAGCTCAGAGAGGGAAAAGGAGGGGAAATGATCGGTGAGGTGAGGGGAGTCGGATCGAGAGAGAAAAAGGCGGAGGGAGCCTGTACCCATGGTCGACGGCGACCGAGGCGGCGGAGCTCGAGCTCGATCTCGAGCTCGGAAGCTCCTGGAGAGGGGTGAGTGGTGCAGGGGGAAGCTTTGGGGTGTGAGAGAGCGAGTGGTGGCTAGAGGAGGGCTCGGGGAGGCCTTTTTATAGGAGAACGGCGAGGTCCCGTAGACCCGTGCGCCGGAGAGCCTCTGCTCGTCGCCACAGGGCTCGGGAGGAGCTGGCGCCGTGTCTAGGGCGTTCGTGGGCGTCGACTATGCCTAGGGGAAGAAGAGAGAAGGAGGGGGAGGGGTCGGGTGGTGTGGCGTGTGAGCAGCGCCATTGGCACGCCTTGGGCGGCTCTGTTTGATAAGCGGAGGCGCGGGAAGGAGGAGAGAGGAGGGGACAGCGTCGTGGTGTGTCGTGGGCGTCGAGCGTGTCGGTTGGCGTGAGGGGAGGCCCGAGGTGGCGGAGCCGTTAGACGAGGGCTACTGAAGCGGGGGCAAGATCAGCGTGCTCAGAGCGCCAAATGGCTGCCATGGCATTGTTTATGCCACAGGGACGCGCCTACCATGTCCGATAGCTCAAGGAGGAGTAAAGAAAAGGGAGGGGCATTGGATGCCTGGTAAGCCAGTGGAGTGAGGAGGGAAGAAGAAGAAAGGTGAAAAAGGGCTGACCAGAGAGGGAAAGAGGGATTTTGCCCATTCAATAAGTGAGCTATGGACTTGCCATTGTTACAGGAGGTGAAAGAGGACTAGAAAGAGCTGTGGTAAAAATTTGAGCTCTCCAAGAATAGTGAAAGGGGTCAAAACAGTGGTTTTTGCAAAATCTCAAAAGGTGTTTGATAGAGTTTTGGGCAAGCAAATGAACTCCAAATGCCATGAGACTCCACAAGGTGAAATGACTCATATAAATATGGCCTTCCACCAATTTGGAGATTATTTGGGCAAAGTTGCCAATGCAACTTTTGTGAACCCTAGAAATGAGCAGAAATAGACTTCAGTAGATCTAGTTGAGCAAATCACTTCTCCTTGATGCACCACTTGGTGTAGTGGCCTCATTTGGTCATGTGAACATGCTCACAAAAGTTGGGGTCAAGAGGTGAAAGTTGGTAGTACAAACTTGATCAAATTTGATTTTGGTCAGAGAGGGTTTTGGGGCCTTTTGGTGAACCAAAATGACTTTTATTGACATGAGGCTTTGCAAGATCATCACAATATGCATTTGTGACTTGATGGATTTTTCTTGGATTTTTGTGAAAATATTTCCTGTAAAAATATTTCAAATCCTTGAAATGGGCAGAAATGGTTTTGGGAGGTTTTGTCCAATATTTTGATCATGACCATATGTTGAAACTCTTATATATGGAAAATATATGTCCTTGAGTTTCCCTGATTTTTCTCAAATATTTTTGAAACAATAAAATAATTTTTCCTATTAAAGACCATTTCGGCCTTAAGAAAAAGCTTTTAAATAAAATAGTAAAATAGTTTTAAAAATATATTTTTGTGGTTTCGGGTATCCTATATCTAATAGGTTTCAAATATACCTTTTAAATATTTTCACACCTCAAATCAAGTACTTGCGATTGCAAATCTTAATTCAAGGGTTTTTGGAAAACTAATTTTAGAAATACTTTTTGGCCAAATTATTTTTGTAAGAAAATACTATATTGCTCTATACACATGGCATGATCATTGGACAGAAGTTTGGGGTAAGGAGATGAAGTATAGAAGGTGGAGTAGTTGACTATTACGAGCACTTGAAAAACCACATAGAGAAAACCAACTTCAAAATAAAAGCCAAATAATGCAAAAGTTTTTGTTGGTCCAAATTTTCATGCTTTATTAATGCAAATAAACATGTTACAAAATGCAGGGTGTGACATCTTCATCTGAGTTGGGCCGGATTTCACCGGGCCTCTCTGGGGAGCAGTTTGATATCCCCTCGTCTCAACAAGCCAGGGAAGATTTTGATAATTTAATTTCGGACATGGTCGACGAAATATCTACGTGTCAGAAGTGCCTTACGAAGGGACATTTTGCCTCTGCATGCACGTCTAAGCTTTGGTGTATTTCCTGCCTCCGGTCTGGTCACGTCAAACGAGATTGCAACAAGTTTGCTAGAATCTTGGGACTCGTTTGGCAAGCAAAACCCGTTAACGATCCATCTTCCGAGGCGCGCTGCGGGAATATCTCTCTGACAAATATTTTACCAAACTTGGACCTCCCCTGCACTTCCGCATTTATGCCGCCGCCCAGTTCCATTAGCCCCGGCCCCAAGACACCTTCGGTCTCGCCGCCTGCAACCCCTCCTCCACCTCTGCACTCGCCGTCCTTGGAGGCGGAGCTCCCAGCTCCGATGGCCAACTTCCACCTGGATCCCCTGCTGTACGTGCCCGCTGGTCATCATATCGTCGATGGTGGGGAAGACCATCTGCCGCGAACCTTCGTGACGCCACATATCCCAATTGTGCGCCGTCATGAGGAGTTCATGCTTGCGGAGGTAATGCCTATTCCTCAGCCAGAAGAGATGGGTGCTGTTAGAGAGGAAGTAGTGCAGTGGTTGCAAGGTCATGGTGTTCTTGTTCGGTCAGCTCAGCCTTGGATCCGTTCTGTTGGGTTGTTTGAGCTTCGAGACGCTGCCGTCAGATTTTCTCTGCTGCAACTTCCGCCTCAGCCGCTGGGCAATGACCGGTTTGTGCGATTCATGAAGCACGATGAGGGTGAATCTTTTCGTGGAGTTCAGGGTTTTCGTCAGGGACTTCTTATGTTTCTTGGGATTCCGTTGGACCTTCGCAACACTGAATGCATTAGGGCAGCCGTGAATACTTTTGGTAAGTTTCATCACTGGGTCAGTGAGGATCCATATATGGTTCGCTCTTTGGTTTTTGCCTCATTCCCAGAAGATATCCTTGTGCCACGCGATGTGGTTTTCATGGATTATGCGACATATGGTGGTGCTCCGGTTTCTTGGACTGCGCCTCTGTACATTTTGGGAGCGAATTTTGCAGAGCAGATGCCCCAAGACGAAGATTGGATGCCACTCAATGGAAACCCGCATCCTGTTCCGGGTGTTCCTTTCCCCGAGCTACCTCCATTTAATCTACCTGCCTACCCCGCCTTGGGGTGGAATGCTGTCCCTCCGCTGGAGCCTGTGATTAATGAGGTGGCTGCGGACAATTGGGGTAATTGGGATGATGATGTCAAGCCCGAACCCATTCGGGACCAAGAATCAATGGTGGTCGATGTCTCCGCTCAGCCAAGCTCTGCTACTGACCTGGTTCCACCTGTGATAGTGGTGGAGGATGATCCGTCTGACGCTCCGATGTTGACTTTGATCAATGAAAATGCAGCTGACAATTGGGCAATTGTTGTTTATCAGCCTCCTACTGTCAGGGACGAAATTGTTCTGCCTGCGATTCCTTTTGGGCCTCCTTTGCCCCCGGAGATGATTTGGAGGAGATCCTTTGAGAGCCTTCTGCAAGCTCCTGTGGTTTACTCTGTTCCCAGGCCAGTGCTATTGCAACCTCTATCGCCGGTTGTTCTGTCCAAGAGAAGCTGGGACTTGGCATTCAGCGATTCAGACCTGCCACGCCTTACCTGGAGAGATGAGGAGCCAGCTAGGCACATTGCTGGCGCTTTTGTTGATCCTATTGATGTGCAACCTGTGCAGGTTCCTCCTACTGCTGCGGTTAAAGCTCGCATGCCGCGGAAAACTTTGGCACCAACTCCAATTGTTGACACTGAAGTTCGTCGCTGCACCAGAAGCTCGGCTCAGCGGGATGGTTTCAAGCCCACCTTTCAGGAGCTCACACTGCAGCCCAAGAGGAAGAAGCCCAAGGCCAAGCCTTTCACGGCCCAGATGCATGAGGAGCCTGCTTATGGTGTTCCTCCTGCAACCCCTGTCAGTCGACTTTAGGAAGTTGGGCGTGAGCTTGAAATTGACGCTGTGCTACTCTCTGTGGATGTACTTATGGTGGATCCACCTACTGTTGCTTCGACCAAACATGATGATTAGAGTGTCCATGGGCTCTGGGGTTTCGCAATCCCTTAATCTTGCTTTATCTTTATTTTTAGGCAGTTCTGTTCTTCAGGAACTTTGGTGTGTGTTATTGTTAGGTCCGAATGGACTATGCTCTTTTGGACATGTGGTATTGTGTGCCATGTGGTTTCTGGCCTCTATTTTATGTTATAATGAGTAATATCTGTAGGAACTGGAATGTTCTTTGTTGGAATGTTAGAGGTCTGAATTCTGAAGCTAGGCAGAGAGCTATTAGGCAGAAAATTGAGGAAAGCCAATGTTCTATAGCCTGTCTGCAGGAAACAAAATACACTTCTTTTGACTCTAGGTCAATCAAATCTTTCTGCCCTAAAAGATTTGATTCTTTTGTCTGCTCCCCTTCAATTGGAGCTTCTGGAGGAATTATTGTTGTCTGGAACTCAGCTGTTTTTAGTGGCACTATAGTTGAAGTGCAGCAGTTTGCTGTGGTTGTTAAGTTTACTTCTAGGCAGAATAATGAGTCTTGGACTCTAGTTGCTGTTTATGGCCCTTGTCAGGGTGAAGCCAGGGGACAACTTTGTTAATTGGCTTTACAATCTGGTTATTCCTATCAATGAACACTGGTTGTTGCTTGGAGATTTTAATTTTCTTCGGTCAGTGGATAACAGAAACTTACCTGGGGGGGATATTAATGACATGTTCATTTTTAATGAGATTATTGGTCACCTGGGCCTCCTTGAACTTCCAATTAAAGGCAGATCCTATACATCGTCCAATATGCAGGATATCCCACTTCTTGAGCAGCTGGATTGGTTCTTTACTTCTCTGGACTGGATTACTGATTACCCCATGACTGAAGTTCTGCCTTTGGCTAGGACTGCTTCGGATCATGTGCCCTGTTTAGTCACCATCAAAACATCTATTCCAAAATCAAATCTCTTTAGGTTTGAAAACTATTGGTTTGAACTTGACGGTTTCATGGATTGTGTTGAATCTTCCTGGAAGCAGCCCTCTCGGAAAACACACATAACTGCTAAAATTGCAGACAAGTTTAAATGTTTGAGAATGTGCCTTAAGAGGTGGCAAATGAGTGTCTCTAAATTGAGATTGTTGATCAGCAAATGCAATCATGTCATCCTCCTTCTGGATGAGTTAGAGGAGTGGAGGCCTATTTTTATTCAAGAGAGCAACTTCGGAAGAATTGTCAAAACTCATTTAGAAAAGCTGCTGCATTTTCAGTTTCTGTACTGGAAGAAGAGGTGCTCCATCATGTATTTTAAGGTGGGGGGGAGAAAACACAAAATTCTTCCATGCTATGGCTACTGAGAGGCATAGGAGGAACTCTATTGCTAGTCTTAGACTACCTGATGGATCTGTAGTTTCTGACCAGTCCCAAATGGCTAGAATTATCTGGAGTTGTTTTATGAATAGAATGGGCACCTCTAGAGGGATAGTGATGGGTTTTGATTTACCTTCACTCATTTCTTCTGTATCTGGCCTTGAGGTGCTCACTAGGCCTTTTGAGAAGGAGGAAATGGACAATGTGGACAAGCATATGCCTGTGGATAAAGCATCTGGTCCTGATGGTTTCAATGGCCTATTTTTTAAGAAATGCTGGCAGCTAATTTCTGGGGATTTTTATGAGCTAGCTCAGGCTTTTTATGAAGGAACTGCTGTTTTGGAAAATATCAACAGCTCTTTTATTACCCTGGTACCCAAAAAACTTTCTCCTGAGGAAGTAGGGGACTATAGGCCCATCTCCCTAACCAGTATGGGCCTCAAATTTCTGTCCAAAATGGCTGCAAATAGATTTCAAGAAATGATTATGCAGTGCATCCATAAGAATCAATATGGCTTTATTAAGACCAGAACAATCCAGGATTGTTTGGGTTGGACATTTGAGTACTTACACCAATGCCAACAGTCCAAGAGACCTATAGTGATCCTCAAATTGGATTTTGAAAAGGCTTTTGACTCTATTGAGCATGAAACTATTTTTCAAATACTCAGATGTAAGGGTTTTAATGAGAAGTGGATTTCTTGGATGAAGCAACTCCTTGCCACTGGTACTTCTTCTGTTTTGCTCAATGGAGTCCCTGGGAGGAAGTTTGTTTGTAAGAAAGGAGTGAGACAGGGAGACCCTGTATCTCCCCTTCTTTTTGTTATAGCTGCTGACTTGCTACAAACAGTGATTAATGATATGTTCAGGAAAGGAATTCTACATTTGCCTATACCTTGCCATGATTCAGACTACCCTGTGATCCAGTATGCTGATGATACTTTGATCATCCTCCCTGCAGATAGAGTTCAACTTCTGGCTCTGAAGAATATGTTAAAGGTGCTCTCTCAGTCCACTGGTCTGGATGTCAACTACCATAAGTCCTTCATTATCCCAATCAATGTTGACTCTGCTCAAATGGAGGATCTAGCCTCTGCTTTTGGTTGCAAAATTGGAAAAATGCCATTTACATATCTGGGATTGCCTGTGGGGACCACAAGACCCAAAATGGTAGACTTCATGCCACTGGTTGACTGTATGGAGAGAAGAATGACTGCCAGTTCTTCTTTCCTGAACCAAGGAGAAAGGCTACAGTTCCTTAACTCTGCTCTTTCCTCATTGCCTATATTTTTTATGGGTAGTCTTGCACTCCCAGCTGGTATTCTAAAGCAGTTGGTTAGAATCCAAAGGCAGTGCCTGTGGAGAAAGCATAGGGATGAGCCAGCTCCATCTCTTGCTGCTTGGGAGCTCATATGTAGGCCAAAGAACAGAGGAGGTCTTGGTATTCTCAATCTGGGGGTTCAGAATGTGGCTCTTCTTCTCAAGCATGCCAGTAACTTCCTAAACAAGCAAGATATTCCTTGGGTTTCCCTAGTTTGGGATTCATACTATTTTGAAAGTATGCCCCAAGGAACTAAGGATTGTGGCTCTTTTTGGTGGAGGGATATTCGCAAAGCCATGCAGCATTTTAGAGACTGCTCCTGGGTGCAGATCAATGAAGGGGACACTGCTCTCTTTTGGTCTGATAATTGGAACCTGGGCTCTGAAACTTCTAGCTTGCAGTCAAGATTCCCAAGGCTTTTCTCTTTTGCCAAGGACCCCTCGATATCTGTTAAGGAAATCTTCAATACACAGGATATGCACCATCTCTTCAACCTTCCTTTATCTGCTCAAGTTTTTGATGAGTTAAACCTGATAAAGGATCTTATGGATTCTCACAGTAGGGACCCCAGCTCGAAGGATCTTTGGTACTGGCAGGGCTCTTCCAAGTCTTTCAAGCCCAAGATGTTTTACACCCACACTTTTCAGTCTAAGACCTTTAATCCTTTGCTATGTTGGATTTGGAAATCATCCTGTACTTAGAAGATCAAGGTCTTTGCTTGGATGCTTATTATGGACAGGTTGAACACCAAGGATATGGTCGAGAGAAGGCACTGGCATATGGAAGATGGAGTCCACTGTCGGATGTGCCCTCTGCAGGCAAGGGAAACCAGGGATCACTTATTCTTCAACTGTAATTTCAGTGTAAGGGTCTGGAACTATCTACAGATTGATTGGACTGCTGGCACATCCATGATTGACCTGGTTACACAGGCAAGGAGAAGCTTTGATAGGCCTTTCTTCTCTGAAGTGGTGTTCATTGCTTGCTGGAATATTTGGATAATCAGGAATGCCAAAGTTTTCAGAAATGAGAGGGCTACTTTTAGCAAATGGAGGTTTGCTTTTAGGCATGATATTAGCCTCATGCAACACAGAATCAAATCTGCTTACAAGGATGACCTGCTTAAATGCATCTCTTTCCTCCCCCCCTAAGCTAGGCTAGTAAGGCTCTCTTTCTTCTTTGTACTCTGGTTACTCCTTGTAATCAACTTGTTGTATATGTCCTTTAAATCAATAAAGTTTTGATATGCTGTGGGGGTTTTGCCCCACAGTTCCCAGTCAAAAAAAATAGAAGGAGAATCTAGTGCAGAGCTAGATGGAGATTCCTTACCTAACCTCGTAGTTGAGGGATAAATCTTAGTTCTTTCGTCTTTCAAGTTCCTCATAGTTATTAGCAGATAAACCCCAAGTGACTCAAAAAATAGAGCTATGCTCCCCGGCAACGGCGCCACAAAATAATCTTGATAACCCACAAGTATAGGGGATCGCAACAGTTTTCGAGGGTAGAGTATTCAACCCAAATTTATTGATTCGACACAAGGGGAGCCAAAGAATATTCTCAAGTATTAGCAGTTGAGTTGTCAATTCAACAACACCTGGATAACTTAGTATCTGCAGCAAAGTATTTAGTAGCAAAGTAGTATGGAAGTAACAATAATAGTAGCAAAAGTAAAAGTAGTAGTTTTATAGTAATCATAACAGCAGCAATGGTAAAGTAAATAAGCAAAGCACAATATGTGATAAGCTCGTAGGCATTGGATCAGTGATGGATAATTATGCCGGATGTGATTCCTCATGTAATAGTTATAACATAGGGTGACACAGAACTAGCTCCAGTTCATCAATGTAATGTAGGCATGTATTCCGAATATAGTCATACATGCTTATGGAAAAGAACTTGCATGACATCTTTTCTCCTACCCTCCCGTGGCAGCGGGGTCCTAATGGAAACTAAGGGATATTAAGGCCTCCTTTTAATAGAGTACCGGACCAAAGCATTAACACATAGTGAATACATGAACTCCTCAAACTACGGTCATCACCGAGAAGTATCCCGATTATTGTCACTTCGGGGTTGTTGGATCATAACACATAATAGGTGACTATTGACTTGCAAGATAGGATCAAGAACCCACATATATTCATGAAAACATAATAGGTTCAGATTTGAAATCATGGCACTCGGGCCCTAGTGACAAGCATTAAGCATAGCAAAGTCATAGCAACATCAATCTCAGAACATAGTGGATACTAGGGATCAAACCCTAACAAAACTAACTCGATTACATGGTAGATCTCATCCAACCCATCAATGTCCATCAAGCCTCTGATGGAATTACTCACGCACGGCGGCGAGCATCATGAAATTGGTGATGGAGGATGGTTGATGATGACGACGGTGACGAATCCCCCCTCTCTGGAGCCCCGAACGGACTCCAGATCAGCCCTCCCGAGAGAGATTAGGGCTTGGCGGCGGCTCCGTATCGTAAACCGCAATGAAACTTTCTCTCTGATTTTTTTCTCCGTGAAAGCAAATATATGGAGTTCAAGTTGAGGTCGGTGGACGTCCAGGGGACCCATGATGCGGGGGGGGGGGCTAGGGGGTGCCCCCACCCTCGTGGACAGGGTTTGGGCCCCCTGACGCTGATTCTTTCGGCAATATTTTTTATTAATTCTGAAAAGTTGCTCCGTGGATTCTCAGGTCATTCCGAGAACTTTTATTTCTACACAAAAATAACACCATGGCAGTTCTATTGAAAACAGCGTCAGTCCGGGTTAGTTCCATTCAAATCATGCAAGTTAGACTTCAAAACAAGGGAAAAAGTGTTTGGAAAAGTAGATACGATGGAGACGTATCAACTCCCCCAAGATTAAACCTTTGCTTGTCCTCAAGCAATTCAGTTGACAAACTGACAGTGATAAAGAAAAACTTTTACAAACTCTATTTGCTCTTGTTGTTGCAAATATGTTAAGCCAGCATTCAAGTTTTCAGCAAAGAGCATGAACTAACCATATTCACAATAACACTTAGGTCTCAGTTTACTCATATCAATGGCATAATCAACTAGCAAGCAATAATAATAAATCTCGGATGACAACACTTTCTCAGAACAATAATAATATGATACAACAAGAATGTAACTCGCTAGCCTTTCTGAGACTGCAAAGCTTAAATGCAGAGCACCTTTAAAGATCAAGGACTGACTAAATATTGTAATTCATGGTAAAAGAGATCCAGTCATAGTCATGCCCAATATAAACTAATAGTAAAGTATGAAAATGATAGTGGTGTTCTCCAGCGGGTGCTTTTTAATAAGAGGGTGATGACTCAACATAAAAGTAAATAGATAGGCCCTTCGCAGAGGGAAGCAGGGATTTGTAGAGGTGCCAGAGCTCGATTTGGAAATAGAGATGAATAACATTTTGAGCGGTATACTTTCACTGTCAACATAACAACTGAGAGATATCGATATCTTCCAAGCTACACACATTATAGGCGGTTCCCAAACAGAATGGTAAACTTTATACTCCCCCACCACCAACAAGCATCAATCCATGGCTTGCCCGAAACAATGGGTGTCTCTAACTAGCAACAATCCTGGGGGAGTTTTGTTTGCAATTATTTTGATTTGAGGATGGGACTGGGCATCCCGGTGACCGGCCATTTTCTCGTGAATGAGGACCGGAGTCCACTCCTCTTGAGAATAACCCGCCTAACATGGAATATACAGACAACCCTAGTTGATACATGAGCTGTTCGAGCATACAAAACAGAATTTCATTTGAAGGTTTGGAGTTTGGCACATACAAATTTACTTGGAACGACAGGTAGATACCGCATATAGGAAGGTATGGTGGACTCATATGGAATAACTTTCGGGTTTATGGAGTTTGGATGCACAAGTAGTATTCCTGCTTAGTACAGGTGAAGGCTAGAAAGAGACTGGGAAGCGACCAACTTAGAGAGCGACAATAGTCATGAACATGCACTAAAATTAATCAACGAGGTGCCGCCGGCCACGGAGGAGGATCGTGGGCACGACTAACTCACCCTGCTAATCCAGTAAGTTCTCTCATGTTTTCAAGGTGTACCCTTGACTCGCATATTCGAGGAAGGCATCTAAGTCTCCCTATCAATTATTTACGAATTTCGACAGAGATAGCGAGCAGATTAACCGTCGGCCCTTCGCCCAAGGCCCGAAACTCCGCTCCTGACAAAGATGCTATTTCCAGCGCCTTACGAGGTGCCGGAGAAGAAGGCCAAGGGGACCAGAAGTGGTCTCCGCCGCAAGGGCACTTCAGACGTGACCTCCAAAGACGCCGATGCGCACTCCTCCGCCGAAGACGACGAGGAAGAGGAGGAAGAAGAAGAAATCCACTCTCCCCCTACAGGGAAAAAAAGAAAAGGACAGTCTCCATGCATTCGGAGGCTGATGCGTCCAAGAAAGGGAGAGCTTCCTTTCCGGACAGCTCCACAGCGGCCACCGACAGGAGCTGGGAGTGGAAGCCCAGGGAGAAGCCCCTGGCTGAATCGTAAGTGTCCCGGACACGTATTTGTACCCGGATTATTTACTTTATTGTTTTTAATGTGCTTAAATTATGCATTTACAGTCCGGCTCAGTCCCACCTCGAGTGGTCCTTATCTTTTGAGGATTCGCTGGACCCAGCAGCGATGGATAGCGGGACCCTTTCGTCGGCCACCTCTTCCCGGGACCTGGATGGCACCGAAGCGTCGTCCTGAAGGTTCCCCAGCCCAGGAGAGAATCCGGCGGCCATCCGAGAGGCGCCAGACGGTGAAGCCTCGGCTACTGGACACATGGGGGAGCAAACCCCCAGGGATACTGACGATAGGGGCCGTATTCAATTCGGCCCTCATCCAAATATAATTCCGGAGACCCCTACAGCTCCAGAATCAGGAGAGTAGCCCCCTTCAAAGGGAAGGGGCACGCCTATCCCGCCGGTGACCTCTATCCAACCAGAGGCACTGGACAGGTTGCTGGAAGCGCTGAAAGGCGCTTCCATTATTGACAAACATTGTACCCTTATGGGTACGGTGATTGGGAAGGTCCTGTTCGCGAAAAGCGGATTGACCAAAGCCTGCACTAGCCTTCTAACAGGCTTTGAGGTAAGCAATGTAATTTGAAAAAGAATGTCATAGTATAGAAAGTAGCCCTTGATGCTCTATCCAGTGTTTGGAAAGAAAAGCCGAACAGAGGATCAAATAATTTTTCGTAGGAGTCTAATCCGATATGTCTATGTGAATAAGCAGGCGTCGCTGCTGGTTGTGACCGCTCACACTACGGAAGTCTCTGGACTGAAGCAGAGTCTGGAGAGGGCCGAGGAGGAGCTCGGCCGTGTGAAGAAGCAGCTGGAGGACAGTCAAGGTATGCAATAACCTTGTATATATATTCAGGAAGGATGAATGATTCATGCTGACTAAAGTGTCATGAACTTTATTAGGGGCAACGACCGAAGTAGCTGCCCTCAAAAAGGCGCTGGACGAGGCCGAGGACAAGGCGGCCAAGGAGCAGGCCACACGCGAAAAGCATGAGGCCCGAGTGAATGAGGTTCAGCAAGAGCTCCAGGACACCATCAAGAAGTACATGTCCTTGGAGCGGGATTTTAAGAATCAACAGTCCGAACTTGCCAAGGCTTGCTAGAGCGCACAAGATACCCGAGCCAAAGCCCAGGCCCCCCTCCAGGAAATCCAGGTAGCCAAGAAGATTACGGCGGGTAAGGCTTTCATTATGCAAAGCAGATATGTGAGGGAAAGGTTCCTTTTACTTACCCGGATTTGGAGCTCTCCAGGGGCGTTTGTGGATCTGCTGCGCAGCGTGTCACACATTGCGGAATTCTATCAAGCCAAAGAGGGGAGCTCAACGGAGAAGCTGTTCTGGTTGCAATACCTTGGACCAGAACATCCAGTGCCCTTTAGCGATCAACTGAAACAGCTGGTTGAGCTGTATAAGGCAGGCGAACTAGCCATGAAGGATTTGATAATACGGCTATGGCCTGCCGGAGCTATGCCTAGGAGCTACTTCAGACTCGTGAAGCGGCTTGTAAGCACCTGCCCTCGGCTTGAAGCCATTAAGCGGTCGGCCTGTATCGAAGGCGCGCGGATGGCCTTTGCCCGCGCTAAGATGCATTGGGCAAAGATGGACACCACGAAGCTGATGACCGAGGGGCCGCCGGAGGGCAAGGAGCACCGCCGACCCGAACTGTATTTTGACAGTGTCCTGGAGGGATCCCGCCTTGTAGCGGAGCAATGTGCGAAGGATATCATATTCCCATGAATACATTCATGTTATGTTGTCCTGTAATATGAAACAAGATCGTTATGTAATATAATGCTTGTTTATTTAAAATTTTATCTCCTATGCAGCCATTTATGAAATCTAAGAGTTGGCCAGTCGTCGGCTTCTGCCCCCACATAGGTAGTACAGGGATGTTCGGGATAAATCTAAACAGTCTTTACTGCAAATTTTGGTCCTTAAAGGAGGTGTTCAGCGCAACAAGCAAGGCAATCAGACTATACGGCTTTATCACCCTCACTTAGCCATAGGAGTTTGACAACGAAAATTTTGGCGCTGGTGTTCGGAAGTCCGAACTTGGGGCGCTATACACGCCTAATCGGATAAAAACCGACTCATTGCATAATGCAGGAAAAATCTCTAAGGATTTGAAACCTCTCGAACAGCTCACCAGCTCTCGCCGCATCATGACAGTTAGTTTTTGGCTTTCTCTACTGAGGTGCTCATCCGAAGAACCGGGACACAATCACAGTAGTTCTCCCTTTAGTACCCTAGCCGATATAGCGGAACGTAAGGTAGTAAGCACAGGAGCCGGGCAACCCAACTATTGACCAAAGACATGATTCGGAGCCGATGCATATAATGCTATAAGTTCAGGGTGCCAAACTGTACTATAAAAGTGTTTGGACTTTATTGCCGTGTTATGGGGTATGATGAAGCCCCTGGCAAATTAAGGCGTACCAGAGTGTACGGGTGCAATTGATAAAAAATACAAAGACAAGGAAAAAAATCAAGTAATAAGCTGACGCCGCAAATATTGAGCCACATATTATTTTCCATTGTAATTTGATTAATACGTCAAAGCGTATTTGTACAAGTAATGCGATAAGCAAATAAGGCTATTTGACATGCCACAACAAAGGGTGAGCTACGTGCGGGTTTTAAAAACAGGTATACCGATCGTTAGCAGAGACCACCTGGGGGTTCCTTGTACGTTAAAGCTCCTTGCCTTCTTGGTGTATTCGTCCCGTGATCAGTCCGATGATTAGGTTATCAGAAAAGCCTCGAGAAGAGAAAAACCTGAAATCAAAAAGAAAAAGTGAAGGTATGTGGATCCAGGGCGGTTAAGCCACATTATGGACCACGGTCTAGCCGTGCCTCCGTCCATGCCCATGGTATTTTGAGTGTTTAGTTATGTACGCGCGACACAAATGTCACCGCTTGACTGGGACTGGGACGGAGGCCGAATTGCTAGTCGAGCTTTGGATCGGTTGGGCTATCCTGTTGCAGAGTAGTGCGGACTCGCTTGACGGTGTCCGGGAGCTTTACTGCCGAATTGAGGTTATGCCTAAAAAGGCTGCTCTGTACTTCTACTGCAAGGGCGGCGGTCCGCTCCTTAGTACGGAGGGAGCGTTTTGTGTTTCCATTGACTTCTATAACACCGCGTGGTCCGAGCATCTTGAGCTTGAGGTAGGCGTAGTGCGGCACCGCATTGAATCAAGCGAATGCGGTTTGCTCGAGCAGGGCGTGATAGCCACTGCAGAAGGGGACGATATCGAAGATCAACTCTTCGCTTCGGAAATTATTCGGGGATCTGAAGACCACTTCCAGTGTGATTGAGCCCGTACAGCAGGCTTCTACAGCTGGTATGACACCCTTGAAGGTGGTTTTTGTGGGCTTGATCCTTGAGGGATCGATACCCATTTTGTGCATTGTATCCTGATAGAGCAGGTTCAGGCTGTTGCCACCGTCCGTGAGGACTCGCGTAAGGTGGAATCCATAAATAATTGGGTCAAGGACCAGTGCGGCTAAACCGCCATGACGGATACTGGTCGGATGGTCCTTGCGATCGAAGGTGATCAGACAGGACGACCATGGGTTGAACTTTGGGGCGACTGGCTCCATCGCGTATTCGTCCCTGAGTGCACGCTTGCGCTCCCTCTTTGGGATATGGGTGGCATATATCATGTTCACCGTTTTGATTGGGAGGGGGGATTTCTTCTGTCCCCCTATGTTTGGTGGTCGGGGTTCCTCGTCGTCGTCATCGCTTTGCGACCCTTTCTCCTTATTCTCGGCATTTAACTTGCCGGCCTGTTTGAAGACTCAACATTCCCTGTTGGTATGATTAGCTGGTTTATCAGGAGTGCCATGGATTTGGCATGGTCGATCTAGTATTCGGTCCAGACTGGACGGGCCCGGAGTATTTCTCTTAAATGGCTTCTTCCACTGACCGGACTTAGAGCCACTGAATCAGGTGTTGACCGCCGTGTCTTCGGTGTTATCACAGTTGTTTCGACGTTTATGTCTATTGCGTTGGGGCTTGCCGTTGTTGTTTCTGGCTCAAAAATGCCAGGTTCGCTTGTATTGTTGTTGCTACGGGCTAGCCAGCTATCTTCACCCGCACAGAAGCGGGTCATGAGTGCCATAAGGGCTAACATGGACTTCGGTTTTTCCCAGCCGAGGTGTCTGGCCAGCCATTCGTCGCGGATGCTATGCTTAAAGGCTGCTAGGGCTTTGACGTCCGGACAGTCGACGATCTGGATCTTTTTAGTTAACAACCTAGTCCAGAATTTCCTGGCTGACTCTCCGGGCTGTTGGATTATGTGACTTAAGTCATCGGCATCCGGAGGTTAGACATATGTGCCTTGGAAGTTGTCGAGGAAGGCGTCCTCCAAGTCCTCCCAGCTGCCAATGGAGTTTTCGGGAAGACTGTTCAACCAGTACCTAGCTGGTCCCTTGAGTTTGAGCGGGAGGTATTCGATGGCATGAAGATCATCACCGCGGGCCATATGAATATGGAGAAGAAAATCCTCAATCCATACCACGGGGTCTATTGTGCCATCATCTGATTCGATGTTCATGGGTTTAAACCCTTCTGGGAAGTTGTGTCCCATTACTTCGTCAGTGAAGCAAAGGGGGTGTGCTGCGCCTCTACATCGGGCCAAGTCGTGACGTAGCTCGGATGGAGTTCGTTTGCGGTTTTCGGCCCGGACGTGATTATGTTTGTGACGTTCAGCCAGATGGCCATCGTCGCGCATCAGGGCACAGCCCCATGATCCATAGATTGATCTTTTCTGACCTGCTCTGTTTTCCAAGTCGCACCGCGGGTCATGCGTATATCCCCGAGATGTTGTATTTCTGTTTGTTCGGCAAGGCAGTGCGGGCTTGTGTTCGGCTCGAGGTGCCGTTTTGTCCTGGCCACGTGGTGGTCGCTCAGCCGCATTGTACCTTGGTAGGATGGGCTCTAGCGCCTCATCATTGAACTGTGGTAACCGTTTGCGCTTTGGGTAGCTTTTGGTTGGGCGCTCGAGGCCATATTCCTCGGCTGCCAGGACATCAGTCCATCTTTCATTGAGCAGATCTTGATCAGCTTGAAGCTGCCACTGCTTCTTTTTCAGGCTTCTTGCAGTGGCAATTAGCCGATGCTTAAAGCGTTCCTGTTCGGTGGGCTCCTCAAGCACGATGAAATCTTCATCACCGAGGCTCACTTCGTCCTCGGAGAGCGGAAGGTAGTTGCTATCCTCCGAGTCTTCGTTCACGGCCTGTTCGCCAGGGCTGACTCGCCCATCCTCCCGTTCCTCCTGCTCGGAGGTTGGCTCAACGGGGTCTTCATTGTCTTCGGCGTCGTCTGGAGTGTTGTTTTCTCCTGTGACGGTATTACTGTTTTTACTACGACGTGACTTAGAGCAGCGTTGCTGACGTCGGCACTTTGGTTGTATCTCAAGAGGTTTATCCTCGACTAGATTTTCATTGTCGCCGTTGTTTTCTTTGGGTATATCCACCATATATATGTCGTATGAGGAGGTGGCTGTCCAACGCCCTGTATGCGGTGGTTCCTGCTCCTCTCCGACACTGTTTTCCATACCGTCAATGTCTTTGGAGTCGTAATCAAACATGTCGGTCAAGTCATTGACAGTGGCTATGAAGTGGGTGGTGGGTGGGAAACAAAGTTCTTCGTCGTTTGCTTCCCATTCGAGCCGGACATAGTTCGGCCGAGAGTCCTGATACGTCTCCAACGTACTTATAATTTTTGATTGTTTCATGCTATTATATTACCCCTTTTGGATGTTTATGGGCTTTATTTTACACATTTATATCATTTCTGGGACTAACCTACTAACCGGAGGCCCAGCCCGTATTGCTGTTTTTTTTGCCTATTTCAGTATTTCGAAGAAAAGGAATATCAAACGGAGTCCAAACGGAACGAAACCTTCAGAATCGTGATTTTTGGAACGAACGTGATCCAGAGGACTTGGAGTGCAAGTCAAGAAGCAAACGAGACGGCCAGGAGATAGGAGGGCGCGTCCACCCCTCCTAGGCACGCCCCTATCTCCTGGGCCCCACGAGCGGCCACTGACGTACTTCTTCCTCCTATATATACCTACGTACCCCGAAAACATCCAGGGAGCGAACGAAAAACAATTTCCACCGCCGGAACCTTCTGTATCCGCGAGATCCCATCTTGGAGCCTTCGCCGGCGCTCCGCCGGAGGGGGAATCGACCACGGAGGGCTTCTACATCAACACCATAGCCCCTCCGATGAGTTGTGAGTAGTTTACCACAAACCTTCGGGTCCATATTTATTAGCTAGATTGCTTCTTCTCTCTTTTTGGATCTCAATACCATGTTCTCCCCCTCTCTTGTGGAGATCTATTTGATGTAACTCTTTTTGCGGTGTGTTTGTCGAGATCCGATGAATTGTGGGTTTATGATCAAGTTTATCTATGAGAAATATTTGAATCTTCTCTGAATTCTTTTATGTATGATTGAGTTATCTTTGCAAGTCTCTTCGAATTATCAGTTTGGTTTGGCCTACTAGATTGATCTTTCCTACCATGGGAGAAGTGCTTAGCTTTGGGTTCAATCTTGTGGTGTCCTTACCCAGTGACAGAAAGGGTTGCAAGGCACGTATTGTATTGTTGCATCGAGGATAAAAAGATGGGGTTTATATCATATTGCTTGAGTTTATCCCTCTACATCATGTCATCTTTCTTAATGCGTTACTCTGTTCTTATGAACTTAATACTCTAGATCCATTCTGGATAGCGGTCGATGTGTGGAGTAATAGTAGTAGATGCAGGCAGGAGTCGGTCTACTTGTTGCGAACGTGATGCCTATATACATGATCATGCCTAGATAATCTCATAATTATTCGCTTTTCTATCAATTGCTCGACAGTAATTTGTTCACCCACCGTAATACTTATGCTATCTTGAGAGAAGCCACTAGTGAAACCTATGGCCCCCGAGTCTATCTTTTATCAGATAAGCTTTCAATCTACTTTTATTTGCCTCTTTAATTTTTTCATCTATATTATAAAATACCAAAAATATATTTATCTTATCATACTATCTCTATCAGATCTCACTTTCGCAAGTGACCGTGAAGGGATTGACAACCCCTTTATTGCGTTGGTTGTGAGTTCTTTGTTTGTTTGTGTAGGTGCGTGGGACTTTTGAGGAGCCTCCTACTGGATTGATACCTTGGTTCTCAAAAACTGAGGGAAATACTTACACTACTATTGCTGCATCACTCTTTCCTCTTCATGGAAAACCAACGCAAGCTCAAGACGTAGCAAGAAGGATTCCTGGCGCCGTTGCCGGGGAGGTCTTCGCTCAAGTCAAGACATACCAAGTACCCATCACAAACTCATCTCCCTCGCATTTACATTATTTGCCATTTGCCTCTCGTTTTCCTCTCCCCCACTTCACCCTTGCTGTTTTATTCGCCCTCTCTTTCCCAATCTTCTCCTCTCTTTCTCGCTTGCCCTTTTTCTGTTTGCTTGTGTGTTGGATTACTTGTTGCCATGGCGCAAGATAATACCAAATTGTGTGAATTTTCCAATACCAATAATAATGATTTCCTTAGTACTCCGATTGCTCCTCTTAATGATGTTGAGTCTTGTGAAATCAATACTGCTTTGTTGAATCTTGTTATGAAAGATCGATTTCCGGCCTTTCTAGTGAAGATGCCGCTACTCATCTAAACAACTTTGTTGATTTGTGTGATATGCAAAATAAGAAAGATACGGATAATGATATTGTTAAATTGAAGTTATTTCCGTTTTCACTTAGAGTTCGTGCTAAAGTTTGGTTTTCTTCTTTGCCTAAAAATAGTATTGATTCTTGGAACAAGTGCAAAGATGCTTTTATCTCTAAGTATTTTCCTCCCGCTAAGATTATCACTCTTAGGAACGATATTATGAATTTTGAACAACTTGATCATGAGCATGTTGCCCAATCTTGGGAAAGAATGAAATTGATGATTCACAATTGCCCTACTCATGGTTTGAATTTATGGATGATCATACAAAAATTTTATGTCGGTTTGAACTTTGCTTCTAGAAATCTCTTAGATTCGGCCGCGGGAGGCACGTTTATGGAAATCATGTTAGGAGATGCTACAAAACTTCTTGATAATATTATTGCTAATTATTCTCAATGGCACACCGAAAGATCTTCTAGTAAAAAAGTGCATGCTATAGAAGAAATCAATGTTTTGAGTGGAAAGATGGATGAACTTATGAAGTTGTTTACTACTAAAAATACTCCTCTTGATCCCAATGATATGCCTTTGTCTACTTTGATTGAGAATAATAATGAATCTATGGATGTGAATTTTGTTGGTAGGAATAGTTTTGGAAACAATGCTTATAGAGGAAACTTTAATTCTAGACCGTTCCCTAGTAATTCCTCTAATAATTATGGAAATTCCTACAATAATACTTATGGTAATTTTACTAAGATGACCTCTGATTTTGAGAATAGTGCAAAAGAATTTATGATATCTCAAAAGAATTTTAATGCTTTGCTTGAAGAAAATTTGCTCAAAGTTGATGATTTGGCTAGGAACGTTGATAGACTTTCGCTTAATGTTGATTCTCTTAAACTTAGATCTACTCCTCCTAAGCATGATATCAATGAGTCTCTCAAAGCAATGATAATTTCCATTGATGAGTGCAAGGAAAGAACCGCTAGATTGCGTGCTAAGAAAGATTGCTTTGTAAAGGCGTGTTCTTCTAGTTTCAATGAAAATAATGATGAAGATCTTAAAGTTATTGATGTGTCCCCTATTAGATATTTATTTTGCAATATGAATCTTGATAATAATGGGACTATAGATGAGTCAACTTTAGTTAGAAGGCGTCCCAATAATTCGGAGTTTTTAGATCTTGATGCTAAATTTGGTAAAAGTGGGATTGGAGAGGTCATAACTTTAAATAGCATTGAACACACTATCTCGGATTTCAAGGAATTTGATTATGATAATTGTCCTTTAGAAGGTTGTATTTCCTTGTTGCAATCCATTATTAATTCTCCTCATGCTTATAGTCAAAATAAAGCTTTTACCAAACATATCGTTGATGCCTTGATGCAATCTTATGATGAAAAACTTAATTTGGAAGTTTCTATACCTAGAAAACTTAATGATGAGTGGGAACCTACTATAAAGATTAGAATTAAATATCATGAGTGTTTTGCTTTGTGTGATTTGGGTGCTAGTGTTTCCACGATTCCGAAAATTTATGTGATATTCTAGGTTTCCATGATCTTGATGATTGCTCTTTAAGTTTGCACCTTGCAGATTCCACCATTAAAAAGCCAATGGGAAGGACCAATGATGTTCTCATTGCCGCAAATAGAAATTTGGTTCCCGTAGATTTTATCGTTCTTGATATAGATTGCCATCTTTCTTGCCCTATTATTCTTGGTAGACCTTTCCTTAGAACGATTGGCTCGATTATTGATATGAAGGAAGGGAATATTAGACTCCAATTTCCATTAAAGAAAGCCATGGAGCACTTTCCAAGAAAGAAAGTCAAATTACATTATGAATCTATCATGCGAGCTACTTATGAATTGAGCGCCAAAGATGGCACTACTTAGATCTATCTTTGCTTTTATGCCTAGCTAGGGGCGTTAAACGATAGCGCTAGTTGGGAGGCAACCCAATTTTATTTGTGTTTTTTGTTTTTGTTTTTGTTTAGTAATAAATTTTGCATCTACCTTCTGTTTAGATGTGTTTTTATGTTTTAATTAGTGTTTGTGCCAAGTAGAACCTATAGGATAACCTATGGTGATATTTAATTTGATTCTGCTGAAAAACAAAAACTTTGTGCGCACGAAATTAGTTTTGTTAAATCACAGAAATGTGCTTTTGGCGTTGATTCTTTTTGCTGCTGATCAATAGATAAATTGTCCAGGACTTCCTATTCTAGTAGGATTTTTTGAGTTCCAGAAGTTTGCATGAGTTACAGATTGCTATAGACTGTTCTGTTTTTGACAGATTCTGTTTTTCGTGTGTTGTTTGCTTATTTTGATGCATCTATGGCTAGTAAATATTTTATAAAACATAGAGAACTTGGAATACAGTAGGTTTAACACCAATATAAATAAATAATGAGTTCATTACAGTACCTTATGTGGTGGTTTTGTTTTCTTTCACTAACGGAGCTTATAAGATTTCCAGTTGAGTTTTGTGTTGTGAAGTTTTCAAGTTTTGGGTAAAGATTTTATGGACTATGGAATAAGGAGTGGCAAAAGCCTAAGCTTGGGGATGCCCATGGAACCCCAAGATATTCAAGAATAGCCAAAATCCTAAGCTTGGGGATGCCCCGGGAAGGCATCCCCTCTTTCGTGTTCGTTCATTGGTAACTTTACTTGGAGCTATATTTTTATTCGCCACATGATATGTGTTTTGCTTGGAGCGTCGTGTATTATATTAGTATTTGCTTTTTAGTTTTCCACAATCATCCTTGCTGTACACACCTTTTGGGAGAGGCCTACTTGATTAGAATTTATTAGAATATGCTATGTGCTTCACTTATATCTTTTGAGCTTGATAGTTTTTGCTCTAGTGCTTCACTTATATCTTTTAGAGCACGGCGGTGGCTTAATTTTGTAGAAATTGCTAGTCTCTCATGCTTCACTTATATTATTTTGAGAGTCTTTTAGAACAGCATGGTATTTGCTATGGTTATAAAATTGGTCCTAGAATGGTAGGCATCCAAGTTGGGTATAATAAAAACTATCATAGGAAGTGAATTGGATGCTATGATCAATTTGATACTTGATAATTGTTTTGAGATATGGAGGTAGTGATATTATAGTAATGCTAGTTGGGTGATTATGAATTTAAAGAATGCTTGTGTTCAAGTTAGCAAGTCCCGTAGCATGCACATATGGTTAAAGTTGTGTAACAAATTTGAACCATGAAGTGTACCTGGCTTGTGCATCCTTATGAGTGGCGGTCGGGGACGAGCGATGGTATTTTCCTACCAGTCTATCTCTCTAGGAGCATGCGCGTTGTGCTTGGTTTTTGATGGCCTCTAAATTTTTGCAATAAGTATATGAGTTCTTTTGACTAATGTTGAGTCCATGGATTATATGCACTTTTACCTTTCCACCATTGCTAGCCTCTTCAGTACCGTGCATTGCCCTTTCTCACCTTGAGAGTTGGTGCAAACTTCGCCCGTGCATCCAAACCCCGTGATATGATACCGTCTATCACACATAAACCTCCTTATATCTTCCTCTAAACAGCCACCATACCTACCTATTATGGCATTTCCATAGCCATTCCGAGATATATTGCCATGCAACTTTCCACCGTTCCGTTCATCATCATGACATACATTACTTTTGTCATATTGCCATTACATGATCATGTAGTTGACATCGTATTTGTGGCAAAGCCACCATGCATAATTTTTCATACATGACACTCTTGATTCATTGCACCATCCCGGTACACCGTTGGAGGCATTCATATAGAGTCATATCTTGTTCTAGTTTCGAGTTGTAATTCATGTGTTGTAATCAATAAAACTGTGATGATCATCATTATTAGAGAATTGTCCCAAAGAAAAAAAAAGAAAAAAGGCAAGGCCAAAAGAAAAAAGAGAGAAAGGCCAAATAAAAAAAAAGAAGAAAGAAAAAAAACAAAAAGAAAAAAAAAGAAAAAAATAAAAAAAAATTAAAAAGGGGCAATGTTACTATCTCTTTTTCCACACTTGTGCTTCAAAGTAGCACCTTGTTCTTCATGTAGTGAGTCTCATATATTGTGCTTCAAAGTAGCACCTTGTTCTTCATGTAGTGAGTCTCATATATTGTGCTTCAAAGTAGCACCATGTTTTCATATAGTGAGTCTCATATGTTGTCACTTTCATATACTAGTGGGAATTTTTCATTATAGAACTTGGCTTGTATATTCCTACGATGGGCTTCCTCAAATGCCCTAGGTCTTCGTGAGCAAGCAAGTTGGATGCACACACACTAGTTTTCTTTTGTTGAGCATTCATTTATAGCTCTAGTGCATCCGTTGCATGGCAATCCCTACTCCTCATGTTGACATCAATTGATGGGCATCTCCATAGCCCGTTGATTATCCTCGTCAATGTGAGACTTTCTCCTTTTTGTCTTCTCCACACAATCCCCATCATCATATTCTATTCCACTCATAGTGCTATATCCATGGCTCACGCTCATGTATTGCGTGAAGGTTGAAAAAGTTTGAGATTATTTAAGTACGAAACAATTGCTTGGCTTGTCATCGGGGGTGTAGAATTTGGGAACATTTTTGTGTGACGAAAATGAACCATAGCCTAACTATATGACTTTATACGGATGAACTTTCTTTAGCCATGTTATTTTGAGAAGACATGATTGCATTGATTAGTATGCTTGAAGTGTTACTATTACTTTTATCAATATGAACTTTTATTTTGAAACATTTGGATCTGAACATTCATGCCACATTAAAGAAAATTACATTAAGAATTATGCTAGGTAGCATTCCACATCAAAAATTCTGTTTTTATCATTTACCTACTCGAGGACGAGCAGGAATTAAGCTTGGGGATGCTTGATACGTCTGCAACTTATCTATAATTTTTGATTGTTTCATGCTATTATATTACCCCTTTTGGATGTTTATGGGCTTTATTTTACACGTTTATATCATTTTTGGGACTAACCTACTAACCGGAGGCCCAGCCCGTATTGCTGTTGTTTTTGCCTATTTCAGTATTTCGAAGAAAAGGAATATCAAACGGAGTCCAAATGGAATCAAACCTTCAGGAGCGTGATTTTTGGAATGAACGTGATCCAGAGGACTTGGAGTGCAAGTCAAGAAGCAAACGAGGCGGCCAGGAGATAGGAGGGCGCGCCCCCCCACAGGCACGCCCACATCCTCCTGGGCCCCATGAGCAGCCACCGACGTACTTCTTCCTCCTATATATACCTACGTACCCTGAAAACATCAAGGGAGCGAATGAAAAACAATTTCCACTGCCGTAACCCACTGTATCCGCGAGATCCCATCTTGCAGCCTTCGTCGGTGCTCCGCCGGGGGGGGGGGGGAATCGACCATGGAGGGCTTCTACATCAACACCATAGCCCCTCCTCCGAGTTGTGAGTAGTTTACCACAAACCTTCGGGTCCATAGTTATTAGCTAGATGGCTTCTTCTCTCTTTTTGGATCTCAATACCATGTTCTCCCCCTCTCCTGTGGAGTTCTATTTGATGTAACTATTTTTGCGGTGTCTTTGTCGAGATCCGATGAATTGTGGGTTTATGATCAAGTTTATCTATGAGAAATATTTGAATCTTCTCTAAATTCTTTTATGTATGATTGAGTTATCTTTGCAAGTCTCTTCGAATTATCAGTTTGGTTTAGCCTACTAGATTGATCTTTCTTGCCATGGGAGAAGTGCTTAGCTTTGGGTTCAATCTTGCGGTGTCCTTACCCAGTGACAGAAAGGGTTGCAAGGCACGTATTGTATTGTTGCCATCGAGGATAAATAGATGGGGTTTATATCATATTGCTTGATTTTATCCCTCTACATCATGTCATCCTTCTTAATGCGTTACTCTATTCTTATGAACTTAATACTCTAGATGCATGCTGGATAGCTGTCAATGTGTGGAGTAATAGTAGTAGATGCAGGCAGGAGTCAGTCTACTTGTCACGGACGTGATGCCTATATACATGATCATGCCTAGATAATCTCATAATTATTCACTTTTCTATCAATTGCTCGACGGTAATTTGTTCACCCACCGTAATACTTATGTTATCTTGAGAGAAGCCACTAGTGAAACCTATGGCCCCCGGGTCTATCTTTTATCATATAAGCTTTCAATCTACTTTTATTTGCCTCTTTACTTTTTGCATCTATATTATAAATACCAAAAATATATTTATCTTATCATACTATCTCTATCAGATCTCACTTTACATGAAGTGGCCGTGAAGGATTGACAACCCCTTTATTGCGTTGGTTGCGAGCTCTTTGTTTGTTTGTGTAGGTGCGTGGGATTTTGAGGAGCCTCCTCTTTGGATTGATACCTTGGTTCTCAAAAGCGAGGGAAATACTTACGCTACTATTGCTGCATCACCCTTTCCTCTTCAAGGAAAACCAACGCAAGCTCAAGACGTAGCAAGTCCCCCGACAAGGAGAGGGATTTTAATGAGCTTAACACGTCGCCAAAGGGCGAGTGCTGGAAGATGTCCGCGGAGCTGAACTCGAAGACCGGCGCCCAATCAGGTTCGATGGACGCGGATGCACGCGGTCTGGAACCCATGGCCGGAGACGAGTCCGAGGTTCCGGTGACACAAGCCCAGCTCGATGTTGGGTCTGTGTGCGGCTCGAGCGCTGTTGAGTCTGCGGCCTCCGTGCTGGGGTTATGCTTCCCGTCTCCAGACGACTCGGTCCGCTCTGGCTCTAGCGCCAGGGCGATCACAGGCGCTATCTGCTGCGCGCAGCCAGATGACAGTACTAGGTCATGTTCATCGTGGTGGCCGGGGACAGCCTTCATGGGCTCGAACCTGTCGAAGATCAAATCTCCACGGATACCAGCCACAAAATTCAGGCTTCCAAATCTGACCTGATGGCCAGGGGCGTAGCTATCGATCTGCTCAAGATGGCCAAGCGATTTGGCCCGCAGTGCGAAGCCGCCGAATACGAAGATCTATCCGGGGAGGAAGATCCCCTCTTGGACTGCGTTGTTGTAGATGATGGATGGAGCCATCAAGCCTTCTAGTGATGACGCAGCGGAACTCTCAATGAAAGCACCAATGTCGGTGTCAAAACCGGCGGATCTCGGGTAGGGGGTCCCGAACTGTGCGTCTAAGGCTAATGGTAATAGGAGATAGTGGACACGATGTTTACCCAGGTTCGGGCCCTCTCTATGGAGGTAATACCCTACTTCCTGCTTGATTGATCTTGATGAATATGAGTATTACAAGAGTTGATCTACCACGGGATCATAATGGTTAAACCCTAGAAGCCTAGCCTATGAGGTTATGATTGTTGTGGCTAAACCCTAGAAGTCTAAACCCTCCGATTTATATAGACACCGAGGGGGGGGGGCTAGGGTTGTACAAAGTCGGTTACAGAGAAATGAATCTACATATCCGAATCGCGAAGCTTGCCTTCAATGCAAAGGAGAGTCCCATCCGGACACGAGACGAAGTATTCTATCTTGTATCTTCATAGTCCAACAGTCCGGACCAAGTATATAGTCCGGCTATCTGAGGACCCCTTAGTCCAGGACTTCCTCACCCCTCCCTCCTGATATCACTCGACCATACAAGAAACCACTCGACCTATTGAAGACCAGGAGTCGCGCAGGACAGCAACGATCAGGCATTCACTCCGTAGTCTTTAAGATCATTAATAGCACTTTGTAGCTGGTGTTAACAGTAATGCCCTATCTTTATGTACATTGAACCCCTGTAACGGAGGTGGGCTGGGTCCTAGCGCACTCTATATAAGCCGCCCCCTCCTCTGGGACAAGGGTTTGCACCCCCTGTAACACACACTCCCATATTCTAGTCGACCGCCTCAAGGCACCGAGACGTAGGGCTTTTACCTCCTCCGAGAGGGGCCTGAACTCGTAAACACATGCGTACAATCTCAACGTAGCTAGGACCTTGCCTCCTCATACGTACCCCCTATACTTACTGTCAGACATAGTACCACGACAGCACCCATGCCCCTCCATGGTCGTGACCTCCGCCACCACAGCTTGCCACCGCTGCCGCTGTTGGCTTCCCCAGCACCGACCGCTGCTACCCATAGACGTGTTGTGCCATCAACTTCACGTAGATCCCCGCCACACGTCCCTCTGTCGCCGGAATCGAACAACTAGAGTTTCCCCCGCCTCGCCGGAGTTAGCAGTCGACGTGGCCTTCGTTAGCCACTAACCACCACCCCTAACCCCCCTGACACGCGGGCCCACCCTATAGATAATTAGGTTAGCTAAATTAACCCTGTTAATTAGTGTCCCACTAACACGCAGGGCCCACTAGCTAATTAGTTTAAATGAAACAAAGAGAAGTTTTTAAATAGAGTGTTACACTGACACATGGGGCCTGCTGGTCAGGTTGACTAGTGAATAGTCAAACTGTTGACTGTTGACTCGACCTACTGACTCAGCAGAGGCCCCACAAGTCAGCCTCTGCCGACTAGGCAGTTGGCCCAGTCAACTGGGCCCATTGGTCAGTCTCTTTGCTAGTCAGCTGGGTACAGTTGACAATTACTATTTTGGAATAATTCAAATTTAGTAATTATAATAAGTCCATAAATTATTTAAAACTTTGAAAATTAATATAAAATAATTCGTAACTCGGATTAAAATAATTTATATATGAAAGTTGCTCAGAAAAATATGAAGAATCCGAATACGCTCTCTGTTCGTGTAACACACGTCCCTAGCATAGCGCACATGGAACCGCCACCTCCGTTTCATCTGTCCGAAAATGCCTAACACCGGGAATACTTTCCCGGATGTTTCCCCCTTCGCCAGTAGCACCTATTACTGCGTTAGGTCGTGATACGTCTCCAACATATCTATAATTTTTGATTGCTCCATGCTACTTTATCTACTCTTTTGGACTATATTGGGCTTTATTTTCCACTTTTATATTATTTTTGGGACTAACCTATTAACCGGAGGCCCAACAGAGAATTGCTGTTTTTTTTGCCTATTTCAGTGTTTCGAAGAAACGGAATATCAAACGGAGTCCAAACAGAATGAAACCTTCGGGAACGTGATTTTCTCACCGAACGTGATCCAGGAGACTTGGACCCTACTCCAAGAAGTGCCAGATGCGGTCACGAGGGTGGAGGACGCCCCCCGCCTGGGCGCGCCCCCTACCTCGTGGGCCCCCTAACGCTCCACCGACGTACTCCTTCCTCCTATATATACCTACGTATCCCCAAACGATCGAGCAGGGCCAAAACCTAATTCCCTTGCCGCAACCTTACGTATCCACGAGATCCCATCTTGGGGCCTATTTGAGCTCATGAAGGGCCATCCACCATGGAGGGCTTCTACATCAACACCATAGCCCCTCCGATGAAGTGTGAGTAGTTTACTTCAGACCTTCGGGTCCATAGCTAGTAGCTAGATGGCTTCTTCTCTCTTTTTGGATCCCAATACAATGTTCTCCCCCTCTCTTGTGGAGATCTATTCGATGTAATCTACTTTTTGCGGTGTGTTTGTTGAGAATGATGAATTGTGGGTTTATGATCCAGTATTATCTATGGAAAATATTTGATTCTTCTCTGAATTCTTTTATGTATGATTGAGTTATCTTTGCAAGTCTCTTCAAATTATCCTTTTTGGTTTGGCCAACTAGATTGGTAGTTCTTGCAATGGGAGAAGTGCTTAGCTTTGGGTTCAATCTTGCGGTGTCCTTACCCAGTGACAGAAAGGGTTGCAAGGCACGTTTTGTATTGTTGCCATCGAGGATAACAAGATGGGGTTTTTATCATATTGCATGAATTTATCCCTCTACATCATGTCATCTTGCTTAAGGCGTTACTTTGTTCTTAACTTAATACTCTAGATGCATGCTGGATAGTGGTCAATGAGTGGAGTAATAGTAGTAGATGCAGAATTGTTTCGATCTACTTGTCTTGGACGTGATGTCTATATACATGATCATTGCCTAGATATGCTCATAACTATGCTCTATTCTGTCAATTGCTCAACAGTAATTTGTTCACCCACCGTAGAATATCTATGCTCTTGAGAGAAGCCACTAGTGAAACCTATGGCCCCCGGGTCTATTCTCATCATATCAATCTCTATCACTTTATTTACTTGCTTTGTTTTTACTTTGCCTTTTACTTTTTACTTTGCATCTATCTATCAAAATTACCAAAAATATTATTTATTATCTCTATCAGATCTCACTCTCATGAGTGACCGTGAAGGGATTGACAACCCCTAATTGTGTTGGTTGCGAGTTGCTATCGTTTTGTGTAGGTACAAGGGACTTGTGCGTGGTGTCCTACTGGATTGATACCTTGGTTCTCAAAAACTGAGGGAAATGCTTACGCTACTTTGCTACATCATCCTCTCCTCTTCGGGGAAATCCAACGCAGTGCTCAAGAGGTAGCAAGAAGAATTTCTGGCGCCGTTGCCGGGGAGGCTCACGCAAGCAAGTCAACCATACCAAGTACCCATCGCAATCCCTATCTCTCGCATTACATTATTTGCCATTTGCCTCTCGTTTTCCTCTCCCCCACTTCACCTATGCCATTTTATTCTCCATCTCTTTCCCAATTGAGGGAGTCCTGGATTAGTAGGTGTCCGGATGGCCGGACTATAGCCTTTGGCCGGACTCCTGGACTATGAAGATACAAGATTGAAGACTTCGTCCCGTGTCCGGATGGGACTTTCCTTGGTGTGGAAGGCAAGCTTGGCGATACGGATATGTAGATCTCCTACCATTGTAACCAACTCTGTGTAACCCTAACCCTCTCTGGTGCCTATATAAACCGGAGGGTTTTAGTCCGTAGGACGGACAACAATCATACCATAGGCTAGCTTCTAGGGTTTAGCCTCTCTGATCTCATGGTAGATCTACTCTTGTACTACCCATATCATCAATATTAATCAAGTAGGACTAGGGTTTTACCTCCATAGAGAGGGCCCGAACCTGGGTAAAAACATCGTGTCCCTTGTTTCCTGTTACCATCCTCCTAGACACACAGTTCGGGACCCCCTACCCGAGATCCGCCGGTTTTGACACCGACATTGGTGCTTTCATTGAGAGTTCCACTATTGCATCATCTTTTGGCCCGATGGCTCCTCCGATCATCAACAATGATGTGGTCTAGGATGAGACTTTTCTCCTCGGACAGATCTTCGTATTCGGCGGTTTTGCACTGCGGGCCAATTCGCTTAGCCATCTGGAGCAGATTGAAAGCTACGCCCCTGGCCATCAGGTCAGATTTAGAAGTTTGAACTATACGGCCGACGTCCGCGGAGACTTGATCTTCGACGGGTTCGAGCCACAGCCAAGCGCGCCGCACTATCACGATGAGCATGATCTAGCTCTGCTGCTGGACAGTGCCCTGGAGGCCGCACAAGTGTTCTCTCCGAACCTTAGCTCGGAGCCGACTGCGCCGATTGAGGATGGGTGGCTGGACACCACCTCGGGGGCTGCTATCTCTACGGCGATTGAGCCGAACACCAACCCTGTCCATTGTGAAGCTCGTGAATCCAAGGTGCCGGACTCCTCTCCGGACTCCGAACCTTCCGCGCCCCCGCCAATCGAATCCGATTGGGCGCCGATCATGGAGTTCACTGCTGCGGACATCTTTTAGCACTCGCCCTTTGGCGACATCCTGAATTCGCTAAAGTTTCTCTCTTTATTAGGAGAGACCTGGCCGGATTATGGTCAGGAAGGTTGGGATGCGGACAACGAAGAAATTCAAAGCCCACCCACCACCCACTTCGTAGCCACTATCGATGACTTAACCGACATGCTCAACTTCGACTACGAAGACATCGACGGTATGGACGACGATGCAGGAGACGACCAAGAACCAGCGCCTACAGGGCACTTGAGGGCCACCTCGTCATACGACATATACATGGTGGACATCCCAAATGATGGGAATGGCGATGGAACAACGAAGGATGACCCCTCCAAGAAACAGCCTAAGCGTCGGCGTCAGCGGCGCCGCTCTAAATCCCGCCACAGCAAAAACGGAGATTCCGGCACCAGAGACAATAACACCCCGGACAGTGCTGAAGACAACCCCCTCCAGCAGGATTCAGCGCAGGAGGATGGAGAAGCCAGCCCTCATGAGAGAGCGGCAGACAGAGAGGAAGAGGATGAAAATTACATGGCCACGACAAGCAGCCTCAAGAAAAAGCGGCAACAACTTAGAGCTAACCAAGACTTGCTAAATGACAGATGGACTGAAGTTCTCGTAGCCGAAGAGTATGAACTCGAACGCCCCTCCAAGAACTACCCAAAACGCAGGTTGCTACCCCGATTAGAGGAGGAAGCAACTAAACCTACATCACTAGTGCATGATACGGCCGACCGGCCACATCGTGGCCGCGACAGAGAGGCCTCTCGGCCCTCCACTCAAGCCGCACCCCGGCGCCACTCAAAAAATACCAAGGCGCGGGCAAATGCGGTAGACCCGCGGGATATATTGGAGGACAAGGCAAGACAAACAAGGTCGATCTACGGATCGCGTGGGCGCCCCATGATGCGTGATGATAACCGTCATGCCGGATATGGCAATTTCGGCCGGGCCGAACACAGTAGACAAAGCTCATTTGAGCTACGTCGTGATATAGCCCAATACAGGGGTGCTGCACACCAACTATGCTTCACAGATGAAGTGATGGATCATCAAATCCCTGAGGGTTTCAAACCCGTAAACATTGAATCATATGATGGCACAACAGATCCTGCGGTCTGGATCGAGGACTATCTCCTTCATATCCACATGGCCCGCGGTGACGATCTACATGCCATCAAATACCTCCCACTCAAGCTTAAAGGACCAGCTCGGCATTGGCTTAACAGCTTGTCAGTGGAGTCAATTGGTTGTTGGGAAGACCTGGAAGCCGCATTCCTCGACAACTTCCAGGGCACCTATGTGCGACCACCAGACGCCGATGACCTAAGCCACATAATTCAGCAGCCAGAAGAATCGGCCAGACAATTATGGACACGGTTCCTAACCAAGAATAATCAAATCGTCGACTGTCCGGATGCAGAGGCCCTTGCAGCCTTCAAACATAACATCCGTGACGAGTGGCTTGCCCGACACCTAGGACAGGAAAAGCTGAAATCCATGGCAGCCCTCACAACACTCATGACCCGCTTTTGCGTGGGAGAGGACAGCTGGCTAGCTCGTAGTAACAACATGACCAAGAGCCCTGGTAGTTCGGATACCAAGGACAGCAATGGCATGTCGCGTCGTAACAAGCACAAGGGCTGCATTAATGGCGATAATGCCGAAGATACGCCAGTCAATGCCGGATTCAGAGGCTCTAAACCCGGTCAGCGGAAAAAGCCATTCAAAAGAAATACTCCAGGCCCGTCCAATTTGGACCGAATACTCGACCGCTCGTTCCAGATACACGGCACCCCTGAAAAGCTAGCCAATCACACCAACATGGATTGTTGGGTGTTCAAGCAGGCAGGCAAGTTAAATGCCGAAAACAATGACAAGGGGATGCATAGCAACGACGAGGAGGAGCCCAGCCGCCGAACAATAGAGGACAGAAGGGCTTCCCCCCACAAGTGCGGACGGTGAACATGATATACGCAACCCACATACCCAAAAGGGAGCGGAAGCGTGCACTAAGGGATGTATATGCGATGGAGCCAGTCGCCGCAAAGTTCAATCCGTGGTCCTCCTGTCCGATCACTTTTGATCGAAGGGAACACCCCACTAGCATCCGCCATGGCGGATTCACCGCATTGGTCCTAGACCCAATCATTGAAGGATTTCACCTCACTAGAGTCCTAATGGACGGCGGCAGCAGCCTGAACCTGCTTTATCAGGATACAGTGCACAAAATGGGCATAGGCCCCTCAAGGATTAAACCAACAAAGACGACCTTCAAAGGTGTCATACCAGGTGTAGAGGCCAACTGTACAGGCTCAGTTACACTGGAAGTGGTCTTCGGATCACCGGATAACTTCCGAAGCGAGGAATTAATCTTCGACATAGTCCCATTCCGCAGCGGCTATCACGCACTAATCGGACGAACCGCATTTGCAAAGTTCAATGTGGTGCCGCACTACGCATACCTCAAGCTCAAGATGCCAGGCCCTCGAGGAGTCATTATGGTCAAGCGGAAACACGAGCGCTCCTCAAGCGGAGGAGCATACGGCGGCCCTCGCGGCAGAAGTACAAAGCAGCCTCTTAAGGCAATTCTCGAGTCGGGCCATTAAACGACCGGACACCGTCAAGCGCGCCCGGGGTAACCTACAACAAGACCACCTAGCACGTTTCGAGCACGCGTAGCAATGCGGCCCCAACCCCAGCGCTCACAAAATTGCGAAACCAGTACTACGCGTACATAATTACGCTCTGGAAATACCATGGGCATAGGGGGAGGGGCATGACCACGGCAGGCCCAGAATGCGGCTCAACCGCACCAGGGGCTCCTAATTGTGTCATTTTTCTTTTTTCTCTTACTTTCAGGACTCCTTTTTCAAGAAGCCCTGTCCGGTAGTAGAATCGCCGAACACACGATGCAACAGCCAGAGAAGCAGAAAGCTACATCGAATGCCCAAGTGGTCTCCATAACGAGCAGTATACTTTTTTTACATATCATTCCGCAGCTCGCTCCTGGAGGGAGACATGTCAAATAGTCCCGTCCCTTGCTTATCGCACTATTTGTATCGTTCTGCTTTTACCGCAGCTTTTTAATATAAACAATGCATAGCTTTTGCCTATTATTGCATTCTTTTTTTTCTATACATGTTCACTGATAACATGTTGCATCCGTACACTTTGGTACGGCCAAATACACCAGGGGCTTAAGTACCCCAAAATATGGTGTGATAAGTCCGAACACTTTCACAAGTGCGGCACCCCGAATTTATAGCATTATATGCATCGGCTCCGAATCTTGTCTTGGGTCAATAGTTGGGTTTGCCCGGCTCCCATGTTTTGGTACCTTACGTTCCGTTATATCGGCTAAGCTAGCGCTGGGAGAACCACTACGATTGTGCCCTGGTTGAGCTGGGTGGAGCACCTCAGTGGAGAAAGCTAAAACTGACCGTCATGATAGGGCGAGAGTCGGTCGCTGTTCGAGAGGTTTTCGAGTCCCTAAAGACTTATGCCGCTTAGAGCGAGGAGTCGGCTTTGTTCGGCCCAGGCGTGGATAGCGCCCCAAATTTGGTCTTCCAAATAATAGGGGCTTCGCTGAAATTTAAAATTATAGAATTCCATGGCTAAGTGAGAGTGTTCAAGCATTATTGTCCGGTTGCCTTGTTCGTTGCGTTGAGCGCCTCCCTCGAAGGACCCAAGAATGGGGAAATGAGCGCTCAAGTTTATCCCGAACACCCCATCACTCGTGGCATGGGGGAAGAAGCCGACGACTCGCCATCTCTCAAAATTAATAAACGGCCGCACAGAAGGTAATATTTTAAATTCACAAGCGTTGCTTAGCGCATATGAACAAGTTCTCAATCTTACAGGATAACAAATGCGAGTTTACTCAAAAATTACATCTTTGGAGCATTCACCCGCTATAAGGCGGGCACCCTTTAGTACGCCTGCATAATACATCTCGGTTGTGCGATACTCCCTGCCCGGCGGTGGAGCGTCCATCACAAGCTTCTCAGCGTCCATCTTGCCCCAGTGCACTTTAGCACGGGCAAGGGCCCTACGGGCACCTTCGATACAGACGGAGTGCTTGACGACTTCAATCCATGGACAGGTGTCCACCAGAAGCCTCACCAGCCCGAAGTAGCTCCCAGGCATGGCTTCCTGAGGCCACAGCCGAACTATGAGGCCCTTCATGGCCTGTTCGTCCACCTTATGGAGCTCGACCAGCTCCTTCAGCTGGTCGCTCAAGGGCACCGGGTGTCCGGCCTCAGCATACTGAGACCATAACACCTTCTCCGTCGAGCTCCCCTCCTCGGCCCGGTAGAAAGCGGCAGCGTCAGACACACTGCGGGGCAGAACTGCGAATGCTCCTGGAGAGCTCCGGATTCGGGTAAGTAACAAGTAATTTACTTTCACGTGCTTGCTTTGCATGAAGAATGCCTTACCCGCCGCTATATTCTTCATTGCCTCAATTTCCTGGAGGGCTTTTTGGGCTTCGGCCTTAGCGGCTGTGGCGCTCTCAAGAGCCGAAGCGAGCTCGGACTCTCGAGTCTTTGAGTCACGCTCCAAACTCTCGTGTTTTTCCACGAGAGCCTGGAGCTCTTGCCGCACCTCCGCTACCCACGCCTCCTGCTTCTCTCGCTCGGTGCGCTCCGCGGCCGCATTGCTTTTGGCCTTGGACACCGCTTCCTTCAGGGTCGCCACCTCGTTCGTGGCCCCTGCAATTCTCACGTTATTCCTGTTATTTTTTGCAACCACATCTTTTACATACTTCCACAAGGTATTACGTACCTTCCTTGTCCTCGAGCTGATTTTTGGCAAGGCCGAGCTCGTTCTCGGACCGCTCGAGGCTCTGCTTCAATGCATTGACCTCCGCAGTCAGTGCGGCAGAGGTCAGCAGCGCAGCCTGCATTCCCCATATTGACATACTTATGTTAGACTCCTGCGTACATCTTTTTAGATCCTCGGTTCGGCTTTTCTTCTGAACACCAAACTGAGCATCGAGGGCTCTGTCTATGTGGTAATATTTTTACATATCTTAAATACATACCTCGAAGCTTTGTTAGAAGGCTGGCACGAGCTTGATCAGCCCGCTCTTGGCGGACTGAACTTTCTGGATCACCACACTCATAACAGTGCGGTGCTCCTCGTTGATGGAGGCGCCGTTAAGCGCCTCCAGCAAATTATTTGGTGCCTCCAGTTGGACGGAGGTCACCTGTGTCGTAGTCTCGCCCTTCTTACGAAGGGCCACCTGCAAGACTCTGGAACCACTGAAGGTTCCGGTGCGGAGTCCGGCCCAGGGCCGGACTTAGAGCCCTTTGGGGTTTGATCCCCCTTAAGCCCGGAGTCCGGGAGGTTGCCTTGCTGCGCCTCCGGGACCTCCTCCTCCTGGACGGGCCCCTTTTGGGACCCCACCTCGGCATCATCCACAGCGCGAGGAGAGGAGGCGGCCGGAAGTGAAGTGCTATTCACGTCCGACGGAGCCAGGGAGCCGCTCGTTGAAGTGTCGAGCCCGTCCTTGGGCGGGCTGGAGGGTTGTATTCGGCGTTAGGAGATTCTATGCGACAAACGAAACGCCATGAGCTATTATGGTATTCGGACACTTACGATGTCGCCGGGGGCTTAGCCCTCGGTGGCCACTCCTCCTCGCCGTCGTCGGCGTTGGTGGAGTAGTCTGGAGGAAGGGTCCTGCCCTTCTTGGACCCTCCAGCCTCCCCAGTTGGGGCGGCCTTCCTTTTCTTCTCTCCCCCCGCTGGGGAAGAGGCCTCTTTTTCCTCCTCCTCGTCTTCACGGCAGGAGTCCGCCTCGGAATCATCGGACAATGAGTCCAACAACACCTGGCGCCGGGAACTCTTTCGGGTTCCCGTGGCCTTTTTCTTGGCCTTCTTCTCCGGCACCACGTGAGGTGCCGGAACCAGCAGCCCCGTCAATCGGGCGTCCGCTGGGTCTTCTGGCAAGGGAGCCGGACAGTTAACCTGCCCGAACTTCTTCTGCCAGGCCTGTCAAAGGTAAGGGAGTTTAGATCCCTCATAGAGTCAAACTATGAAAAACAAGTGTCCTGTAAAGGCTAAAATAGCTTACCTCGCTGGCTTGACGCTGCGAGCTGAATCCGCGGTCTTCGGTAGCGAATGCGGGAGCCTCGGCGCCCTTGAACAGCACCTTCCAGGCATCTTCGTATGTAGTGTCGAAGAGCTTGCTCAAGGTTTGGTGCTGTGCCGGATCAAACTCCCACAAGTTGAAGGCCCGTTGTTGGCACGGGAGGATCCGGCGGATGAGCATGACCTGGACTATGTTGACGAGCTTGAGCTTCTTGTTCACAAGGTTTTGGACGCAGGTTTGGAGTCCGGTCAGCTCTTGAATTACCCCATGTCAGGCCCTTCTCTTTCCAGGAGGTGAGCCGTGTGGGGATGCCAGATCGGAATTCGGGGGCCACTGCCCATTCAGGGTCACGTGGCTCGGTGATGTAGAACCACCCCGATTGCCACCCTTTGATGGTTTCCACGAAGGAGCCCTCGAGCCATATAACGTTGGGCATCTTGCCCACCATGGCGCCTCCGCACTCCACCTGCTGGCCTCCCACTACCTTCGGCTTGACATTGAAGGTCTTCAGCCATAAGCCGAAGTGGGGCTTGATGCGGAGGAAGGCCTCGCACATGACGATAAACGCCGAGATGTTCAGGAAGAAGTTCGGGGCCAGATTGTGGAAATCCAGGCCGTAGTAGAACAAGAGCCCCTGGACAAATGGGTGGAGTGGGAAGCCCAGCCCGCGGAGAAAATGGGGGAGGAACACCACCCTCTCATGGGACCTGGGGGTGGGGACAAGCTGCCCCTCGTCTGGAAGCCGGTGCGCGATGTCGTTGTGCAGGTATCCAGCTTTCCTCAACTTTTTGATGTGCCCCTCCGTGACAGAGGAGGCCATCCACTTACCTCCCGCTCCTGACATGGCTGGGGAAGGTTGAGGTGAGATGTGCGGACTTGGGCGCTGGATCTCGAGTGCGCGGAAATGGATGAGCACAGGAGGAAGAAGGCGTGTGTGAAAAAAAAGTGGATCCTTATCCCCTTATATGGACAGACGAAGCTATGCGTCCCCACCAGCTTGGTAAAACTCGCTTATCTCCCAAGCGCCATGATCAATGGTGCGGTTGGGTTACCCACGCCCGTATTGATGAGAATCCCGGAATAAGGGGACACGATCTCTGCTTTGACAAGACGTGCCAAGGAAACCGCCTTGCTAAACGCGCTGAGGTGGGACAATAAAAACGATTCGAATAAAGGCTTGGCCGTGGTGCGATGTCACGCCACGAAATACCTCAGCAGATTGAATTTGTGCAAATATTATTCTCTCTACAGTGGTATATGGAACTTATTTTGCAGAGCCGGATACTATCCTTGTGTTCAAAATCTTCTATGAAGTATTCGGAGGAGGAACCCACCTTGCAATGCCGAAGACAATATGCGCACCGGACTCGTCGTCATTGAAGCCTGGTTCAGGGGCTACTGAGGGAGTGCTGGATTAGGGGGTGTCCGGATGGCCAGACTCCTGGACTATGAAGATACAAGATTGAAGACTTTGTCCCGTGTCTGGATGGGACTTTCCTTGGCGTGGAAGGCAAGCTTGGCGATACGGATATGTAGATCTCCTACCATTGTAACCGACTCTGTGCAACCCTAACCCTCTCCGGTGCCTATATAAACCGGAGGGTTTTAGTCCGTAGGACGGACAACAATCATACCATAGGCTAGCTTTTAGGGTTTAGCCTCTCTGATCTCGTGGTAGATCTACTCTTGTACTACCCATATCATCAATATTAATCAAGCAGGAGTAGGATTTTACCTCCATCGAGAGGGCCCGAACCTGGGTAAAAACATCGTGTCCCTTGTCTCCTGTTACCATCCGCCTAGACGCACAGTTCAGGACCCCCTACCCGAGATCCGCCAGTTTTGACACCGACACCAATCTCCTCTCTTTTTCGTTTACCTTTTTCCCGTTGCCTTTCTGCTTGCTCGTGTGTTAGTTTGCTTGCTTGTCGTCATGAGTAGTCCCTTATCACTCCTATGTCTACCGAGTTTGAAGTTCTTCACTTCAAGCAAAGACAAGGAGAAAACTTAAAAGATGCTTGGTATAGGATGATGGAATCTTATCGTAAGTGTACCCTAGAGGTGAACTATAGAATTCTTCTTTGGAATTTTTATGTTGGGTTAAATATGACGTATAGACAACTCTTGGATTGCATGGCCAAGGGAAATTTCATTGAGATTGATCCCAGTATTGCGCATGAAATTATAGAGGGAATGGTGGGAACACCACCCCAAAAGGGAGGATCTCATCCTACCCAGGAAGAAACCCAAGTGTTTGAGAAGATTTGCGAAGTAACAAAGATTTTATAAAAGTCTCTTGAGCCTCTTAAAAATATTAGCGGAAATCTTAACCGTATGAATATGTTGATTACTCTTTGTAATAAGCGGTTGGATTCTTTAGATATAAAAATTTCCGAGTATGACGGGAAGCGGGAAGAACCCCCGGATTTGAGCATGCCTCCGCTAAAAAACTGAAAATTAAAGATGGCAATACCTAGATCTATCCTTGCTTTTATGCCTAGCTAGGGGCGTTAAACGATAGCGCTTGTTGGGAGGCAACCCAATTTTATTTTGTGTTTTTTGTTTTTTATTCTGTTTAGGAATAAATAATCCATCTACCTTCTGTTTGTATGTGGTTTTATGTTTTAATTAGTGTTTGTGCCAAGTAGAACCTATAGGATAACCTACGATGATAGTTGATTTGATTCTGCTGAAAAACAGAAACTTTGCGCGCACGAATATAATTTTGTTAAATCACAGGAACGTGCTTTTGCGTTGATTCTTTTTGCTGATGTTCAATAACAAATTGTCCAGGACTTCCTATTTTATTAGAATTTTTAGAGTTCCAGAAGTTTGCGTTAGTTACATATTGCTACAGACTGTTCTGTTTTTGACAGATTCTGTTTTACGTGTGTTGTTTGCTTATTTTGATGAATCTATGGCTAGTAAAATAGTTTATAATCCATAGAGAAGTTGGAATACAGTAGGTTTAACACCAATATAAATAAATAATGAGTTCATTACAGTACCTTAAGTAGTTCTTTGTTTTCTTTCTCTAACGGAGCTCACGAGATTTCTGTTGAGTTTTGTGTTGTGAAGTTTTCAAGTTTCGGGTGAATTCTTTTGACGGATTATGGAACAAGGAGTGGCAAGAGCCTAAGCTTGGGGATGCCCATGGAACCCCCAAGATAATCCAAGGACACCAAAAGTCAAAGCTTGGGGATGCCGGAAGGCATCCCTCTTTAAATCCACTTCCATCGGTAATTTACTTGGAGCTATATTTTTATTCACCACATGATATGTGTTTTGCTTGGAGCGTCTTGTATTATTTGCGTCTTTGCTTGTTAGTTTACCACAATCATCCTTGCTTTACACACCTTTTGAGCGAGCCATACATGATTTGGAATTTGTTAGAATACTCTATGTGCTTCACTTATATCTTTTGAGCTTGATAGTTTTGCTCATAGTACTTCACTTATATCTTTTGAGTGTGATAATTTTTGCTCTATGCTTCACTTATATATTTTAGAGCATGGTGGTGGATTTGTTTTAAAGAAACTATTTATCTCTCATGCTTCACTTAGTTTATTTTGAGAGTCGTTAAATAGCATGGTAATTTGCTTAATGTTAATATACTTAGTGTTCAAGATATCTGAAACTTTCTTTTGAGAGAATTGAATACTAAGATAAGTTTGATGCTTGATAATTGTTTTGAGATATGGAGGTGATAATATCAAAGTCGTGCTAGTTGGGTAATTGTGAATTTGAGAAATGCTTGTGTTGAAGTTTGCAAGTCCCATAGCATGCACGTATGGTTAAAGTTGTGTAACAAATTTGAAACATGGAGTGTACCTGGCTTGCGCATCCTTATGAGTGGCGGTCGGGGACGAGCGATGGTCTTTCCCTACCAATCTATCCCCCTAGGAGCATGCGCATAGTACTTGATTTTTGATGGCTTCTTAATTTTTGCAATAAGTATATGAGTTCTTTTGACTAATGTTGAGTCCATGGATTATACACACTCTCACCTTTCCGCCTTTGCTAGCCTCTTCGGCACCGTGCATTGCCCTTTCTCACCTTGAGAGTTGGTGCAAACTTCACGGTGCATCAAACCCGTGATACGATCGCTCTATCACACATAAACCTCCTTATATCTTCCTCAAAACAGCCACCATACCTACCTATCATGGCATTTGCATAGCCATTCCGAGATATATTGCCATGCAACTTCCATCATCATCATCATCATGACATACATTACTTTTGTCATATTGCCATTGCATGATCATGTAGTTGACATCGTATTTGTGGCAAAGCCATCATGCATTATTTTTCATACGTGTCACTCTTGATTCATTGCACCATGCCGGCACGCCGCCGGAGGCACTCATATAGAGTCAGACCTTGTTCTAAGTATCGAGTTGTAATTGTTGAGTTGTAAGAAAAATAAAAGTGTGATGATTATCATTATTAGAGCATTGTCCCAAGTGAGGAAAGGTTGATGGAGACTATGATTCCCCCATAAGTCGGGATGAGACTCCGGACGAAAAAAAAGAGAAAGGCCAAAAAAAAAGAGAAAGGCCAAAAAAAGAGAAAGGCCCAAAAAAAGAGAGAAAAAGAGAGATGGGACAATGCTACTATCCTTTTACCACACTTGTGCTTCAAAGTAGCACCAAGATCTTCATGATAGAGAGTCTCTCATTTTGTCACTTTGATATACTAGTGGGATTTTTTCATTATAGAACTTGGCTTGTATATTCCAATGATGGGCTTCCTCAAAATGCCCTAGGTCTTCATGAGCAAGCAAGTTGGATGCACACCCACTTAGTTTCTTTTGTAGAGCTTTCATATACTTATAGCTCTAGTGCATCCGTTGCATGGCAATCCCTACTCCTCATGTTGACATCAATTGATGGGCATCTCCATAGCCCGTTGATTAGCCTCGTCAATGTGAGACTTTCTCCTTTTTTTGTCTTCTCCACACAATCCCCATCATCATATTCTATTCCACCCGTAGTGCTATATCCATGGCTCGCGCTCATGTATTGCGTGAAGGTTGAAAAAGTTTGAGATTATTTGAGTATGAAACAATTGCTTGGCTTGTCATCGGGGGTATAGAAGTTGGGAACATCTTTGTGTGACGAAAATGAAGCATAGCCTAACTATATGATTTTGTAGGGATGAACTTTCTTTTGCCATGTTATTTTGAGAAGACATGATTGCTTTGATTAGTATGCTTGAAGTATTATTATTTTTATGTCAATATGAACGTCTGTCTTGAATCTTTCAGATCTGAATATTCATATCACAAGTAAGAAGATTTATATTGAAATTATGCCAAAGTATCACTCCGCATCAAAAATTCTTTTTTATCATTTACCTACTCGAGGACGAGCAGGAATTAAGCTTGGGGATGCTCGATCGTCTCCAACGTATCTATAATTTTGATTGCTCCATGCTACTTTATCTACTGTTTTGGACTATATTGGGCTTAATTTTCCACTTTTATATTATTTTGGGACTAACCTATTAGCTGGAGGCCCAGACTGAATTCTTGTTTTTTTGCCTATTTGAGTGTTTGAAGAAACGGAATATCAAACGGAGTCCAAGCGGAATGAAACCTTCGGAACGTGATTTTCTCACCAAAGCGTGATCCAGAGACTTGGACCCTACTCCAAGAAGTGCGGAGGCGGTCACGAGGTGGAGGCGCCTGGCGCGCCCCCTCGTGGGCCCCTGTTGCTCCACCGACGTACTCCTTCCTCCTATATATACCTCGTATCCCGAGCGATCGAGCAGGAGCCAAAACCTAATTCCACCGCCGCAACCTTCTGTATCCACGAGATCCCATCTTTGGGCCTGTTCTGGAGCTCCGCCGGAGGGGGCATCCACCATGGAGGGCTTCTACATCAACACCATAGCCCCTCCGATGAAGTGTGAGTAGTTTACTTCAGACTTTCGGGTCCATATCTAGTAGCTAGATGGCTTATTCTCTCTTTTTGGATCTCAATACAATGTTCTCCCCCTCTCTTGTGGAGATTTATTCGATGTAATCTTCTTTTTGCGGTGTGTTTGTTGAGACCGATGAATTGTGGGTTTATGATCCAGTATTATCTATGGAAAATATTTGATTCTTCTCTGAATTCTCTTATGTATGATTGAGTTATCTTTGCAAGTCTCTTCGAATTATCCTTTTTGGTTTGGCCAACTAGATTGGTAGTTCTTGCAATTGGAGGAGTGCCTAGCTTTGGGTTCAATCTTGCGGTGTCCTTACCCAGTGACAGAAAGGGTTGCAAGGCACGTATTGTATTGTTGCCATCGAGGATAACAAGATGGGTTTTTTATCATATTGCATGAATTTATCCCTCTACATCATGTCATCTTGCTTAAGGCGTTACTCTATTTTTAACTTAATACTCTAGATGCATGCTGGATTGCGATCGATGAGTGGAGTAATAGTAGTAGATGCAGAATCGTTTCGATCTACTTGTCTTGGACGTGATGCCTATATACATGATCATTGCCTAGATATGCCCATAACTATGCTCATTTCTATCAATTGCTCAACAGTAATTTGTTCACCCACCGTAGAATATCTATGCTCTTGAGAGAAGCCACTAGTGAAACCTATGGCCCCCGGGTCTATTCTTATCATATCAATCTCTATCACTTCATTTACTTGCTTTGTTTTTACTTTGCCTTTTACTTTTTACTTTGCATCTATCTATCAAAAATACCAAAAATATTATTTATTATCTCTATCAGATCTCACTCTTGTAAGTGACCGTGAAGGGATTGACAACCCCTAATCGCGTTGGTTGCGAGTTGCTATCGTTTTGTGTAGGCACGAGGGACTTGTGCGTGGTCTCCTACTGGATTGATACCTTGGTTCTCAAAAACTGAGGGAAATACTTACGCTACTTTGCTGCATCATCCTCTCCTCTTCGAGGAAATCCAACGCAGTGCTCAAGAGGTAGCAGGTCACCCCTAGCACCACGTATTGCCATGTTATGCTTTGTGAGGCTTTGATTGCTCTGTTATTTATTGTGTTCCCCCTCTGTTACTTCTTTCTGGTAAACCCGAGGCAACTACTGATACCCCTGTGATCGACTACATCAATGATGACCCCTCCTTGCCAGAGCAACCCGGCAAGCAAAACCCCCCTGATCATTCTGATATCGCCTACTTCTTCTTCTCTCTACTGCTTGCATTAGAGTAGTGTAGCTGTTACTGCTTTCAGTTTGATCCTATTCTACTGCATAGCATGTCCTTGCTACTACTGTTCATACCTTTACCTGCAATCCTAAATGCTTAGTATAGGATGTTAGTTTTCCATCAGTGGCCCTACATTCTTGTCCGCCTGCCATGCTGTACTATCGGGTCGTGATCACATTGGCTATTGATCACGGGTATATACTATCACTACTGCAGGATGCTGCTAACGCGACACTACGATCAGAGATCCTTTGACGAAACTATGTGCGATGCATTAATCGCAAACGGTGATGTAAAAAAACCGTGAAAAAGATGCAAAACCTTTGCAATGGCGGTGCCATCAAACATGGTTTCGATTTTAGTTCCATGTGCGATGCAGGGCATACAGTTCAGTTCAATCAACTGTTTGCGATGAGGAAGAAGAACAGAAACGGGCAGCCAGATGAAGGCGTGTGCGATATACGGCATACAATTCACTCGGATGAACTGTTTGTGATGAGGTGGAACAGCAAAAACAGGCAGCTAGATAAATGTGTGTGCGATTGAGGGCATACGCTTCAGAAGGATTAACTGTTTGCGATTAGGCAATAGAACAGAAACGGTCAGCCAGATCAAAGTGTCTGCGATTAACGGCATACACTTCACACGAATGAACTGTTTGCGATTAGCCACAACAAACAGAAACACTTAGGCAGATCAACGTGTGTGTGCTAGACGGGCACACATTCTAATTAAAATAAGCGTGGGCGATGGTAATAACGAGCGCACATGGTTGTTGGAACAAGACGTGTGCTGACATTGCCTATTGCGGTGCACCCTATGGTGCAAACGCCACGTACACGACCGAGAAGCGTGCCCATGTTATGCCGCCCGGGAATAGTGTCACACTTAGAAATTATAGAACCGTCAATAAATTTTGAGCCTGCGCCCCGTCACATTCCAAATTACTACCATGCTATATTTATTTGCAAACCTGTTCACACCGATCAAATCCTAAACGGTTTCCCACTTAGGAGTGTATTAGTACTCGGTTATAAATACTACTAGTCCAAGATGACTACACATTCCTCCTCAACTCCTCATCCACAAAACCGAACAAGTCATTCATCATCGTTCCCTTGCGCCTGCCATGGCTAGCGTGACTTTTGGGTCAAGAGATTACCACCAGGGAGAGGCGAGCATGGAAGCGGAAGCAGGAGAGATGTCCCGCCTCGCTGTGAAAGCAGACGACATGTCCCGTCGCGCGACCGTAGCAGCACAGGGTCCCGTCGTGCCGTCGAAGCAGCACGAAGGTCCCACCGCACCGTCGATGCAGCAGAATGGTCCGGCCGCACCGCGGAAGCAGCAGAGATGTCCCGTCACGCCGTGGATGCAGCAGAGATGTCCTCCCGCATCACGGCGCCCAGGGAAAATGTCTCGCGGTCAGGCGAGGACTCTTACAGGCGCATGCATGCGATCGTCCATAGCTAGATGGATCAGATCTCTGAGTGGGCGAGGTTGCAGGACGACATGAAAGGCTCATTTGAATAGGCTCCTGATGTCATCCAACAACTAAGGGAGGGAAATGAGAAGCTCAGGGCCGAGCACGACCAGTTGAGGGCAAAGATCGTCAGAAGTGCGGAGCAACAGGAGGAGACCACTGCCTTGTTGAAGAGGACTGACGTCATCGTCAAGAAACTTATGGAAGAGAATGACATGCTCCGCATCAAGCGCCAAAGGCCGGTGGAGGAATCCGTGGATGCTCTCAAGCAGCATCTTGAGGACATGAAAGAGCTCATCGCCGCTCGCCGCGGAGACTAGTTCCTGCGGCTTACAGCAACGCATCAAGAAAGTAGAGATCAGCGAGCCAGATCGTTGTGTTCCTTCTTGTTTCGCCCTTGTGTATTTCGGGCGTTGCCTCATGTGTCTTTTTTAATTATCTTCGTAAATATGTAAGGCAATTATTATCCATTGTCATCGTCCTTATATTCATTAGTCTTGCTATAAGTTGCAGTCGATGCTATATAGGTCCGTCGGATCTTATATCAAGATCCATGCAAAACTTTCTTTTTAGTTTTTCTTTTTTCTCTCTTAAATCTAAGTCGAGTGAGACATAGACACGCCGTGAAACAGGGGCTCGGGTGCCATTAGTGGAGACTTTGGGAGGGAGGTGGGCAGCGGATAGAGGTCAAAGGGCTCTCCTCCCGATGAGCACGCGCAGGGGTCTGATCGCACGCCTCCCGTACTCAAATAGCTACCCCGCACGACACCTCCTAGATAATAAAAAAGGGGACGCGTGGCGGCACATAATTGGTAAGTAGAACGCCCACGGTTTCAATAATACTTGTGTTTCTGATTTGTAATGTGACAACACTTGTTCCAAAATAACTTTGTTGATTGTTAATGTGTGCGCCTTCGCAAATCGGTTAGAAAAATTACCACAACATGTTGGTGCCATGTTATGACTCCATGCTAAGTTTCATGATTTTCAGGCGAGTTTTGTATTTACGGGAATTTTAAAACCAAGTTTCTCGATGTTTCCGGCCGAGCCAAGATGTCCAGATGTTTGAATTCCATTCCCACTTCTTCCATGGTACCTAGAAGTTCGCCCAAGTACACATAAATGATTTTCCAACTAACTTTTGCACACTAGAGCATGCACTTGTACTTCAAATTTGAATTATGTGCATTAAATGCCTAGAAAATCAATCAATGTATGAAAAGGCCAAACAAACCCGAAATAATTCCAAAATTTAGCACGAAACTCCTATTTGGTCTAAGCTGCCAGTGTAAAAAAATCAAGGCGGGAGAAGGCAGTGTATGTCGTTTCGCACACGGAGGTGACACGTTCCCTCTCGGAACCATGAGCCTTCTTGAGAGAAGCTCTGGTTTGCAAGAAGCTTATACCAAAGCTTGTCCCAATTCGGCCAAAAAATTTACCATAGTATGTTAGTGCCATGTCATGACACCATGCCAAGTTTCATGATTTTCAGGCGTGTTTTGGATTTATAGGAATTAAAAAACCAAGTTTCTCAGTATTTCCAGCCGAGGCACGACGCCCAGATGTTTGAATTCCATTCCCATTTCTTGCATGGGACCTACAAGTTCACCCAAGGACACACATGTGATTTTCAGCCAACTTTGGTGTACTAGAGCATGCGCTTGTAGTTCAAATTTGGATTATGCACATTAAATGCCCAGAAATTCAAGTAATGTATAAAAAAGGCCAAACGAACCCGGAATAATTCCCAAATTTAGCATGATACTTCTATTTGGTCTAATCTGCTTGTGTAAAATAATTAAAGCAGGAAGGCAGTGTGTGTCATTTCGCACACGGAGGTGACACATTCCCTCTCGGGACCATGAGCCTTCTTGAGAGAAGCTCTGGTTTGCAAGAAGCTTATACCAAAGCTTGTCCCAATTCGACCAAAAAATTTACCACAACATGTTGGTGCCATGTCATGACATCATGCCAAGTTTCATGATTTTCAGGCATGTTTTGTATTTACATGAATTAAAAAACCAAGTTTCTCAATCTTTCCGGTCGATCTATGACGCCTAGATGTTTGCATTTCATTCTCATTTCCTGCATTGGACGTAGAAATTCACCCAAGGACACACATGTGATTTTTCAACCAACTTTGGTGCACTGGAGCATGTGCTTGTAGTTCAAATTTGAATTATGCACACTAAATGACCAGAAATTCAATTAATGTATAAAAAAAGTCTAAACAAACATAGAATAATTCCAAATTTTAACACGACACTCATATAGTTCTATGTTGCCTCTGTAAAAAATCAAGGGGGGGAGGCAGCGTATATCAGTTCGCACACAAAGGTGACACATCCCCCCTTGGGAACCACGAATCTTCTCGAGAGAAGCTCCGGTTTGCAAGAAGCTTATACCGCAAACTTATCCAAATGCGGCCAATTTTTTTTACCACAGCATGTTGGTGCCATGAAATGACACCATGCCAAGTTTCACGATTTTTTGGTGAGTTTCGAATTTCCAGGAATTTAAAAACCAAGTTTCTCAATGTTCCCGGCAGAGCCACGACGCCCAGAAGTTTGAATTTCATTCCCATTTCTTGCATGGGACCTATAAATTCACCCAAAGACACACATGTGATTTTTCAACAAACTTTGGTGCACTGGAGCATGTGCTTGTAGTTCAAATTTGAATTATGCACTTTAAATGCCTAGAAACTCAATTAATGCATAAAAAAATGCCAAATAAACCTGGAATAATTCCAAATTTAAACACCACACTCATGTAGTTGCATGTTCATTGTACGTAAATTTTCTAGCAATTCAAACACCACCCTTTCCCTCTGTAACACCATTTTGTCTTTCAGAACATAATGAAAAAAATCAGGTATATCACAAATAGTTACTGGAAAGAATCGTGTGAGATGTGATATAAAATATCTTGGCGCACCGTCTTGTCTGGCTTACGTAGGAAGCTTTGTCATCTACAGTCCATCGTCCTCGCTTGAACCACACTTGTGCACCAGTTTCTCGCGGCACCAAGCGAAACTTTTCTACCACCGCGGTCTATCTCCCCGCCCCCTCCCTCCCACCAAAAGCCACATTTTCACTGTTCCTCCTAGCTTTCCAAGTTCAAACCTTCACTGCTGCTTACTGGCAGCAAAGCCTCCTCACCGGCGACCCTTCTTCTTGCAGGCCGCCTCCTTGTCGGCTACCCTTCTTCTTGCAGCGCCGCCTCCTAGCCGGCGACCCTTCTTCTTGCAGTGTCGCCTCCTCTCCAGTGACCCTTCTTATTGCTGCACGGCCTCCTCACCACCGACCCTTCTTCTTGCTGTGCAGCCTCGTCGATATGGTCAGGTAATCCACACCCCACCCACACCATCCTCCTCCTTCCCCATCCCACATGCCCCGACCGACGGCGTGACACCTTCCGCCAAAATCACTATCCCCTCCTCCAATTAAGCGCCGCCCATAGCCATTTTGCACGCTGTATAACATGGATCTCAGTAGCATCTGGCAGCGGAGAAGCAAATCGCGGCCATACGCGCACACGAGGTCGCTACGGCTGCCATGCATGTCGACCGCCAGATCTTGGAGGAGCACCTCGTCTTCGAGGCCACCGTCGACACCGCCATGCAAGTCTACTTTAAAATACAGTTAGTGTTGTTTTCTCGAGGCCACCGCCAGTGCCTTCTAGTGATTTGTTCTTTGTAATGTTAATATGCAATCTGATGTTCAATTAATAGTTTGGTCCTCTGAAATGTAATGTTCAGTTAACAAATTGGTCCTTTGAAATGTAATGTTCAGCTAACAGTTTGGTCCAACAATTGCTACATTTTGTAGTACTATTCTCAAGCATTCTTTGTTTTTTAACTATCTTATCTTCTAGTACATGTTACTATTCTGCAATGTCGTGCTCAGTTAACTATTTTGGTTCATTTCGTCTGCTGTCCATTTAATTGTTTGGTTCAATTCTGCAATTTGATTTTCATTTGCTATGGGTACAATTTTGTATTGTTGTGCATGTGAAATAAATCGAATTTGGCTGTACTTAATACATATTCTACTGATAGTAATGGAAACTCTTAGTTAACCTGATCAAGATCTTCCTTATGTGTGTTACAGGGAAATAATGGGAGACACTCCGGTTTACCATCGAGGTTTGCTCATGCATGGTCCTTTGTCTAATAGCACATTATTGTGCAGTTGCAGGAATCATTCTAATATTTAGGTTTCTTACAATTTGGTCTTGCACATGTAGGTCCTGCTGTCAGAGGCTTAGACCCAGTGTTCGACCCATTTTGCATATGGGGAAATGAGATGTCCATGAATATCAGTCCAGTCAAGAAACTTAGGAAGATTGTTAGGATGAAGAAACTTGCAACGAATAACAACAAGATCTTTGTTTGCACAATGAAGAAGACATCAGTCAACTATAGGATGGTACTAACTCTTTTACCTTGTTTTAACCCCTTGCGCCATTTCAAATTGTATAACAGCGATCTATGCATATCTTTGTTTTCAGTACTTTTCAAAGCAGTTCACCGATGATTACCTCTTAAAACAACTGCATGGTCAAGAGGCGAGGAATGTATTCATTCAACACCCATGGTACAATATTGTTGTCTTCCTGAAGAGGACGAAGGTTGGGCGGGCAATTATCCATAGCCATTGGCCTAAAGTTTGCAAGGACATTCAACATCACTTAAGGCTCAATATTTGCCTTCCACTTCTGCAGTTTCCCATATGAGATTTATCTATCTATTTAACGTGTATGATGCTACTTTCCAAAGGTTTTCGATGTTGCATGTGAAACTTGGTGATGTTGTATAATGGCGTAACTGAGTGCCGAAGCTATCTGACGTAATTCGACTATGAAATCCTGGTTGTTGTTATACGGATATGAAATATTTGGTGTGTTTTCTAAGAAATATCAATTTGATTACTACATGGATTATCAATAATAGGCTAATTACCCTGCTTATTGGGGTTTTCTATTATATACGGTTACTCATACAGCACCGTGGGCGATGAACTCAAACAACCCACATGATTTCTAGAAAGCAGGCATGTTTGATCAACTAGCAATCACACATGACTTCCGGCAGAGAAATGTTTGCGTTAGGCCACCTTGCACAAACGTTTCCACACAAAAAACTGTGTGTGATATACATACGAATGTAAAAGTTTCTCTGGGACTCACCGTGTGGGATGTACATACGAATGGAAATGATTGGGTTTTGATGCCTCGCCAGATCGCACACGAGCTCATTTTGCCCCAGCCTGTGTTCCAGGAGGGCCTATCCCCAATGGTTTCTGGGTCGTGTGGGAAGGACCCCCCTATCGCCCACACTCACTTGCGACGGTTCCAAACCCCGTCATGGAAAGGGGTTAAAAACCGTTTGTATAGCAGGTCTCTGCAGAAGTGTATATACATATTATAGATGATACAATGTTGTGATTAAAGTCGGCTCGGCTTGTAGAGTACCTGCGAGTGATTCACGAAAGTGGGGGCTGAAGGGGCAGGTGGTTCCATCCAGGTTGTGATGGGCCTGGGTTCCTTACAGCCCCCGAGTGATTCTTTGTGGCAGAGCGATAGGGCAGGTTGTGGCCACCCATGAGAGAGGTGGGCCTGGTCCCTGGTCGGCGTCTGCGGTTGTTTCAAAATAACATGCTAAATGAGATTTGGATATTTGATCTGAGTTGCTCTTTTGTCCTATACGCACTAACCAACTACGCGAGGACAGTTATGGGCACTCGGCATTGTAGTATCAGCCGAAGCTTTCCAGACGTCAGGGACTGAGTAGCGCGCGCCAAGTTGGACTGTGTAAAGCACCCTCCTTTGTAACGGAGGCTGCCAGGTCTACTCATCGGCCGCCCATGCAACGTCTAAGAGTGCAAAGCGAGATGGGCCCAAGACCCCTGTGCTACTTCTTGAGCTTGCGTTGATTTTTCCCTTGAAGAGGAAACGGTGATGTAGCAAAATAGAGGTAAGTATTTCCATCAGTTAAGAACCAAGGTATCAATCCAGTAGGAGGCACAAGAAAGTCTCCAATCTATGCACCTGCACAAACTAACAAACACTTGCACACAACGCGAAAAAGGGGTTGTCAATCCCTTCACTGTCACGAACAAGAGTGAGATCTAATAGAGATAGGTATGAAAGATAAATGAAATAGCAAACTAAAGTAAATATAAATAAATTGCAGCAAGGTATTTTTGGGTTTTTGGTTTATAGATCTGAAAATATATGATGGAAAATAGACCCTGAGGCCATAGGTTTCACTAGCGGCTTCTCTATTGAAGAAAGCATACACTGGTACAACGAGGTACTATACAAATGGTTTAACCCATTTCTGCGTTGGCGTTTTGAACCGTCACCAACTGAGTGTGTGTGATAAGGGGGTCCTTCCCACATGACCCAGAAAACGTTGGGGATAGGGAGCCTTGATGCATACAGTTGTCCCTATAAAACTGTTTCTGATATCTCTAATATTCGAAACACTTCATCCTTGCAACTCATTTGTGCTCGCATTGCCATCGCAGTCAGAATTCTTTGGTGCTACATTTATGAGGCGCGACCCATCACAAACAGTTCACGATTATAGAACGTGTACGATAAGCAGACAATCACACACATTTACTTTTCCTTGACTGTATACGATTCGATGTAAGAGCACATACAATTGTCCCTATAAAACTGTATGCGAAGCTTGAATTCATCCCACACAATTCATCCGTCATACCCGCATCAGATGAAGACCTATCGCACGCGTTCTTCTATGACCAAACGTTTGCGATGCGCACAACATCATAAATGGTCCATAATTGCCAAGTGTGTGTGATAAGGTGACCTTCACAAACCTTTAATAATAAGGAATTATGTGCGATACTGTTGTTAATCACACACGTTTTTTCTTGGCTGATCATGTGTGGAGTAGAGATTCGCACACATAGTGGATCCGAGAAACGTGTCTAATCTCCACTCTATCGCAGATGTTTCGCTTTGGCAAACCGTGTGCAGTGTAATCCCAAATTTATCCCTAATTAGTCCCTAATTTATACCTAATCTAAAAATCACATATTTTGAATTTGAAAGTAGGCAATCAATTAGTTCATATCGAACCATGTTTATTACAAATATAGGTTCAACCACGAATGCATAATTCGATGCACAGGTACATATACTGAAGAACTACAGAAGCACCAAGTAAAGAATGATGAACCACAGTTGTATTAAAGATTGTAAGAGATAGGAGAAAGACATTCTGGTTGCTGGAGAAGGTGAAGCGGAATGCCCATATTGTGCCCTCTTCCATGCGTAATTAGCACACCTCTAGGCCAACCCCTTGTGATGGCTGCCCGTCCATCCTTCACTGTCTTCATTAGGACTTCTCGATGCTCACTGTAGTCTGGATGAAATACTTTAACCTTCCTTGTGTGTCCACCAATCATGTACTTTGCAAGGTAATCTTGAGTAAACTGCTTCGGGAACCACTGTGAACGAAAAAGATTCAGACATTGTTGTCTAACAACCCATTATGGGCAATAAAAAGAGAAGGCTGCAGAGTTTGTAGTTACCATCCTACATCTCACTGTTGTGTTGGATAGAGCGTAAACAAATAATTTGCTTGCCACCGTTCATATCTTTTTTGCTAATAATCCTTATCAGTTTCCTCACCTGATTCTTGTTCATGAATATCTCATTGCCCCATATGCAAAAAGGGTCGAAGCGTGGATCCTTGCCAAGGGCATATGTGCCTACAAGCAACAAGTCAATATTAGAAGCTAACAAGTGTCCAGGCCTGGATCTATATGCACTACATTATGGAACGATGGGGGGAGTACAGGCCAAGGGATGAAACTAACCTCGGCGGAAAATGGTGGCTACTCCCGTTGTTGTCCTATATAAGTAGTGGAAAGGCATGATAAGTACAACAACCTTAACATCAAACAAATAAAGCAAAGTGTCGGTGTACAAAAGTAGGGGCTCTCCTTTTGACCCCTTTACTTGTGCACAGGCAGTCAGAGCCTCCCGCCACGGCCACACATAGACATGGCAGGAAAGGGAAGCCGGAGAGAAGCCGAAGCCACAAGGCAAAACAAAGCAACGACAAGGACCAAGGCCACAAGGATCAGATGGACGGAGCAGGTTTCCCCGGCAAGGATCCTTGCCGCAGCAGCCTCAGCAACCCCGGCAAGACTCTTGCCGGGGCAGCTCGCCCCCACCAGCCGAGCGAGCCACCTTTGAGCCCACCAATGCTAGACAAATGCATTGGGAAAGGGCTCGGGAGGCACCTCCGTGGTCGCATGCAGATCTTTGTGAAGACATAGAATGCTCAAGATCAAATAAGGATAGGAAGGCAACCATCCTCACTGAGGAAACCCACAAGACCCCCGGCAAGATCCTTGCCGGGGAAGCCAGCGCGCCACGGCAAGACCCTTGTCGGGCTACCCGGCAAGACCCTTGCCGGGCCACCCGGCAAGACCCTTGCCAAGCGCATCGGCAGGGCCACTGCCAGGCCCGAGCCAGCCAAGTTTTTGCCGCCGTTCGCATGCAGCTGCCGACCCAGCCAGCTGGGTAGGCACATGCATGGCAACATGCAGCGCTTCATGGAGGCTCCATGATGTCTACTACACAACCTTCTTCTTGTAGACGTTGTTGGGCCTGCAAGTGCACAGGTTTGTAGGACAGTAGCAAATTTCCCTCAAGTGGATGACCTAAGGTTTATCAATCCGTAGGAGGCGTAGGATGAAGATGGTCTCTCTCAAACAACCCTACAACCAAATAACAAAGAGTCTCTTGTGTCCCCAACACACCCAATACAATGGTAAATTGTATAGGTGCACTAGTTCGGCGAAGAGATGGTGATACAAGTGCAATATAGATAGTAGATATAGGTTTTTGTAATCTGAAATAATAAAAACAGCAAGGTAACTAAAGATAAAAGTGAGCGTAAACGGTATTGCAATGATAGGAAACAAGGCCTAGGGTTCATACTTTCACTAGTGAAAGTTCTCTCAACAATAATAACATAGATAGATCATATAACAAGCCCTCAACATGCAACAAAGAGTCACTCCGAAGCCACTAATAGCGGAGAACAAACATAGAGATTATGGTAGGGTATGAAACCACCTCAAAGTTATTCTTTCGTATCAATCTATAAAAGAGTTCGTACTAGAATAACACCTTAAGACACAAATCAACCAAAACCTTAATGTCACCTAGATACTCCATTGTCACCTCAAGTATCCGTGGGCATGATTATACGATATGCATCACACAATCTCAGATTCATCCAACCAACACAAAGTACTTCAAAGAGTGCCCCAAAGTTTCTATCGGAGAGTCAAGAACGTGTGCCAACCCCTATGCATAGGTTCCCAATGTCACGAAACCTGCAAGTTGATCACCAAAACATACATCAAGCGGCACATCATATCCCATTGTCACCACAGATAATCACGGCAAGACATACATCAAGTGTTCTCATAAAAGACTCAATCCGATAAGATAACTTCAAAGGGGAAACTCAATTCATCACAAGAGTGTAGAGGGGGAGAAACATCATAAGATCCAACTACAATAGCAAAGCTTGGGATACATCAAGATCGTGCCATAGAGGGAACACGAGAGAGACAGAGATCAAACACATAGCTACTGGTACACACCCTCAGCCCCAAGGGTGAACTACTCCCTCCTCGTCATGGATAGCACCGAGATGATGAAGATGGCCACCGGTGATGGGTTCCCCCTCCGGCAGGGCGCCTGAACAGGCTCCCGAGAGGTTTTTGGTGGCTACAGAGGCTTGCGGCGGCGGAACTCCCGATCTATCTTCTATTCTGGAAGTTTTAGGGTACGTAGGTATATATGGGTGCAAGGGGTATGTCGGTGGAGCTTTGGGGGCCCCACGAGGCAGGGGGCGCGCCCTAGGTGGGTGGGCGCGCCCCCCACCCACGTGACCAGCTCCCGTATCTTCTACCGTAGAGTCCAAGTCTATCCGGTGGCTTTCCTTCCAAAAATAACTTCTCCAGTTGATTTCGTTCCGTTTTGACTCCGTGTGATATTCCTTTTCCTCGAAACACTGAAATAGGCATAAAACAGCAAATCTGGGCTGGGCCTCCGGTTAATAGGTTAGTCCCAAAAATGATATAAATGTGTAAAATAAAGCCCATAAACACCCAAAAGGGGTAATATAATAGCATGGGACAATCAAAAATTATAGATACGTTGGAGACATATCAAGCATCCCCAAGCTTAATTCCTGCTCGTCCTCGAGTAGGTAAATGATAAAAACAGAATTTTTGATGTGGAATCCTACCTAGCATAATTCTCAATGTAATTTTCTTTATTGTGGCATGAATGTTTAGATCCAAATGATTCAAAATAAAAGTTCATATTGATAAAAGAAATAGTAACACTTCAAGCATACTAATCAAAGTAATCATGTCTTCTCAAAATAACATGGCAAAAGAAAGTTCATCCCTACAAAATCGTATAGTTAGGCTATGCTTCATTTTCGTCACACAAAGATGTTCCCAACATCTATACCCCCAATTACAAGCCAAGTAATTGTTTCATACTTCAATAATCTCAAACTTTTTCAATCTTCACGCAATACATGAGCGTGAGCCATGGATATAGCACTATGGGTGGAATAGAATATGATGATGGGGATTGTGTGGAGAAAAAAAGGAGAAAGTCTCACATTGACGAGGATAATCAATGGGCAATGGAGATGCCCATCAATTGATGTCAACATGAGGAGTAGGTATTGCCATGCAACGGATGCACTAGAGCTATGAATGCTCAACAAAAGAAAACTAGTGGGTGTGCATCCAACTCGCTTGCTCATGAAGACCTAGGGCTTTTGAGGAAGCCCATCGTAGGAATATACAAGCCAAGTTCTATAATGAAAAATTCCCACTAGTATAAAAAGACAACTTATGAGACTCACTACATGAAGAACAAGGTGCTACTTTGAAGCACAATATATGAGACTCACTACATGAAGAACAAGGTGCTACTTTAAAGCACAAGTGTGGAAAAAGAGATAGTAGCATTGCCCTTTTTATTTATTTTCTTTTTTTCTATTTTTTTCTCTTTTTTGGGCCTTTCTTTTTTTTGGCCATTCTTCTTTTTTTTCTTTTTTTTCTTTTTGGGCAATGCTCTAATAATGATGATCATCACACTTTCATTGATTACAACATATGAATTACAAGTCGAAACTAGAACAAGATATGACTCTATATGAATGCCTCCGGCGGTGTATCGGGATGGTGCAATGAATCAAGAGTGACATGTATGAATTATGCATGGTGGCTATGCCACAAATACAATGTCAACTACATGATCATGCAATGGCAATATGACAAAAGTAAAGTATGTCATGATGATGATGATGAACGGAACGGTGGAAAGTTGCATGGCAATATATCTCGGAATGGCTATGGAAATGCCATAATAGGTAGGTATGGTGGCTGTTTTGAGGAAGATATAGGGAGGTTTATGTGTGATAGAGCGTATCGTATCACGGGGTTTGGATGCACCGGCGAAGTTTGCACCAACTCTCAAGGTGAGAAAGGGCAATGCACGGTACAGAAGAGGCTAGCAAAGGTGGAAAGGTAAATGTGCGTATAATCCATGGACTCAACATTAGTCAAAAGAACTCATATACTTATTGCAAAAATTTAGAAGTCATCAAAAACCAAGTACTACACGCATGCTCCTAGGGGGATAGATTGGTAGGAAAAGACCATCGCTCATCCCCGACCGCCACTCATAAGGATGCACAAGCCAGGTACACTTCGTGTTTCAAATTTGTTACACAACTTTAACCATAGGTGCATTCTACGGGACTTGCTAACTTCAACACAAGCATTCTTTAAATTCATAATCCCCCAACTAGCATGACTTTAATATCACTACCTCCGTATCTCAAAACAATTATCAAGTATCAAACTTTTCTTAGTATTCAACACACTCATAAGAATTCTTACAAATATTTTATGCTTAGCATATTAGGATTTTAAGCAAATTACCATGCTATTTAAGACTCTCAAAATAATATAAGTGAAGCATGAGAGTTCATCTATTTCTTAAAAATAAAACTACCACCAAGCTCTAAAAGATATAAGTGAAGATCAATGAGTAGTTGAATAATTATGAAACTATGTGAAGACTCTCCCATTTAATAATTTCAGATCTTGATACTTTATTCAAACAGCAAGAAAATCAAAATAAAATTACATTGCAAGGATAGCACAACTCATGTGAAGAAGCAAAAACTTAGGCTCAACCGATACTAACCGATAGTTGTTGAAGAAGAAAGGTGGGATGCCTACCGGGGCATCCCCAAGCTTAGATGCTTGAGACTATTCTTGAATATTATCTTGGGGTGCCATGGGAATCCCCAAGCTTAGGCTTTTGCCACTCCTTATTCCATAGTCCATCGAATCCTTGCCCAAAACTTGAAAACTCCACAACACAAAACTCAATAGAAAACTCGTAAGCTCCGTTAGTATAAGAAAATAAAACAACCACTTAGGTACTGTAATGAACTCATTATAAATTCATATTGGTGTAATATGTACTGTATTCCAACTTATCTATGGTTCATACACTCCGATACTACTCATAGATTCATCAAAATAAGCAAACAACACATAGAAAACAGAATCTGTCAAAAACAGAATAGTCTGTAGTAATCTGTATCAAACGTGTACTTCTGGAACTTAAAAAAACTTAAAAAATTAGGAAATCCTAAGTAATTTGTGTGCCAATCCAGAGCAAAAAGAATAAGATCATAAGAACGTTTCTGTGAATTAAGAAAACTAATTTATTGGATGCAGAAGTTTCTGATTTTCACCAGGATCAACATAACTATCACCAAAAGCCATCCTAAAGGTCTTACTTGGCACTTTATTGAAACAAAAGATATAAAACATGATTACTACAGTAGCATAATCATGTGACCACACAAAAACAGTAAGGATAAATATTGGGTTGTCTCCCAACAAGCGCTTTTCTTTAATGCCTTTCTTGCTAGGCATGATGATGACAATGATGCTCACATAAAAGATAAGAATTGAAACATAACGGGAGCATCATGAAGCATATGACTAGCACATTTAAGTATAACCTACTTCCTATGCATAGGGATTTTGTGAGCAAACAACTTATGGGAACAATAATCAACAAGCATAGGAAGGCTAAACAAGCATAACTTACAAAATTTAAGCGCATACGGAGGAAACTTGGCATTATTGCAATTCCTACGAGCATATATTCCTCCCTCATAATAATTTTCAGTAGCATCATGAATGAGTTCAACAATATAACCAGCACCTAAAGCATTCTTTTCATGATCTACTAGCATAGAAAATTTACTACTCTCCACATAAGCAAAATTCTTCTCATGAATAGTAGTGGGAGCAAACTCAACAAAGTAACTATCATGTGATTGAAAATTAAGACCAGGATGACAAGTTTCATGGTTATCATTATTCTTTAAAGCATAAGTGTCATCACAATAATCATTATAGATAGGAGGCATGCTTTCATCATAGTAAATTTGCTCATCAAAGCTTGGGGGACAAAAAATATCATCTTCATCAAACATAGCTTCCCCAAGCTTGTGGCTTTGCATATCATTAGCATCATGGATATTCAAGGAATTCGTACTAACAACATTGCAATCATGCTCATCATTCACATATTTTATGCCAAGCATTCTATGTAATTCTTCTTCTAGTACTTGAGCACAATTTTCCTTTCCATCATACTCATGAAAGATGTTAAAAGGATGAAGCGTATGAGACAAACTCAATTCCATTTTTTTGTAGTTTTCTTTTATAAACTAAACTAGTGCTAAAACAAGAAACAAAAATATTAGATTGCAAGATCTAAAGATATACCTTCAAGCACTCACCTCCCCGGCAACAGCGCCAGAAAAGAGCTTAGTTGACGGGGTGTGAGTGAGTGCACTTTACCTAGCCTCCCCGGCAACGGTGCCAGAAAAGAGCTTGGTGTCTACTACACAACCTTCTTCTTGTAGACGTTGTTGGGCCTGCAAGTGCACAGGTTTGTAGGACAGTAGCAAATTTCCCTCAAGTGGATGACCTAAGGTTTATCAATCCGTAGGAGGCATAGGATGAAGATGGTCTCTCTCAAACAACCCTGCAACCAAATAACAAAGAGTCTCTTGTGTCCCCAACACACCCAATACAATGGTAAATTGTATAGGTGCACTATTTCGGCGAAGATATGGTGATACAAGTGCAATATAGATAGTAGATATAGGTTTTTGTAATCTGAAATAATAAAAACAGCAAGGTAACTAAAGATAAAAGTGAGCGTAAACGGTATTGCAATGATAGGAAACAAGGCCTAGGGTTCATACTTTCACTAGTGAAAGTTCTCTCAACAATAATAACATAGATAGATCATATAACAAGCCCTCAACATGCAACAAAGAGTCACTCCGAAGCCACTAATAGCGGAGAACAAACGTAGAGATTATGGTAGGGTATGAAACCACCTCAAAGTTATTCTTTCGTATCAATCTATAAAAGAGTTCGTACTAGAGTAACACCTTAAGACACAAATCAACCAAAACCCTAATGTCACCTAGATACTCCATTGTCACCTCAAGTATCCATGGGCATGATTATAAGATATGCATCACACAATCTCAGATTCATCCAACCAACACAAAGTACTTCAAAGAGTGCCCCAAAGTTTCTATCGGAGAGTCAAGAACGTGTGCCAACCCCTATGTATAGGTTCCCAATGTCACGAAACCCGCAAGTTGATCACCAAAACATACATCAAGTGGCACATCATATCCCATTGTCACCACAGATAATCACGGCAAGACATACATCAAGTGTTCTCATAAAAGACTCAATCCAATAAGATAACTTCAAAGGGGAAACTCAATTCATCACTAGAGAGTAGAGGGGGAGAAACATCATAAGATCCAACTACAATAGCAAAGCTCGGGATACATCAAGATCGTGCCATATAGGGAACACGAGAGAGAACACGCGAGAGAGAGAGAGATCAAACACATAGCTACTGGTACATACCCTCAGCCCCAAGGGTGAACTACTCCCTCCTCATCATGGATAGCATCGGGATGATGAAGATTGCCACCGGTGATGGGTTCCCCCTCCGGCAGGGCACCGGAACGGGCTCCCGATAGGTTTTTGGTGGCTACAAAGGCTTGCGGCGGCGGAACTCCCGATCTATCTTCTGTTCTGGAAGTTTTAGGGTACGCAGGTATATATGGGTGCAAGGGGTACGTCGGTGGAGCTTCGGGGGCCCCATGAGGCAAGGGGCGTTCCCTAGGTGGGTGGGCACGCCCCCCACACTTGTAACCAGCTCCCGTATCTTCTGACATAGAGTCCAAGTCTATCCGGTGGCTTTCCTTCCAAAAATAACTTCTCCAGTTGATTTCGTTCCGTTTTGACTCCGTCTGATATTCCTTTTCCTCGAAACACTGAAATATGCATAAAACAGCAAATCTGGGCTGGGCCTCCGGTTAATAGGTTAGTCCCAAAAATGATATAAATGTGTAAAATAGAGCCCATAAGCATCCAAAAGGGGTAATATAATAGCATGGAACAATAAAAAATTATAGATACGTTGGAGACGTATCACTTCCGCGCCACCTCAGCTGCCTACCTACCTACATGGCACCGCATGCATCGCTGGCCAGGGCGCATGTCAAAGCAAGGAGGAGCGGCGACGGACGGGACGGGCTTCGCCCCCGTCCCCAATAAAGCGAAGGGGCACCTAAGCCTCTCATTAAATGCGTCTTGTCCTGTAATACCAGCGATAAGCTCGCAACACTGTAGCACTTTCCACCTCCTGTGTGCCACTGTGGCAGCCCCTTTCGCCTATAAAAGGAGGCCCATGGCATACGGGGAAAGGATTCGGCTCTTTGGAACCACACAGCACCTAGAGCTAGTTGAAGAGCTCAAGAACACTAAATACATCCACCAAAGCAGGATCGTAGGGTTTTATGCATCTTTGCGGCCCGAACCTGGGTAAATCCCTTTGTGTTGACTGCTAGTCCCGCTCTTCTCACGATCCCCATGCCCCACAATCGTAGAAGGGATTCCAGTGATCCCATAGGTGTTGTTTCCCACCGACATCTTTGGCGTGCCAGGTCGGGGTGCGCAATTGTGAGAATCTGGTCCAGCAGTTGACCTAGCTGTTCTTCATCGCCATGGCTCCTAAGAAGAAGATGACCACGGCGATCGGTTCGTCTGGAACCGGGTTTGTACCGGTGTGGACTGGCAGTGGGCCAGTCGCGGAGAGAACCCGTGGCGCGGCCTGCAAACATCCACATCGCCCCGAAGGTCCAGGTCTGGCGAGCGGTGTCGTTCGCGCGCCGGGCGACGAGCCACCAGTCACGGGCTCCAGAGATGGAGTTGGGCCCCCCGCAGGCGGTGCAGGGCCCTCCAGGGGCGCCGCCATCCCGCCAGACGACGGCACGGCAGCCTCCAAGACCCCAACACCGGTGCCCACGGCGTGCTCTTCCCAGGTTGTGCGTGATGAGCTGCGTCACCCTGCTGGTGACCCTGCGCGCCGCCCTGGGAAGAGCCCCGTGTGCCCGTCGCATGATGAGAAGGGCCAGCATGCGCGCCGAGATGCTGATGGAGGTGACGAACAGCTGCAGGGCCATGACGCAGCTCCTTCTAACATGGTTAGAAGTCGAGGCGCATCGCGGTCCACCCAGCTCTCACCGCCGCCCACGCCAGCGGAGGCCCTGGCACGCGCGCAGCTGCTCCTCGATTTTCCTCCTGCCACGGAGAAGCTAGACGAATGGAGGGCCACCATCCGGAGCCTCATCGGCATCGCCAACAATGATGGGGTGCGGCCGGTGGGACCCGTAGGCCGTCACTCCGCTGGGCTACCGCGTGCCAGTGGAGGCCATGCCGGTGGCGATGCGGCCACGATGTACTCCCTACCTCCATCTCGACTGTCCCGGGCGTCGGTCCATCGCGGCGACGCTCGTGATGATATTTCCATCGCGTCGTCCGACCCACGAACCAACCACAATGAGCTCAAGTCCTTCGGGAGCAGGCTCATGAGGACGCTCGAACTACGATCGAGCGCCGACGTGAAACGTGCCACCAGTCGGACAGGCAAGCAGGGCCCGTTACAGACCACCCAGCGCCGGGAGGCTACGGTGGCCTACCTTACGAGGTGGGTTGTCCGGCTTTCACCCATGAGCTGCGGCAGTTCCAGTGGACCTCCCACCGTACGTTCAAGCCCGACGTTGGCGAGAAGTACAACGGCAAGACTCACCTGTCAAAGTTCCTCAGCATCTACACCATCGCGATGCAAGCTGCTGGGGCCCGCGATGATAAGGTGCTTGCCAACTACTTCCCGTTGGCACCCAAGCCTAATGTTATGTCATGGTTGATGCACTTGCCGGTGGATTCCATCTCTACTTGGGCGGATCTATGCCATGAGTTTGTTGGCGCCTTTACCGGAGGTCACCAAGCTCATGGCCAGGCGAGTGATTTGCACATCATCCCCTAGAAGGAGGGAGAAAACCTGCGCAAGTACATCCAAAGGTTCAGCCGGGTGTAGTACAACATCCTCAATGTTCATCCCGCCGCCGTGACCAGTGCGTTCCATTAGAATGTGCGCAATCGCAAGATGCGTGAGGAACTGGCGATGAACAAGGTTAATGATGTGGCCGAGCTCTATGTTCTGGCCGATCGGTGTGCTTGTGCTGAAGATGGAAGGAAGTACCCCGGCGAAGATGCCGGTGCGGAAACCGACTCCACGGATGACACCGTCACCCCAGTGAAGAAGGGCTGACACCGCAATAGGAAGCGCAAGGGCAAGGCCGTGCTTGCCGTCGAGGGATCCGACGACACCGGCGCCACCAAGAAGACCAAGGCGAGCGACCCTGACAAGGAGGTTGCCGGGTGCGACGCTTGCCGGGCCTTGGCGGCTGCCGACAAGCCAGGAAGCTCCGACAAGCAGTATTGCAAGATCCACCGCACCAAGGGCCATGATCTCCATAACTGCCGGCAGGTAGAGCTGCTCGCTGAGAGGCAGAAAGCCGAGTATGAGCGACGGGACAAGGAGAAAGGCCCAGATAGTGCCGAGGGATCTGACTAGAAACGTGGTGGCCAAGGAGGCTGCCGCGGCAAAGATAATCAGCAAGAAAGGCCCGCCCGGGGCCGCGACAAGAAGCAGGGAGACGATGATCATGACGAGGACGACGAGTTCGGCGACCATGAGTTTTAGAAAGCCACAGAGGCCATGTGCGTCCATGGTGGCGCCTCGCTGCATACATCCCACCGCCAACTCAAGCAGTGGGCGCGTGAGATCACAGCGGTGGAGCCATCGTTTGACGCATAGAAGCCGCTGAAATGGTCCAGCACGCCCATCATCTTCGACACCAAGGACCACCCTGACCGCACCACTCCGGTCGGATGCTTGCCGTTGTTGGTTTCACCAACGATCCACAACCTCAAGGTGACAAAGTTGTTGGTTGACGGTGGGGCCGGCCTGAACTTAATCTCGCCCATTGTGGTCAGAAGGCTGCCGATCCCTGATGGAGACCTCGAGGAGACGGGTACGTTCTAGGGGGTTAACCTGGGGAGGAGCCAGCCAAAGGGAAAGATCATGCTGGCTGTGACATTCGGAGGCGAGCTGAACCACAGGACGGAGAGGATTGTTTTCGATGTACCTGAGATCCCCTTGCCTTACAACGGGATCCTCGGCCGCCCAGTGCTAGCCAAGTTCATGGCGGCTTCACACTACGCCTATAACATGCTGAAGTTGCCCGGGCCGATGAACATCATCACCATCCCCTCCAACAAGAAAGATGCGCTAATCTGCACCGACCAACTCTACCTAGAAGCAGTTGCAGTAGCTGCCACTAAGGCACTTGCTCCTGCCAACGGAGCCCTGGGAGAGAAGAAGACCGGCGAGACCCCTCGCACCCACTCCGGTAAGCGCACCTCTTCGGGGTGTTGTGCTTCCGTTGAGAACGTGCCAGAGAGCTCCGCCAGCAAGAGCAAGAAGTCCAGAGCCACGCCGGCAGAGACCAAGAAGGTGCCCGTCAAGGAGGACGGCACGGGGGGAGCTTTTACTATAAGCTCCACCCTCGACGGCAAATAGGAAAGCGAGCTCGTCACCTTCCTGCGGGCGAATGACGATGTGTTTGCATGGCAAGCCTCCGACATCCCCGGTGTTCCCAGGGAGGTGATTGAGCACCACCTTGCTGTCTATCCTCATGCGCGGCCTGTCAAGCAGAAGGTCAAGAAGCAAGCTCTGGAGAGGTAGGAGTTCATCACGGAGGAAATCAGAAAGCTAGAGGCGGCAGGCTTGGTGAGAGGAGTACTCCATCCGACGTGGTTGGCCAATCCGGTAGTGGTGCGCAAGGCAAATGGGAAGTGGAGGCCGAGTATTGACTACACAGACATCAATAAGGCCTATCCAAAGGATCCCTTCTCGTCATCGCGCATCGACCAGATTGTTGACTCCACGGCTGGATGTGACCTGTTATCATTCCTTGACGCCTACTCGGGATACCACCAGATCTTCATGACGAAAGAAGATGAGGAAAAGACAACATTCATCACCCCATGTGGTATGTATTGATTTTTACGGATGCCTTTCGGGTTGAAGAGTGCTGGCTCGACCTTCGCAAGAGCAATCCAAATTGGTTTTGAACCCGAGCTGCATAGAAATATGGAAGCTTATATGGATGACATAGTGGTCAAAATCAAGGACAAAGCAACACTTGTGCAAGATATGGAGCAAACATTTGGGAACCTACGCAAGATCAACCTCAAATTGAACCCTGAGAAGTGTGTCTTCGGTGTCCCATCCGGCAAGCTTCTCGGGTTCTTTGTGTCCCAGCGTGGGATCGAAGCAAACCCAGATAAGATCAAGGCCATCAAGCAGATTGAGGCACCCAAACGGATCAAGGACATGCGTCGGCTCACTGGTTGCGTTGCCGCCATGAGCCGGTTCATCTCCAAATCCGCGGAGCATGCCCTTCCTTTTTTCAAGATCTCGAAGAAGGCCGGGCCAGTGGAGTGGACCCCAGAGGCCGAGGCAGTGCTGCAAGACTTGAAGAAATGCCTCTCCTCTACCGCAGTGCTGGTTGCGCCCAAACCACAAGAACCGTTGCTGCTTTACCTAGCGGCAACAAATCAAGTGGTTAGCGTCGCACTAGTGGCGCAGAGAGAGACCAATGAGGAGACAGCAGCAATGTCTGAGTCAACAGTTGGCGGGCCAGAACCCTCCCCGGCAGGGCTCGGTCTAGGCAAGACCGAGTCCCCGGTAGGGCTCGGTCCCGGCAAGACTGGCGCCAGCGCGACAGGACCCACGCGACCGAGTGAAGAGGCGCAGAAAAAGAAAATGGTGCAGCACCCAGTATACTTCGTTAGCTCCCTCTTGCAGGGAGCTAGGTCGAGGTACTCAGGTGTGTAAAAGCTGCTCTTCGGCCTCCTTATGGCTTCAAGGAAGCTGCGCCATTACTTCCAAGCACACGAGATCACGGTGGTCACCCGCCTCCCATTGCAACGGATACTGCACAACCCAGATGCAACAGGGAGGATCGTGGAATGGGCCCTGGAGCTATCGAGTTTCGGTTTGAAGTTTGAAAGTACCTCCATGATTCAGAGCAGAGTCTTGGCGGAGTTTGTTGTGGAATGAACCTCGACGCCTGACAAAGAGGTGCAGGAGACCACTCTCCCCGGCAAGGAAACGAGTCGCATTTGGATCATGTACTTTGATGGCGCCTTGTCACTGCAAGGCGCCAGTGCTGGTGTGCTGCTTGTCGCACCCACCGGAGAGCACCTCAAGTATGTCAGCCAGATGCACTTTCCCCGGGAGATGTCAACCAACAACATCGCCGAGTACGAGGGGTTGCTTGCCGGTCTCAGGATCGCGGCAGACCTCGGAGTGAAGAAGCTCATTATCAGGGGCGACTCACAACAAAGATTACCAAAGCCCGTTGATGGAAGCTTATGCAGATGAGGTGAGGAAACTGGAGGAGCGCTTTGACGGTATATAAGCGGAGCATGTCCCTCGAGCGGAGAACGACATCACCGACCACCTGTCAAAGTGTGCTGCCCTCAAGCTACCTGTGGAACCAGGTACCTTTGTGCTTCAGTTAACCCAACCATCCGTTGAGCCGTCGACTGGGCAGAACAAGTGGAGGAAGCTAGGTCCCGGCAAGTACTTCCCCACCGAGCTCCCCGGAGCCACCGGCAAAGATGTTGCCATGGATGCCGATCCTGCCGCAGGGCAACCGACTCCGACAGGACCTCAGGTCATGGCCGTGGAGGCAGCCGCACCCATGGCAGAAGAGATGCCTTTGGTCCTTGTCATCGAGCGACAGGCTCCGGCATGGGCACAGCACACCGTCCGATTCCTTCAAAAAGGAGAGCTTCCTGAGGAGCAGGAAGAGGCAGAAAGAGTAGCCCGTCGGTCTTCTCTACACCAATTCGTTGATGACGTATTGTACAGAAGAAGACCGAATAGGGTGAAATTGATGTGCATCTCTCGGGAGGAAGGACTGAGGCTGTTGGCCGAGATACATGGAGGCATATGTGGCTCCCACATAGGGTCGAGGGCCCTTGCCGGCAAAGCTTTCCAGCAAGGTTTCTTCTAGCCCACTGCCCTCCAGGATGCGACGGCACTAGTAACCAAGTGTGAAGCGTGCCAGTTCCATTCGAAGAAGCTCCATCAACCAGCTCAAGCCCTTCAAACTATTCCTCTCTCCTAGCCCATCTCCGTCTGGAGGCTCGACATATTGGGCCCTTTCCCCTGTGCTGTCGGGGGCTTTGAGTACTTGTACGTCGCGATCGACAAGTTCACAAGGTGGCTAGAGGTGGAGGCAGTAAGGAAGGTGACAGCGCAGTCAGCCATCAAGTTCTTCAAGGGACTAGTGTGCCGTTTTGGGGTTCCCAATAGGATCATCACCGACAATGGCACGCAGTTCACAAGCCATGCCTTCATGCAATACATTGAGGATCTCGGCAGCAGGGTCTGTTTTGCCTTCGTGGCACATCCATGGATCAACGGCCAAGCGGAGAGAGGAAATGCTGAAATCCTGCGAGGCTTAAGAAGGAAGACTTTTAACAGGCTGCGCAAGACTGGAAGGCACTGGATTGATGACTTGCCGGCGGTTCTTTGGTTGATCAGAATGACGCCAAATTGAGCCACCGGCCAGACACCCTTTGCCCTGGTTTACGGGGCAGAAGCAGTTCTCCCCATAGAACTCATATACGGGTCACCTCGAGTGCTCGCTTATGATGAGCTTGAGAAAGAGCGATTGCGGCAAGATGACGTGACGCTCCTTGAGGAAGATCGTCTCCGGGAGGCTGTGAGAGCAGCACGGTACCAGCAAGCTTTGCGCCGCTACCATAGTCGCAAGGTTCATGCCCGGAGCTTTGAGGAAGGCGACCTTGTTCTTCGGCATGTTCAGTCGCCCAAGAATTCCAACAAGTTGACGCCAAAGTGGGAAGGCCCTTATCGGGTAACATGAGTCACCAGGCCCGACGCAGTCCGACTGGAGACCGAGGATGCCGTTCCAGTGAGCAATTCCTAGAACATCGAGCATCTCTATAGGTTTTACCCATAAGGCGCGGCTGATGGGCCTCCCAGCAAGCCACCCTTTTGTACAAGCCTTGCCGGCAAGGCATGTAACCCTTTGTATAAAGCCAGGCGCAGACCCTGAGCATAAATAAATGAAGCGCTGGCGCCCTAAGTTATAGCATGCATGCTAGGTTGATTCTCTTCCTTGGTTAGGGTTGATAGTGCTTAGCGGCGGCTAACCCCTAGCTTAGAGGTCGAGTGCACGTCTCTCTATTCTTCTCTGTCTTCTTTGGTTTGCAGGGCACGAAAGTATCCTTGCCAAGCTATTTCATAAGAAAGGGAACAGACTGGCGTCCGGACCCTGGCAAGCCAGAGCTGCCAGGGGCTGCAAGAACAAAGATCCATCCGCGGCAAGCCATGGTTGCCGGGGGCTGCAGATCCAGATAAGTTCTCTATCCTCTATCATGCATTTTGTTATGGACTGCGATACGTGAAACCCCGTTCTATCTCTGAGCTACCGTGCTCCCCCTTTTCAGCACCCAAGGATTATCCCCTGGGTCTGGATTTGGTCGTAGTCGCAGCAGCGAAGAAGAGGAACGAGGGGCCTAAGCCCACCTCATCCCTACCTCCGCCAAGAGCGTGAGAAAGGTCGAGCGAAGTAGGGAAACGGCAAGGCCTGTTGCCGGGCAAGAAAACGTTTGTCTTAAAGATAACAAGGATTCGCTCCTTGTCGTGGGTTTCTCCCGCGAATGAAAATCCCGGCAAACATCCCTTTTTCATTAAAAAACATCCCGTACAGGTACAGTCCATACGAAATGAAAAACATGAACAAGGGGATTACAAGTTCTAAAGTTAACAAAGGCCTGAAGGCTTACAAGACTAAAAAGATATAAGGTGCCCGTAATCCCTTTCTTGTCCCTCTCCTCAGGAAATGGAACAAGAAAGCAGAAGGGCCAAAGGAGGACCTAGACGAGCTACAAGTGGCAGAAGACACCAAGAAAGCATCTCGGTGGCCGTCCAAAGGCTGGATGGTGATGGCGGCGCCGGAGGCAGAGCTCGAAGACGAGGCGGCAGGACGTCAATACGCGACGAAGGCATCAGTGCCCGCGTACTCCGACTTGACGGCCTTGCTGCCCGCCCTCTTCCTCTTCCACAGCCTCCCGACGCCAGCCGCCCAAGGAGACGACCCCGAAAAGTTCAAGGAGCCAGCGACACGGATGATGGGGTCACCGGTGCCGCTCGGAGCGGCGCCCGGCACCTAGTCGAACCCATCATCCTGTCGGCCGCTGACCTCGTCGTCGCTGCCGTTGTCTTCCTCGCCACTCTCGCTTGAGGAGGAGTCTTCATCATCGAAGGAGCTCTCCACGCAGCACCTCACGCGGGTCCCGAAGTGCTCGAAGATCTTGACGGAAAGGAGGCCACCCTCCATTAGTTTGAAATGGAGAGCGAGGCCGTCTGTCAAGCTGTGGAGGCGAGCCAAGGTCTTCCAACCTCGGTGAAGATACATGACGTGAGGGGCGGGGAACTCGACGTCGGCCCATGTGCCACTGTTCCCACAACCCCTCATGTGCAGCCACAGCGCCTGCGGTGGATCCCGCTCCATCTCCCATGCAAATGGAGTCGGGAGGCAAAGGAGACGACGCGGTGGATGGCGCAGCCTGACGAAGAATTTGCAGGGGTTGTCCCCGGCGTGGCCCTCCATCAGAGGAGGGCTGCTGGAGGAGGCGAGGCTGATCTGCCACCCCGTCCTCCTCTCCCTCGGGAACCATGACGACCTCGACCTCGCCCCCTCCCCCTTCCTCTAGCGGCCAGCACCGCCGCTACGAGCTCTTGGGGAGGAGCGATGCGCTGTCTGGCCGAAACCCTTGCCGCCACCGATGAAGCGTCGCCACGCCCCCTCGCCATGGCAGAAGAAGAAAGGAAGCAGGAATGAGGAGAGGCAGATGGCGATAGGTTGAGGGGCACCGTTCCTCCCATCCCCTCTTTATAAAGGGGCGGGGGCGAGGCTCAGCCGCCCCCTCTCGGCCAATCCGGCTTCTTGAAGTGACAGCTAGCGGGGCCGTTGACCGCCCTCCCCGCTCGATTGGAGGCGCATGGGAATCGACCCACACGCGCGCGACTACCCACGTCCCGTGCACCTGTCATTCGCTCTGCATTATGAATGCAGCGAACATGGCGCAAGGGGCGAGCGTAGTGGGACGACGGTTCCCGAGCGAGGGCAGTAAATGGGAGGCGGCCCGGCGGTCTCAAAGAGACACGCAGGCCGCCTCTTTACTATCCACCACAAGGTGACGCCAGCATGCTTCCGTCACACGCGCGCGGACGACCCCCACGTCGCGCATTCAACACGGGTCGTGGGGAAGCGCAGCGGACGGAACAGTGGCCGCGGTAAAAATCCGCCCCAACTGTCCGCGCACCGTTCTGGGCCTGGCCCAACAACGTGCTGCGCTTATGTATGACCCAGGCCCGGGGGCTCCTGTCGGTGTACAAAAGTAGGGGCTCTCCTTTTGACCCCTTTACTTGTGCACGGGCAGTCAGAGCCTCCCGCCACGGCCACAAATAGACATGGCAGGAAAGGGAAGCCGGAGAGAAGCCGAAGCCACAAGGCAAAACGAAGCAACGACAAGGACCAAGGCCACAAGGATCAGATGGACGGAGCAGGTTTCCCCAGCAAGGATCCTTGCCGGGGCAGCCTTAGTGACCCCGGCAAGACCCTTGTCGGGGCAGCTCGCCCCCACCAGCCGAGCGAGCCACCTTTGAGGCCACCAACGCTAGACAAATGCATTGGGACAGGGTTCGGGAGGCACCTCTATGGTGGCATGCAGATCTTTGTGAAGACATAGAATGCTCAAGATCAAATAAGGATAGGAAGGCAACCATCCTCACCGAAGAAACCCACAAGACCCCCGGCAAGATCCTTGCTGGGGAAGCCAGCGCGCCACGACAAGACCCTTGCCAGGCTACCCGGCAAGACCCTTGCCGGGCCACCCAGCAAGACCCTCGCCAAGCGCATCGGTAGGGCCACTGCCAGGCCCAAGCCAGCCAAGTCTTCGCCGCCGTTCACATGCAGCTGCCGACCCAGCCAGCTGGGTAGGCACCTGTGTGGCAATATGCAACCCTTCGTGGAGGCTCCACCACCGCGCCACCTCAGCTGCCTGCCTACTTACATGGCACCACATGCATCGCTGGCCAGGGCTCGTGTCAAAGCAAGGAGGAGCGGCGACGGACGGGACGGGCCTCGCCCCATCCCCGATAAAGCGAAGGGACACCTAAGCCTCGTATTAAATGCGTCTTGTCCTGTAATACCAACGATAAGCTCGCAAAGCTGTAGCACTTTCTACCTCCTGTGTGCCACTGTGGTAGCCCCTTTCGCCTATAAAAGGAGGCCCGTGGCATACGGGGAAAGGATTCGGCTCTTTGGAACCACACAACACCTAGAGCTAGTTGAAGAGCTCAAGAACACTAAATATATCCACCAAAGCAGGATCGTAGGGTTTTACGCATCTTTGCGGCCCGAACCTGGGTAGATCGCTTTGTGTTGACTGCTAGTCCTGCTCTTCTCACGATCCCCGTGCCCCGCAACCGTAGAAGGGATTCCAGTGATCCCATAGGTGTTGTTTCCCACCGACACAAAGGTAAACAACATCATCTCCAAATGATAGCTTGAATGTGTTGGTTTCAGCATGTTGTTAAAGCAGATATAAAATGGAAGGCAATGTTACCTACAACAGGGTTAACAAACATCAAATATTGCAATTCAAACAGGTATTGTTGAAAATGAATAGAACGTAGGTCATGTTTAAACATGACACTGGATAAATGTGTAAACCTGAAATAAAGGGCATGCGTTAACTACACCAGGCATAACTGGAACCAAGTATAGTTGTTCAAACTAGTATTGATGCAATCGAGTGGCACAGTTCCGACTTGCACATAATGAACATCACATTGTGAATGACTGAAATAAACAAGGCATAAATGATCAGTATAACAACCAAATATAGCAATTGAAAACCGGACAGAGTCTCATTGCAACCAACCTAACAAGCAAATACAGATACACATGGCATATGCTCGAAAACTGGACAAATTCTCACTGCAACCAACCTAACAAGCAAATAGAGTAAACAAGGCATCTCCTTGAAAACTGGACAAATGCTCACTGCAACCAACCTAACAAGTAAATAGAGATAAATAAGGCATCTGCTTGAAAACTGGACAAATGCTCACTGCAATCAACCTAACAAGCAAAGGGTATGGGTTGACAAGCTAGAAAAGGTAAGATTTGCTGATAGGATGTTGCCTCACATGTCATGAACGGGATCCTTCTAGTTGGAAGAGCACAGACCTATGGTGCGCTCTCTGATGTCACAAATGGTTTGTTTCACCTTGGAAGAACCTTCATGGTGGCCCTCCTCGTGGTCGTGGTCGATGAGATCTGACTTGGCAATTGAGGATCCCAAGCCACCGCCATAGAACGTGTCCTTCCGAAATGACAAAATGGGCTCGATGGCGTACAAGGATCGCAAGTCCTTGACCGCGTGGCGGAGGAGATCAGCGGCAGGGCCGTCGAAGAGATAGACGGTGGTTGAACCAGAGGGGTTGGGGATGGACCGCTTAACCTGTGACATGGCCCGCGTGAAGCTGTCACTGTCGATGGCAGCCACCTCGCCAACGTCCGCCGGAGAGGCCATGATAAACCTCTTCTTGGCCGAACACTCGTCGGGCTCCCCGGGATACGTGGTCGAGCTTAGTCTACAACATTCTGGAGCAGGGGATGTGGATCTGGCGGGGCGTGCACTACAAAAAAAAGACACATCCGTGACATTTTGGGCCGAACAAATTTTTCTGTCATACTTATGACACTTCTATGATGATAATTGTGACAAAACCCGGTATCATCATAGATGTGGTGGGCTCCTACTTCTATGACAAAAAATCATGACAAAAAATGGGCTTTTCATCCTGGCGGGCTGGAGACGGAGCTGCACGACATTCTTTGGGCCATCCATGACGGAAAAAACCATGGGAGAAGCGAGGGCGAGGAAAATTTCGGGGAGTTCCCGGTTATGGTGGTTGGTCGGGTGCCGAGCGATGCGCGTTTCTCTTGTACACGTAAGCGTGTGGGTGCAAGGCGTTGGGCTCTAACTGAACCCGAGCGAGGTGTCGCCTAACTAATCCCGAGCAATTGCACTGCAGGCTATGCATTACTGAACCCGAACGATCGAGCGATTCCTTCGCTACTGCTGCTAGCTAAAGCTGATCGATGCTGCCTCTGGATGAACAATGAGTGTTGCTGGGGGGTTTGGATGAACAGTTCTCGGTGGGGGTTGGATGAACAAGACCCCGTGGTGTTGCCGCTGGATGAACAGGGCCCAGATCGATCGAGCCGGTTGGGCGTGGATGAACAAGATGCCGTGGAGGGCTGGATGAACAGGACCCTGTGGACGGAAGGTTGAACAGTAGCCGATGGAGGGCTGGTTGTACAGTAGCTGGTGGAGGGCTGGATGAACAGTAGCCCATGGAGGGGTGGTTGAACAGGACCTCGTGGAGAGGGCTAGTTGAACAGTAGCCGGTGGAGGAGCGTGCGGTAGAGGCTGGATGAACAGGAGCCCATGGATGAATAGTCACAGGTGGAGGCTGGAGGAGGTCGATGGTGGAGATGAACAATATCTCGTGGAGGCCCGTTTTGCGGTACGCCACACCCCTCCCGATGAACAGGACCCCCGTTTCGACCGTAGCGCTCCAACACAAGTCCGTTTCCTCCGTTTTGCGGTACGCCACACCCCTCCCGATCAACAGGACCCCGTTTCGACCATAGGAGGTCCAACAAAAGTTTGTTTCCACCATTTTGCGATACACCAGTCCCCTCCCAATGAACAGGACCCCATTTCGACCATGGCCGGTCGAACACAAGGTCGTTTCCTCTGTTCTGCGGTACGCCAGGCCTTGTTTCCATCGGCCCATCCGTCCAAGCCTTCCCAATGAACACAATGACGCATTCCGTTCCGACCTAGCCGGTTGGCTCCCCATAAACACGACGATGACGCGGTTTCTCCATTCCGACCCAGCCATGTACACGAGCCCTAGCCATACGTATGTGTGAGTAGGCATTCGAGACCCTGCCCGTATGTACGTATGTGGCCATATTTACTTTCTTGCACCCTGGCCGTTGTATGTACGTGTACATGCTATGTGCGCGCCTCTACTACGACACGTGCGCGCCTCTACATCGACCAGTATGTATGTACACGTTCGCGACCAGAATGACAATGCTACGTACGTTTCGACTAGGTGGGTCCCGACTGTCAGGAACTTCCGTGCGTGCGAAGATGTAGCTGGTGGGTCCCGGCAGTCAGGGGGTAGAATAATTTTTTTTGCCCGTAATATGGACGCACTTCCTTGCGTGCAAAGATGTAGCTGGTGGGTCCCAGCTGTTAGGGGGGAAACATTTTTTCGCAAAATACGGTGGCCTGTCCGATGGATCCCTGCTGTCAGGTGGAGGAATAATTATTTTGCGCGTAATAAGGAGGCACTTCCTTGAGTCCGCTGTGGACCCAGCTGTCAGCCTCTCCACGTAGTACTCTTCCGATGGAAGTCGTTCCTAGACCACATTGACCACGCCGCGCCTGGAGCACCAGGGAGGTGGATGACGGCGAGGCCTAGGAAGGGATGCGTGAGCCGGGAAGACGCAGGCGGGAAGCCAGCGGAGAGAAGTCGAGGATCACTGGTTCGGCTGCGGTGTGAGGCTGTCGTCGCTGCAGAATAACAGGGGTCGTGGGTGAGTAGAGGGATGCCCTGGCCAGTGGTGGGAGTAGTAGGGCAGCGGTGAGGCCTGCGCGGCAGCACAGCCAGCCACGGAAGGCGGGAGCAGGCAGGAGCACAGACGCTGGATTTGGCGGCTGGAGCAAGAAGATCAGAGATTGAAGAAACACGATGGCCGTTGGATTGACATCCAACGGTTACATGTGCTAGAATCGTTTGTCAACGTATATAATAACTAAAAAAATATTGTATACGTGTCAACTTAATAGGCCCACAAGTCAGACCATTCCCTCTTTTTTAATAATTTATATATAGCTCATTGCAACTTCCTATGCAATTTATTGCAGTCCGTTTTTTTTGTTGGCCAGGGCCATGATTAAAAATTTAATTTTTTTTTGCATATTTCTGTGGGTTCCAAACTATTTTTAATACCAAAATGTTGAGCCAGATTTAAAGTACTTTGAAGATATATTTAAATTAGGTTAAAGCCCAGTGAAATAGCATGTGAAAAAATTCAGAAATTATAAAGTAATTGCCAATTTGTCATATATTTTCATCTTTACAACCCATTTCATATTACTTTCAAGATTTGTAGGCGTCTTGAAAGAGTTGTAGCCCATCAGGGCGTAGAAAAATAAGTAGGCCTGGATTGGGTATTCTTCAGAAAAATAAAACTGGGCTCATTTTCACAAAGAAAAAAATAGTTGGGCTGATCGTATGGTGAACATAAAATATAAGCCTGGGTTAGACGGGCCATGGCCCAGTTGAAACCCTGCTCCATATCAACAATAAAAAAAATACTGCTCGAGTAGCTACATCCCAGGTGTCAGCCGATCTTATGTTGTTCTCTTGTCTATTGACTATTGATACGTCTCCAACGTATCTATAATTTTTGATTGTTCCATGCTATTATATTACCAGTTTTGGATGTTTATGGGCTTTACTAAACACTTCTATATCATTTTTGGGACTAACCTATTAACAGGAGGCCCAACCCAGATTGCTGTTTTTTTGCCTATTTTAGTGTTTCGCAGAAAAGGAATATCAAACGGAGTCCAAACGGAACGAAACCTTTGGGAGAGTTATTTTTGGAACAGAAGCAATCCAGGAGACTTGGAGTAGACGTCAGGGAAGCAACGAGGAAGCCACGAGGCAGGGAGGCGCACCCTACCCCCGGGGCACGCCCCCAACCTCGTGGGCCCCTCGTGGCTCCCCTGACCGACTTCTTTCGCCTATATATGTCCATATACCCAAAAAACATCGGGAGCACAATAGATCGGGAGTTCCGCTGCGGCAAGCCTCTCTGGCCACCAAAAACCAATCGGGACCCTGTTCCGGCACACTGCCGGAGCGGGCATCCCTCACCGGTGGCCATCTTCATCATCCCAGCGCTCTCCATGATGAGGAGGGAGTAGTTCACCCTCGGGGCTGAGGGTATGTACCAGTAGCTATGTGTTTGATCTCTCTCTCTCTCTCTCTCTCTCTCTCATGTTCTTGAGGTGATACGATCTTGATGTATCGCGAGCTTTGCTATTATAGTTGGATCTTATGATGTTTCTCCCCCTCTACTCTCTTGTAATGGATTGATTTTTCCCTTTGAAATTATCTTATCGGATTGAGTCTTTAAGAATTTGAGAACACTTGATGTATGTCTTGCCGTGCTTATCTGTGGTGACAATAGGATATTCATGTGATCTACTTGATGTATGTTTTGGTGATCAACTTGCGGGTTTAGTGAACTTATACATAGGGGTTGGCACACGTTTTCGTCTTGACTCTCCGGTAGAAACTTTGGGGCACTCTTTGAAGTACTTTGTGTTAGTTGAATAGATAAATTTGAGATTGTGTGATGCATATCGTATAATCATGCCCACGGATACTTGAGGTGACATTGGAGTATCTAGGTGACATTAGGGTTTTGGTTGATTTGTGTCTTAAGGTATTATTCTATTACGATATATCGAATGGAAAGAATAGCTTCGTGTTATTTTACTACAGACTCTTGAATAGATCGATCAAAAAGGATAACTTTGAGGTGGTTTCGTACCCTACCATAATCTCTTCGTTTGTTCTCTGTTATTACTGACTTTGGAGTGACTCTTTGTTGCATGCTGAGGGATAGTTATATGATCCAGTTAGGTTATTATTGTTGAGAGAACTTGCACTAATGAAAGTATGAACCCTAGGCCTTGTTTCCTACCATTGCAATACCGTTTGTGCTAACTTTTATATTTAGTTACCTTGCTGTTTTTATATTTTCAGATTACAAAAACCTATATCTACCATCCATATTGCACTTGTATCATCATCTCTTCACCGAACTAGTGCACCTATACAATTTACCATTGTATTGGGTGTGTTGGGGACACAAGAGACTCTTTGTTATTTGGTTGCGAGGTTGTTTGAGAGGGACCATCTTCATCCTACGCCTCCCACGGATTGATAAACCTTAGGTCATCCACTTGAGGGAAATTTGCTACTGTCCTACAAACCTCTGCACTTGGAGGCCCAACAACATCTACAAGAAGAAGGTTGCGTAGTAGACATCAAGCTCTTTTCTGGCGCCGTTGCCGGGGAGGTGAGTGCTTGAAGGTATATCTTTAGATCTTGCAATCGAATCTTTTTGTTTCTTGTTTTATCACTAGTTTAGTCTATAAAAGAAAACTACAAAAAAATGGAATTGAGTTTGCCTCATACGCTTCATCTTCTTAATATCTTTCATGAAAATGATGGAAAGGAAAATTGTGCTCAGTTGCTAGAAGAAGAATGCATTAAAATGTTTGGTACTAGATCTTTGTATGATGAGCATGATTGCAATGTTGTTAGTATGAATTCCTTGAATATCCATGAGGCTAATCATATGCAAAGCCACAAGCTTGGGGAAGCTATGTTTGATGAAGATGATATTTTTTGTCCCCCAAGTTTTGATGAGCAAATTTATTATGATGAAAGAATGCCTCCTATTTTTGATGATTATTGTGATGATACGTATGCCATAAAGAATAAACATAACCATGCAACTTTTCATCATGATTTTAATTTTCAATTGGATTATGCTTCACATGATAGTTCTATGCAAGTAGATCATGAAAAGAATGCTTTATGTGCTGGTTATATTGTTGAATTCATTCATGATGCTATTGAAAATTATTATGAGGGAGGAACATATGCTTGTAGGAATTGCAATAATATCAAGTTTCCCCTCTATGTGCTTAAAATCCTGAAGTTATGCTTGTTTTGCCTTCCTATGCTCGTTGATTATTGTTCCCATAAGTTGTTTGCTCACAAAATCCCTATGCATAGGAAGTGGGTTAGACTTAAATGTGCTAGTCATATTCTTCACGATGCTCTCTTTGTGTTTCAATTCTTATCTTTTATGTGAGCATTATTGTCATCATCACGCCTAGCTAGAAAGGCATTAAAGAAAAGCGCTTGCTGGGAGACAACCCAATATTTAACTTTACTGTTCTTGTGTGTCCACATGATGATGCTAATGTAGTAATCATGTTTTATAGCTTTTGTTTCAATAAAGTGCCAAGTAAGACCTTTAGGATAGCTTACGGTGATAGTTGTGTTGATCCTGCTAAAAATCAGAAACTTTTGCACCCAGTAAATTAGTTTTGATAATTCACATAAACGCGATTTTGTTGTGATTCTTTTTTATCTGTATTGGTAAACAAATTTATCAGGCTTTCCTAATTTGGTTGAATTTGTGAAGTTACAGAAGTATTCGAATGATACATATTACTACAGACTGTTCTGTTTTTGACAGATTCTGTTTTCATTGTGTTGTTTGCTTATTTTGATGAATCATTGAGTAGTATAGGAGGGTATGAACCATAGAGAAGTTCGAATACAGTAGATATTACACCAGTATGAATTTATAATGAGTTCATAACAGTACCTAAGTGGTGATTTATTTTCTTATACTAACGGAGCTTACGAGTTTTCTGTTAAGTTTTGTGTTGTGAAGTTTTCAAGTTTTGGGTAAAGATTCGATGGACTATGGAATAAGGAGTGGCAAGAGCCTAAGCTTTGGGATGCCCAAGGCACCCCTAGGTAATATTCAAGGACAACCTAGAGCCTAAGCTTGGGGATGCCCCGGAAGGCATCCCCTCTTTCGTCTTCGTCTATCGATAACTTTACTTGGAGCTATACTTCTATTTGCCACATGATATGTGTTTTTCTTGGAGCGTCTTGTGTGATATGAGTCTTTGCTTTTTAGTTTACCAAAATCATCCTTGCTGTACACACCTTTTGAGAGAGACACACATGATTTGAAATTTATTACAATACTCTATGTGCTTCACTTATATCTTTTGAGCTAGACAAGATTTGCTCTAGTGCTTCACTTATATCTTTTTAGAGCAGGGTGGTGGCTTTATTTTGTAGAAATCATTGATCTCTCATGCTTCACTTATATCATTTTGAGAGTCTTTTAGAACAGCATGGTATTTGCTATGTGTCGGCGTTCTGATAACGGGGGTACCCAGACTTGCCTGCCTGCGGCCTGCGGCGTGGCTCAAGGAGTGGCCCAGTGCAGCCCGTCTACATCAACACATGCTCAAGACCCTCGCGAGGGGCCAAGCCTCGCGGGGCGGATGACAGGAGGCTTCCTCAGGCACGGCCTCGTCAGGCTGGCTCACGAGGAGGCGGAGAGATCAAGGCGGGGTACCTCACGAGGTGCCCGTGACGCAAGCCATGACGACCAAGGCGCAGGCGGGCGCCAGCGAGTGCCGCCTGCTTGAAGTCCTTGTTTCCCCTTTGGTGCAAAGGGGCAAGCGCAGGCAAGGGTATCAAGCAAAGGCAACCATTTCGGTGCAACAAGACCAAGACCAGCAGGACGGCAGAACGGAGGTCATCGTGGAGCCCAAGCCAGCGTCATCGTCAGGGTCTTTTGGCAGGCGAGGACCAACTTTAGTCAGGATAAGTGTACTAGATGTTCCCCTTGAAAATGACCAATTCTTGGCGCCCTTCCCGCTCAATATTTGGGAAGAGGCTTGGGGCCTTCGCCTATAAATAGGACTAGCCACCCACAGGGTAGGGGGATCGGGATCTGATCGGATCGACACCCACGAGAGAGAGAGAGAGGCGACTGAACTCCCTTAGCAGTTCATCGCACCAACCAAGAACAGACCCTCGCGAGGCTGTTCTTCCTTTGTATTGTTCCTCATCAGCCCTAGAGGCAATCCACACACCACAAACTGGAGTAGGGTATTACACCACAATGGTGGCCTGAACCAGTATAAACCTTGTGTGCCTAGTGTTGTTCTTCGAGTAGTTTTACATCCTAGCGAGGCGGTGAAACATGGGTAGGCTGAGGGTGTGATTTCCACGCGCACCCCAGTGTTCGAACCTCAAGGGTCTGCCGGAACCCGAAATCCGACATTTGGCGCGCCGGGTAGGGGTGTGCCGGAATCTGCCTTCCGTCGCCTCGTGTTTTCACCGCCCGTCCCATCCATGTCGGATGCACGTCGTGCCCGCACCGAGCATCGGGCCGCTCTTGCTGCTCGCGTCGCCCAGACGGCCCCCATCGGCGGGCGCCCCCGTCGTTCCCCGTCGCCTGCCGTCAACGCCGCCATCGCCCGGGGAAACGAGCAGCAGCGTCGTCCTCGTGATCCATCGATGTGGCGAAGGCCGCACCGCCACTCCGTCGCCGACTCGCCGGCTCCTCGTCCCACGCCTGTCGCGCCAGAGCAAGCCGCGCCGCGCTGCTCTGGCGCTGGAGCTCTGCACTACCCGCCCCATCGGCGACCTCTATGACGAAGTTGCTCGCCGCATCATCGAGCTCGTCGGCGCCGTTGGGGGCTCCTCGCACCGTCCCTCTCGTTGCATCGCACCACCGCTCGCTGCTGGCGACGAGCTCAAGCGCCTCGGCCGCCCCCACCTCAAGAAGGCGCCTTGGCTCCAAGGCGCATGGCCCCTAGGCGAAACCCACTCTGTCTGGCACCAGCGCAGCAAGAGAAGAGCTGCCAAGAGATCCCTCGTCCTCAGGAAGCCGCCCGTGTGCTCCCCGCATCGGCTCGGCACGAGCACGCGCCTGCTCTGGCACGTGAAGACCCCGCGCTGCACCTCACCGCAGCGCACAGAGACCCGCAAGATCTAACTCTCCGTCACCAAAGGGCCCCCGCGGCCACTTCAGGCTGTCGTGCCTTCTCCGCCGAGCTGCGCAGCGTGGCCTAGCCGGGCAAGTTCAAGCCAGACCTGCCCCCGTGCTACGATGGCACGACTGACCCTGCTGAGTTCCTCCAGCTCTACAAGCTGGGCATCGGAGCCACCAACGGAGACGAGAAGGTCATGGCAAACTGGTTCCCCATGGCGCTCAAGGACGGCGCCCGCACTGCTCTGAACACGGTTCCCGCACGATATCTTCCTGCGACGAGATGCCCACCCGATTCATCGCCAACTTCCAAGGCATCGCGCGACCGGCCCCGACCATGAGCGATTTGCGCCAAGATCAAGCAAGCAGCCGGGAGACCTGCAGAAGTTCATCCAGCGCTTCAACAGCGCTCGCCTTAAGATCCCCAAGGTGTCTGAGGAGGCCATCATCTCAGCCCTCTCCGACGGCATGCGTGACGTAAAGATGAAGGAGGAGCTCGTGATTCATGAAGACTTGTGCACCTCCCTGGAGCTATTCAATCTAGTGACCAAGTGCACAAGGGCTGAGGAAGGGCGCCTGTCCCTCCTCGAGCTGCCAGCCGCTGACCAAGAAGAGAAGAAGCCCAAGACCAAGGACGCGAAACGAAAGGGGGCTACCGTGCTTGTAGCGGAGCCAGACACCAAGTGGGGCAGGGATCAGCCTGAGTCATCCAAGGGCAGCCGATACTGCGTGTACCACAACCTCCACACCCACAACACCAATGAATGCCTAGAGCTCAGAGTCGTGCGAGATGTGCGTGCCGGCCGACGCCCTGAGCGCAGCGACAGGGGCTATGGCCGAGGAGGAGGAAGAAATGGAGGACGATGGGAAGACCGTGGCCCTCGCCAAGGGTGGCGTGACCGACCTCGCGAGGACCGCTGGCAGGACTAGCCTCGTGAGGGAGGTTGGAGGGACCCACCTCGCGAGGGAGGTTGGAGAGATCAGCTTCACGAGGATCGCCCACAAGGCAATGTGGGTCTCCCTCCTCTGCCACCACAACCAAGGAGGAACGAAGACCATCACCAGGACGAAGGGTCTGGAGGCTTCCAGGAGCTGCGCGCAATCGCTTGCATCTTGGGCGGCGCACAAGCCCCAGCCTCTCAGCGCATCTTCAAGCAGTTTGCCCACAAAGTGAATGCAGTCCTCCCCAAGCTTGAGGCCACATGCCCTCTCAGGTGGTCATCGTGCGCTATCACGTTCAGCTCAGCAGATCAGCTCAAGTGCACGGCCACAGCAGGAGTCCTCCCGATGCTTTGTTTCCCAATCGTCAGCAACGTGCAAGTCACCAGGACCCTCATCGATGGCGGAGCCGGGCTCAATGTCCTGTCCGTCGAGACGTTCAACAATCTCCAAGTGCCATACAATCAGCTGCAGCCAACCAAGCCCTTCTCAGGAGTCACTGATGGTTCCACGGTTCCGATAGCGCAGGTCCGCCTTCCTGTCACCTTCGGGAACCGCAACAACTACCGCATGGAGCTCATTGACTTTGACGTCGCTCACATCCGCCTGCCGTACAATGCCATCCTCGGGTACCCTGCCCTTGCCAAGTTCATGGCCGTGACCCATCACGGCTACAATGTCCTCAAGATGCCAGGAAGCAGCGCAGTCATCACTGTGCCTTGTGAAGATAGAGACGCTGTGTGTTCCCTGGAACGTGCCTTCCAAGCCGCATCAATTGAAGACCCAGATCGCAAGAACGGGAGGCCTCCCGAGGCTGCTCCTAAGAAGAAGAAGACATCTCCTGGCCCGACCCCTCGGGAAGCTGGCCCCTCAGGGTCAGTGCCCGTTCAGGGGGGACCTCCATCTGCGCATAGGGAGGCGTGCCTGGCGCCCTCCTCGAGCGAGGCTCGGGGGCTCTCTCCTGGAGGGCCATCGACTTCGCTAAGATTACGAGGGAGGCGCTCGGGCACCACTTGGAGGCGTGCTTCAACGCACGTTTCCCTCAGGAGGAAGCAAGGCAAGGAGGACCAAACCCTCAGGAATTCATCAGCGAGATCATTCAGGAGTTGCAGGAGTCAAGAGTCATGAGTGGCAGTTGCCGCTTGCCCGCCATAGCTCCCCATCCAGGCGAGGATGGTGGGCTGCGTGTCTGCATCGACATGCCAGGACTCAACCGAGCCGCCTCTCAGGAGCGCCTCTGGCCCTCACGCGTGGGGCACTGCGAGGGCCCACCTCATAGCTATGTTCGCATGCCTCACAGCCTGCCGAACGCGGCTGCGGCGCATCAGCGCCTAATGAGGAGCATCTTGGAGGCTCAGGTGGTCAGGCATTCTGCAGTCCTGGCAGAGATGGAGATGGTCCGCGAGGAGCCGCTAGCGCCCCCGGAGCCTCCCGAGGCCCCTGGGCCTGGGGGCTCGTGAAGATCGTCTCCCGCAGCGCACGCCATCCGCTACTTCAGCATCCCTCTAGCTTCAGCATCATCAGGTGACATCCTTCGAGTTTCATTTTCAGCTGGGAGCGCCCCCCCAGGGCTGCATCATTCCCAGGCCGCGTGGGTCCATCCCTGCGTCGTGTATCCCCTTTAGTTCATGTTTTCTGCTTACTTTATCGGGGGCGCCCCTCGGGCTGCATTATCCCCAAGCCACCCGGGCCAGACCCGGTGGCATGTATCCCTCTCGCATTTATTCAGGTCGTGCATTTGACCCATTGTGATCGTTGTTTGGTGCTTGGCACCCTTCTGTCTTCATGTCAGCTGCTTGCACGTTAAAGGGGGGGTACCTGAGCATTGCGACTCTTGGGCTCTTACTGGCTCTCCAGCCCTCACCCTCTGGCCTTGTCCACGGCATCGCGACCTGGCATACCAGCCACGGCTGAGCCCCGCTCGAGGGCCGGGACCCGAGGACGTAGAGCACCAATATCTAACCAAACCTACAGGGACATATCACAAGTAAAGGCCCAGAGCCAGGCGCAACCCGCCTTGAGGTAGGGCCCCATGAGTCCTGCGCTGGCTCACGGGTGCCCAGATACACCTCGCCAGGCCCTACCGTGCCAACCACGTGTTAGGGCGGGGCTGTATACGCCCCAGGGGCTCCTCCCGGAGGGGAGCCCCCTCCCACGCACCAGTGGAAGCACCATGCTCCGCGCTAGCTGACGACACTGCCAGGAGCGGCTATGCCCGTACACATGCGGAAGCGCTATGCTCCGCACTGGTGATAAACAACTGAGGGTGGCCCCCGGCTACATCAACCTCAGGGAGCCCAGAGCTTAGTGTCCGGCCTCATCATGCGCGCCCCCTCGGGAGTGCCGCGAGGGGCTGGGCACGGGCTGCGCCTGGTCACGCCAGCGACGCCACCAGCCAGCCCTCGGGCCTGGTTCGTGGCACGCCTCTCCGCGAGCGGAGCCAAGGTACGAAGGCCGTTTGAACGTCAAGGGGGACTCTTGAGCATCGTGACTCAGGAGCCTAATTGGTCACGTAGCCCCTCACCCCTTAGTTCCGAAAGGCTAACGGCGGTTGAGGTATGCGCGGGGCCGGGCTCTGCCCACGTAGGACGGTAATCTCACCCATATATTTCACCTCCCTACTTGTTGTTCGTGCGTCAAGGGGGACTCCTGGGCATCGCGACTCAGGAGCCTAACTTGTCACGTAGGCCCTCACTCCTTGGTCCCGTCCTGGTTTCCGGTCAGGGCTAACGGCGGCTGAGGTATGCGCGGGGCCGGGCTCTGCCGATGTAGAACAAAAGCAAGTAGGAAGGAAAAGTGCAAATCTCAAGAAATTCAAAAGCAAATATTGCAGTCCATAGAGTACTTTGGCAACGCCAAACACATGTTTAAACGCCTCCATGAGGCAGAATGCATGTTGCAGGGATTAAAAGCAGGACGGGAGCCGCGAAGGGATCACTTTTTGGCGGCGCCATCGCTGGTGACGTAGCTGCGCTGGGAGAATTCGCCTCGTGGAGCCTCAAGACCGGCAGCGCCTCGCTTCGGCCTGGTGCTGAAGGCCGGGAACTTTGCCAGCAGAAACTCCGCGCGACCCTTCATGGCCTCAGCGGCGACGGCGGCAAGCTCTCCGCCCACAGGCTCCAACAGGCTGTCGAGGTCAACGCTAGGGTCGCGGAGGTAGACGTGGGTGAAGACGCGCGTCAGCGCCGCAGAAGAAAGGGCGCGGGCCTCAGCCTCAGCCATGGGGCCAAGGCTGAGGGTGAAATCTTCGAGGGCACGCACCAGGAAGGGAAGCAGTTTGGCGGGGCCCTCCTCAGAGCCGGCCAGCGGGCTTTCTAGGCCACTGTCATAGAGCGTCTTCAGCAGAGTGCGAGCCTTCACCTCCATCTTCGCGAAGGCCACGCGGTCCTTGGCCCGGACCCGCGCCTTGCTGTCCAGCTCGATCTCCTTCGCCCCCAACGGCTACTCCAGCACATCCAGGCGGCCTTGGTGTTCGTCCAGCCCGGCATCCTGGTCCTTGGCGGCATCCTCGCGAGCCTTCATGCCTTCCTCCTTCTCCTGGCGGACACGGGCCTCCTCGACAAGCTGGTCGCGCAGGCCTTGCAGCTCGCTCTCCAGCACCTTGCAGCGGCCCTGGACATCCGCAACCTCACCCAAGGCGGCGTCGCAAGCGGCCTTCGCCTCGAGGACAGCCTGCTTCTCCTCGTCGCAGGCTATCACGTCCTGGGCCAGCGCCACTCGGACTGAAGCATCGGAGCGGACCCAGCCAGAAACCAACTCCAGGCGCCCGGCCACCAAGCGAGGGTCGGCGCCCAGAAGATCTTTCCGCAACCGGTCCAGCTCAGCAGCGACAGGATCCAAAACAGTAGGAGGAGCCGGAGAGATAGCGGTTGGCGGAGTAGGAGGCGAAGACAGCAACGTGATCACGACACCAGAGGCCAGGACCTTCTGCGCCCCGACGACTGTGGAAATGGCGTCAGGCACGGACGCCTCGAGAGTCGCTTGGGCCATGGGGGCTGAGCCCGCTCCAGCTAGCCCCGCCAGGCCTCGCGAGGATGACCGGGCAGGAGACGCCCGCGCCTTGTCATCCCCTTCTCTCGCAGATGGGGGAGCCACCTCAGACGAAGCCTCAGGAGCCCCCTTCAGCTTCTTCGCCGCAGGCACCAGCCTAGCCGAGGAATATGAACGTCAAACCCCAACAGCAAAGCACGAAGCAAACCGAGAATCGAGCACTTACTCGTCATCGCTCGTGGGCTCAAGTAGTCTCCGGCCGAACTTGAATCCCGAAAGCCGGACGGTGGGGTCGACTTCAAGAGGCTTGGGAGCAGGAGGCGCGTCAGCAGATCGCCTTGGAGCAGGAGCAGACCCGCGGGGAACCAGCCCCGTCCTGTCCTTCTTCGGGATCAGGGGCGAGCTCTCGCCACCCCGCTCATCGCCATCCTCGTTGTCATCCGGCATGAGGAGAAGAGTGTGGGACCTACCCCGAGGAAGGGGCGTTCTCGACTCCCTGTCGGTCGCCTCCGAATCGAGCTCCTTGTCCTCCTCTCCGCTGGAGTCGCTGGAGGACACATTCACCATCGCAAGGGCCGCCGGGGCCTCAGGAACCTCCGCGGGCACAGGCCGGCCCTCGTTAAAAGCAAACATGGAGTTCACCACCTGCTCCCAGTCATCCCTAAGGAACAAGGGCACGGGAGCATTCTCCAACCTCGCCACGCTTCCCCCAACCAAGGACTAGAGGATCGTGGCCAGATCCTTGCCGGCCAGGGCTTCGGGGTTCGAACGGAGGGCGGCATCGGCCCTCCCAAGCTTCCACAGTGGGAGCGGATGTTCCCGGAGCGGGGCCACGCGATGCTCCAGGAACTCCCTCAGGAGCGACGCCCCGGTCAGTTTCGCCGTTGCCATGTTGTCCGGCCACAGGTCCGTGTCCATCTTCTCCAGCACCGGCCTCGCGCGGGGATCGACGAGCTCCGTGCAGGACCAATCGTCAGCGGACTTGGGCTGCCCCATGGGCAGAATCAGCCGGGAGTGGGTGCGCCCAGCATCCACCATGACCCACTTGCTCCTGAAGCCCTCAATCCTCTTCCTGGGCTTCGAGATGGCGTTGGAGCTGCCGTGCACGATAAAGCTCGCGCACGCGGTGATGGAGCCGCGGGAGACCCGGAGGTAGAAGTAGTGGCGCAGCAAGGCCACCGAAGGCCTCACCCCGACATGAGCCTCGCAGTAATAGGCGAAAATCGCCAGGAGAAGGACAGAGTTGGGATGGAGGTGCAGAGCTTGCAGATTGTAATGCTCAAGAACAGAAAGGAAGAACTCGGAAAAGGGGGGCACCAGACCGGCGGTGATGGCGCTCGCGAAGAGTGGATAGAAGGTGCTCCCTCTGACCTCGGGAAGGGCGGTGCCGGCCTTGAGCGTGGCCGCCCCGTCGTGGCCTTGCGTCGCCATCAACTGGCGCGTCCGGGCAAGATTCTTCTCCGACACATTCGGAGGATCCAAGGCGGGCGAGTACCATGCTCCGGCTGGGGTCTGGCGAGGCGCCATGCCTTGCTAGGATGCAGAGTTGGAGTGGACCTGGAGATTTCGGAAGCAAGAAGGGTAGGAGCAAGAAAGGAGATCTGGGCGGTGAAGGAGAAGGCAAAGAAAGTAAGCCTGGATAGGTACCGCTCCCTTATCAGCTTGTGCAGTTGCTGAGGCATCGTGGGAGAGCCGCCCATGTCCAATCAACCGCCACGCGGCACCCAAGGCCGCAGGCTATTGGGGCCCGCGGCGCTTCGCACTTGCCTCTTCACTTCTCTGCTAAGCCAAGTCCAAGCGCGCCTTGCGCCGGGCTCTTGTCGGCGTTCAAACGGGGTACCAGACTTGCTCGCTGCTGCTCAAGGCGTGGCTCAAGGAGTGGCCCAGTGCGTCCCATCTACATCAACACATGCTCAAGACCCTCGCGAGGGGCCAAGCCTCGCGGGGCGGACGACAGGAGGCTTCCTCAGACACGGCCTCGTCAGTCTGGCTCACGAGGAGGCGGAGAGATCAAGGCAGGGTACCTCACGAGGTGCCCGTGACGCAAGCCATGACGACCAAGGCGATAGGCGGGCGCCGGCCTGCGCAGAGTCCTTCTTTCCCCTTTGGTGCAAAGGGGCAAGCGCAGGCAAGGTTATCAAGCAGAGGCAACCATTTCGGTGCAACAAGACCAAGACCAGCAGGACGGCAGAACAGAGGTCATCGTGGAGCCCAAGCCAGTATCATCGTCAGGGTCTTTTGGCATGCAAGGACCAACTTTAGTCAGGATAAGTGCACTAGATGTTCCTCTTCGAAATGGCCAATTGTTGGCGCCCTTCCCGCTCAATATTTGGGAAGAGGCCCGGGGCCTTCGCCTATAAATAGGACTAGCCACCCATAGGGTAGGGGGATCGGATCTGATCGGATCGACACCCAGAGAGAGAGAGAGAGAGAGAGAGAGAGAGAGAGAGAGAGAGATCGAACTCCTTAGCAGTTCATCAAGACCAACCAAGAACAGACCCTCATGAGGCTGTTCTTCCTTTGTATTGTTCCTTATCAGCCCCAGAGGCAATCCACACACCACAAACTGGAGTAGGGTATTACACCACAATGGTGGCCTGAACCAGTATAAACCTTGTGTCCCTAGTGTTGTTCTTCGAGTAGTTTTATATCCTAGCGAGGCGGTGAAACATGGGTAGGCTGAGGGTGTGATTTCCGCGCGCACCCCAGTGTTCGAACCTCAAGGGTCTGCCAGAACCCGAAATCCGACACTATGGTTATAAAATTGGTCCTAATATGATGGGCATCCAAGTTGGGTATAATAAAAACTATCATAGAAAGTGCATTAAACACTATGATCAATTTGATGTTTGATAATTGTCTTGAGATATAAAGGTGGTATTGTTAGAGTCATGCTAGTTGGGTAATTATGAAATTGAGAAATACTTGTGTTAAGGTTGGCAAGTCTGATACGTCTCCATCGTATCTATAATTTTTGATTGTTCCATGCAATATTATTCAACTTTCATATACTTTTGGAAACTTTTTATATTATTTTTGGGACTAACATATTGATCCAGGGCCCAATGCTAGTTCATGTCTGTTGCATGTTTTATGTTTCGCAGAAACCCCATATCAAACGGAGTCCAAACGGGATAAAAATGGACGGAGAATTATTTTGGAATATTTGTGATTTTTGGGAGGAAGAATCAACGCGAGACGGTGCCCGAGGTGGCCACGAGACAGGGGCACACGCCCACTCCAGGTGGGCGTGCCCCCACCCTCATGGGCCCCTCGTAAGGCGGTTGATGCCCTTCTTTGGCTGCAAGAAAGCTAATTTTTTGAAAAAGATCTGGGTGAAGGTTTCAATCCAATCGGAGTTACGGATCTCAGGATATAAAAGAAACGGTGCCATGGCAGAATCCGAGAACGCAGAAACAGAGAGAGACAGAGAGATAGATCCAATCTCGGAGGAGCTCTCGCCCCTCCCAAGCCATGGGAGCCAAGGACCAGAGGGGAAACCCTTCTCCCATCTAGGGAGAAGGTCAAGGAAGAAGAAGAAGAAGAAGAAGAAGAAGGGGGCTCTTCCCTTGCTTACAGTGGCGCCGAGCGCCGGGGCCATCATCATCACCACGATCTTCACCAACACCTCCGCCATCTTCACCAACATCTCCATCACCTTCCCCCAGCTATATTCAGCGGTCCACTCTCCCGTAACCTGCTGTACCCTCTACTTGAACATGGTACTTTATGCTTCATATTATTATCCAATGATGTGTTGCCATCCTATGATGTCTGAGTAGATTTTCGTTGTCCTACCGGTGATTGATGAATTGCTATGATTGGTTTAATTTGCTTGTGGTTATGTTGCTGTCCTATTGTGCCCTCCGTGTCGCGCAAGTGTGAGGGATTACCGCTGTAGGATGTTGCAATATGTTCATGATTCGCTTATAGTGGGTTGCTTGAGTGACAGAAGCATAAACCCGAGTAAGGGGGTTGTGGCGTATGGGATAAAGGGGACTTGATGCTTTAATGCTATGGTTGGGTTTCACCTTAATGAATCTTTAGTAGTTGCGGATGCTTGCTAGAGTTCCAATTATAAGTGCCTATGATCCAAGAAGATAAAGTATGTTAGCTTATGCCTCGCCCACATAAAACTTGCTATCGGTCTAGTAAAGTAGTCAATTGCTTAGGGACAATTTCACAACTCCTACCACCACTTTTCCACACTCGCTATATTTACTTTATTGCTTCTTTATCTAAACAGCCCCTACTTCTTATTTACGTGCTCTTTATTATCTTGCAAACCTATCCAACAACACCTACAAAGTACTTCTAGTTTCATACTAGGTAAAGCGAACGTCAAGTGTACGTAGAGTTGTATCGGTGGTCGATAGTACTTGAGGGAATATTTGTTCTACCTTTAGCTCCTCGTTGGGTTCGACACTCTTACTTATCGAAAGAGGCTACAATTGATCCTGTACACTTGTGGGTTATCAAAGTCCCGTAGCATGCACGTATGGTAAAAGTTGTGTGACAAATTTGTTACATGGGGTGCTCTTTTAATTGTCTTCCTTATGTGTGGAGGTCGGGATCGCACGATGGTTAACTCCTACCAACCCTTCCCCTAGGAGCATGCGTAGTAGTACTTTGCTTCGAGGGTAATTAGACTTTTGCAATAAGTATATGAGCTCTTTATGACTAATGTGAGTCCATGGATTATACGCACTCTCACCCTTCCAACATTGCTAGCCTCTATTATACCGTGCAACTTTCGCCGGTATCATGCACCCACCATTTACCTTCCTCAAAACAGCCACCATACATACCTATTATGGCATTTCCATAGCCATTCCGAGATATATTGCCATGCAACTTTCCACCGTTCTGTTTATTATGACACGCCCCATCATTGTCATATTGCTCTTTGCATGATCATGTAGTTGACACCGTATTTGTGGCAAGGCCACCTTCATAATTTTTCATACATGTCGCTCTTGATTTATTGCCTATCCCGGTACACTGTCGGAGGCATTCACGTAGAATCATATTTTGTTCTAAGTATTGAGTTGTAAATCAATAAAAGTGTGATGATTTTCATTATTAGAGCATTGTCCCAAGTGAGGAAAGGATGATGAAGACTATGATTCCCCCACAAGTCGGGATGAGACTTCGGACTTTATAAAAAAAATAAAAGAGGCCAAAGAAGCCCAAATGAAAAAAAGAGAAAAAAAAGAGAGGCCAAAGAAGCCCACCAAACAATAAAAAAAGAAAAAAAAGAGAAAAGAGAGAAGGGACAATGTTACTATCTTTTTTCCACACTTGTGCTTCAAAGTAGCACCATGATCTTCATGATAGAGAGTCTCCTATGTTGTCACTTTCATATACTAGTGGGAATTTTTCATTATAGAACTTGGCTTGTATATTCCAATGATGGGCTTCCTCAAAATGCCCTAGGTCTTCAAGAGCAAGCAAGTTGGATGCACACCCACTTTGTTTCTTTTGTTGAGCTTTCATATATTTATAGCTCTAGTGCATCCGTTGCATGGCAATCCCTACTCACTCACATTGATATCTATTAATGGGCATCTCCATAGCCCGTTGATACACCTAGTTGATGTGAGACTATCTTCTCCCTTTTTGTCTTCACAACCACCACCCTATTCCACGTATAGTGCTATGTCCATGGCTTGCGCTCATGTATTGCGTAAGAGTTGAAAAAGCTGAAGAGTGTTAAAAAGTATGAACCAATTGCTTGGCTGAAACTGGGGTTGTGCATGATGGGAGTATTTTGTGTAATGAAAATGAAGCATGGCCTAACTATATGATTTTGTAGGGATAAGCTTCCTTTGGCTATGCTATCTTGATAAGACATGATTACTTGTTAGTATGCTTGAAGCATTACTATTTTTATGTTTTATGGACTTTCATCTTGAATTATTTGGATCTGAACAATCATGCCAATAAAGAAAATTACATTGAGAATTATGCTAGGTAGCAATCCACATCAAAAATTCTTTTTATCATTTACCTACTCGAGGACGTGCAGGAATTAAGCTTGGGGATGCTTGATACGTCTCCAATGTATCTATAATTTTTGATTGTTTATGCTATTATATTACCTGTTTTGGATGTTTATGGGTTTTACTAAACACTTTTATATCATTTTTGGGACTAACCTATTAACCGGAGGCCCAGCCCAGATTGCTATTTTTTTGCCTATTTCAGTGTTTCACAGAAAAGGAATATCAAACGGAGTCCAAATGGAATGAAACCTTCGGGAGAGCTATTTTTGGAACGGAAGCAATCCTGGAGACTTAGAGTAGACGTCAGGGAAGCAACGAGGAAGCCACGAGGCAGGGAGGCGCGCCCTACCCCCTGGGCACGCCCCCCACCCTCGTGGGCCCCTTGTGGCTCCCCTGACTGACTTCTTTCGCCTATATATGTCCATATAACCTAAAAACATCGAGGAGCACAATAGATCGGGAGTTCCGCCGCCGCAAGCCTCTGTAGCCACCAAAAACCAATCGGGACCTTGTTAGGCACCTGGGAGGGATCCTCATTGGTGGCCATCTTCATCATCCCGGCGTTCTCCATGATGAGGAGGGACTAGTTCACCCTCGGGGCTGAGGGTATGTACCAGTAGCTATGCTCTTTGATCTCTCTCTCTCTCTCTCTCTCTCGTGCTCTTGAGGTGATATGATCTTGATGTATCGCGAGCTTTGCTATTATAGTTGGATCTTATGATGTTTCTCCCCCTCTACTCTCTTGTAATGGATTGAGTTTTCCCTTCGAAGTTATCTTATCGGATTGAGCCTTTAAGGATTTAAGAACACTTGATGTATGTCTTGTCGTGCTTATCTGTGGTGGCAATGGGATATTCACGTGATATACTTGATGTATGTTTTGGTGATCAACTTGCGGGTTTAGTGAACTTATGCATAGGGGTTGGCACACGTTTTCGTCTTGACTCTCCGGTAGAAACTTTGGGGCACTCTTTGAAGTACTTTGTGTTGGTTGAATAGATGAATCTGAGATTGTGTGATGCATATCGTATAATCATGCCCACGGATACTTGAGGTGACATTGGAGTATCTAGGTCACATTAGGGTTTTGGTTGATTTGTGTCTTAAGGTGTTATTCTATTACGAACTCTATGATAGATCGAATGGAAAGAATAGCTTCGTGTTATTTTACTACGGACTCTTGAATGGATCGATCAGAAAGGATAACTTTGAGGTGGTTTCGTACCCTACCATAATCTCTTCATTTGTTCTCCGCTATTAGTGACACTTTGTTGCATGTTGAGGGATAGTTATATCATCTAGTTATGTTATTATTGTTGAGAGAACTTGCACTAGTGAAAGTATGAACCCTAGGCCTTGTTTCCTACCATTGCAATACCGTTTGTGCTCACTTTTATCATTAGTTACCTTGCTGTTTTTATATTTTCAGATTACAAAAACCTATATCTACCATCCATATTGCACTTGTATCACCATCTCTTCGCCGAACTAGTGCACCTATACAATTTACCATTGTATTGGGTGTGTTGGGGACACAAGAGACACTTTGTTATTTGGTTGCAGGGTTGTTTGAGAGAGACCATCTTCATCCTATGCCTCCCATGGATTGATAAACCTTAGGTCATCCACTTGAGGGAAATTTGCTACTGTCCTACAAACCTCTACACTTGGAGGCCCAACAACGTCTTCAAGAAGAAGGTTGCGTAGTAGACATCAACTATATACGCTCACAATGCCGTGGGTCCCAGATGTCAGGAAATCACTAGGAGGAAGCATTTTATTTTTCCATACGCTGACATGATGGGCCCCTACTGTCATCCTCTCCACGTACTTCTACCTATTCCTATTGTTTGTTGACCATGTTGACAACGCGAGAGGGCGGCTGAGGGAGTCCTGGACTAGGGGGTGCCCGGATAGCCGAGCTATCACCTTCGACCGGACTCTTGGACTATGAAGATACAGAATGAAGACTTCGTCCCGTGTCCGGATGGGACTTTCCTTGGCGTGGAAGGCAAGCTTGGTGATACGGATATGTAGATCTCCTACCATTGTAACCGACTCTGTGTGACCCTAACCCTCTTCGGCGCATATATAAACCGGAGGGTTTTAGTCCGTAGGACGGACAACAATCATACCATAGGCTAGCTTCTAGGGTTTAGCCTCTCTGATCTCGTGGTAGATCTACTCTTGTACTACCCATATCATCAATATTAATCAAGGAGGAGTAGGGTTTTACCTCCATCGAGAGGGCCCAAACCTGGGTAAAAACATCGCGTCCGTTGTCTCCTGTTACCATCCGCCTAGATGCACAATTCGGGACCCCCTACCCGAGATCCGCCGGTTTTGACACCGACATTGGTGCTTTCATTGAGAGTTCCTCTGTGTTGTCATCTTTAGGCCCGATGGCTCCTCCGATCATCAACAATGATGCGGTCCAGGGTAAGGCTTTTCTCCCTGGAAAGATCTTCATATTCGGCGGATTTGCACTACGGGCCAATTCGCTTGGCCATCTGGAGCAGATTGAAAGCTACGCCCCTGGCCATCAGGTCAGATTTGGAAGTTTAAACTACACGGCTGACGTCCGCGGAGACTTGATCTTCGACGGGTTCGGGCCACAGCCAAGCGCGCCGCACTGACATGAAGGGCATGATCTAGCTATGTCGCCGGATAGTGCCTTGGAGGCCGCACCAGTGTCCGCTCCGACCCTTAGCTCGGAGCCGACTACGCCGATCGAGGATGGGTGGCTGGACACCGCCTCAGGGGCTGCTATCTCTACGGCGATTGAGCCGAACACCAACCCTGTCCTTGCGGCTTCGTGACTCAAGGTGCCGGACCAACCTTCCCCCCTGCCAATTGAATCCGATTGGGCGCCGATCATGGAGTTCACTGCCACAGACATCTTTCAGCACTCGCCCTTTGGCAACATCCTGAATTCACTAAAGTCTCTCTCTTTATCAGGAGAGCCCTGGCCTGATTATGGTCAGGAAGGTTGGGATGCGGACGAGAAGAAATTCAAAGCCCACCCACCACCCACTTAGTAGCCACTGTTGATGATTTAAGGGAAAATTTTGTTTTTGCCACTCTAGATTTTGCCAATTTTCCTTATGCCACTCTAGATTTTGGCATTTCACTTTTGCCACTCTTTGTTTTTGACAATTATCACAATTGCCATTTTGTGGCAAAAGCAAAATAATTTTATTTCATTTTTGCCACTCTTAGCTTTTGATAATTATCACAATTGCCACTCTGAAAAAATTTCTTTTGCCACGGGAATGGCAAGTGTGATAATTGTCAAAAACTAAGAGTGGCAAAAGTGAAATGTCAAAATCTAGAGTGGCATAAGAAAAATTGGCAAAATCTAGAGTGGCAAAAACAAAATTTTCCCATGATTTAACCGACATGCTCGACTTCGACTCCGAAGACATCGACGGTATGGACGACGATGCAGGAGACGACCAAGAACCAGCGCCTACAGGGCACTGGAAGGCCACCTCGTCATACGACATTTACATGGTGGACATCCCAAAAGATAGGAATGGCGATGGAACAATGGAGGATGACCCCTCCAAGAAATAGCCTAAGCGCCGGCGTCAGCGGCGCCGCTCTAAATCCCGCCACAGAGAAACGGTGATTCTGGCACGGGAGACAATAACTCCCCGGACAGTGCCGAAGACAACCCCCTCCAGCAGGATTCAGTGCAGGAGGATGGAGAAGCCAACCCTCATGAGAGAGCGGCAGGCAGAGAGGAAGAGGACGATAATTGCATGCCTCCCTCCGAAGACGAGGCAAGCCTCGACAACGACGAATTTGTCGTGCCTGAGGATCCCGTCGAACAAGACCGTTTTAAACATAGGCTCATGGCCATGGCACGCAGCCTTAAGAAAAAAGAAGCAACAACTTAGAGCTGACCAAGATTTGCTAGCCGACAGATGGATCAAGTCTGGCGTCAAGAGTATCTGAACTCAACGCCTCCAAGAGCTACCCAAAACGCAGCGGCTACCCCGATTAGAGGAGGAAGCACCTAAACCTACATCACCAGCAAGATATCTGGCCGACCGGCCACCTCGTGGCCGTGACAGAGAGGCCTCTTGGCCCTCCACTCAAGCCGCACCCCGGCGCCGCTCAAAAAAAAACCAAGGCGCAGGAAGATGCGCCAGACTTGCGAGATATATTGGAGGACAAGGCAAGACAAACAAGATCGATCTACGGATCACGTGGGCGCCCCACGATGCGTGATGATAACCGTCACGCCAGATATGGCAATTCCGGCAGGGCCGAACACAGTAGATAGAACTCATTTGAGCTGCGTCGTGATATAGCCCAATACAGAGGCGCCGCACACCCACTATGCTTCACAGACGAAGTGATGGATCATCAAATCCCTGAGGGTTTCAAACCCATAAACATTGAATCATACGATGGCACAACAGATCCTACGGTCTGGATCGAGGACTATCTCCTTCATATCCACATGGCCCGCAGTGATGATCTACACGCCATCAAATACCTCCCACTCAAGCTTAAAGGACCAGCTCGGCATTGGCTTAACAGCTTGCCAGCGGAGTCAATTGGTTATTGGGAAGACCTGGAAGCCGCATTCCTCGACAACTTCCAGGGCACCTATGTGCGACACCAGACGCCGATGACCTAAGCCACAAAAATCAGCAGCCAGAGGAATCGGCCAGACAATTTTGGACACGGTTCCTAACCAAGATAAATCAAATCGTCGACTGTCCGGATGCAGAGGCCCTTGCAGCCTTCAAACATAACATCCGTGACGAGTGGCTTGCCCGGCACCTAGGACAGGAAAAGCCGAAATCCATGGCAGCCCTCACAACACTCATGACCCGCTTTTGTGCGGGAGAGGACAGCTAGCTAGCTCGTAGTAAAAATATGACCAAGAGCCCTGGTAATTCGGATACCAAGGACAGCAACGGCAGGTCGCGTCGCAACAAGCACAAGCGCCGCATTAATGGCGATAATGCTGAAGATACGGCAGTCAATGCCGGATTCAGAGGCTCTAAACCCGGTCAGCGGAAAAAGCCATTCAAAAGAAATACTCCGGGCCCATCCAATTTGGACCGAATACTCGATCGCTCGTGCCAGATACACGGCACCCCCAAAAAGCCAGCCAATCACACCAACAGGGATTGTTGGGTGTTCAAGCAGGCAGGCAAGTTAAATGCCGAAAACAATGACAAGGGGCTGCATAGCGACGACGAGGAGGAGCCCCGGCCACGAACAATAGAGGACAGAAGGGCTTCCCCCCACAAGTGCGGACGGTGAACATGATATACGCAACCCACATACCCAAAAGGGAGCGGAAGCGTGCACTAAGGGACGTATATGCGATGGAGCCAGTCGCCCCAAAGTTCAATCCGTGGTCCTCCTGCCCGATCACTTTTGATCAAAGGGACCAACCCACTAGCATCCGCCATGGCGGATTCGCCGCATTGGTTCTAGACCCAATCATTGACGGATTTCACCTCACTAGAGTCCTAATGGACGGGGCAGCAACCTGAACCTGCTTTATCAGGATACAGTGCACAAGATGGGCATAGACCCCTCAAGGATTAAACCCACAAAGATGACCTTCAAAGGCGTCATACCGGTGTAGAGGCCAAGCAGACAGCTCAGTTGCACTTGAAGTGGTCTTCGGATCACCGGATAACTTCGGCGAGGAATTAATCTTCGACATAGTCCCGCTCGCAGCGGCTATCACGCCTTCGCCGGACGAACCTCATTTGCAAAGTTCAATGCGGTGCCGCACTACGCACACCTCAAGCTCAAGATGCCAGGCCCTCGAGGAGTCATTACGGTCAACGGAAACACCGAACGCTCTCTCTGAACGGAGGAGCATACGGCGGCCCTCGCGGCAGAAGTACAAAGCAGCCTCTTAAGGCAATTCTCGAGTCCGGCTATTAAACGTCTGAACACTGTCAAGCGCTCCCGGAGTAACCAACAACAAGACCGCCTGGCACGTTCCGAGCACGCGTAGCAATGCGGCCCCAACCCCAGCCCTCGCAAAATTGCGAAACCAGTACTACGCGTACATAATTACACTCTGGAAATACCATGGGCATAGGGGGAGGGGCATGACCACGGCAGGCCCAGAATGAGGCTCAACCGCACCAGGGGCTCCCAATTGTGTCATTCTTCTTTTTTCTCTTACTTTCAGGACTCCTTTCTCAAGAAGCCCTATCCGGTAGTAGAATCGCCGAACACACGACGCAACCGCCAGGGAAGCAGAAAGCTACGTTGACTGTCTAGGTGGTCTCTATAACGAGCAGTATACTTGTTTTACATATCATCCCACAGCTCGCTCCTGGAGGGAGACATGTCAAATAGTCCCGTCCCTTGCTTATCGCACTATTTGTATCGTTCTGCTTTTACTGCAGCTTTTTTGAATAAACAATGCATAGCTTCTGCCTATTATTGCATTCCTTTTTTTCTATAAATGTTCACTTATGACATGTTGCATCCGTACGCTTTGGTACGGCCAAATACACCAGGGGTTTAAGTACCCCAAAATATTGTGTGATAAGTCTGAACACTTTCACAAGTGCGGCACCCCGAACTTATAGCATTATATGCATCGGCTCCGAATCATGTCTTGGGTCAGTAGTTGGGTTTGCGCGGCTCCCATGTTTTGGTACCTTACGTTCCGTTATATCGGCTAAGGTAGCGCTGGGAGAACCACTGCGATTGTGCCCCGGTTGAGCTGGGTTAAGCACCTCAGTGGAGAAAGCTGAAACTGGCCGTCATGATAGGGCGAGAGCCGGTCGTTGTTCGAGAGGTTTTTCGAGTCCCTAAAGACTTATGCCGCTTAGAGCGAGGAGTCGGCTTTGTCCGTCCCAGGCGTGGATAGGGACCCAAACTCGGTCTTCCGAATACTAGGGGCTTCGCCGAAATTTAAAATTATAGAATTCTATGGCTAAGTGAGAGTGTTCAAGCATTATAGTCCGGTTGCCTTGTTCGTTGCGTTGAGCGCCTCCCTCGAAGGACCCAAGAATGGGAAAAAGGGCGCTCAAGTTTATCCCGAACACCCTAGCACTCGTGGCTTGGGGGCAGAAGCCGACGACTCACCATATCTCAAATTTAATAAACGGCCACACAGAAGGTAATATTTTAAATTCACAAATGTTGCTTAGCGCATATGAACAAGTTTTCAAGCGTACAAGATAACAAATGCGAGTTTACTCAAAAATTACATCTTTGGAGCATTCACCCGCTATAAGGCGGGCACCCTTCAGGACGCCCGCATAATACATCTCGGGCTTGCGATTCTCCCTGCCCAGCGGTGGAGCGTCTGTCACAAGCTTCTCAGCGTCCATCTTGCCCAAGTGCACTTTAGCATGGGCAAGGGCCCTACGGGCACCTTCGATACAGACGGAGTGCTTGACGACTTCAATCCATGGACAGGCGTCCACCAGCCGCGTCACCAGCCTGAAGTAGCCCTGGGCATGGCTTCCTTAGGCCACACCGAACTATGAGGCCCTTCATGGCCTGTTCGGCCACCTTATGGAGCTCAACCAGCTGCTTATTTTGGTCGCTCAAAAGCACCGGGTGTCGGCCTCAAAGATCTTGAGACCGAACACCTTCTCCGTTGAGCTCCCCTCCTCGGCTCGACAGAATGCGGCAGTGTCGGACACACTGTGGGGCAGATCTGTGAATGCTCCTGGAGAGCTCCGGATTCGGGTAAGTAACAAGTAATTCACTTTCACGTGCTTGCTTTGCATGAAGAATGCCTTACCCACCGCTATCTTCTTCATCGCCTCAATTTCCTGGAGGGCTTTTTGGGCTTCGGCCTTAGCGGCTTTGGCGCTCTCAAGAGCCGAGTCGAGCTCGGACTCACGAGTCTTTTAGTCACGCTCCAAACTCTCGTGTTTTTCCACGAGAGCCTGGAGCTCTTGCCGCACCTCCGCTACCCGCGCCTCCTACTTCTCTCGCTCGGTGCGCTTCGCGGCCGCAATGCTTTCGGCCTTGGACACCGCTTCCTTCAGGGTCGCCACCTCGTTCATGGCCCCTGCAATTCTCACGTTATTCCTGTTATTTTTTGCAACCACATTTTTTACATACTCCCATAAGGTATTACTTACCTTCCTTGTCCTCGAGTTGCTTTTTGGCAAGGCCGAGCTCGTTCTCGGACCGCTCGAGGCTCTACTTCAATGCATTGACCTCCGCAGTCAGTGCGACAGAGGTCAGCAGCGCCGCCTTCATTCCCATATTGACATACTTATGTTAGACTCCTGCGTACATCTTTTTAGATCCTTAGTTCAGCTTTTCTTTCCGAACACCAAACTGAGTATCAGGGGCTACTGTCTATATAGTAATATTTTTACATATCTTAAATACATACCTCAAAGCCTGTTAGAAGGCTGGCGTAGGCTTCAGTCAGCCCGCTCTTGGCGGACTGAACTTTCTGAATCACCACACTCATAACAGTGCGGTGCTCCTCGTCGATGGAGGCGCCATTAAGCGCCTCCAACAAATTATCCGGTGCCTCCGGTTGGACGGAGGTCACCAGTGTCACAGTCTCGCCCTTCTTACGAAGGGGCCGCCTGCCGGACTCTGGAACCACCAAAGGTTCCGGTGCGGAGTCCGGCCCAGGGCCAGACTTAGAGCCCTTCGGGGTTTGATCCCCCTTGTGCCCGGAGTCCGGGAGGTTGCCTTGCGGCGCCTCCGGGACCTCCTCCTCTTGGCTGGGCCCCTTTAGGGACCCCACCTCGGCGTCATCCGCAGCACGAGGAGAGGAGATGATCAAAAGTGAAGTGCTATTCACGTCCAACAAAGCCAGGGAGCCGCTCGTTGAAGTGGCGAGCCCGTCCTCTGGCGGGCTGCAGGGTTATATTCGGCGTTAGGAGATTCTATACGGCAAACGAAATGCCATGAGTTATTCGGTATCCGGACGATTCTGGTCGCCGAGGCTTAGTCTCGGTGGCCCTCCTCTTCGTTGTAAATCGGTGTTGGTGGAGTAGACCGGAGGAGGGTCCTTCCATTCTTGGACCCTTGGCCTCCCGTTAGGCGGCCTTTCTTTCTTCTCTCCCCGCTTAGGAAGAGGCCTCTTTTCCTCCTCCTCGTCTTGGCGGAGGAGTCCGCCTCGAAGTCATCGGACGATGAGTCCGACAACACCTGGCGCCGGGAACTCCTTCGAGTTCCTGTGGACTTCTTCTTGGCCTTCTTCTCCGGCACCACGCGAGGTGCCGGAACCAGCAGCCCCGTCAATCGGACGTCCGCTGGGTCTTCTGGCAAGGGAGCCCGACAGTTAACCTGCCCGGACATCTTTTGCCAGGCCTGTCAAAGGTAAGGGAGTTTAGATCCTGCATAGAGTCAAAGTATGGAAAACAAGAGTCCCGTAAAGGGTAAAATAGCTTACCTCGCTGGCTTCACACTGCGAGATGTATCCGCGATCTTCGGTAGCGGATGCAGGAGCCTCGGCACCCTTGAACAGCACCTTCTAGGCATCTTCGTACGTAGTGTCGAAGAGCCTGCTCAAGGTTTGGTGCTATGCCGGATCAAACTCCCACAAGCTGAAGGCCCGTTGTTGGCACGGGAGGATCCGGCAGATGAGCATGACCTGGACTACGTTGACAAGCTTGAGCTTCTTGTTCACCAGGCTTTGGACGCAGGATTGAAGTCCGGTCAACTCTTCCGAATTACCCCATGTCAAGCTTGTCTATTTCCAAGAGGTGAGCCGTGTAGGGAAGCCAGATCGAAATTCGGGGGCCGCTGCCCATTTAGGGTCGCGCGGCTCGGTGATGTAGAACCACCCCGATTGCCACCCCTTTATGGTCTCCACGAAGGAGCCCTCGAGCCATAATATCTTGGGCATCCTGCCCACCATGGCACCGCCCTCCGGCAGCGGCCGCCCACTACCTTGGCTTGACATTGAAGGTCTTGACCATAAGCGAAGTGGGGCTGGATGAGAGGAAGGCTGGCATATGACGATGAACACCGAGATGTTGAGGATGAAATTGGGGCGGATCGTGGAAATCCAGCCGTAGTAGAACATGAGTCCCCGGACAAATGGGTGAAGTGGAAAACCTAGTCCATGGAGGAAGTGGGTGAGAACACCACCCTCTCATGGGGCACAGGGGGTGGGGATGAGCTGCCCTTGTCGGGGAGCCGATCGCTGATGTCATTGGGATGTATCCGCCTTCCGCAGCTTTTTGATGTGCCCCTCCGTGATGGGGGAGACCATCCACTTGCCTCCCCCTCCGGACATGGCTGGGGAAGGTTGAGGTGAGATGTGCGGACTTGGGCGCTGGAGCTCGAGTGCGCGGAAATGGATGAGCAAAGGAGGAAGAAGGCGTGTGTGAAAAAGTGGATCCTTATCCCCTTATATGGACGGATGAAACAATGCGTCCCCACCAGCCTGGTAAAACTCGCTTATCTCCCAAGCGCCGTAATCAATGGCGTGGTTGGGTTACCCACGCCCGTATTGATGAGAATCCCGGAATAAGGGGACACGATCTCTGCTTTGACAAGACGTGCCAAGGAAACCGCCTCGCTAAACGCGCTGAGGTGGGTTAGTAAAAACGATTCGAATAAAGGCTTGGTCGTGGTGTGATGTCACGCCACGAAATACGTCAGCAGATTGAATTTGTGTAAATATTATTCTCTCTACAGTGGTATGTGGAAATTATTTTGCAGAGCCGAACACTATCCTTGTGTTTAAAATCTTCTATGAAGTATTCAGAGGAGGAACCCGCCTTGCAATGCCGAAGACAATATGCGTGCCGGACTCATCGTCATTGAAGCCTGGTTAGAGACTCTTGAGGAGTCTCGGACTAGGGGTGTCGAGATAGCGAACTATCACCTTGGTAGGACTCTGGACTATGAAGATACAAGATTGAAGACTTCGTCCCGTGTTTGGATGGGACTTTCCTTGGCATGGAAGGCAAGCTTGGCGATACGAATATGTAGATCTCCTACCATTGTAACCGACTCTGTGTAACCCTAATCCTCGTCGGTGCCTATATAAACCGGAGGGTTTTAGTCCGTAGGACGGACAACAATCATACCATAGGCTAGGTTCTAGGGTTTAGCCTCTCTGATATCGTGGTAGATCTACTCTTGTACTACCCATATCATCAATATTAATCAAGCAGGAGTAGGGTTTTACCTCCATCGAGAGGGCCCGAACCTGGGTAAAAACATTGTGTCCCTTGTCTCCTATTACCATCCGCCTAGACGCATAGTTCAGGACCCCCTACCCGAGATCCGCCAGTTTTGGACACCGACAGCGGCGCCACGGCGAGTGCACCAAAGCGCGCGGAGGATGACGGCGAAGCCTTGACGTCGGCGTTAATTATTTAGGAGACGGTGGGGCAGCGATACATGCGCTGAGGCGTAGCCGGCCGTGGGAGGTGGAAGCAGGCGGCCCCGCCAGCGCTGGTTTGGTTTTGGCGGCGGGAGGAAGACAGGACTGAAGAAATACGACAGACTGTAAAAGCAGCAGGAGTACTTAACAACCTTAACTGAAACCAGCAAGGGCACTTAACAACCATAGCTGAAAGCAGTATGAGTAGTTATACAGGTTCAACCGTACAAAGCACGCATCGAACAGTGCTACTTTGCCTATAGTTAACCAAGGGTGAGGCCGCTAAGCCCCAGGACAAGGCCCATGCGCCACCCCGCGCATCCACAACCTTCTGAAAGCGGCTTCATCTCGCAATGTGGTCAATAAACTGGATATTCGCTTTAGAGCCATGGAAAAGCATGAACATAATCTTCTGTCCTATTCTCCAAGATGGACGGGCCTTCATTATTTGAGACCACCCATGAATAAGTATCTTTTCACCTCCAAGGTGAATGGAGTAGGTTGACATAAACATCATGTTGTGACCAAGCGCAAGTCTGACCCGACCATGGTCAGGCATCTATATAGGAACAATAGAACTGCACAGTTTCTGTTTCAAGAAGATCACAGCTGTAAAACTGTGTATAAGAAATAGTTTATGAACAACATATATAACAGAAAACATCTTGTACCATAAGTTTCTCGACACAGTTGGACCTGTTCAACGAGTGCAGCAGTGGCACACATATCCCACGTGGCCTTCCACCATTGAAACGCCCCACAAGGACCTTCAGACGATCAATAAAGTGTAGGAACTTGTGGATGTCGTCCTAGCAAACTTCAGTGTCATCAGTAACAGCCGAGTTCTTACAGAATAACAAACGAGCAGCCTGCTTAACTTTGAAAAAACCTACACGTGCCACCAATTATAAGAAAATATTAGTTAGAAGTAGCATCTTCGTGAGAGATTCGTTGCTACTTCGAAAGTTAAATTGTGATTAGCTAGACAGAATAGGTGGATTAAGAGTAATCGAGGCACCAAGCAAGAACCAGATACAAAACTAACATGGATGAACAATTGGAACGAAGTCGGGGTGGAAGATCACAGTGAAGATGAGACCAGGTTCTGCTATTTCCATCAACATTCGTGCGCCAACTTTCAGTCCGTAACACTTGAGAAAGTTTATCCAAGTTCGGCCGTAAAAAAAGGAGCGATCTTCTTGGTTCATGAACCCAACTCGGAACTTATATCCATGGCTTGTCTTCACTATGACCATTAAACTGGTGTATTCGGTTATGGCAAGGCCGAGTATCTTGAGTACATGTGTTCTGGCAGAGCAAATAATGCACTGCAAGAAAAATAATATGAGAACACAATGTATTTCCTATCCAAATCTAGAAATAATTTCCTCCTTCATGTCAGCATTGACCATCATACTAGTACCTTTTATCCAAATATAACAATCCAAATTTCCAAATTAGTCGACAGGATGTTCAAAAAACCCCACCCTCCCGGATAGAAAAGAGGATTCTAGGAACATACTGTGCGCGTTTTAAAATCCCGTGTTAGGATGAGAAGGAACAAGTGTGGCGTCTCGCTGAGGGCGCAGAAACCTATAGGGTCCTCGCACTTTGGGCACTGCAAATGAAACACACTAGATTCAGTAGGAAGAAAAATGCATCAGCGGCGGCGGCTGCCATCCTAGGATTACCCGCGACCATGGGACTTGGATTTATCGGGGATGGATGAAGAATTCGTACCTGGTTCTCCATGAGAAAACCCTATGCAAGCGCCGAGGGGGGGGGGTTCTCTGAACAAGCAGACAAGGGAGAAGGGGATTCAGGCCCAGTGAAATATTGCCGCTTTGTCCGTCCAGCTTACTACTAAAGCTGGAAAGGTGGGGAGTTTTGTGATTTGACGACTCATGGGGCATTACTACGGCTCTACGGCCGGGGTGTGTCTACCGTGCAGTTGTGCACTCTAATTTGGTGCCTATAGGACGTGGACCCTGTTGTCGGATGCCCCACATATCAGTGAAGGGAAGTAGAAAGACAGGAGTAACTAGTTACACATAAATATATTTTTGATAGAGAGATACTCCCTCTGTAAAGAAATACAAAAATATTTATATCACAACTTTATAGATAAGAAAAATCAAGGGGAATATATATAACATATATAATTATAAAAAACAGAGTTTTTTAGCACAGTATAGACGAGTTGGTGATGATGGTGTGCCTGCCATCCTGCAATATAGGCCGTCCGATTTATATTTGACGGATAGGAAGGAAACTATGGCAATTTTGAAAAAAGGTACCCACACACCTCTCCACATTTGCAAATAAGGCCTTCCCTCATTCATCCTTTTCTCTCACAATATAAAATACTCATACAAATGCATCTTGATGTTACGTGCAACGCACGGGCATTATGGGGGTTCAGCTGAGAATATAATACTTAGAGAGGCTCACAGTTCTGGACTTTGGGCTGCAGGCCCACCCTCCATGTTTGGGTTCCCATGTGTTCTACCTCAGCGCTTTTCATATTGCAAGTGATCGGTACGGCGCAGGTCTTAGATGTTGTTGCAAGGCGAATACACAAAATTGAATAAAGCACGACAGCTGTTGGAATGAAATCGAACGACAATTCCTAACCAGCAATGAGAGTTGCAATTCTATCAACGATATACCATGTGATAAATAATAATGTCGTACTACTTATACACACAGGACACTTGTTTCACCATGCCAGATTATTACATCAAAAATCTCGCGGAGGATAGATCAGTTCAGCAGTTGCGTGATGCTACTGAAGAATTTCTTTTTTTTCTAAGTTGATTTGGACCAGCTCTCCATGCCGAGAAAGTTCGATTTTGACATCATCCCTTACCTCAAGATATGATGTAGATTTGAACCTTGACCATACTTTAGCATCAATCATCATGCGACCATCCTTTGTACTTACGGTATATTGAGTAGGTTCATTCACACCAAGGTTGCGCATGGTAAGAGAAACTTGGCAATGGTGGCCCGGATTGTGGAACGACTCCCTCATTGCTCTAGGAATTCTTTGTTTGCAAACAAGAAGACATACACAAACAGTTAGATCAACATAGTGAATCATGTGAAACAACATGGAAAGAAAAAAGAACGAAGCACTTGGGCGGCCAATGCTTACCAAGAAGGTGGACATGTCGGTTTTTGTAAGGACTTTGGTATATGAAGTGCGAACTGCGGCCCAGTCTATTGCCGATGCAACTGCTCGTTCGGTTGTCGCTGCACGGGCCGGAGCAAATGCAAGTGCAAGTGTTGGTGTAGGTGCCGCAGTGGTTGCTGGTGCCCGTGCTGTTGCGACTGGTAGTACCGCTCCTGCTGCCGGAGATGGTGCTCCTTGTAGAGCTGGTGCCAGTGTCGAAGCAGGTGCCGGTGTCAATGCCCGATCCTCCGGTAGATCAGCCTGATCCGCTGACGCGGTTGGTGCCTAATCCTCAGCTGGATCAGACTGAGTTGTTGCCGCTGTTAGTGCTCGAGCAACTGCCGGTGCTCGATCCGTTGCTGATGGTGGTACCAATGTGCGAGACAGCGGTGATCGTGTCTGGTCTGCTATGATCAGCTTTCTAACTTGACTAGGCTCCGTGACCATGATCCAATTTTTTTCTTCATTTCTTTTAAACCCGAGAAGGACTAATTGTGGCATTTTTGTTAAACCAAACTGCAGTTCATCGTAGGGATTCAGCTTGTACTCACACAACAGACTGATCCATTTTTTTCCAGTAATATAAGTGATGGATTGTGCCTTCGTTACTGACACATCATAAGAAGTGAAACCTGCAAAAATAGCCAACTTAGAGAAAACCAAACGGTTTATTCTGTGATGAATTTCACATGGCAAAACCTGCATCGTAAAATTGCAGGAAAAGAAAGAAAACATGACATTAAATCAATAAGATTTAGATAGTAAATCAATAAGATTTACTTGATGTGACACGAGCGAATCCTTACCAGGAAATCACTATGTTGAAGTACGAAACAGAAGATTGATCATCCAACTATGGGTGGCATGCAGGGCCCCCGCCTACTCCCACAAGCAGGACAGTCCAAAGGTCATGACAAATCGTATGGACCGCACATCCATAGGACTAGAATCTTGGTGGGTGCGATAAACCCTGCAATGCATACAGATATTGGAGTGTAACCATAATTGATAAATCATCCTAACAAAAAAGATGATCTGGGTACTTCAAAATATACAGACCGAATTGAGTGGACAAACATTAACATAGACTGTTCTCAGGACTCACCACACACCAAAAGCGGCAGTACTAAACAATACATGGTTCGCAAACACAAATCAAGTACTGAACAATATTACTTACTACAGACAAGCAAACTTGCACTAATTAAACTCTGCAGACTATTTCTTGCCACCGACCTACGGGATGAACCCCGCATAACTAACTAGGCCATGCACTTCGTGAGAGATGTCTACCTGCACCATCACCATCTCGTCAACCTTGGAGAACCTAACAGAGTGGTCTTTCCACTCATAAACATGATGATGAAGACAGGCTGCATCAGATTTGTCGGGAAGCTTTACAAGAACCACACCCATTGTAATCAAAGGAACAACCAGGGAATTGTTGTGGTCAAGTACAGCCTCGAGAAAATGCCTGACAACAATGCTACAGGAAAACACTAGTTCAGGCCACGTGGCGACAAGGACACAACAGCTGGATAGTTTAGCAGTAGAACTCATCCTCAGGTCTTCCAGTTCACACGGCATGACTTTGAGAACTTCATCTCCACCGCGGACCTGGTTCTAATTCAAACAGAAACCATATTTTATTACTACCTCCATTCAGAAATATAAGATGATTTTCAATATTATACTCCATATATGACTACATATACGCACAGAAATGAGTGAACAAAGACACTAGAACATGTCTTCAAAGGCATGAGAGCAGGGGGATTACTTGCAATATCCATAACACAAGTTACTAAGGCAAATATACCCTCTTCAAAGGTAGCATTGATGTTCATAAAGTACTCCCTCCGTCCCAAAATTCTTGTCTTATATTTGTCTAGATACGGATGTATCAAGTCACATTTTAGTATTAGATACATCTGTATCTAGACAAATCAAAGACAATAATTTTGGGATGGAGGGAGTAGTTGAAAGTAATCTATAAGAAATCAGTGTCAACCTCTTGCATGTTTTGGTCAAAAGAGGAATTTAGAACCGTCATTTGGCACACAAAAATCACATGCAAGATCACCCAGAAAGTTGTACTACTAGTACTAGTACTGCGTGTTAGATGAAAAAACACGATCAAGATCGAGAAAAAGATCGTCAAGAAGAGATATTACCTGGACTTGCTTAATGACGGATCCCGGAGAGGGGGGCTTCGACATGGCGATGGCTTTGAGCTTGTCTGCGGTATTCTCGGCGGGGTGCTTGCGCTTCTTCGTACCATGAGCCTCGACGGTTTTGGCTAGAGCCATAGACATCACCTCGACCGGTGCTCCAGCGTCCATCCAAGAGAGGAAGCTGAGAGAGAAGAGTGAAATGAGGAACGGGGTGAGGAAGAAGCTAAGCGAGTGGGGGTTTTGTTCAAGAGAGGAAGCTGAGAGAGAAGAGTGAAATGATGGTTGCTTCGTCTCTCCAACTTACTGCTGGAAAGGAGGGGGATTTGTGATTTGACGGCTCATTGGGCATTACTGTGGCGCTTCGATCGGGGTAGTCTACCATCACTCTACTACGAAAAGTAATTTAGTGCATGGCTGGTGGACCCCGACATTTGCTGTCCCACATGTTGGCGAAACTGAGTAATTTAGTGCATGGCTGGAGGAGGATCCACACGGTATAGCGTGTCCACTGTTTTCTGTAGAAAAAAATGATTACAACACTCTTACGACGGAGGAGTGTGAAACACGGCAGCCACTTGGACATACATAGTGCTCCTACTAGTAGGCATGTGCAGTGGTTCATATGTCAGTACTACATAATCTTGTTGCTAGTGTAGTAAGATATGACGATAACAAATGATGTTGTGCGCAAGTCAACTATATGAATAGTCATGTAGTAACATGTATTCCTTTTTCGACTGTCCGGTCGAGAATGAACGGTGAGATCAATGTTAACAGAACTAGGTCTACAGTGCATGGAGAGTATGGTGCTATAGTACTCCACGAAACATGAACCATATGAAGCACGAATCAGTGTTAGGCAGGGTGTATGAAGGGTGCACGGGATGGGATCAAAAGTTCCCTTCTTGACCCTTTTTTGGGTGTTTGGCAGAGTGCATGAAAGGTGCATGAGTCCACTCTAGTAGGTTAACACAAATACACGAAGAGGGAACAACTATATTGAGATGAGAATGCAACCAAACACACCCACACGCTTTGTGCTACAGTGACTGATCTGCACCGCCAGAGTTTGATCCAACGATCATGTTGCACCGAGACGTGGACATGCCCATGCAGAGGGCACCTAAACACCACCAAAGTCCGTCTGCTTCTCCAGGTGCACGACGTTGGTGATGCAGGGTGCAACCATTCATAAAGCCCGCTCCCGGTCGACGGGAGCCATCTCATCAAAGATAGCATCCAATGGCACGAATGGATTCTGGTGACGGAGCCCTGAAAGGATTCGACCGGCAACGGCGACGACAGCCCGCAACCCCTCCTTGTCCAGCTCCGCCCCCACCATCGCACGGAGACAGCTCAGCTCCTCAGAGATATAGGTGAAGAAGGAGACCAGGTCAGGAAGCCGCAACTTGTTGAAGTCGATGGGGTGGTCGAACGGGTTTAGCCTGACGGCCGGCATGGTCGTGCTGGCACGACGGTAGGCATCGCGCAGCTGCAACACGTGCATGGCAACTTGGTCCACCTAGTGGCTGAGGCGATCCTGGACCTCGTCACGATCGGCCCACTCGCGCTCCAGCCGGCTCCCCTGATGGCCTATCGTATCGCCCGCTTTCTGCAGCAATGTTGCCGATGCCTTGAGCATCTTTGTGGTGGACGCCTGCCGCTTTTGAAGCTCCATGAACCCCCACACATAACGAAGGAGCATGGCACTCCTCTCCTCCTTGATCTCACGGAGCTCCAGGTCCTTGCCCTGAGCTCCGCATCCTTGGCCCTGAGCTCCTGTGTAAGGCGCCTCACCTTGGACTCCGTGATCTGCTGCGCCGCCATGGCACCAGGTAGAAGCAATGGGGAGAGGAACCAAAGGGGGCGAAATTGCTGAAAGTCAATGCAATCTACGGGAAGGCGGAGGGAGCCAGCCAAGGAGCAGGGAACCTTTTGGTTTTCACCATGGGAAAACACCAGTCGATGACTTCTCACATTAGGGAGCAGTGGGTTTTACAGGCGGAGTCAGCTCGTGACTAATTGCTACCGCGCCTGCTCCTGTCAATCAAAAAAATTAAAAATCCTACTGCGCCTGCTCCCGTCAATCAAAAAATTAAAACCCCTGCTGCACCCAAACACCAGAGCAACGCCGCAGTGGATATTTAAATTTACCTGCCGGCAAGGAGATAAAAAAATGGGTGAAAAAACAAATGTGGCGGCGGCCTAGCTAATCGGTCGAACTAGCCCAACTAGCTAGCCACCGTTCTTCAATGATGTACTCAGCGGGAAAGGTGGTCTTTCGTGATTTGACGACTCATTTACTTGCTTCAGTGCCACAATCAAGGAGGACCCAGAAAACGCGCGGTAGGGCGTCCCATGTCTCGGCAAGGAAGAATATATGCTTGCTGCCCTGCAGTCCTTGCCGCATCAATACCCCTACGGATAATTACTCGCTCTTATCGAGTATCCATTCATCCCCAGTTATTCTTATGCTTCATAAGATACTTTTTAATACAATCCGAGCTTTCGATAACCCCTATCGCCTATTGCTCTAGTAGGTCTTACCTGCTTACACTCTGGTTAATTCCATGTGCCTAGCAGTATCCATTGACGTCCTTTGTCATTATCATCTTGAGTCTTTCGATTTGATATATACGTATCGCAATCATCATTGATCCTTATAGATTATCTTTCCGGCTCGGGCGTCTTTCGAACATGAGCTGGTTCTCGGCCAATCAGTTGCCATCGATTGTGCCCTAAGTCTATCCAACTTAACCATCCTTGGTCAGAGCGTTTGCTTCTGATCCCTTGATTTTGGAAATCATAATTCCTTTGCTTTTGATGTCTGAATTAGTCAGTTGCTTCTATAATCTGACCTCCTTGCATTCATTCTTCTTCTGGTTGAGTACCGTTGCTCACATCAGATCCCTTGTGGACCACCAGATCCTTTGTGGATTTTATCCGACAACGTCCTTCATATTCAGTAACCTTGTGATCCTTTCCTCGGATACATAATGCTTTTGGTAAATTGTATCCCCCGCTCTTGTTAAGCATACTCTACTTCCAGGCTTGAGTTATTTACTCGTGAAGTTCGTGGTATATGTTTCTAAAATGCCACAGTGGGTTGAGCCTACGCCTTCCCTAATCTGTGTGAACCCGAAGATTATGCGGGTTATATCTACTGGCGTTTCTTTGGCTAAATTTTTAATTCTACAACTCTGTCAAAGACGAGAAGTAAATGGAAAGTTGTGCATTAGAGAAGTGGGAGTCGACCTTGAACCTTTGTGTTCATGCCCACAAACCCGATGTGGAACTTATCATGGAAGCTTCTTGTTATAATAATAATCCACTTGTGATAAGTCCATCTTGTATCTATGTTTGGTCCTTTGCAATCGTGGTTCCGACCATATTGTTCTTGTCTGATCCATTTATCGGACAAGTTAAAGTACTTGTCTTCTTTAGATCGTTTAACCTGTTCAACCTCTACGTTGATATACCTTTGAGTGTTACCCTCTGGTATCTCGAGAATATCATGGAACTACATAACTTCTCATGAGTTCTTGATCAACTATTATTTCTCGCCGATTCCAATTTTCCATGGGTTGTGAGTATTTAGACACTCGAGAACACCGATAACTGATTCTAGTCTACACTTTCCCCTTCCATTGTTTTGTTTAACCTTTCTTATAAACTAACATATCTGAGCAGCGATAACTCGCTTCTTATATAAACACCTCGGTGTACAAATTCTGTTAGTAAGACCTTGTTACTATTGATGATGACATTCCGGTAGCCACCGATGGACGAGAACTTTGCCTATTGGTCCGCCTCGTCTTAACGAGCAGGAAAATGGTTCTCTTCGTCCCTCGCCCTTGGTACCAACGTTGTTGCCAAAGTAACTGACAAGTTGTCCTCTGACCTGCCTTGCTGTCATGACCATGCAAAATGTAGTGCCTTCCTGCTTTTAACCCACATGGTGGGCCCATAACCCACAGTTCCACAGGATCGAAACCTGACTCTCCTGTACATCCGTGTCTTCCAAAATTGTTCCTCACGCTTGGCTTTGTATGCAATTCACGATGCCACCTTCTTGTGATCTGTTCTACTATCAGATGCAATACTTATTTTTGATGCACTGAACCCCTTTCACCCTCTGTTTTAGGCAACGAATGATTGCCTACCCGGTTGAAGTTTCTTATTACACCTCCTTACCTTGCTCTCGATGACTTTCTTGAATTTCAACTCGAGAGATGCCTCTATGCCACATTCACTGAGATAGCCACTAGGTACCTATCTTGCGTTGAGCTCCATCCTTCCTGAGTCTTTCCCCCTTGCTCAACCCCTTAAATCTCGGGACGAGATTTCTTGTAGTGGAGGAGAATTGTGGCCTTGGGATAATTAAGCTCTGATAATCCCTTGTTAATGGTGCCATGACATCACATTGGTGTTGCTAATCCTCACTTGATCATAATCACCATTTTAATTCAAATCCAAGGTTAAAGTCAAAAATTCTAATTTGTCAAACATGAAAACAAAAATGTTTGAGATGTTGCAATTTTTCACTAAATAATTGTCATGTAGAAACCAACATCATTTGACCCACCAGTTAATCCCTAGTAATATCGGAAGTTCTCCAACAACTCCTAAATTAGCCTTTCTCAAATAAACAAATGTTTATGTTTTTCCAAACCACTTGAAATCTTGGGTGCCAGCTCAAAACTTTGGCTACTTTTTATGTGACAAGTTTTGGAGTCAACAAAACTTATTTGGTACTTTTTTATACAAAATTTGGAGAAAGTTACAAAACAAAAAAAAAGAAATAAAGAAAAAGGAGAGAGGCTCCCTCTCCCGGTGGGCCTCGGCCCAGCTGGCCTTGGACCAACCAGGCCGGCCCACTCCGCACCTCCCTGGCCTATATGGCCCCCCTTGCCACCCGAAACCCTAACCGATGCCCACTCCCCCACTTGCTTCCCCCGCCTCTCACCCTTCCCCCAATCGGATCGGGCAGCGCTCCGCCTCCCCGCTCAATCTGGCACTGCCCGTGCTCAGAGCCCGGCCCCTCGCGCCCGCCTTGGCGGCACCCATCCCATGGCGTCCCGACGCCGCCGTCGCTAAGGCCCCCTCCGGAGCCTCCCGACACCGCTTGTGGCTCACGCCCTCGGCCGACCGGCCTTGTCACCGTCGCCTCCCCGCCTCTCCTCCGACAACCGCGGCGCCCCGAGGCCGACGCCTCCACCCATCGCCGCTCATCGTCGCCTCGCCTCCTCATCTCTCCCTCGTCGGCTCTGTCGAGCCTCACCGACCCCCTACTCGGCAACGGCCGTGAGCGCCCCCATCTCTCTCCATCTCCCCTCTCTCTGTCGCGAAGCGCCACCTTGTGGGCACATGCTCGCCATGGTGTGCTTGCGGCGCCTCGCCCTTCTGCGCCAGCGCCGCCCCCAGAATGCCGATTCGTGCCCGCGTTCGCGCGCCCTACCGTGCCATCAAGGCTACGCTGCCCCTGCGCTCGCCTCCACTGCCGTGACCGGCGGCGAGCCTCGCCCGCGCCGCGCCAGCACGGCCTCCATGGCGCTCCTGTTGCCCGATCGGGTGCAGGCGCCACGCCCGTAGCTCCCGTAACCCCTGCGCCCGTTAACCCGCATGGCCTCCTGGGCCACATACAAGTGGGGCCCGCCCCTGTTAAAAAAAAGAACAAAAAGAATATGTATAAATAAAAATAAAAATATAATTTAATTAATTAATTAATCATGTTAATTAACAAAAATTAATTATGTTTAATTAACCTAATTGCATATTAGTCTAATTAAACATGTTTAGTTAAATGTGCCTATGACAAACGGGCCCCATCGCCTGTTTGACGATGAAACAGTCGGTGTTGACACGAGCGTCATGATGATGTCATGCTGATGCAATAACCCCATTTTTAGATTTAATAATAATTTCAGAAAAAGTTTAAATCTTTGAAAAATCATATAAAATAATCCTTAACTCGGATGAAAATGTTTTGTACATGAAAGTTGCTCAAAACGAAGAAACGTATCCAAATACGCGGTCTGTTCACCTGCCACACATCCCTAGCATAGCAAACTTGCAACTTTTCCCCTCTGGTTCATCTGTCCAACAGACGTCCGGAACCGGGAGAACTTTCCCGGATGTTTTCCCCCTTCGCCAGTATCGCCTAGCGCTGCGTTAGAACACGTCTAGCTCTGTCTGTTGTCCTGTTATGCACTTGCTTGCTATGTATTTACTGTTTCTTCCCCCTCTTCTCTCCGGTAGACCCCGAGACCGATGCTGATGTCCCTATGATCGACTACGTCGACGACGAACCTCCTTCTTGTCTGAGCAACCAGGCAAGCCCCCCCTTTGATCATCCCGATATCGCCCATTCTATACTCTCATGCTTGCATTAGATTTTGCTACTATTATTGTTTGCTCCTATTCTGATGCATAGCCTGCTTTTGTACCTGCTATTGTTACCTACCTGCTTATCCTAAACTGCTTAGTATAGGTTGGTTAGTGATCCATCAGTGACCCCCAGTACTTGTCCTTGTTGCCCCTGCTTCATCATCGATGCCTTGATCGACGTGATCGACGACCAGAGCCCGACACCTCACATCACATCACACCCCTTTTGTTGCTCGACTCTGCAGAGCTACTATCGAGTTCCGAGGGTGGTCCCTCATAATGCACTCCTGATGATAATTCGGTAGTGTAGCTATTCGGTCGTGGTCATCGAGGGTGATTTCCTCTTTCACCATTCCCGATACGGCTCTGTCGTTCAACACCTCAAGAGTGAACCTCGAGGGTGGTCCCTCTTACGTTCACCTTGATAATTACATTGAGTGGAATCCACCGGGGGTGATTCCTCGGGTTTTCCCCTTGATGTCTGGACACAGGGTTACAATGACTTTACTTGAGACCTTGGTGGAAGTCGGGCAGGCCCGGAGAGCACCCGCAAGATGGTTACGTGGCACGGCCGGGCATTCCAGGCCCTTGTCGTAAGTCCACGAGGCGGGCGACGGGTCACTTTTGATCGTGAGTCTCGCTCGTCTCCGCAAGCTAATAATACACTATGGTTTGGGTATTTGTTACGAGTTGGCCTCGGCCTTTACGCACCAACCACCACGTGAGAATAGTTATGGGCCTCGGCGTCGCATTATCGGTGAAGCTTTCTCGGACATCGGTTCAGCGGATGCGGCAAGGTGGGCGGCACCATCTTGTAGTGGTGGAGCACGGTGCGCCTGCTATAACGACTCGGAGTGCAACGGGCGATGGGCCCAGACCCCGGAGTGCTTAGGAGGTAGACCGGCGGGGACCTCTTTGCTAAGCCTAGGTAGGGCTGCGACGTGTTGATCTTCCGAGGCCGGGCATTGTCCCCAGAAAGGTGTGTCCGGCCAACGTGATCGAGCGTGTTGGCAAACGTGGTGCACCCCTGCAGAGAAGATTATCTATTAATAGTCGTGTCCACGGTAACGGACGTTCAGACTTATATCCTAATCTTATACAACTACAAATGGATACTTAAGATATGTGGCTCCGGGATTGCTTTCTCGCAGGGAGTCGAGGAAGGATCCCTGGGCATTAATGTTACAACGTGCTTGTTAATTATAAACTGCTATTCTTTACTCTTCTACATGCTGCAAGATACTCGGAGCTGCGTGAAGATGCTAGTCTTCGATAGGCTAGGCCTTCCCCCTCTATTCTGGCATTCTGTAGTTCAGTCCATAGATACAAACCTTCCATTTGATACTAGTGCATACTTAGTATAGATCTGATGCTTGCGAGTACTTTGGATGAGTACTCATGGTTGCTTTGCTACCCCTTTTCCCCCTTCCTTCTTCTTTCCGGTTGATGCAACCAAATGGTGGATCCCTAGAGCGGATGCTTGTTGATGGATCTTTGCTACGTGAAGACCGCCGACGGCGAGGAGTAGTTAGGAGGTCCTGTGCGGGAGGCCTTGCCTCTTCGATCGTTGTTGCTTTTGTGCTAGCCTTCTTAAGGCATCCTTGTTTAACTTATGTCTGTACTCAGATATTGTTGCTTCCGCTGACTCTTGTGTATCGAGCTTGTATTCGAGCCCTCGAGGCCCCTGGCTTGTAATATAAAGCTTGTATTATTTTATTTGTGTCTAGAGTTGTGTTGTGATATCTTCCCGTGAGTCCCTGATCTTGATCGTACACATTTGCGTGTATGATTAGTGTACGATTGAATCGGGGGCGTCACAACTAGGTCTACAGTGCACGGAGAGTATGGTTCTATAGTACTCCACGAAAAATGAACCATATGAAGCACGAATCAGTGTTAGGCAGGGTGTATGAAGGGTGCACGGGATGGGAGCAAAAGTTCCCTTCTCGACCCATTTTTGGGTGTTTGGCAGAGTGCATGAAAGGTGCATGAGTCCACCCTAGTAGGTTAACACAAATACACGAAGAGGGAACAACTATATTGAGATGAGAATGCAACCAAACACACCCACACGCTTTGTGCTACAGTGACTGATCTGCACCGCCAGAGTTTGATCCAACAAGAGAGAAGAGTGAAATGATGGTTGCTTCGTCTCTCCAACTTACTGCTGGAAAGGAGGGGGATTTGTGATTTGACGGCTCATTGGGCATTACTGCGGCGCTTCGATCGGGGTAGTCTACCTTCACTCTACTACGAAAAGTAATTTAGTGCATGGCTGGTGGACCCCGACATTGGCTGTCCCACATGTTGGCGAAACTGAGTAATTTAGTGCATGGCTGGAGGAGGATCCGCACGGTATAGTGTGTCCACTGTTTTTCTGTAGGAAAAAATGATTACAACACTCTTATGATGGAGGAGTGTGAAATACGGCAGCCACTTGGACATACGCAGTGCTCCTACTACTAGGCATGTGCAGTGGTTCATATGTCAGTACTACATAATCTTGTTGCTAGTGTAGTAAGATATGACGATAACAAATGATGTTGTGCGCATGTCAACTATATGAATAGTAATGTAGTAACATGTATTGCTTTTTCGACTGTCCGGTCGAGAATGAACGGTGAGATCAATGTTAACAGAACTAGGTCTACAGTGCACGGAGAGTATGGTGCTATAGTACTCCACGAAACATGAACCATATGAAGCACGAATCAGTGTTAGGTAGGGTGTATGAAGGGTGCACGGGATGGGAGCAAAAGTTCCCTTCTTGACCCATTTTTGGGTGTTTGGTAGAGTGCATGAAAGGTGCATGAGTCCACCCTAGTAGGTTAACACAAATACACGAAGAGGGAACAACTATATTGAGATGAGAATGCAACCAAACATACCCACACGCTTTGTGCTACAGTGACTGATCTGCACCGCCAGAGTTTGATCCAACGAGAGAGAAGAGTGAAATGATGGTTGCTTCGTCTCTCCAACTTACTGCTGGAAAGGGGGGATTTGTGATTTGACGGCTCATTGGGCATTACTGCGGCGCTTCGATCGGGGTAGTCTACCGTCACTCTACTACGAAAAGTAATTTAGTGCATGGCTGGTGGACCCCGACATTGGCTGTCCCACATGTTGGCGAAACTGAGTAATTTAGTGCATGGCTGGAGGAGGATCCGCACGGTATAGTGTGTCCACTGTTTTTCTGTAGAAAAAAAATGATTACAACACTCTTACGACGGAGGAGTGTGAAATACGGCAGCCACTTGGACATACGCAGTGCTCCTACTACTAGGCATGTGCAGTGGTTCATATGTCAGTACTACATAATCTTGTTGCTAGTGTAGTAAGATATAACGATAACAAATGATGTTGTGCGCATGTCAACTATATGAATAGTAATGTAGTAACATGTATTGCTTTTTCGACTGTCCGGTCGAGAATGAAAGGTGAGATCAATGTTAACAGAACTAGGTCTACAGTGCACGGAGAGTATGGTGCTATAGTACTCCATGAAACATGAACCATATGAAGCACGAATCAGTGTTAGGTAGGGTGTATGAAGGGTGCACGGGATGGGAGCAAAAGTTCCCTTCTCGACCCATTTTTGGGTGTTTGGCAGAGTGCACGAAAGGTGCATGAGTCCACCCTAGTAGGTTAACACAAATACACGAAGAGGGAACAACTATATTGAGATGAGAATGCAACCAAACACACCCACACGCTTTGTGCTACAGTGACTGATCTGCACCGCCAGAGTTTGATCCAACGAGAGAGAAGAGTGAAATGATGGTTGCCGTCTCTCAACTTCTTCTTTGGAAAGGAGGGGGATTTGTGATTTGACGGCTCATTGGGCATTACTGCGGCGCTTCGATCGGGGTAGTCTACCTTCACTCTACTACGAAAAGTAATTTAGTGCATGGCTGGTGGACCCCGACATTGGCTGTCCCACATGTTGGCGAAACTGAGTAATTTAGTGCATGGCTGGAGGAGGATCCGCACGGTATAGTGTGTCCACTGTTTTTCTGTAGAAAAAAATGATTACAACACTCTTACGACGGAGGAGTGTGAAATACGGCAGCCACTTGGACATACGCAGTGCTCCTACTACTAGGCATGTGCAGTGGTTCATATGTCAGTACTACATAATCTTGTTGCTAGTGTAGTAAGATATGACGATAACAAATGATGTTGTGCACATGTCAACTATATGAATAGTAATGTAGTAACATGTATTGCTTTTTCGACTGTCCGGTCGAGAATGAACGGTGAGATCAATGTTAACAGAACTAGGTCTACAGTGCACGGAGAGTATGGTGCTATAGTACTCCATGAAACATGAAACATATGAAGCACGAATCAGTGTTAGGTAGGGTGTATGAAGGGTGCACGGGATGGGAGCAAAAGTTCCCTTCTTGACCCATTTTTGGGTGTTTGGTAGAGTGCATGAAAGGTGCATGAGTCCACCCTAGTAGGTTAACACAAATACACGAAGAGGGAACAACTATATTGAGATGAGAATGCAACCAAACAAACCCACACGCTTTGTGCTACAGTGACTGATCTGCACCGCCAGAGTTTGATCCAACGAGAGAGAAGAGTGAAATGATGGTTGCTTCGTCTCTCCAACTTACTGCTGGAAAGGGGGGGATTTGTGATTTGACGGCTCATTGGGCATTACTGCGGCGCTTCGATCGGGGTAGTCTACCGTCACTCTACTACGAAAAGTAATTTAGTGCATGGCTGGTGGACCCCGACATTGGCTGTCCCACATGTTGGCGAAACTGAGTAATTTAGTGCATGGCTGGAGGAGGATCCACACGGTATAGCGTGTCCACTGCTTTTCTGTAGGAAAAAATGATTACAACACTCTTACGACGGAGGAGTGTGAAATACGGCAGCCACTTGGACATACGCAGTGCTCCTACTACTAGGCATGTGCAGTGGTTCATATGTCAGTACTACATAATCTTGTTGCTAGTGTAGTAAGATATGACGATAACAAATGATGTTGTGCGCATGTCAACTATATGAATAGTAATGTAGTAACATGTATTGCTTTTTATTTGTCCGGTCGAGAATGAGCAGTGAGATCAATGTTAACTGAACTAGGTCTACAGTGCACGGAGAGTATGGTGCTATAGTACTCCACGAAACATGAACCATATGAAGCACGAATCAGTGTTAGGTAGGGTGTATGAAGGGTGCACGGGATGGGAGCAAAAGTTCCCTTCTTGACCCATTTTTGGGTGTTTGGTAGAGTGCATGAAAGGTGCATGAGTCCACCCTAGTAGGTTAACACAAATACACGAAGAGGGAACAACTATATTGAGATGAGAATGCAACCAAACAAACCCACACGTTTTGTGCTACAGTGACTGATCTGCACCGCCAGAGTTTGATCCAATGAGAGAGAAGAGTGAAATGATGGTTGCTTCGTCTCTCCAACTTACTGCTGGAAAGGAGGGGGATTTGTGATTTGACGGCTCATTGGGCATTACTGCGGCGCTTCGATCGGGGTAGTCTACCGTCACTCTACTACAAAAAGTAATTTAGTGCATGGCTGGTGGACCCCGACATTGGCTGTCCCACATGTTGGCGAAACTGAGTAATTTAGTGCATGGCTGGAGGAGGATCCGCACGGTATAGCGTGTCCACTGTTTTTCTATAGAAAAAAATGATTACAACACTCTTACGACGGAGGAGTGTGAAATACGGCAGCCACTTGGACATACGCAGTGCTCCTACTACTAGGCATGTGCGATGGTTCATATGTCGAGACTACATAATCTTGTTGCTAGTGTAGTAAGATATGCGATAACAAATGATGTTGTCGCATGTCAACTATATGAATAGTAATGTAGTAACATGTATTGCTTTTTCGATTTGTCCGGTCGAGAATGAGCAGTGAGATCAATGTTAATGAACTAGGTTTACAGTGCACGGAGAGTATGGTGCTATAGTACTCCACGAAACATGAACCATATGAAGCACGAATCAGTGTTAGGCAGGGTGTATGAAGGGTGCACGGGATGGGAGCAAAAGTTCCCTTCTTGACCCATTTTTGGGTGTTTGGCAGAGTGCATGAAAGGTGCATGAGTCCACCCTAGTAGGTTAACACAAATACACGAAGAGGGAACAACTATATTGAGATGAGAATGCAACCAAACAAACCCACACGCTTTGTGCTACAGTGACTGATCTGCACCGCCAGAGTTTGATCCAACGATCATGTTGCGCCGAGACATGAACATGCCCATGCAGAGGGCACCTAAACACCACCAAAGTCCCTCTGCTTCTCTAAGTGCACGACGTTGGTGATGCAGGGTGCAACCACCCGTAGAGCCCGCTCCCGGTCGACGGGAGCCAGCTCATCAAAGACAGCGTCCAATGGCACGAATGGATTCCGGTGACGGAGCCCTGAAAGGATTCGACCGGCAACGGCGACGATAGCCCGCAACCTCTCCTTGTCTAGCTCCGCCCCCACCATCGCACGGAGACAGCTCAGCTCCTCAAAGATATAGGTGAAGAAGGACACCAGGTCAGGAAGCCGCAACTTGTTGAAGTCGATGGGGTGGTCGAACGGGTTTAGCCCGACGGCCGGCATAGTCGTGCTGGCATGACGGTAGGCATCGCGCAGCTGCAACACGTGCATGGCAACTTGGTCCACCAAGTGGCTGAGGCGATCCTGGACCTCGGCACGATCGGCCCGCTCGCGCTCCAGCCGGCTCCCCTGATGGCCTATCGTATCGCCCGCTTTCTGCAGCAATGTCGCCGATGCCTCGAGCATCTTTGTGGTGGACGCCAGCCGCTTTTGAAGCTCCGTGAACCCCCACACATAACGAAGGAGCATGGCACTCCTCTCCTCCTTGATCTCACGGAGCTCCACGTCCTTGGCCCTGAGCTCCGCATCCTTGGCCCTGAGCTCCTATGTCAGGCGCCTCACCTTGGACTCCGTGATCTGCTGCGCCGCCATGGCACCAGGTAGAAGCAATGGGGAGAGGAACCAAAGGGGGCGAAATTGCTGAAAGTCAATGCAATCTACGGGAAGGCGGAGGGAGCCAGCCAAGGAGCGGGGAACCTTTTGGTTTTCACCATGGGAAAACACCAGTCTACGACTTCTCACATTAGGGAGCAGTGGGTTTTACAGGCGGAGTCATCTCGTGACTAATTACTACTGCGCCTCCTCCTGTCAATCAAAAAAATTAAAAATCCTACCGCGCCTGCTCCCGTCAATCAAAAAATTAAAAACCATGCCGCACCCAAACACCAGAGCAACACCGCAGTGGATATTTAAATTTACCTGCCGGCAAGGAGATAAAAAATGGGTGAAAAAACAAATGTGGCGGTGGCCTAGCTAATCGGTCGAACTACCCCAACTAGCTAGCCACCGTTCTTCAATGATGTACTCGGCGGGAAAGGTGGTCTTTCGTGATTTGACGACTCATTTACTTGCTTCGGTGCTACAATCAAGGAGGACCCAGAAAACGCGCGGTAGGGCGTCCCATGTCTCGGCAAGGAAGAATATATGCGTGCACCACCCGGGAGGACCCCGAAACCGTGCGGTAGGGTGTTCCACGTCTCGGCACGGAGGAAAAAATGTGCGTGTAAAAATATACTGTATCAGACATAGTACTTATGGTGCAACCTCGGGACCCAGCTAGTCAGTCGAAAACACCCCCATAGCCACACAACTTCATCATGCTAACATGGCACAGAGGATAGGTGTGGTTAGTTCCGTCTCGACCAGCGACAATGTCTCTTGTTCTAGGCGATTCTTCTATTTTCCAAGCTTTTTTTAGTTATAGTGACACTAACACCACAGCAAGCTAGCGCCGCTCTTCGTGTGTGGTCGTGCAAAGGTTAGACGATGGAGAGGAGAGAGAGATCGCAGACCTGGGACCCACCAGTAAGTGAGTCAACGGTCATGCACGTGTTGACGAGGCACTCCCTCTACTCTACTCAACGTAATACTGTATAAATCAAGTTATGGGACAAAGCCAACAACCATTGTTGTTTCAGGTTATCGACTTACGCTTTGTAGTCCAGGTTGCCAGTTTGAATCTCGTCTTTCAGATTTGTTAGTTTTAGGTCCAAATTTGATTAATGACAAGTGGGACCCCCATGTGTTGTTCCGATATTTCAGTGTAGGATGGTTTTTTTGAACAAACACTTTGCGCGGTTAGACAAGTAACAGCACGAGTTACACGTATTTTGCAAGTTTATGAACAAAAATGACAGCGGCATAGAATATCACATCCACCCTGCAGCTTAGATGCTATGGTGATATGAGTTTTTACATCGTTGCAAGTGAGATCCAATGGCTTGGGAGTAGTCTTTGTAATTATGCACAATTTCCAAACTCTCCAAAGGTTTTCTTGCAAATAAAACATTCAGGCCTCGTGTGTGCCGCTGCATCTTGGATCCAACGGCTCCCCGTTGCTCATATTAGGTGCTCCCCGTAGCTTAATTGCCCGCTACGGTGATACGAGCATCTAAGTCGTATGATCAGTGATCAGATGGCACATGCGTAGTACTTGTACTTTCTATGCAATTCCCAAACTCTCTCAGCCGATATTGCAAAAACAGTCAAACCTCCTACTATGGGCTGTTAGATCTTCGTGAACTCGTATCACCATAGAATCTATGGTGCGGCAGCACCTCATATTCTCCCATGCAAGAAAACATAAGGTGCTCTCGCAGCTTAGATGCTACGGTGATACGAGCTTTGAGGTCGTTTGATCTGAGATCCAATGGCATCTGGCGATCTTTGTGCTTATGGCGGTGGCGAACTCTTTGGGGGCTTTTCTGCAAAAAAAACCATTTGAACCACCGAGGAGTTGTTGGGTCACAAATCCAACGGCTCCGAAGACCTTGTATCACCAAAGCATCTAAGGTGTGGTAGCACATGGTATTCTTACATACAGGAGAATATGATGTCCTCCTTCATCTTAGATGCTACGGTGATACAAGCTTCGAGGTCGTTGGATATGGGATCCAAGGGCATCTGAGTAGTTTTTGTACAAATTGTGTACAATTCTCAAACTCATCAAGGTTTCCTATAAAAATATTAAGACATCATGTGAGCTGCTATATTTCAGATCTACAAGCTCCAAGCAACTCGTATCGGCATATATCATCTAAGGTATGGGGGCCCATGATATTCTCCCTGGGAGGAGGGGTGGGGTGCACAACCAATCGGTGTTTGGGAGGGTGGGGACAAATATAATCTAAACAACCCTAAACAGAGCTTCACAATTTTATCTAAGGTCGAGGGGTTAACCCCCGTCAATCTACATAGCTCCGCCTAAACACAACATTTGCATGTACTGTAGTACTAGACTTAATATTCATGTTTCAGTTTCCTGTTCATTTTAAATATTGAATTGAGGACCATGCATGTCTTACATTTTATTCCCTTCATTCCTAAATATTAGTCTTTTTAGAGATTTTAAATGGACTGGCACATACAGATGTATATAGACATATTTTAGAGTGTAGATTCACTCATTTTGCTCTGTATGTAGTCACTTGTTGAAATCTCTAAAATACTAATATTTAGGAATAGGAGTATTTTTGAATTCGTGTCATACATGCATGGTTTGGAAAAAATAGATGCACTATACTTATTGGATTGTTGTTGTGTTCGTGTGTGTGTGTGTGCGTGTGTGTATGTGGTCATATGCTTGATACATACAAAGTTTTCTCACCACCATATTGTTCATCTTCTAAATTTGAATTTGCAATGAAAAACTTACTGGGGATACCATGAAATGTGAAATCCACGTTGAGATCACTATATCACACACTCACTCTAATTCAAGAACTCGTCATAAATCAATTACCACGTTGAGATTAGTATTTTCAAGGAAAATACGGGCATTGTAATACACATAGATTCATTCGGCAATTTAAAAGATTCCTTTCGTATTCTCCAATGGTAGGACCCAACGGCGTACCGGCCAGACCTTGGCTCGTGTTGATCCTTAAAAAAACGGGCTCGTGTCCTTCTGGTGGCGTGTGTTGTACGCACATTAGGCATCCCCAACCAGTCGAGCCTCCGCGTTTCAAGTCGAAATATCTGGCGGCCAGAATTCCAGCCCTAGGAAATTCTCCTCATGTCCCCGGTCCATAATGACTACCGATGAACAATGGAGGGATGCTTTAGTAACTAGACAACGCTACCTACTGTGCCAAGCACGGTTTAATTCCCTTGGTCGCCGCTCCCCAAGGTCACCCGTGAACTGCATTGCCTAGTACTACTACTACTACTACTACTACTACTACTACTACTACTACCACACCAGGATGAGCACAGAATTGAGCCCGTTTATTCGTGCCTAGTACTTGAGTTAATATATCAGGCAATGCACTGGTATGGAGGGATTATCCTTTTACTCTGCATATATAACTTGTCTAAAGTCTAACTAAGCAAAATGTTTGACCAATCCTTTCTTAAGAAATACAACAGGACAAATGTATGACTTGAAAATTTATTGCATGATGCAGGTTATGATATTGTTTTGAATCCTGGATTTTAAAATTTTGAAAAATCCAAAAGTAACCAGAAATTCATGAAACTGAGCATGGTCACGTGATATGGAGCAAATATTCCTTCGTAATTTTTTTCTTCAATTTGAGACAAGCTGCTTATGACAAGTTGCACAAATGAAGAGCCAAGGTATTTTGGAACAAAGACATGTCACGTTAAGGCGAACACTTTCACATTTGAAACCGTGGGCGTTTACGTGCCGCCACGAGTCCCGCTTCTCATCGTGTGAAGCCCAGATAATTAAGCTACAGTAAACCCCTGCTTATGGTGCCATGTCATCACATTACTGTTGCTAATCCTCACTTGATCCAAATCACCGTTCATATTCAAATTCGAATTTAAAGTAAAAAAGAAATCAAATTTGTCAAACATGAAAACTAAAATGTTCTAAGGGAGGCAAATAATTTCTGGATTTTTGTGTTGTTCGAACCAACCTATTTTGGATTCCCAGGTGCCCCTGGAAAATTATTTAGTGGTCCAGCAACATTTAAAATTGGCCTTTCCAACTTCTAAAATTGGTTAGACAACTTCTTTTGGCCTCAAACTTTTTTGTGACTCCTAGAATTATGTGCTTGTTTTATGAGGTAAGTCTCATATCTAACAAAGCTTGTTTAGATTTATAGTTTAATAGAGAACACTAGCAAAAATTTAGTCAGAAAATAAAAAGCAAAAGAGACCCCCCCTGGCCAACTGAGCCAACAGGCCCAGATGGCCACCCATGCAGCCCAACCGGCCCACCCTTGCTGCCCCCTGGCCTATTAGGCCACCCCACACCCCGAACCCTAACCCCTCCCGATCCCCACTCCCCCCACTTGCTCCCCCCACACGCCTCTCTCCCCTTTCCCCGTCTGGATCAGGGCAGACGGCCCCGACCCCTTCGCCATGCCGCCGCCGCCCGGTGCCTCCGGCCACCCCTCGCTGGCGCTCGCCTCTCCGTCTCCTCCTGCATGGTGCCTGCCCCACCTCGACCCGAGCTAGATCGGGATCGACCCAGTTGTGCCCCTACGATCGCACCCCGCCACCCGGTGCTGCTCGATGCCATCATCCTCGACCACGCCATCGCTGGGCCCCGCCCGAAGCTGCCTCGACTCCGCCTCCTCAACAGCCGCCAACGCGCCTCGACGCCTCCTGCTCACCAACGTCGGTGATGACCCCGGTCGTCCTCCCCTCCCGTTGTTCGTCATCGCGGTCGCCATGATCCGCGCGCACACCGGGCGGCCCTGACCGTGAGCCGCGCCCACCAGCCCCCCACCTCCGGCGCGTCACTGCGCCCTCGCTCGCGCGCCGCACGATGCTCCGCCTCGCCTTGGTCTGTTCTGCCGCGCTCGTCGCGCACTGCCGGCCCGCGTGCCTCGTCGCCGCCCCGTCGCTGGTTGGCTCCCGCTTGCCCCCACCACTGCCCGGCCCCCGCAAACACTGCCGCTGCGTCTCGCCCGCCCCTGACGGTGCCCTGCCGCACCCGTCGGCCCTCGCTCTGCTCCCCGCCCTGCTTGCCTGCCACGTGCGCACTGTCGCGCCACCCTCCGCCGGCGCCGCCCCCAGCCCCCCTTGGACACGCGCTCCGGTGCCCGTGGCCCACGCCAACGCCACCGAGGCTCCGCCCGATTAGCCGGGTGCCCGCGCCCATTAGTCCGTCGCCCGCTAAGCCCCTCGGCCACAGCCAGCAGGCCCCAGCGCCCATGCCCCTGTTTAAAAAAAAGAGTTTAAAAAATAACTTTAATAATAATAAATAAATAAATTAGTCTAATTGATAACTTAACATAATTGCTTCTTTTTAATTTACCTAATTAACTGGTTTAGTTAATTAATACATGCTTAATTAACTATGCCTATGACACGCGGGCCCCGGTTGGCAGTTTGACCAGTCAACCGACTAGTGGACTGCTGATGTCATGCTGATGTAATTATTCATTAATGTCGAGCTTAATAATTAATAATAAATTTAGAAATTGTTTTAAACTTTGGATAATCATAATAAATAATCCTTAGCTCGGATGAAAAAGCTTTATACATGAAAGTTGCTCAAAACGATGAGACTAATCCAGACACGCGGTCCGTTCGTCCGCCACACATCCCTAGCATAGCAAACATCGGACTTTTCCCCTCCGGTTCATCTGTCCGACAAATGTCCGGAACCGGGAAAACTTTACCAGAGGTTTCCCCCTTACCAGTATCGGCTAACATTGCGCTAGAACACCACTAGCCCCCCTTTTTGTCTTGTTATGCATATGTTGCATCTATTTACTGTTTCTTCCCCCTCTTCTCTCCGGTAGACCCCGAGACCGCTGCTGATGCCACTGTGTTCGACTACGTCACCGACGACACTTCTTCCCTTTCAGCGGAGCTTCTAGGCAAGCCCTCCCTTCGATCATCCCGATATCGCCCATTCCATTCTCTCATGCTTGCATTAGATTTTGCTATTGTTATTGTTTGCTCCTATTCTGATGCATAGCCTGCTTTTGTACCAGTTGTTATACCTTACTTGCTTATCCTAAACTGCTTAGTATAGGTTGGTTAGTGATCCATCAGTGACCCCCACTTGTCCTTGTTGCCCCTGCTTCATCATCGACGCCTCGATCAACTTGATCGATGACCAGAGCCCGACACTTCACAGCACATCACGCCGTTCTTGTTGCTCGACTCTGCACAGTTACCATCGAATGCCGAGGGTGGTACCTCATACATCACTCCTGATGAGATCTCTAGAGTGTATCTATTCGGTCGTGGTCGTTGAGGGTGATTCCTCCTTAACCACTTCCGATACGACTTTGTCGTGCAACCCCTCAAGTGTGAACCTCGAGGATGGTTCCCCTTACGTTCACCTTGATGATTACATCGAGTGGAATCCATCGAGTGTGATTCCTCGGGTTTTCCCCTTGATGTTTGGACACGATTACTTTGACTTTACTTGACACCATTGTTGAAGTCGGGTCGGCCCTGAGGGGTACCCGCAAGTTGATGTGAAAGTCGGGCGGGCCCGGAGAGCACCCACGAGTTTTCCACATGGCACAGCCGGGAAGTCTGGGCCCTTACCATAAGTCCACGAGACGGGGCAGCGGGGTCACATTATAGTGAGTCTCTGCTCGTTTCCGCAAGCCCCCAATGCACTAACAGGTTTGGGTATTTGTTCTGAGTTGGCCTCTGGCCTTTACGCACTAACCAACACGCGAGAATAGTTATGGGCCTCGACATCACAGTATCTAGCAAAGCTTTGTCAGATGTCCAGTTCAGCATTATGGCATGGTCAGATCGTGCTGGCCATCCGAGGCGGTGCTGGTATCCACCCTGCACACAATGTCCCAAAGGGTTGCAGGCGATGGGCCAAAGACCCTAGAGTGCTTACAATGTAGACCACCAGGGACCTCTCTGCTTAGCCTAGGTAGTGTTGCGACGTGTTGATCTTCCGAGGGGGGCATTGACCCCAGAAAGGTGTGTCCGGCCAGAGTGATCGAGCATGTTGGGTAACGTGGTGCACCCTTGCAGGGAAGTTATATATTCGAATACCGTGTCCACGGTAATGGACGTTCAGACTTATATCCTCATCTTATATAACTAGAAGTGGATACTTGAGTTATGTGATGGATATGTGGCTCCGAGATTGCTTTCTCGCAGGGAGGCGAGGAAGATCTCTGGGCGTTGTTTCTACAACATGTTTGTTAAATATGAACTGGTATTCTTTACTTGTCTACATGCTGCAAGATGCTCGGAGCTGCATGAAGATGCTAGTCTTCGATAGGCTAGGCCTTCCCCCTCTATTCTGGCATTCTGCAGTTCAGTCCATAGATACAAACCTTCCATTTTGATACCAATGCATACTTAGTATAGATCTGATGCTTGTGAGTACTTTGGATGAGTACTCACGGTTGCTCTGCTACCCCTTTTCCCCCTTCTTTATTCTTTTCGGTTGTTGCAACCATATGGTGGATCCCTGGAGCCAGATGCCACCGCAGACAGATACTGCTATGTGGAGACCGTCGGAGGTCCCAGGCAGGAGGCCATGCCTCTTCGATCGTGTTCCTTTTGTGCTAGCCTTCTTAAGGCATCCTTGTTTAACTTATGTATGTACTCAGATATTGTTGCTTCCGCTGACTCTTGTGTATCGAGCTATGTATTCGAGCCCTCGAGGCCCCTGGCTTGTAATACGAAACTTGTATTCTTTTATTTATGTTTAGAGTTGTGTTGTGATATCTTCCTGTGAGTCCCTGATCTTGATCGTACACATTTGCGCGTATGATTAGTGTACGATGGAATCGGGGGCGTCACAATATGGTACAAGAGCTGACTATCTATAGGATCCCCCTTTCCAACTCCTTGGCCGAAGTTGAGTCTAGTCTTTGAAAACTGCTTTACTAACATGGATGTGTGGCTTACGGGCCCACGTCGCCATTGGGTGGTATTAGGACCTTTTATTCCTTGTCTATACTCTGGGAATATGATCTCTCTTCTATTCGGGTTAAATGGATTTGCTAACTATAACTCTAGGTTCTCCTAAATACTTCTCCCAGAGAGCCCCTCACTCCAGACGATTGCTTGGTGCATCAGAAGAATCTGATGATACTCTCCGATGTTTTCCGGAGACCCTTGTGTCCTTCGCCGTTGCGACCCCTACCACCAATAAATACTTGTGGGTAACATCCTACATTTGTTGTTCATACCTTCATCCCCAGTTGTTGTTGTTATTGCAAAATGCCCCGAATAACTCTTTGTTATCCTGAGAATCCGTTGAGCCTAGTGCCTTCCAGTTCTTTGCCAAAAGAATACCCCTACGGATAATTACTCGCGCTCGCCAAGTATCCTTTCAGCCACAGTTGCTCATGTGTTTCACAAATTTCTTTGGAATGCTATTTGATCTTCTAAAAATCCTCAGTAGCCTATTACTCTTGTTCATCCTTACCTGCTTACATTATGGTTATTTCCATATGTCTAGCAAAGTTCATTAGCATCCTTGGCCATCGTAATTTTGAGCATTTGTCTCGATATATTTGTGAATGCTCGCAATCATTAGTCACAATTAGAATTCTTCCCTTCGGCTCAGACGTCATCCCGGACATGAGCTAGTGTTCGACAAATCAAACCTTTATTGATTGTCGATCTATGTCTATTCAACTTACTTGTCTTTGATTAGAGCCTCTGCTTATGATCCCCCGATTTGGAATTCGTAATTCCATTATGTTTGAGCTTGAATTAGTCAGTTGTTTCTATAGTCTGATCTTCTTGCATCCTTTCTTCTTCTGGTTGAGTATCATTGCTCACATCAGATCCCTCGTGGACCACCATATCCTTTGTTAGATTTTATCCAACAACGTCTTTTTTTCAATAACCTTCTGAGCTTTTCCTCGGATACATAATGCCTTTGGTAAATTGTATCTTCTGCTTTCTCAACCATACTCTACTTTCGGGCTTGAGTTATTTTACTCGTGAAGTTTGTGGTATATGACCCTAAGATGCCCTATGGGTTGAATCTATGTGTTCCCTAAATCCTTGTGTACCCAAAGATTATGCATGTTATATCTACTAACGATTCATCGGAACATTTCAACGCTACAACTTCTTCGAATGCGAGAATTGAATGGAAAGTTGTGCATTAGAGAAGTGGGAGTCGACCTTGAACCTTTGTGTTCATGCCCATGGACCCGATGTGGAACTTATTATGGAAGCTTATTGTTATAATAATAACCCCCCCCCCTTGTGGTGAGTTCGTCTGGTATCTATATTTGGTCCTTTGAAACTGTGGTTCTGACCATATTGTTCTTCTTTGATCCCCTTTTCTCAAACAAGTTGAAGTACTTGTCTTCCGCAAATCTTTTCACTTGTCCAACCTCCATCCTGTTCTACCTTCGAGTATTACCCTTTGGTATCTTGAGAATATCACGGAACTACATAACTTCATATGAGTTTTTCATCAACTATTATTCCCGCCGATTCAAATTTTCCATGGGTTCTGAGTGTTTGAACACTTGAGAACACCGAAAACTGGATCGAGTCTACACTTTCCTTTCCATTGTTTTGTTACCCTTTCTTGTAACATAACATATCTGAGCAGTGATAATTCCCTGCTTAGGTAAACACCTCGGTGTACAAACTTGGTCAGCAAGACCTTGTTACTATTGTTGATGACATTGTGGTAGCCACTGATGGAGTAGAACATTGCCTATTGGTCCGCCTTATCTTAACGAGCATGAAAATGGTTCTCTTCGTCCCTCGGCCTTGGTACCAACGTTGTTGCCAACATAATTGACAGGCTATACTCCGACCTGCCTTGCTATCATGTCTGTGCAAAAATGATTAGCGCCTTCTTATTGCTAACCCACATGGTGGGCCCATAACCCACAGTTCCTCATAATCGAAACCTGACTCTCCTGTACATCCCTGTTTCCCAAAATTGTTCCTCATGCTTGCCTTCGTATGTAATTCACGAGCCAACTTCTTGTGATCTGTTCTGGTATCAGATGAAATACTTATTCTCGATGCTCTGAACCCCTTTCACACTGTGTTTCAGACATCGAACGATTGTCCATCTGCTTGAAGCTTCTTATTGCACCTTCTTGCCTTGCTCTCGATGACTTTCTTGAATTTCAACTCGAGAGATGCCTCTATACCATGTTCACTGAGATAGCCCCCACGTACCTATCTTGTGTTAAGCTCCGTCCTTCTCGAGACTTTTCCCCTTACTTCACCCCTTAAATCTCGTGACGAGATTTCTTGTAGTGGCGGAGAATTGTGACGCCCGGATAATTAAGCTATAGTAAAGCCCTGCTTATGGTGCCATGTCATCACATTACTTTTGCTAATCCTCACTTGATCCAAATAACTGTTCATATTCAAACTCGAATTTTAAGTCAGAAAAATTCAAATTTGTCAAACATGAAAACTAAAATGTTCTAAGGGAGGCAAATAATTCCTGGATTTTTGTCTTGTTGGAACCAACCTATTTTGGATTCCCAAAGTGCCCCTGGAAAATTATTTAGTGGTCTAGCAACATTTAAAATTGGCCTTTCCAATTCCTAAAATTGGTTAGACAACTTCTTTTGCCCTCAAACTTTTTTGTGACTCCTAGAATTAATGTGCTTGTTTTATGAGGTAAGTCTCATATCTAACAAAGCTTGTTTAGATTTATAGTTTAATAGAAATCACTAGCAAAAATTTAATCAGAAAATAAAATGCAAAAGAGACCCCCCTGGCTAACTGAGCCAACAGGCCCAGATTGCCACCCATGCAGCCCAACCGTCCCACCCTTGCTGCCCCCTGGCCTATTATGCCACCCCACTCCCCGAACCCTAACCCCTCCCGATCCTCACTCCCCCCACTCACTCCCCCGCACGCTCTCTCCCCTTTCCCCATCTGGATTGGGGCAGAGGGCCCCGACCCCTTCGCCACACCGCCGCCGCCCGGCGTCTCCAGCCGTCCCTCGCTGGCACCCGCCTCTTCGTCTCCTCCCGCATGGCGCCCCCCCACCTCGACCCGAGCTAGATCGGGATCGACCCCACTGCGCCCTGACGACCGCACCCCGCCACCCGGTGCTGCTCGACGCCATCATCCACGACCGCACCATCGCTGGGCCCCACCCGAAGCAGCCTCGACTCTGCGTCCTCAAGGGCCGCCAACGCGCCTCGACGCCCCCTGCTCAGCAACGTCGGTGAGGACCCCGGTCATCCTTCCCTCCCCTGTCCGTCGTCGCGGTCGCCATGATCTGCGCGCACACCGGGTCGCCCTGACCTCGAGCCGCGCCCACCAGCCCCGCCACCTCCGGCGCGTCACCGCACCATTGCTTGTGTGCCACACGGTGCTCCGCCTCGCCCTGGTCCGTTCTGCCATGCTCGTCGCGCGCTGTCGGCCCGCGTGTGTCGGTGTTCTGGGAACGGGGGCCCCCAGACTTGCCCGCGTGCGGCGTGCGGCGTGGCTCAAGGGAGGCCCAGCACAGCCCATCTTCATCAACATGAATTCAAGACCCTCGCGAGGGGCCAAGCCTCGCGGGGCGGACGACAAGGAGCTTCCTCAGGCACAGCCTCATCAGGTGAGCTCGCGAGGAGGCGGAGAGTTCAAGGCAGGGTACTTCGCGAGGTGCCCATGATGCAAGCCATGACCACCAAGGGCGCCAGTCGGGCGCCAGCCCACGCAGTGTCCTCCTTTCCTCTTTGGTGCAAAGGGAGCAAGCGCGGGCGAGAACATCAAGCAAAGGCACCCATTTCGTGCAACAAGACCAAGACCAGCCCGGCGGGAAGGAAGTCATTGTGGAGCCCAAGCGGCGTCACCACGAGCCTTTGTGAGCGAGGACCAACTTTGATCGGGATAAGTGTACCCATTGTTCCCCTTCAAAATGGCCAATTGGTGGCGCCCTTCCGCTCAATATTTGGGAAGAGGCCGGGGCCTTTGCCTATAAATAGGACTAGCCACCCCGGGTAGAGGCATCTGGACCTGATCTAGCAATCTGGATCCTCATCAAGAAACCGATAGATAGAGCGATTGAACTCCTCCTAGCAGTTCGTCGCACTTGCCGAGAACAGACCCTCGCGAGGCTATTCTTCCTTGTATTGTTCATTATCAGCCCAAGAGGCAATCCACCACACCACACACTGGAGTAGGGTATTACACCACAATGGTGGCCTGAACTAGTATAAATCTTGTGTCTCTTGTGTTGTTTTGTTTGGTAGTTTAGATCCTAGCGATTCGGCGAGGAACAGGCAGGTAGAGGGTTAAATCTCCACGCGCACCCCAGTGTTCGAACCTCAAGGGTCTGCCGGAACTCGAAATCCGACATTTGGCGTGCCAGGTATGGGAGCGCCGGAATTTGCCTTCCGTCGTCTTGTTCTTCTCCGACCACCACATCCATGTCTGACGCTTGTCGGGCTCGCACCGAGTCCCGAGCCGCCCTCGCTTCCCACGTTGCCAAGGCGGCTCCCGTCGGCGGGCGCCCTCGTCGTTCCCCGTCACCTGCCGTCAACGCCGCCACCGGCCCGGCGGGGAACGGGCAGCAAGCATCATCCCAGCATCCTCCCGTGTCCTCTCGGGAAGAGCCACGCCGCCTCTTCCTCAGCCACCCCGTCGCGCCGGCTCCCAAGGTCGTCGCGGCACTCCTGGGCGGCTCGCAGGCACCGCACTCTAGCCACCGCATCAAGCCATTCATCCGCCGGGTCGGCGCCGCCTCCACGTGGCAGGGGGCTCCCCCGGGCAGGTCGGAGCCATCGGCCAGGCTGACCTTCAGCTCTGAGGACCACCCCTCCAACTCGGCCTGCTCGGGCGCGCTCCCCATGCTCTGCACGCCCACCATCTGCCAGGTGGCTGTCAGCAGGACTCTTGTCGACGGTGGCGCGGACCTCAGCGTGCTCTCAGTTGAGGCCTTCAACCTCCTCTGCATACCTCGGGAGCGGCTGCAACCCAACCGGCCTTTCTCGGGCATCAGAGGCGGGTCGTCCAGCTCCTTGAGGCAGATCCGACTCCCGGTAACTTTCGGCACCTACGATAATTTCCGCACAGAGCTGGTCGATTTTGACATCGCCCCCATCGGCCTCCCCTACAATGCCATCCTCGTCTATCTAGCATTGGCCAAATTCATGGCCGCGACTCACCTGACGTACAACCTCATGAAGATGCCCGGGAGCAACGGCGTCCTCACCGTGCCCGGGGACACCGGAGGTGCGCTGCGAGTACTCAAGCTCGCCCTCAAGACGGCGGCGGCAGCACGGCCCGCCGACGCAGAAACCCCCAAGCCCAAGGGGGCCGCGCCAACCAAGAAAAAGCAGTTGTTCACCCAAGGCAAAGCAGGACCAAAAAGAACTCGTAGAGGTCGCTGCCATGGCTGAGGAGGATCAGCCGCCACAGGGAAGCGCGCCGGGAACGGAGGAAGCTTTTCCCCCAGGCAACCAGCTTCCGGAGGCCCCGTCGCCTCAGCAGGAGCCACGGCTTCTGGAGGGCGCCACCAGCACCGACACTCCAAGCCTCGTCGAGCACCCGGTGTACTTCGTCAGCTCGGTGTTGCGGGATGCGAGGGCACGGTACCCCATGCCACAAAAGCTCCTCGTCGCGCTGCTGGTGGCCTCGCGCATGCTGCGGCACTACTTCCAGGGTCACCCGATCAAGGTTGTCTCGGCATACCCCTTGGAAAGGGTGCTCAGGAGCCCTAACTCGGCCAGAAGGGTCGCTGAGTGGAACATTGAACTGCAAGCATTTCAGCTCGAATTCAGTACGACCAGGGTCATCAAGGGTGCCGCGCTAGCTGTTTTCGTGGCTGAATGGACGGAAGCACCGGACCTCAAGGCCGACGAGGACCGGTCACTCTCCCCAGGAAGCGAGGCGCCAGAAGGCTGGGTCATGTACTTCGACGGGGCATTCTCCAGGCATGGCGCTGGGGCTGGGGCGGTGCTCATATCTCCCACTCAGGACAAGTTGTACTACGCCATGCAGCTCTGCTTCTAGCAGGGTGAAAAGGTCTCCAACAATATGGCGGAGTACGAGGGACTGATAGCCGGCTTGAAGGCCGCCGCTGCCCTGGGGATGAAGCGCCTTACTATCAAGGGCGATTCACAGCTCCTTGTCAATTTCTCCAACAAGGTATACGAGCCAAGAGATGAGCACATGGAGGCCTACCTTGCGGAGGTGCGCAGGATGGAGAAGCAGTTCTGGGGGTTGGAGCTACAGCATGTGCCCTGCGGCACTAATCAAGAGGCCGATGACATCGCCAAACAAGCCTCCAGGCGGTTGCCCCAGGAGCCTGGCATCTTCGAGGAACGGCTCTTCAAGCCCTCGACCCTGCCATCATTATCGAACACAACACAACCTCGGGTGGAGCTTCCTCAACCACCTGCCTCGGGAGCCCCAGCCCGTGGCCCGGCCTCAGGAGCATGCCTACTCCTAACGATGGAGCCTCAGGAGGGGTGCTAGATCACAGAGCTCCGGAGCTACTTAACGCAAGGGACCCTACCGAAGAAGGAGGAGGAAGCAGAGTGTGTGGCGCGGCAAGCCACAGCGTACTGCATCATGGATGGAGAGCTCTACCGAAAACGACCGAATGATGTGTTCCTGCGTTGCATCACCAGGGAGCAAGGGAAGGAACTGCTGGCAGATATACACGGTGGAGACTGTGGGCATCATTCGTCGTCACGGACCCTCATCGGCAAGGCGTTCCACAGTGGTTTCTATTGGCCTACTGCGCTCAATGACGCTGTCGAACTAGTGAAGGCTTGCGAGGCTTGCCAATTCCATGCCAAGCAGATCCATCACCGGCGGGAGGTCGCAAACCATACCTCTCACGTGGCCATTTGCGATGCGGGGCTGGATATCTTGAGCCCGTTCCTCGGCACCGAGGGGCTATCGCTACCTCTCGCCGCCGTGGACAAGTTCACCAAGTGGGCGAAGTCGAGGCCGTCCGCACCATCCCCGCTGGTTCTGCAGTCAAGTTCATCAAGGGCATCGTGAGCGGTTGAGTGCCGAACCGCATCATCACTGACAACGGTTCGCGATTCACGGTAACCTTTTCAAAACGTACTGTGCTAACCTTGGAATGTAGATATGCTACGCTTCGGTGGCGCACCCCGAAGCAACGGCCAGGCCGAGCGGGCCAACACAGAAGTCCTGAGGGGCCTCAAGACTAGGATGTTCAAGAAGAAACTGGAGGCCTGCGGCAGAGGTTGGTATGATGAGCTTCAGTCCATGTTGTGGTCCATCCGCACAATCGCGACCAAGCCGACTGGGGAGACCCCCTTCTTCTTGGTCTACGGAGCCGAAGCGGTCCTCCCTCACGAGGTCAGGCGTCGTTTCCGCGCGGGTCCTGGCGTTCTATGAGACGCTGTAGGACGCCATGCGGGGACGGACCTCGTGCTGGGGGAGGAGCGTCGTCGAGAAGTCTGCGCCATGGCGGCAAGGTACCAGCAGCACTACGGCGATACCATCGCCGCAACATCCGCCCCTGAACTCTCGAGGTAGGGGACCTCGTGCTCCGTGGGTCCTCTCCGAGGAGGGACTGCATAAGCTCTCTCCTATGTGGGAGGGCCTGTTCAAGGTTGTTCATGTTTCCAGCCCGGCTCCAGGGCTTGGAGACTCGGAGGGAATGCACATGCAGAGCGCGTGGAACATCCGGCACCTCCGGAGGTTTTACCCTAGAAAGGCCAGTGCGTGAATAAGGCGAATGCCGTGAAGCTCATCTTTTGGAAAAGGCCCAGAGCACATGAAGAAGGCAAATGCCTATGAAGCTCATCTTTTGGAAAAGGCCCAGAGCACATGAAGAAGGCGAATGCCTATGTAGCTCATCTTTTGGAAAAGGCCCAGAGCACATGAAGAAGGCGAATGCTGTGAAGCTCATCTTTTGGAAAAGGCCCAGAGCACGTGAAGAAGGCGAGCACTGTGAAGCTGTCGCGTCTTGGAAAGGCACGGAGCCTATGAAGAGGGCCAATGCCGTGAAGCTTGCCTTCGAAGAAGGCCGGAGCACGTGAAGAAGGCCCAGCCTGTGAAGCTCGCCGCCCGTGACACTCTCACGTAATAATGAGTTGGGGCTGTACACGCCCGAGTCTCAGGGGTGCCGGCCTCAGGCCCTGGGGCTCCCTCCCACGCCCAGTGGCAGCACTTAGCTCCGCGCTGGTGAGAAGACGTCGAAGACTAGACTAGGTGCCGGACGTGGCTTTTTCATTTGCTTTCTGCAGTTGTCTAGTTCATTCTCATTTGGAGTTTTATCGAAACTATCGCCGCCTTTTGACCTGTGGTTCTTCGACTTTTTCGCTCTCCTGCCTCGATTTCTCTTGCACGGGGGCTCGCAAGGTGGAAGCCCCGGGAGCTCTCGCGAGTGTTCCTGCCCCTATCGCTCAAGTTTTCACGGCCCAGGTCCACTACAGGAGCGCCCCTCCGGACCATGCCTCACCGGCACCATGACATGAATGTAGGGCCTGGGTCGGTCGCCCCCACGGCTGAGACTGGAGATTACTTGCGAATGGGCATGCAACAGAAAGGAACAATACCGGAATAATAGAAACAGTACGATGATTGACGACGTTAACCCAAACACGCCCCCACGGGGCCACACATTGCTGTCTTTTTACGCAGGAGAAAAGAAAGGAAAGAACGAAGCAGGCGAAGCTAGTCCTGCGCCGGCCCTCATGGAAGACTCGAGCCGCCTCCGGAGCTCAAGCGGACTCCCTCTCGCGCTTCACCAGGGCGCGACGGCGGGCAGATCCGCTACCGCCCTCCAAGTAGGCGCGACGGCATGGAGGCTAACCGCGGCCGCTGCTAGAAGGGTCGCTACTTGAAGAAGAGCTGGTGAAGCTTGAGGAGTCACAGGCACCGCCAACCGCACGCGCACTGTCCTCTCCGTCCTCGCCGGGGCTGAGTCCCCGGCCGCAGTCGTCATCTTCAGGGCAGCACCCTGCACGGCGACCATCTTCCCCAAACACCCTCACATAGAGGGTGGCGTCGCCGTCGAACTTGAAGTGTAGAGAGCAACGGCGGCGCAGGCCATGCGCGCGAGCAAACGTCTGCCAGCCGCGGGTCAGGGCCAGGCCCCCGGCTGCGGAGACCTCCAGCGAAGCCCACGAGGCCCGACTGCAGCAGCCATCTGCCTGGAGCCAGAGGCCACCCAAGGCGCCAGCTGGGAGCTCACCTAGGAGGAAATGAGGGAGCTGAAGCCGGGCGCCGGTTGGCTCCACCGCCCACACAATGAACTCCAGCAGCACCTCCGCAGTATGGAGGCGCGGCCTCGGGGGCCGCACGGCTAGAGCACACCCCCTGACCATGGCCAGCCGCTCATCACTGCGTAGAGAGCCACCTCCGCGACCGCGGGGGGCCGCCGTGGAGGCCACACGATGTTTGCGAGGGCGACCTCGACTGCGCTTGGGTGGGGGAGAGGTAGACTCGACCTGGCGAGCCTTTCCTTTCTCTACAGCCGAGAACTTCCTTGGTGGAGCCATGAAGAAGAAGGAGAAGCAAGAGGGGATAGACTGGAAGGACGCGCACCGTTCCGTACTTATAGCCGGCGAAGGCCAACCGTTGACCTCCACGATCGCAGGTAATCATGACCCGCTTTGCACGCAGGGACTTGTCGAATCCGTGCGGTTACCAAGGTGTCGTGGGGAAGTGGAGGCTCCCACGTCCAATCAACCGCCACGCGGCGCCCGAAACCTTGAGTTGTTAGGGCCCTTGACGCCAGACTTGCCCTTCGCCTCTGGTCGGCCAAGTCCGGCGCGCCGTGGGCCGGGGGCTACTATCGGCGTTCGGGAGCGGGGTCCCAGACTTGCTCGCTGCGGCTGCTGGCGTGGCTCAAGGGAGGCCCAGCACAGCCCATCTTCATCAACACGAATTCAAGACCCTCACGAGGGGCCAAGCCTCGTGGGGCGGACGACAAGGAGCTTCCTCAGGCACGGCCTCATCAGGTGGGCTCGCGAGGAGGCGGAGAGTTCAAGGCACGGTACCTCGCGAGGTGCCCATGACGCAAGCCATGACGACCAAGGGCGCCAGTCGGGCACCAGCCCATGCAGTGTCCTCCTTTCCTCTTTGGTGCAAAGGGAGCAAGCGCGAGCGAGAGCATCAAGCAAAGGCTCCCATTTCGGTGTAACAAGACCAAGACCAGCCCAACGGCAGGAAGGAAGTCATTGTGGAGCCCAGCAAAGGTCACCACGAGCCTTTGACGGCGAGGACCAACTTTGGTCGGGATAAGTGTACCCATTGTTCCCCTTCAAAATGGCCAATTGTTGGTGCCCTTCCGCTCAATATTTGGGAAGAGGCCCGGGGCCTTTGCCTATAAATAGGACTAGCCACCCCCAGGGTAGAGGCATCTGGACCTGATCTAGCAATCTGGATCCTCACCAAGAAACCAGTAGATAGAGCGATTGAACTCCTCGTAGCAGTTCGTCGCAAAAGCCGAGAACAGACCCTCGCGGGGCTATTCTTCCTTGTATTGTTCATTATAAGCCCAAGAGGCAATCCACCACACCACACGTTGGAGTAGGGTATTACACCACAATGGTGGCCTGAACCAGTATAAATCTTGTGTCTCTTGTGTTGTTCTGTTTGGTAGTTTAGATCCTAGTGATTCGGCGAGGAACAGGCAGGCAGAGGGTTAAATCTCCGCGCGCACCCCAGTGTTTGAACCTCAAGGGTCTGCCGGAACCCGAAATCCGACAGCGTGCCTCGTCGCCGCCCCGCCGTTGGTTGGCTCAGGCCTCCGCCCCCACTGCTGAACGGCCCCCGCCTACACTACCGCTGCGGCTCGCTCACCCTGCGGCTCGCCCGCCCAGCAGTGCCTGCCGCGCACCGTTGGCCTCGCGCCGCTCTCCGCCTGCTACTTTGCACCCACGCCTTTGCCGCGCCGCCGCCTCCCTGGTGCCGCCCCAGCCCCACGGACGCGCTCTGGTGCTCGTGGCCCGCACCTGCGCCACCGGGGCTCCATCAGATTAGTCGGGCACCCGCGCCCATTAGCCTGTCGCCCGCTAAGCCCCTGGGCCACTGCCAGCGGGCCCCAGCACCCACGCCCCTGTTTAAAAAAAAGAGTTCAAAAAATAATGACTTTAATAATAATAATAATAATGATAAATTAATTAATTAGTTTAATTAATAAATTAACTTAGTTACTTCTATTTAATTTACCTAATTAACTGGTTTAGTTAATCAATACATGCTTAATTAACTATGCCTATGACACGCGGGCCCCGGTTGACAGTTTGACTAGTCAGCCGACTGGTTCACTGCTGATGTCATGATAACATCATGCTGATGTCATTATTCAATTATGTCGAGTTTAATAATTAATAATTAATATAGAATTTTTTTTTAACTTTGGATAATCATAATAAATAATCCGTAGCTCGGATGAAAAAGTTTCATACATGAAAGTTGCTCAGAACGACGAGATGAATCCAGATACGTGGTCCGTTCGTCCGCCACACGTCCCTAGAATAGCAAACGTCAAACATTTCCCCTCCGGTTCATCTGTCCGACAGATGTCCGGAATTGGGAAAACTTTCCCGGATGTTTCCCCCTTCGCTAGTATCGCCTAGCAATGCGTTAGAACACCTCTAGTCCTGCTTTTTGTCTTGTTATGCATATGTTGCGTGTATTTACTGTTTCTTCCCCCTCTTCTCTCTGGTAGACCACGAGACCGCTGCTGATGCCACTATGTTCGACTACATCACTGACGACACTTCTTCCCTTTCAGCGGAGCTTCCAGGCAAGCCCCCCTGTTTGATCATCCCGATATCGCCCATTACATTCTCTCATGCTTGCATTAGATTTTGCTATTGTAATTGTTTGCTCCTATTCTGATGCATAGCCTGCTTTTGTACCTGTTGTTGTACCTTACCTGCTTATCCTAAACTGCTTAGTATAGGTTGGTTAGTGATCCATCAATGACCCCCACTTGTCCTTGTTGCCCCTGCTTCATCATCGATGCCTCGATCAACGTGCTTGAAGACCAGAGCCCGACACCTTACATCACATCACGCCCTTTTTGTTGCTCGACTCTGCAGAGTTACCATCGAGTGCCGAGGGTGGTACCTCATACATCACTCCTGATGAGATCTCTAGAGTGTAGCTATTCGGTCGTGGTCATCGAGGGTGATTCCTCCTTAACCACTTCTGATACGACTTTGTCGTGCAACCCCTCAAGTGTGAACCTCGAGGGTGGTTCCTCTTACGTTCACCTTGATGATTACATCCAGTGGAATACACCGAGGGTGATTCCTCGGGTTTTCCCTTTGATGTTTGGATACACGGTTACTTTGACTTTACTTGAGACCATTGTTGAAGTCGGTCGGCCCTGAGGGGTACCCACGAGTTGATGTGAAAGTCGGGCGGGCCCAGAGAGCACCCGCGAGTTTTCCACGTGGCACGGACGAGCGATGCAGGCCCTTGCGAAGTCCACGAGGCAGGCGGCGGGTCACATTATCGTGAGTCTTTGCTCGTTTCCGCGAGCCCCCAATGCACTAACAGGTTTGGGTATTTGTTCTGAGTTGGCATCTGGTCTTTACGCACTAACCACCACGCGAGAATAGTTATGGGCCTCGACGTCACAGTATCAGCTGAAGCTTTGTTAGACGTCCAGTTCAGCATTGTGGCACGGTCGGATCATGCTGGCGATCCGAGGCAGTGCTGGTATCCACCCTGCACACAACGACCCGGAGTGTTGTAGGCGATGGGCCCCAGACCCCGGAGTGCTTAGGATGTAGACCGGCGGGGACCTCCTTGCTGAGCCTAGGTAGGGCTGCGACGTGTTGATCTTCCGAGGCCGGGTGTCGGTGTCAAAACCGGCGGATCTCGGGTAGGGGGTCCCGAACTGTGCGTCTAGGCGGATGGTAACAGGAGACAAGGGACACGATGTTTTTACCCAGGTTCGGGCCCTCTCGGTGGAGGTAAAACCCTACTCCTGCTTGATTAATATTGATGATATGGGTAGTACAAGTGTAGATCTACCACGAGATCGAAGAGGCTAAACCCTAGAAGCTAGCCTATGGTATGATTGTTGTTCGTCCTATGGACTAAAACCCTCCGGTTTATATAGACACCGGAGAGGGCTAGGGTTACACAGAGTCGGTTAGAATGGTAGGAGATCCACATATCCGTATCGCCAAGCTTGCCTTCCATGCCAAGGAATGTCCCATCCGGATAAGGGACGAAGTCTTCAATCTTGTATCTTCATAGTCCAGGAGTCTGGCCAACGGTGATAGTTCGGCTATACGAACACACCCTAATCCAGGACTCCCTCAGTAGCCCATCAACGAGGCTTCAATGACGACGAGTCCGGCGCGCATATTGTCTTCGGCATTGCAAGGCGGGTTCCTCCTCCAAATACTTCATAGAAGATTTTGAACACAAGGATAGTGTCCGGCTCTGCAAAATAAGTACCACTACCACCATAGAGAGAATAATATTTACACAAATTTAATCTGCTGACGTATTTCATGGCGTGACATCACACCACGACCAAGCCTTTATTCAAATTGTTTTTACGGTTCCACCTCAGCGCATTTAGCGAAGCAGTTTCCTTGGCACGTCTTGTCAAAGTAGAGATCGTGTCCCCTTATTCTGGGATTCTCATCAATACGGGCGTGGGTAACCCAACCGCGCCATTGATTACGGCGCTTGGGTGATAAGCGAGTTTTACCAAGCTGGTGGGGACGCATAGTTTCGTCCGTCCATCTAAGGGGATAAGGATCCACCTTTTTACCTATGCCTTCTTCCTCCTTTGCTTATCCATTTCCGCGCAGTCGAGCTCCAGCGCCCAAGTCTGCACATCTTGCCTCAACCTTCCCCAGCCATGTCCGGAGCGGGAGGCAAGTGGATGGCCTCCTCCGTCACGGAGGGGCACATCAAAAGGTTGAGGAAAGCCGGATACCTGCACAACGACATTGCGCACCGGCTTCCAGATGAGGGGCAGCTCGTCCCCACCCCTAGGCCCCATGAGAGGGTGGTGTTCCTTCCCCATTTCCTCCGCGGAGTCTTCTTCCCACTCCACCGATTTGTCCGGGGGCTCATGTTCTACTACTTCCTGGATTTCCACGATCTGGCCCCGAATTTCATTCTCAACATCTCAGCATTTATCGTTGTGTGCGAGGCCTTCCTCCGCATCAAACCCCACTTCGGCTTATGGTTGAAGACCTTCAATGTCAAGCCGAAGGTAGTGGGCGGCCAGCAGGCGGAGTGCGGAGGCGCCATGGTGGGCAAGATGCCCGATGTCATATGGCTCGAGGGCGCCTTCGTGGAAACCATCAAAGGGTGGCAATCGGGGTGGTTCTACATCACCGAGCCGAGTGACCCTGAATGGGCAGTGGCCCCCGAATTCAGATCTGGCATCCCACACGGCTCACCTCTGAAAAGAAGGGCGACATGGGGTGATTTGGAAGAGCCGACGGACTCAAACTGTGTTCAAAACCTTGTGAACAAGAAGATCAAGCTCGTCAGCGCAGTCGAGTCATGCTCATCCGCGGATCCTCCCATGCCAACAACGGGCTTTCAACTTGTTGGAGTTTGATCCGGCACAACACGGTCCTTGAGCGGGATCTTGACACTATGTACGAAGGCGCTGGAAGGTCTTTGTTCAAAGGCGCCGAGGCTCCGCATCCGCTACGAAGATCGCGGATTCAGCTCATGACATCAAGCGGCGAGGTAAGCTATTTACCCTTTACGGGACACTTGTTTTTCATAGTTTGACTCTATGCGGGATCTAAACTCCCTTTACCTTTGACAGGCCTGGCAAAAGAAGTCCGAGCAGGTTAACTGTCTAGCTCCCTTACCAGAAGACCCAGCGGATGCCCGATTGACGGGGCTGCTAGTTCCGGCACCTCACATGGTGCCAGACAAGAAGGCCAAGAAGAAGGCCACAAGAACCCGAAAGAGTTCCCGGCATCAAGTGTTATCAGACTCATCGTCCGATGACTCTAAGGCGGACTCCTCCCGCGAAGATGAGGAGGAGAAAAAAGAGGCTTCTCCCCCAGTGGGGGAGAGAAGAAAAGGAAGGCCTCCCCAGCTGGGAGGCGGAGAATCAGAAGGAAGGACCCTTCCTCCGGACTTTTCCACCAACACCGACGGCGGCGAAGAGGATTGGCCCTCAAGGGCCAAGCCCTGGCAGATCGTAAGTGTCCGGATTCCGAATAACTCATGATTTTTTTTGTCGTAGTGTCTTCTAACGCGAATACAACCATGTAGCCGCCCAGGGCAGCTCCCGCCGTCAGTGGCTCCTGGATCTGTCGGATGTGAATAGCACTTCACTTCCGACCGCCTCCTCCCGTGATGCGAGCAGCTGCGGTGGAGTCCCAAAGGGGCCCAACCAGGAGGAGGTGGTCTTGGAGGCGCCGCAAGGCGACCTCCCGGACTCCGGGCGTAAAGAGGGCAAAACCCCAGAGGGCTCTAAGTCCGGCCCTATGCCGGACTCCGTATCGGAACCTACAGTGATTCCGAAGTCCGGCAGGCGGGCCCTTCGTAAGAAGGGCAAGACTGCGACGCCGGTGGCCTCCGTCCAACCGGAGGCACCAGATAACTTGCTGGAGGCGCTTAACGGCGCCTCCATCGACGAGGAGCACCACACTATTATGAGTGTGGTGATCGAAAAGTTCGATCCACCAAGAGCGGGCTGGTGAAGCTGTACTAGCCTTCTAAAGGCTTTGAGGTATGTAATTAAGATATGTAAAAATAGTACCGCATAGGCGGTAGCCCCGATGCTCGGTTTGGTGTTGGAAAGAAAAGCCGAGGCGAGGATCTAAAAGATATCTGCAGAGTCTAACATAAACATGTCAATATGGGAATTCAGGTTGTCTTTCTTGACCTGCCGACCGATCTGGGAGGTCAATGCATTGAAGCAGAGCCTCGAGCAGTCAGACAACGAGCTCGGCCGTGCCAACAAGCAGCTCGAGGACAAGGAAGGTAAGTAATACCTTATTAAAGTAATTCCTTATAGAAAGGATTTGGTTGCAAAAATGACAGGAATAACGTGACTATTGCAGGGGCCACGAACGAGGTGGCGACCCTGAAGGAGGCGGTGTCCAAGGCCGGAAAGAGTGCGGCTGCGGAGCGCACCAAGCGAGAGAAGCAGGAGGTGCGGGTGGCGGAGGTGCGGCAAGAGCTCCAGGCTTTCATGGAAAAACACGAGAGTTTGGAGCGTGACTCGAAGACTCGAGAGTCCGAGCTTGCCTTGGCTCTTGAGAGTGCCAAAGCCGCTAAGGCCGAAGCCCAGAAGGCCCTCCAGGAGATTGAGGCGATAAAAAACATAGCGGCGGGTAAGGCATTCTTCATGCAAAGCAAGCATGTAAAAGTGAATTATCTGTTACTTTCCCAAATTCGGAGCTCTCCAGGAGCGTTCGCAGATCTGCCCCGTAGTGTATCCGATGCTGCCGCATTCTACCGAGCCGAGGAGGGGAGCTCGACGGAAAAGGTGTTCTGGTCTCAATATGCTGAGGCCGGACATCCGGTGCCCCTGAGCGACCAGCTGAAGCAGCTGGTCGAGATCCACAAGGTGGCCGAACAGGCCATGAAGGGCCTCATAGTTCGGTGGACGCATGTCCATTGATTGAAGTCATCAAGTGTTCCGTCTACATTGAAGGTGCCCGTCGGGCCCTTGCCCGCGCTAAAGTGTACTGGGGCAAGATGGATGCCGAGAAGCTTGTGACGGACGCGCCACCGCCGGGCAAGGAATATCGCAAGCCCGACATGTACTATAAGGGTGTCCTGAAGGGTGCCCGCCTTATAGCGGGTGAGTGCTCCAAAGATGTAATTTTTGAGTAGACTCGCATTTGTTATCCTGTACGCTGAAAACTTTGTTCATATGCGCTAAGCAACGCTTGTTAATTTAAAATATTAACTTCTGTGCGGCTGTTTATCAAATTTGAGAGATGGCAAGTCGTTGGCTTCAACCCCCATGCCTCGAGTGCTGGGGTGTTCGGGATAAACTTGAGCGCTCTTGTTCCCATTCTTGGGTCCTTCGAGGGAGGCGCTCAACATAACAAACAAGGCAACCGGACTATAATGCTTGAACACTCCCACTTAGCCATAGAATTCTATAATTTTAAATTTCGGCGAAGCCCCTAGTGTTCGGAAGACCGAATTCGGGCGCTATGCACGCCTTGGCCAAACAATGCCGACTCCTCGCTCTAAGCGGCATGAGTCTTTAGGGACCCGGAAAACCTCTCGAACAGCGACTGATTCTCGCCCTATCATGACGGTCAGTTTTAGCTTTCTCCACTGAGGTGCTTAACCCAGCTCAACCGGGGCACAATCGCAGTGGTTCTCCCAGCGCTACCTGAGCCGATATAACGGAACGTAAGGTACCAAAACATGGGAGCCGGGCAAACCCAACTATTGACCCAAGACATGATTCGGAGCCGATGCATATAATGCTATAAGTTCGGGGTGCCGCACTTGTTAAAGTGTTTGGACTTATCATACCATATTTTGGGGTACTTAAGCCCCTGGTGTATTTGGCCGTACCAAAGCGTACGGATGCAACATGTCATAAGTGAACATATATAGATAGAAAAAGGAATGCAATAATAGGCAAAAAGTGATACATTGTTTATTCAAAAATACTGCAATGGAAGCAGAATGATACAAATAGTGCGATAAGCAAGGGATGGGACTATTTATAATGTCCCCCTCCGGGGGTAGGCTGCGGGATGGTATGTAAAACAGGTACACTGCTCGTAATAGAGACCACCTGGACACTCGACGTAGCTTTTCTGCTTCCCTGGCTGTTGCATCGTGAGTTCGGCGATTCCACAGCCGGACAGGGCTTCTGGAAAACGGAGTCCTGAGAATAATAATAAAAAAGAATGACACAATTGGGAGCCCCTGGTGTGGTTGAGCCTCACTCTGGGCATGCCGTGGTCGTGCCCCTCCGCCTGTGCCCATGGTATCTCCGGAGCGTAGTTATGTATGCGTGGTACAGGTCTCGCGAATTCGCAAGGGCTGGGGTTGGGGCCACATTGCTATGCGTGCTCGGAACGTGCCAGGCGGTCTTGTTGTAGGTTACTCCGGGTGCGCTTGACGGTGTCCGGACGTTTAATAGTCGGACTCGAGAATTGCCTTAAGAGGCTGCTTTGTACTTCCGCCGCGAGGGCCGCTGTATGCTCCTCCGTCTGGAGGGAGCGTTCGATGTTTCCATTGACCGTGATTACTCCTCGAGGGCCTAGCATCTTGAGCTTGAGGTATGCGTAGTGCGGCACCGCATTGAACTTTGCAAATGCAGTTCGTCCGTGCAGTGCGTGATAGCCGCTGCGGAACGGGACTATGTCAAAGATTAATTCCTCGCTTCGGAAGTTATCCGGGGATCCGAAGACCACTTCGAGAGTAACTGAGCCTGTACAGTTGGCCTCTACACCTGGTATGACGCCTTTAAAGGTCGTTTTTGTGGGTTTAATCCTTGAGGGGTCTATGCCCATTTTGCGCACTGTATCCTGGTAAAGGAGGTTCAGGCTGCTGCCGCCGTCCATCAGGACTCTAGTGAGGTGAAATCCGTCGATGATTGGGTCAAGAACCAATGCGGCGAATCCGCCGTGGAGGATGCTAGTGGGGTGGTCCCTGCGATAAAAAATGATCAGGCAGGAGGACTATGGGTTGAACTTTGGGGCGACTGGCTCCATCGCATATACGTCCCTCTGTGCATGCTTCCGCTCCCTTTTGGGTATGTGGGTTGCGTATATCATGTTCACCGTCCGCACTTGTGGGGGAAAGCCCTTCTGTCCTCTATTGTTCGGCGGCCGGGGCTCCTCCTCGTCATCACTATGCAGCCCCTTGTCGTTGTTTTTGGCATTTATCTTGCCTGCCTGCTTGAACACCCAACAATCTCTGTAGGTGTGGTTGGCTGGTTTTTCGGGGGTGCCATGTATCTGGCACGAGCGATCGAGTATTCGGTCCAAATTGGACGGGCCCTGGGTATTTCTTTTGAACGATTTTTTCCGCTGACCGGGTTTAGAGCCTCTGAATCCGGCATTGACTGCCATATCTTCAGCGTTATCGCCGTTAATGCGGCGCTTGTGCTTGTTGTGACGCGACCTGCCATTGCTGTCCTTGGTATCCGAACTACCAGGGTTTTTGGTTAGGTTGTTACTATGAGCTAGCCAGCTGTCATCTCCCGCGCAGAAGCGGGTCATGAGTGATGTGAGGGCTGCCATGGATTTCGGCTTTTCCTGTGCTAGGTGCCGGGCAAGCCACTCGTCGCGGATGTTATGTTTGAAGGCTACAAGGGCCTCTGCATCCGGACAGTCAACGATTTGATTTTTCTTGGTTAAGAACCGTGTCCAGAATTGTCTGGCCGATTCATCTGGCTGCTGAATTATGTGGCTTAGGTCATCAACGTCTGGTGGTCGCACATATGTGCCCTGGAAGTTATCAAGGAATGCGGCTTCCAGGTCTTCCCAACAACCAATTGATTTTGCTGGCAAGTTGTTGAGCCAATGCCGAGCTGGTCCTTTAAGCTTGAGTGGGAGGTATTTGATGGCGTGTAGATCATCACCGCAGGCCATGTGGATGTGAAGGAGATAGTCCTTGATCCAAACCACAGGATCTGTTGTGCCGTCGTATGATTCAATGTTTACGGGTTTGAAACCCTCGGGGATTTGATGATCCATTACTTCGTCTGTGAAGCATAGTGGGTGTGCGGTGCCTATGTATTGGGCTATATCACGACGCAGCTCAAATGAGCTTTGTCTACTGTGTTCGGCCCGGCCGGAATTGCTGTATATGGCGTGACGGTTGTCATCACGTATCATGGGGCGCCCACGCGATCCGTAGATCGATCTTATTTGTCTTGCCTTGTCCTTGGAGGGGCGATCGAGTTTGTACTCTTCGGCTGCAAGGACTTTGGTCCATCTGTCAGCTAGCAAGTCTTGGTCAGCTCTAAGCTGCTGCTGCTTTTTCTTGAGGCTGCTTGCCGTGGCCATAAGCCTGCGCTTGAAACACTCTTGTTCGATGGGATCCTTGGGCATGACAAATTCATCGTCGTCGAGGCTTGCTTCGTCTTCGGAGGGAGGCATATAATTATCATCCTCTACCTCTCTATCTGCCTCTCTATCATGAGGGCTGGCTTCTCCCTCCTCCTGTGCTGAATCCTACTAGAGGGGGTTGTCTTTGGCACTGTCTGGGGTGTTATTATCTCCCGTGCTGAAATCACCATTTTTGCTGCGGCGGGATTTAGAGCGGCGCCGCTGATGCCGGCGCTTGGGCTGCTTCTTGGAGGGGTCATCCTCCGTCGTTCCATTGCCATTCTCATCTTTTGGGATGTCCACCATGTATATGTGTAGGACCTTGAGAAGAGGTGTCTAGAGGGGGGGGGGGTGATTAGACACTAAGTACCAAAGTTGCAGTTTTTAAGTTTCCTTAAGTTTAAGTGGAGATTAGGCACAAGTTTAACACTCACAATACATATCAAGCAAGCATGCAAAGAGTATATGAGTAGCGGAAAGTAAAGCATGCAACTTGCAAGAAAGTAAAGGGAAGGGTTTGGAGGATTCAAACGCAATTGGAGACATGGATGTTTTTGGCGTGGTTCCGATAGGTGGTGCTATCGTACATCCACGTTGATGGAGACTTCAACCCACGAAGGGTAATGGTTGAGCGAGTCCACGGAGGGCTCCACCCACGAAGGGTCCACGAAGAAGCAACCTTGTCTATCCCACCATGGCCGTCGTCCATGATGGACTTGCCTCACTAGCGGTAGATCTTCACGAAGTAGGTGATCTCCTTGCCCTTACAAACTCCTTGGTTCAACTCCACAATCTTGTCGGAGGCTCCCAAGTGACACCTAGCCAATCTAGGAGACACCACTCTCCAAGAAGTAACAAATGGTGCATTGATGATGAACTCCTTGCTCTTGTGCTTCAAATGATAGTCTCCCCAACACTCAACTCTCTCTCATAGGTTTTGGATCTGGTGGAAAGAAGATTTGAGTGGAAAGCAACTTGGGGAAGGCTAGAGATCAAGATTCATATGGTAGGAATGGAATATCTTGGCCTCAACACATGAGTAGGTAGTTCTCTCTCAGAAAATGTATGCTGGAAGTGTAGGTTCAGTCTGATGGCTCTTTTCATGAATGAAGAGGAGGTGGAGGGGTATATATATAGCCTCCACACAAAACCTAACCGTTACACACAATCTACCAAACTCGGTGGGACCGAATCGTTAAACTCGGTCAAACCGATTTAGCAAATAATGTGACCGTTAGGGTTTTCAGTGGGACCGAAATGCAACTCGGTGAGACCGATATGGTTAGGGTTAGGGCATAACGTAATCTCGGTAAGACCAATTACGCAAACTCGGTGAGACCGATTTTGGTAATAAGCTTTCCAGAGAGTTGGTCAGGCAAACTCGGTTTGACCGATTACACAAACTCGGTGAGACCGATTTTGGTAATGAGTTATCCAGAGAGTTTGCATTGTAATCTCGGTAGTATCGATTGCTCAAACTCGGTGAGACCGATTTTCATAATGGACATACATAGAGAGATTACAATCCCATCTCGGTGAGACCGAGATCCCTATCGGTAAGACCAATTTGCTTAGGGTTTGTGGCAGTGGCTATGACCTTTGGAATCGGTGGCGCCGGATAGGAAAAATCGGTGTGACCGATTTTGGCTTTAGGTTTAGGTCATTTGTGGAAGTGGGAAAGTAGTTGAGGGTTTTGGAGCATATCACTAAGCACATGAAGCAAGGTGCTCATTAAGCAAGACCTCATCCCTCCTTGATAGTATTGGCTTTTCCTATAGACTCAATGTGATCTTGGATCACTAAAATGTAAAATGAAGAGTCTTGAGCTTTTGAGCTTGTTCCAATCCTTTGTCCTTAGCATCTTGAAGGAGTTCCCACATCCTTTAGTCCATGCCACTCCATTGTTGAACTTATCTGAAACATACTAGATTAATTACCAAAACCACCTAGGGAGCACTTGTGCTTTCAATCTCCCCCTTTTTGGTAATTGATGACAACATACATCAAAGCTTTAGATAAAGATATAAGGAATAGCAAGTAAAGCTTTGGAAAGACATGTAACAAGCATAGGCTCCCCCTACATGTATGCAAGCATGTGAATATGGAATATAGAAGCATGTGAGAGGATAACCATGATAGAGCAGGCAATGTGTTACATGTATCTTGGCCATATGCATCAGAGCAAAGAATATTAAAGAGAATACCTTCATGCTCATGAGTCCTTCTTGCAAACAGTATGTACATCAACAAAAATTCCTCATACACATGATTGTGATGCATATACTTACCTTGTAGTCTTGAGTTGGCTTAGGATGGAATGAACCTGCGTAAACAAGGTTAGATAACACAGATACATCTACTAGCCAGAGCACACAGAAGAAACTACAAGAATACCAAGACTGGGATGACATGTAGAGAGTGAGTACTAAGTACCACATTGGATTAGACATGTCCCCAAGAGTAAAGATATGCAATGAATTTAAATGATTTCTTTCCCTTAGATGTCTTGCTCCCCCTGAATCTAACATGGGATACTGGGAGAAGATAGGGAATAGAAAATCAGAGCTGAAAAATCAGAGCTGAAAGATATGAATGATGAACAGAGCTAACGTATGCTAATGCAAATAAGCACAACAAATCATATGAACATGTCTTTCCCCTCAAGAAGACATGTGAGCATCTCTCCTCTTGAACACCAAGCATCTGGGATCCTTGAGAAATACTTTCTACTTAAGTATTCTCCCCCCCTGGAGATCTCTCTCTCCCCTTTGAGGGTCTCTCCCCCTATAAGATCTCTCTCCCCTTAAGGATCTCTTTCTAAATCATAAGCTTTGATGTTCTCTCTGTCCCCCTTTGACATCAATTTCCAAGAAGGGTCTTCTAGAATCTATCTAATGGGTTTGGTCCTTGAGACACATCACAATGCAATGATAAAAATGTGATGCTTGTAGAGGACAAGATTCAATGAGTGGAGCTAGATCAAAAGAAACACAAAATATGTGGCAAACTGTTTTTCCTGTTGTGAAATCGGTGGCACCGAGTGGTATGCTTCGGTTGTACCGAAAGGATTTGGTTGGACCGAAGGCAACAAATCGGTGAGACCGAGTTCATCGCAGAGAAAAAACCTGTCACCTCAGCTCACTAGACTAGTAAGATCCCACAAAGATTTGCAAGGAATTTACTGAAAGATGTGCAATGAATTGGATGCAGAAAATGCAGAGCAAGAAGAAAGAAAGCTAGATGAAGTTTTTTTAAAAAAGGGGAAACAACTATGCATGTGAAAAATGCAAAAACACAGAAAAGAACACAAGAGAACTCCATCTAGAGACGGTCGGCGACAAAGTCACCTATGTTAGAGTATATTGACTTAGGAGTCAAGTGAGATCACTTGATCATAGGTCATACTCATCGTTTAAGCTCACAATGGGGTTGCCATTTTTTGTTTAAGCATCTTGATGTATTCATATCTTGTCGAGTTGCTTTAGCTCATTACTTGGAGTAAAGCTTCTCTAAGATGGAATGACATACCTTGGTTGGTTGTGTAGTCCATGTAGTTGAACTTGTGTGGGTTGCTCAAGGTTGATGTAGCTTATCAGGAATTTGGAGCACCACTTGGAATTTGATTCCATCTACCTACATGGGTTAGTTCTTGCAAGGAAGAGCACTTGTGTATCCAAAAATGACAATCATGAAGTTCGACATAGAATTTGTCAAAGGATATGTTTGAATGGTTTCGTGCTTCCTTGTCTTCATCCACCATAGTGTAGAGTCTTGATGATGTATAGATTGCTCAAGATGTGAGTAGATTACAATCTCATGGAGTTTGATTCCACCAAGTACCTACATGGGTTAGATAACATGCAAGATGCAAATATATCCAAGACATAAGATTTTCATCATAAGAGAAATATCAAGGATTAGTCATAAGCTCATGTCTTGCATGTATCCAATGGAGTTTCTACTCCAAGTTTGAAGCATCAATGATGTTCAATTTTCCTCTTAACCTGCAAAACACTTTCTCATCAAGAGGTTTAGTGAATATATCCGCTAATTGCTTTTCAGTGCGAACATGCTTAAGATCAATGTCACCCTTAGCAATATGATCTCGAATGAAGTGATGACGAACTTCAATATGCTTAGTTCAAGAATGTTGCACAAGATTATGACCAATTTTGATAGCACTTTCATTGTCACAAAGCAATGGAACATGTCTCACATATATCCCATAATCTTTAAGAGTTTGGGTCATCCAAAGTAATTGAGCACAACATGAACCAGCGGCAATATATTCAGCTTCGGCGGTGGATAAGGATACCGAGTTTTGTTTCTTGGAGGACCAAGACACAAGAGATCTACCAAGAAATTGACACGTACCCAAAGTGGACTTTCTATCAACCTTGTCTCTGGCATAGTCTGAGTCGGAATAGCCAACAAGATCGAAAGATGCCCTCTTAGGATACCAAATGCCAAAGTTTGGTGTATGGATTAAGTATCTCACTATCCTTTTCACGACCTTAAGATGACATTCCTTAGGAGCAGCTTGATATCGTGCATACATGCACACACTTAGCATGATATCGGGACGTGAAGCACATAGATATAACAATGAACCAATCATAGAGCGATAAACCTTTTGATCAACCGGTTCACTATCTTTGGTCAAATCATTATGTCCACTAGTAGGCATGGGTGTATACATACCTTTGCACTCTTGCATATTGAACTTCTTGAATAAGTCCTTGGTGTACTTCGTTTGAGAAACAAAGGTACCTTCCTTAGTTTGCTTGATTTGCAACCCAAGAAAGAATTTGAGTTCACTCATCACTGACCTCTCAAACTTCTCCGACATTAGCTTCCCAAACTTTTCACTAAAATGAGGGTTAGTTGAACCAAATATAATATCATCAACATAGATTTGGCACACAAATAGTTCTCCATTAACCCTTTTAGTAAAAAGAGTAGAATCAATTTTCCCAATTTCAAAGGCTTTTTCAATAAGGAACTTGGTCAAGCATTTATACCATGCTCTAGGAGCTTGTTTAAGACCATAAAGAGCTTTGTGAAGTTTGTAAACATGATTGGGTTTCTTAGGATTGACAAATCCGGGAGGTTGCTTAATATAAACTTCCTCCTCTAATTCACCATTTAGAAAAGCACTTTTAATGTCCATTTGGTACAAGGTGATATCATGATGATTAGCATAGGCAAGTAAGATCTTGAATGGACTCAAGTCTAGCAGCGGAGCATAAGTCTCACCATAGTCCATACCTTCGACTTGTGTGTAGCCTTGGGTGACAAGACGTGCTTTGTTGCGAACTACTTGTCCATCTTCATCTTGCTTGTTGCGAAACACCCATTTGGTACCGATGACGTTGTGGTTGTTGTCGGGCTTCTCAACCAATGTCCAAACTTGGTTCCTCTCAAAGTTATGTTGGTCTTCATGCATAGCATTTATCCAATCCGGATCTTCCAATGCTTCAACCTTCATAGGTTCAATGCTAGAGATGAAAGAATAGTTTTCACAAAAGTTAGCTAAACGAGTTTTAGAGCGAGCGATTCTCCCGGTTTGAATGTCATTGTAGATCTGCTCGACGGGATGATCTTTAGAAATTCTTGCTCGAACACGTGAAAGCTTTTGCTTGGGTATTCGTTGAACATCTTCTTCATCTTGTTCTTCTTCTTGGCCTTCTTCATCGTCGGCATTGTCGTTCTCTTGTCGTGGTGGAGAAGGAGGTTGTTGATGTTCATCTTGATGCACTTCCTCGTTTTCTTTATCTTGGTGTGCCCCGCTTGTGGATGCTTCCGTATCAACTCTTGGGTCACCTTGTCATGAAGTAGAAGCTTCCACTTGGACGAATGAGGTACTCTCCTTCACCTCCGTTGGACGAACCTTGCCAATAGACAAGTCTTGGATTGCTTCCGAAGGATCTTTGTCACCTACATCAATTGGCAATTTCTCTACTTGCGAGCCGTTAGATTCATCAAACTTCACATCTACCGTCTCTTCAACCTTTTGGGTGAAATTGTTGTAGACATGGTAAGTGTGAGAGTTTGAGCCATAACCTAGTTGGAAACCTTCATGAGACTTAGGAGCAAATTTAGAGCGATGATGCTTGTCAAGAATGTACCACTTTGAGCCGAATACTCAAAAGTATCCAACTTGGGGTTTGTTACCGGTGAGGAGCTCGTATGCCGTCTTGCCGATTTGCTTGTGAAGATACAAGCGATTTGTCGCATGACAAGCTGTCTCAACCGCTTCTACCCAAAAGTGCTTTGGCGTCTTGTACTCATCAAGCATCGTTCTTGCCATTTCAATGAGCGTTTGGTTCTTCCTCTCAACAACTCCGTTTTGCTGAGGTGTGTATGTAGCCGAGAACCAATGTGAAATCCCTTCTTCGTCAAGAAAGGTGTCCACATTGGCGTTCTTGAACTCCGTTCCGTTGTCACTGCGAACTTTCTTGATCTTCACTTCAAATTGATCTTGGGCCTTCCTAGCGAAGTTTTTGAAGATCTTTTGGACCTGCGATTTATCATCGAGAAAGAACACCCACGTAAATCTTGAAAAATCATCAACTATAACTAGACCAAAAGAATTTCCACCGAGACTCTTGTAAGAGTTGGGACCAAAGAGATCCATGTGAAGTAGCTCGAGTGGCCTCCTTGTGGTCATGATGTTCTTCACGGGATGCCTTCCTCCAACCTGTTTACCTGCCTGACAAGCACTGCAAAGTCTATCCTTATCAAATATGACATCGTTAACTCCAAGGATATGATTTCCTTTAATAAGCTTGTCAAGGTTTCGCATACCAACATGTCCTAGTCGTCTATGCCATAACCAACCTTTTGAGGATTTAGCAATAAAGCAAGTTTTAGGTTGAGCCTTTTTAGTGAAATCAACAATGTATAGATCACCTCTACGCACACCGGTAAAGACCATTTTATGATTGTCTCGACGAAATACTTGGCAATCTACTTTAGTAAATAGGACATTGAAACCGAAATCAGCAAGTCTAGATACTGAAAGTAAGTTGTATCCAAGAGATTCAACGAGCATGACATTTTGTATGGAGCTATCATGTGATATGGCCACCTTACCGAGGCCAACCACCTTACCCTTTGAGTTGTCACCGAAAGTGACATACTTTCGAGGACTATCATTATCAGCAAGCTCACGAAACATGTCTTTATCCCCAGTCATGTGATCGATACATCCACTATCGAGAACCCATTCCTTTCCTCCTGACATATATCCCCAAAGATTTGCCATAAGACCAAAGTGTCTCATTGCATCATCAAGATTGAAGTCACTATCATCATCCTCATCATAGTATCAATGTTCAACATCGTCATGTGGTGGATCAAGTCCTAGAGAGGGTAATTCTTTAGAATGAGTTTGACAATGATCTTGCTTATGAATTTTTATAGCTTCGGAAATAATATCACTAATAATACCAACATTTCCTTTGGCACGCATAAGGTTTGTAAGTTCAAATAGATGATCACCAAACATAGGATCACTAGAATTCATCTTACTCAAGGCAATAGACTTATGGAGAATTTCATCAAGATTTTTCAAGGAATAATCTGGAAATCGTTCCTCAAGAAATTTCCATATGGTGTAGGCACACTTTAAAGTAGGCAAACATCCAATCAAGTTTCTAGGCAATCCTCTAATGATAAGTTTGGCAGTTCTAAGATTCCTAATCATGTCAATTGACTCATCATGGGTAGGATGCATAGGATCAACATAAGGTGCACAAGGGCTAGCAATGTACTTGTTCAAATGATATTGATTGAAAATAACAAGCATCTCATTTTTTCCACTCATGAAAATACTCTCCATCAAAAATAGGCACTCTATGTCTAAGACTCCCAATAGTAGACTCATCCATCTTCCTCCAATGGTGATTAAACCAAAGCAATGGAGACCAATGCTCTGATACCACTTTTAGGACCTTGAGAAGAGGTGTCTAGAGGGGGGTGATTAGACACTAAGTACCAAAGTTGCATTTTTTAAGTTTCCTTAAGTTTAAGTGGAGATTAGGCACAAGTTTAACACTCACAATACATATCAAGCAAGCATGCAAAGAGTATATGAGCAGCAGAAAGTAAAGCATGCAACTTGCAAGAAAGTAAAGGGAAGGGTTTGGAGGATTCAAACGCAATTGGAGACACGGATGTTTTTGGCGTGGTTCCGATAGGTGGTGCTATCGTACATCCACGTTGATGGAGACTTCAACCCACGAAGGGTATGATTCTTGTGAGTCCACGGAGGGCTCCACCCATGAAGGGTCCACGAAGAAGCAACCTTGTCTATCCCACCATGGTCGTCACCCACGAAGGACTTGCCTCACTAGCGGTAGATCTTCACAAAGTAGGCGATCTCCTTGCCCTTACAAACTCCTTGGTTCAACTCCATAATCTTGTCAGAGGCTCCCAAGTGACACCTAGCCAATCTAGGAGACACCACTCTCCAAGAAGTAACAAATGGTGCGTTGATGATGACCTCCTTGCTCTTGTGCTTCAAATGATAGTCTCCCCAACACTCAACTCTCTCTCATAGGTTTTGGATCTGGTGGAAAGAAGATTTGAGTGGAAAGCAACTTGGGGAAGGCTAGAGATCAAGATTCATATGGTAGGAATGGAATATCCTGGCCTCAACACATGAGTAGGTAGTTCTCTCTCAGAAAATGTATGCTGGAAGTGTAGGTTCAATCTGATGGCCCTTTTCACGAATGAAGAGGAGGTGGAGGGGTATATATAGCCTCCACACAAAATCTAACCGTTACACACAATCTACCAAACTCGATGGGACCGAATCGTTAAACTCGGTCAGACCGATTTAGCAAATAATGTGACTGTTAGGGTTTTCAGTGGGACCGAAATGCAACTCAGTGAGACCGATATGGTTAGGGTTATTGCATAACGTAATCTCGGTAAGACCGATTACACAAACTCGGTGAGACCGATTTTGGTAATAAGCTTTCCATAGAGTTGGTCAGGCAAACTCGGTTTGACTGATTACACAAACTCGGTGAGACCGATTTTGGTAATGAGTTATCCAGAGAGTTTGCATTGTAATCTCGGTAGTACCGATTGCTCAAACTCGATGAGACCGATTTTGATAATGGACATACACAGAGAGATTACAATCCCATCTCGGTGAGACCGAGATCCCTATCGGTAAGACCGATTTGCTTAGGGTTTGTGGCAGTGGCTATGACCTTTGGAATCGGTGGCGACGGATAGGAAGAATTGGTGTGACCGATTTTGGCTTTAGGTTTAGGTCATTTGTGGAAGTGGGAAAGTAGTTGAGGGTTTTGGAGCATATCACTAAGCACATGAAGCAAGAGGCGCATTAAGCAACACCTCATCCCTCCTTGATAATATTGTCCTGTAGACTCAATGTGATCTTGGATCACTAAAATGTAAAATGAAGAGTCTTGAGCTTTTGAGCTTGAGCCAATCCTTTGTCCTTAGCATCTCGAAGGAGTTCCCACATCCTTTAGTCCATGCCACTCCATTTTTGAACTTATCTGAAACATACTAGATAAAGGTGTTAGTCCAACAAGAGATATGTTGACACTAATTACCAAAACCACCTAGGGAGAACTTGTGCTTTCAATATGTCGTATGACGAGGTGGCCTTCCAGTGCCCTGTAGGCGCTGGTTCTTGGTTGTCTCCTGCATCGTCGTCCATACCGTCGATGTCTTCGGAGTCGAAGTCGAGCATGTCGGTTAAATCATCGACAGTGGCTACAAAGTGGGTGGTGGGTGGGCCTTGAATTTCTTCGTCGTTCGCATCCCAACATTCCTGACCATAGTCCGGCCAGGGCTCTCCTGATAAAGAGAGAGACTTTAGTGAATTCAGGATGTCGCCAAAGGGCGAGTCTTTGAAAGATGTCATGGCGATGAACTCCATAACCGCGCCCAATCGGATTTGATTGGCAGGGGCGCGGGAGGTTCGGAGTCCGGAGAGGAGTCCGGCACCTCGGAGTCATGGGCTTTGCGAAGGACAGGGATGGTGTTCGGCTCAATCGCCGTGATCGCAGCACCCGAGGCGGTGTCCAGCCACTCGTCCTCGACCAGCGAAGTCGGCTCCGAACTAGGGGTCGGAGCGGACGCTGAGTGCGACCTCGAGTCTGATCCGCGAGAGAGCTATATCATACCCATCGAGACAAGGCGGCGCTTGGTGTGGCTCGAATCCGTCGAAGATCAAGTCTCCGCGGATGTCGATCGTGTAGTTCAAACTCCCAAATCGACACGATGGCGGGCGTAGCTTCGATCTGCTCCAAATGGCCAAGTGAATTGGCCCTGATTGCAAAGCCGCCGAATCTGAAGATCTGTCCGGGAGAAAAGTCTCACCCTGGACCGCGTCGTTGTTGATGATCGAAGGAGCCATCGGGCATAAAGGTGACGACACAGAGGAACTCTCAATGAAAGCACCAATTTCGGTGTCAAAACCGGCGGATCTCAGGTAGGGGGTCCCGAACTGTGCGTCTAGGCGGATGGTAACAGGAGACAAGGGACACGATGTTTTTACCCAGGTTCGGGCCCTCTCAGTGGAGGTAAAACCCTACTCCTGCTTTATTAATATTGATGATATGGGTAGTACAAGAGTAGATCTACCACGAGATCAAAGAGGCTAAACCCTAGAAGCTAGCCTATGGTATGATTGTTGTTCATCCTACGGACTAAAACTCTCCGGTTTATATAGACACCGGAGAGGGCTAGAGTTACACAGAGTTGGTTACAATGGTAGGAGATCTACATATCCATATCGCCAAGCTTGCCTTCCACAGCAATGAAAGTCCCATCCGGACACGGGACGGAGTCTTCAATCTTGTATCTTCATAGTCCAGGAGTCCGGCCAACGGTGATAGTTCGGCTATCCGGACACCCCCTAATCCAGGACTCCCTCACCGGGCATTGACCCCAGAAGGGTGTGTCCGGCCAGAGTGATCGAGCATGTTGGGTAACATGGTGCACCCCTGCAGGGAAGTTATATATTCGAATACCGTTTTCACGATAATGGACGTTCAGACTTATATCCTGATCTTATATAACTAGAAATGGATACTTGAGTTATGTGGTGGATATGTGGCTCCGAGATTGCTTTCTCGCAGGGAGTCGAGGAAGAATCTCTGTGCTTTCTACAACATGTTTGGTAAATATAAACTGCTATTCTTTACTCTTCTACATGCTGCAAGATGCTCGGAGCTGCTTGAAGATGCTAGTCTTTGATAGGCTAGGCCTTCCCCCTCTGTTCTGGCATTCTGAAGTTTAGTCCACATATACAAACCTTCCATTTCGATACAAATGCATACTTAGTATAGATGTGATGCTTGCGAGCACTTTGGATGAGTACTCACGGTTGCTTTGCTACCCTTTTCCCCCCTTCTTTCTTCTTTCCGGTTGTTGCAACCAGATGGTGGATCCTTGGAGCCAGATGCCACCGCAGATAGATAGTGCTATGAGGAGACCGCCGACGACCAGGAGTAGTTAGGAGGTCCCAAGCAGGAGGCCTTGCCTCTTCGATCGTGTTGCTTTTGTGCTAGCCTTCTTTAGGCATCCTTGTTTAACTTATGTCTGTACTCAGATATTGTTGCTTCCGCTGACTCTTGTGTATCGAGCTATGTATTCGAGCCCTCGAGGCCCCTGGCTTGTAATATGAAGCTTGTATTCTTTTATTTGTGTTTAGAGTTGTGTTGTGATATCTTCCCGTGAGTCCCTGATCTTGATCGTACACATTTGCGTGTATGATTAGTGTACGATTGAATCGGGGGCGTGACACATCGGCAGGTGCCGTCCGAGCAAGCGTGTGAGTCAACAGGAGGCGTGCAAGCAGACTGCTGCGCCAGCTGACAGGGAGGCGTGCGAGCAGATCACTGTGCAGCCTCACCGGGAGGCGAGCCCTTTGACCAGGCTCCGCCGCCCACCTTCGTCCCAACTGCTCCCACTTTTAATGTCACCAGCGCTGCAGTTTAAAATCAACCCCACACTACCCGGTATCGCTACAATCTTCTCTCTTCCTCTCCGATTCTCCTGTCATCTACCTCCAACACAGCCTGACCTAAACGTATGCCATGCCGCATCACGATATTCTGCCCTTAGTCTTCCAGTTTCCTAAGGAAGACACCCAGACGGAGTCTCAAGAACATAAGATGCTTTGGGACGAGCTTGAACCGGCCTTGCGGGAAGACGCCGCGCCTATCCCCACTCCCGTTTTGGCTCCCGTCGCCTCGACTGCGCCAGCGCCCTTCCCCGTGGCATTGATGGGCTGTGAGCCGCACATTGTCGCCGAGCTTGATGCCACAGGGTTCCACAAGGTCCCCACCAACTTTCACGCGCCAGTGCACCTGCCGGCGCATGCGCCTGCGCGTGCACTGATGCACACACCTATGCCGGTGCCCGTGCACCTGCCAGCACATGCGCCTGCACGTGCACTGACATGTGCGCCTGTGCCGGTGCCCGTGCACATGAATGTCTCCACCACACCGTTGCCAGCGCCTGTCCCCACGCGGGTGCCAGTGCCCCCCTCAACGGCATGGATGGCCATCGTCGACCACTTCCTTGCACCAACGACAGCCACTCCTCCCGCCAGTTGACTCGCTCCTGGAGACCAAAGTCCAGAACATTGTGGCCTTCCTTGAAGCTAGGGCCAACGTCCAGGAGTACGCCAACAACGGCGCGAGACGCCGCCGTCGCTGTCGGTGTCAGGACCCCGACTCAATGCCACACCGATCTAGCATGTAACACCTCATATCACTTTGCGGCCTCACGCACGGTATCCCCACGGGTGATGCCTTACCTGGCCCGGGAGCATTTGCGCCTTTTGGCACACATATATGATAGTGTCGCTAGCATCCATATGACAAGGAGCCCAGGCTGACATGGCTAGTCATGAAACCAAAGTGTCACTAACTTACAGGGACAGGCATACATGACCCAGCAACGAACGTGTCGGTCATCAGCAAGTGAATCTGGGCTGTAGTAGCTAGGCTAGCAGGACTTCGGAGGATCCGGGCTGTAGCAGGCTAACAGGACCTCGTAGACACCGCGTGACATTTCCCCGAAGGGACAGACACAGGAACGAATAAGGACACATGCCGGCCAGCCTAAGTGTTCCGGAGCAGTAGCAAGCCACGAAGGCTCAGTGAAAGTACTAGGAGACATTTCCCGGTAAGAGAGGCTACCAAGGATAAACAACTAGATAGGCAGATCCCACACATACCAAGCATTTCAATAACATACACACAATATGCTCGATATGTGCAAATATAACATGGCATCACAACATGACTCTACAACTCAAGTATTTATTCATTAGGCTCAGAAGAGCCAGATATTGCAAACATGGGTATGATGACCCAACATTCAGAGCATACAAGTCAAAGCACATGCGGAAGCTTAACATGTCTGAGTACAGACATCTACAAATTAAAAAGGCCGAGAAGCCTGACTATATACCAGATCCTGCCGAGGGCACGAGATCGTAGCTGAGGTAACAAGCTAAACATCGAAGTCCACGCGGAACTACTAGCGAGACTGACGTCTCTCTGCAAAAACATAAAATAGGCAAACATGAGTATAAATGTACCCAGCAAGACTTACATCAGAACTATCTACATATGCATCGGTATCAACAAAGGGGGTGGTGGATTCTAACTGCAACAAGCCAGCTTTGACTCAGTGGCTATCCTGAACTACGACTGCAGGTAACTCTTTTGAGGTGGCTCACGTGAGTCCACATATTCACCATATCAATACACTACTACGGATCTGCTCCCGTCTCCCTACAAGAACGCCATCCATAACACTCACGCTTATCTTGCGCATTTTAGAGTATCCACTTTCACTTGTCTATGAACTATACAGGCAACCCGGAAGTCCTTTACCATGGACACGGCTATTCGAATAGATGATGTTAACCCTGCAGGGGTGTACTTCTTCACACATGCTCTTGCCACTTACCACCATGTACACATCGTGTATCTTGGCAACCTTCAAGCGGAAGCCTGGCGTGGGAGTCGGCCACGACCTGACTAACCACACAAATCTCTAGTCCAGGTTTATCGCCTATTCGGGTTCGATCCGCGAGGAGATCCGGCCGGGGTGTCGCTCACGGCCCCAAACGATGAGAGCAGGGTTCCCGAGGCACCAAATGGGCGTCTCGGTACACCGTGCCTCGTGTCTCTACTGCAACATAGCCCACCCCTAGGGTCAGCGCTACGCACGGCCCCCAACACATATCCTACAAACACCAGAAACTAGTTGCAACTCCTGGACAGAGATCGAGGCGATTAATAAGCCGAGAGGGGTCGAGTTACCGGAACCCAATGTGTGGTAGTAACTGCTCATGGATCACAAACACAGAACTCAGTTCCTGAGGATGGCTGCAATGAGACAACCCACCATGTACTCCTACATGGCCTCTCACCGCTACCTTTACCAAATCGTGTTCACACACTTAGCTCTCAACAGTAGGACATGTTCACCACATTCCAATTCATTCCCGATGAATCAGACCTGACTCAACTCTAAGCAGTAGCAGGCATGACAACAAGCATGAATGAGTAGGCACATCAGGTCTCAAACAACTCCTACTCATGCTAGTGGGTTTCATCTATTTACTGTGGCAATGACAGGTCATGCAGAGGAAAGGGGTTCAACTACCGCAGCATGTAACAGTTGAATCGTTGTTGTCCTAATGCAGTAAAAGAGAGCAGGAACGAGAGAGTGGGATTGTATCAGAATGAAAAAGTGGGTTTTGCTTGCTTGGCACTTCTGAAGATAGTATAGTTCTTCATTGGTGTCATCGATCTCATCGCCGGAACACGTCTATCGAGAGGGAACAATTACCGGCAAACAAGGAAGAACACAATCAATGCAATGCACAATATGATGCATGAATGTGACATGGCAATAATATTATGATTTGTGCTAATGCATCTAGCAACAATTTAGATGAAGTCCATATGAACCAAGGGTTCATATGCAAACTCCATATTTAGCATTTAAAATGCTATTATCATGTTTTCACTTATACAGTGGGTATAAGTTGGTTTAACATGCATGAAAGTAGCATAAATGGATAGATTGGATTTTTCTGATCATTTTTCATATATAAATATGTGTATTTGGAGTTATGGTTGATTTCCTATGATTTTAGAAGTTTAGGCAATTTTCTGGACTTTCTAAATATTTAGAATTAAACTAATTCCAGAAAATGCGTTATCACGTCGACTACGCATGACATGACGAAGCGAGTCAGCGAAGTGCGGTCCAGTCAAACTGACCCGATGGGGCCAGCGATGTCGGTGTAACAGAGTAAATGCAAGCTGACCAATGGGGCGGTCGGCTATTTGTGGTGGCAAGGTCAAACTGACCTGTGGGGCCACGGGCATTAGCTTAATTTAAATAGGGATTAAATCCCAGGGTTAATTTGGGCATGGGGCCATAAATCAGTGAGAGAGGTGGTTAATTAGCGGGGTCATTAGTGGCTAATGACGTGCCATGTCATCCCGCCGGAATTAATTAGCGGGGTCATTAGCGGGAACACGCTACGGGCGGTGGTTTGGCGCGCTGAGGGCACCAGGGCATAGCCCTTGCTTGCCCGCATCGAGCGACGGTGAAGCTTGATGCGGGGGTCGCCGGAATCAACACCGAGGACGAGGTTGCGGCGGCCGTGGTTCGGGCGTGCTCGAGAACAGTGATGTGGTGCACCATAGGAAGAACAAGTGATGGTTTTCGGCTCCTGGGAGGGTGTAGAGCATGGTGGCACGCTTGGACGCATGCTTTGCCTGCTGCTGCCATGGTGGCGACATGGCCGGCGGAGCCGAGCTCTCGGCCGTGATGACCAACAGGGTTAGGGGCAGCTAGAGCGACGTGGCTAGGGGGAGAAGGAAGAGGAGCTCACGGCGGGTGTATTGGTGGCCTCGGCAAGCTCGGGGAGGGGCTGGTGATGACGGGAGGTCGACGATGATCTCGGTGACCGAACGAAGAGGGCAGCGGCGGTGGCGGTGTTGTAGCGCGTCCGGGGCGTCGTGGCTCGTCGAGGGGGTCGGGGATGTGAAGATGGAGCTCGTGGGCACGGCGAGAGGTCGAGGGGCAGGCGGTGGACGCGGTGGCAGCGAACGGCGGCGGCAGCAGTGCTCTGTTCTTGCGAAATAGAGGGCCAGAGGGGGATGTGAGAGAGGAAATAGGCAGAGGGAAACGAGGGCATCTCCGTGGCACGGTTGGAAACACCGAGACGCCGTGGGGTGGAGAGCAAGAGCTGGCGCGGCTCGGCTGTGTATCGGGCACGCAGCTGCTTCTCCTCCTGGCACGAGGAAGAAGACAATGGTGCCCCTGGTGGGCTGGGCCTGCAGCAGTGGTGGGCTGTCCTCTCTAGTGGGCTACACAGGTGAGGCCAGGTAAGTGCCAAGTAGTGTTTCTGTTTCCCTATTCTAATTTTATTTATGTTTTCTATTTTTTTGCAGTGTGTTTTGATTTAGTTCAAAGACCAAACCACTTTCATAAATCCTGAAATTGATTATGGGTGCAAACTATATTATTACAGGGCCCCACCTCAAATTTCAGAATTTTTAGAGCAATAAATATACTTATAGGATTTATTTGCTCCAACTCAAATAGGTATTGTATTAATTCAAATACCAAAATGTCCTGGAAGAATATGCATCATCTCTGGATATGGTTTTCACCTTTTCCATAAATCATGAACATTTTTGCAGACCAATTTGGGTTCATTGAAAATATTTTTTGTTGAAACTATTTGCAATGTTTTGGTGCTAGGGGTTTGATCAATCCCCATTTCAAGTTCATTTGAAATTTAACATGATGCATGGATGCAATGCCACTATCTACAACCAAATTCTAGGGATGTGACAGTCGGTCAGTGGCCCGACGACACACAGAGCACGACAGAGGAGCCACTTCCCACCGCAAGACGTCCCCGCCGCCGCCGCGTAATCTAAATTTTCCATGAAAAACGTTTGGATTGCCATGCTTAAAATCCGAACTGTTATCATTTCCGCTTATTTTAAATCGATCGTCGTATGAATTTAAAGTCAGTGTCAGACTAAATGAAATCTATGGTTTAGTCGATTGAATGTTCTACTAGAGCCATATTAAATTAAATATAAAATGTCATCAAGCCACATGTATTCCTTCTCATCCAATGATCTAGACTGCTTCAATGTCGAGCGCTCAACACATTTAGCGTGCAGTTAATTTCGTGCCAAAAATAGTGCTAATCACATAATAACACGCAAATAATATCCTGCTTAATATCCGCATGCACTTAATATACTTCCAAATTAATGTGCATTGCACGTACACATTGACTAGTGCTACTAGTAAATGAAACTAGTGCCGTAACTTGTGAACGCGCCAGATATGGTCAACGGCAACATCGCACGCGACTTCTTCGTGTTTGCTCGTGTGTCTAAACACAGAAGTGGAGGAGAGAGAGAGAGAGACAGCACACATGGAACCCACCAGTAAGTGAAGGTGAATAGTACGTGCTAACGAGCCGGTCCCACTAATGTACTAAAAATAATATTACATGTTAAATGGGATGTGGTAATATAAAAACATTATATGAACAATGGGGGGTACAACAAACATTGTTGTTCTACGTATGTTGCCTATTGACGTGCGGCTTGAAGGCCCTGGTCACATGTTTGATCCTCGTCCTTTATTTTTTAATTTGTATATGGTCCAAATTTGTTTCATGACAGGTGGGCCCCTCGGTGTGTAGTTTGTAGCACTTTAATTTGTGGGTCGAAATTTGTTCCATTCCAAGTGGACTATCGGTGTGTAGTTTTGTAGCTTATTTATAATAATTAAAGAGAACAACAAAGTTCTTCACAATAATACCATGGTGCGAAGTTGAAGGCGAGAAAGGACGTGCACGAGAGTGATGACCGAGCCAGAGGGAAATCAACTAGGGGAGGTGCGGGGGTTGCAACGGTGTTTGGAGTAGTTGTGGGCCGAATGCTACAAAAAAAATCTAAACCCACCTGTCGTGGATTTAACACGTCAGATGTCCTAGCAAGAGGACTTAGTCATGGAGCCATCGCAACGAGATTAGCAAAAAGGGGTTAAACCAGACAAAGGACACGGGGAGTTTATACTGGTTTGGCCCCTTGCGGTGAAGGTAAAAGCCTATGATCCAGTTGTGGTGGAATTGATGGGGTCTCGATGAGCAGGAAGCGAATCCGCTTTACCTATCTCTCGAGTTGTTGTTTCTTGTCCCTGATCCGCCATCGGGTCGTCCCTTTATATACACAGGTTGACGCCCGGCGGTTTACCGAACACCGAGGCCGGCTCATACATGTGTCCAGCTTGGTTTCTACCTTTCCTAACTTACAGCACAAGTTTACACATCTCATACCGGTTTATGTTTATGGGCTCTAAACCGCCTTTGGACCTTGGGCCTCTAAGCTTCAATGGTAGAGTGCCATACTACTTGTCTTCATGGGCTTCAATATAGATGAGCGTAAACCGGCCCCTCCAGGGCGGTTTACACTCAGTAGTTATATCCCCAACATTAGGCCCCAAATTGATTTGAACCTGTTCATGTCAATCTTCAATACTTAGAAAAATTCCTTGAACATCCTCCTATGATCCTTGTAAACCGCCATGACGTCTCCTCCATATGAGCTTGGTAAACCGCCATGACGTCATGTTCTAAAATTGCAGCAAATCGTCATGATGTCATCTCTGTATAAAAAACTTGTAAATACTTCTTTTATTAATTAATCCCCGAAGACCGAGGCGACAGCTGTATCAGATATCCGACTTTTGGCTCCTCGATTCTCGCGCCTATCATTTATCCCTTTGCCCTTATAAATAAGACCGGGGGTCCTTTCCATTCTACCCCTTACCTCTTCATCTCTTCTTCTTCCTCGCGACCCCGAAGAACCCGAGCTCCGCCGCTGCCATTGTCCTTCGAGCACTACATCAACAAGGCCGCTGCATCAACCTGTTCTTGACCAGATAGACTGCGACGCTCCTCCGCTGCCCCGCAGCATCAGTAAGTACACTTCTTTCCAAATATTAGATCTGCATTAGGGTTCTGCTATTCATCGGTGTTCTTCATCATTCTTCCTTTTTTCTCTCCTAGATCTCATAAATAGATCTGAAACTGATAGCAAAGGTGTGCGGTAGTAGTTCAGTGCCCCTAGTCACCCTTAGAAACCAAATTTTACTGCATGAGATCCTGCCCAAGCATATGCGCTCTTCTGCTGTCACGACCTTTAGTTTTAAAATTTCTCCCCTTTTGTAGAACTACGGTAGATCCGAAATTATTATATCAACTTGCAAAACCTATTTGTGCAACACTTAAGAAAATTTCAGATATGTCCCTTCTGCACCATTGCAGGCGGTTTAACTGTTAGAAATTGATAATCCGCCAGGTAGCATTAGCCCTCTCTTAAGCCGCCATTTTTACCGGAGCATCAGTATCCGGTTTAATATATATATTTTTATTATTTGATCCCTTCCCCCGACCTGGCGCCGGTTTATACATATTAATCTTGAACCATAATCCGGCGTCTGAACTTCTTTTACAGCTTTTCATCAAAAATGACCAAACAGTTCTTCTCCTGCAATTGGGCTCCCTCCCGGGTTACGGAAGAGCAGCATACCAGTTATGTTGTGATTGGCGCTTTAGCAAAACAAGAGACCATCCATTGGAGAGCCCCGGGTACTGAAAACCTTCCTGAACCTCAAGATGGAGAAGTAGTTGTCTTTGTACATCATTTAAACCGAGGGTTTAGCCCTCCTGGATCAAAAAAATTCCGAGATGTACTCACCAGCTTCCAACTCCACCCTCAAGATATTAGACCAAACTCTGTGTCCAATATTTGCAACTTCCAAGTGTTTTGTGAGGTTTACCTACAAGAAGAACCGACCGTCGAGTTGTTCAAAGACTTCTTCCATTTGAACCGCGGTGCTGAATTTAACGACGGCCCCAACACTGAAGTTGGTGGGGTGTCGATTCAGAAAAGAAAATAAGTCAATTTTCCTCACGCCAAACACCACAGCCACCCCAAGGACTGGAATCAAACGTGGTTTTACTGCCGGAATACCGCTCCTGAAGATGAAAATCCTCTGCCGGGTTATCGTGCTCACCGGCTCAGTAATGAACATCCATTGCCTCAACAGCTTACTGCCAAGGAACGATCGAAATATGCACCATAGATTTCCAAGATCCGGCCTTTTATGGCCAACGGTTTAACTGGTATTGACCTTGTCCGTTGCTGGGTTTCGTGGAGTATCTTGCCCTTAAGCCAGCGTCCCGGTTTAATGTGCGAGTACACATGAGAGTTAAAAGATCCTCAATGCCATATTGATGTCCAGCTAAGTGATGAAGCAATTACTGAAGCTGTCAAAAAGATGTTGGATGAACCGATATCTGAGTGCAGCAAGACTAGGCTGCGTCCCATTTATGCGTTCGATAAACCGCCAGCGGTAAGGATTGTATTTTTCTGCTTTTAATTTGCCCCCCTTGTTGAAACTTTTCTGATGACCTTCTGTTTATCCTTGCAGAGCAATGATCCATTCTGGAAGAGGAAATCTCAAGACAAACCGGCGAAACCACAAGACAAACCGGTGAGAGCGCCTTGTGCTAAGAGCAAGGCCTCAAAGAAACCAACGAAGAAGAGAACCGCCAAATCCCCTGATCCGGCCGAAGATGTTGATGACTCGGAATCAGAGGTAGAACTCGATTCCCTTGGCTCATTTTTCATGCATCTTATTAACAATGATCATTATCAGGATGATGCGGAAGCCAGCCGTGCTGATCATGTAGAGGTAATTCTCCTTTCTTCCGATTCAGTTCTTGTGCCAGTACGAAAACTCCGTTGCGCAGTCCGGAAAGTGAAACATTCACATCCTCTCGCTTTTTCTTTGAAGACATAGCACCCTGAAGCTCGTCGCATAACCCGGCACAGTGGCCAACAAGTTACCTCCTCCGGTTTACCGGACACACCGGTTTGGAAACGCCGTGCAGAGGTCTCTTGTACTTCTAACAAATCTTATCCCAAAGCGGGTTACTTCCGATACCCTCTTAATCCGTCTGATTCCAATTATCAGGGCACTTCCAATTCATCCTCTGGCGATTCATCAACCACACAGATGCCTCCCCTCAAGACCGTCCCTTGGTAAGCATAGTAATTTTACTTAAGCTTTCTTGCACCGGTTTATCATACTAACCTCTGTTTTTTACTTGCAGTGCCAAAGCCCGACTCAGTAAAAAGGCCAAGCTGACTGCTCCCACTAATGATAATCCGTCTTTTGAACAGGAGAAGACTTCAGAAGCTGCTAATGGAGATGCTGATATTGCTCTGGATGATCCTGTGCCACAAGGTAGGGACGCTTATGTTGATCAACCAGAAGTTAATTTGGCTAGTCCTCATGCTGATCCGCCAAGCCCAGATGCCGATCCACCAAGTCCAGTTGCTAATCCATCAACACCAGCAAGAGCCTCTGCTAAACCGTCCAACACAGATAAGATTGTTGATGGCACAACCGATGATGTGGTGATTACCAGTTTTGGCCACACTGCTCCTGGCAACCCTATTGCTTTATCAAAGCACAGTGCCAAACAGGAATTTACTGTTGTGGACAAAGGCAAGTGGAAGCCTGACTTGTCAAGCTATGCTCATCTCAATGCTCAGGAACTCCACTCTGGATATCTAAACTGCCTGTATACAAGTCGTGATTATGAGGCCAGTTTAGTCAACTTGATGAAGGAGCGCTATGAGGTAATTTCTATTCAAACTTTTTATAAACTTTTCTTTGTGCTTTATATCAACTCCATTGTAGCCCCCAAGGGCCGGTTTATCTCTTCAAGATGAACTGGGACTTTTGATAAAAAAAGACTTCAACTGTGTAGCCCCCAAGGGCCGGTTTATCTCTTCAGGATGAACCGGGACTTTCTATTGCAAAGCTTATCCTTGTTGAATTCCTTCACCTCCGGTTTATCTGATCAATTAAGCATTAGCCCCCAAGTGCCAAGATTAATACTTGTATTGAGCCTTGGGACTTAAAATATCAGTTAAAAAGAAGCAATCCGCATTAGCCCCCAAGTGCCAAGTGTATAACTTGTTATGTGCTTGGGACTTTTAAGAAAATATTAACAACTTTATTATCTATCTTTTGCAGGCTGACTTGAGCAACAAAGATTCCCAAATCGCCGATCTTCAAGAAAATATCAAGTCCCATCAAGTAGAAACTTCCAAGGCCAAAGAGGAATTAAAGGGCATTTTAACTGCCATGGAGAAATTAAAGAATGCCTTCAAAAGTGAGTGAGCATACTGGGAAACTGAGAGGCCACTCTGTTAAAATAGGCTGAGGATGCTGAAGCGGCTCTTAAACCGGTGGCAGAAGAGCTAACTGGGTTAAAGCGTCAGATCAATGCTATGACTTCTGCTATATTTGGTAAGTACTCTTTGCAAGAGCCTTTCTGAAACATCTTTGAACCTGCCGGTTTAACAGCAAATTCTTAAATCGTTGCAGGTAGTCGTGTTGCTCATCTGGGCTCGGATATGCGTAGGAAGTTGAAAGCAGCCTATACCTTGATAGAACAACTGTATACCAATGCTCAACGAGTCATCTGCGTGGCCTCATACAATAAACCGCCGCCAACCTTAATCAAGGATACATTGGCCAAATTATCTATGACTCCTGCCCAGATAGAAGAGGTAAAGAGATCTACTGCAAGGGCTGGCGCTCTATCTGCACTAACTCGGGCCAAAGCTTGGATAGTTGATCTTGATCCGGAAGATATCATAAAGGGCTATCCTAGCCAACAAGAAGACGGGTCAGAATTTGATAATGAAGCCCTCAAAGCCTTGACAAAGGAGATGCGCCCGCTTGCAAGCAAATTAGCCAAGAAGTTGACTTGTCTGTCCACCGGTCCGACTATGATGCGAACAACAAATGGGTTGATGCATCTGTGAAAGAAGTGCAGAATCTTATCTCGCCAATCCGTAAGCACACTTATGCCCCTGATGTTGAACTGTCCAATCTTATAAGTGACGAAGCTGTCTTCCAAGTTTTAACCGAGATTGACTGGGCAACCATTGACTTCCACCACTGGGTGGGGAGGAGGAGGTTGAACCGGCACAAGGTGATCCGCAAACTTCTCATCAAGCCGAAGAGGAATCATAATCCGGACGCCGGTTTACAATTTGTGTACCGTCCTCTGTAGAAAACCAATTATCTTGTTGGGCGGTCCAAGCGCCTTGTAATAGGCTAGTTTAAAACACTTGGTCTGGTATGCCATCATGCATAGCTTGAAACATTTGGTCTGGTATGCTGTATAATCACTTTTCTGAGACTGCTACTTTGTCATAAGATGCAATGTGTGCTTATGATTTTTATCAGTGTTATGCAATCCTGTTTTTCTGCATGTCATAAACTGAAAATTTATCCTGGCGGTTTACCGCCGGACGGGTTAGAATGCCCAATATGAAGTCATAGTTTATAACCAAGGCTGTAAAGAAAATGAAATATGAAAATACCTCATACCTGTGATTTAAATCACATTATTGGTTTACCAATCATTTTTGCAGTAAGGGTGATAACCCAAATCCTGAGTATTGATAACTCCCACCATGCTGTGCTGGTATATAATAAACCACGCCGGGTTATGATGAACACTGGATGATCATCCTGGCGACTTATAGTCAATGCCAGACCGGGCTAAGAGCACCTGTTTATAATTGATTTCGTGCTAACAATTGATAATTGAAAGCTGCACCGGGTTGAGAAACACCGGGCTGATGAAATGACTTATAGTCAGGCCGGGTCAATGGACGCCGGTTTATCTTAAAACCTTATCAAAGGAAAGAAAATTTGCAAAAAACAAAATCAAATAAAAACTTGTAGTCGAGGCTTTTCAAGGGCTGTCAGGCCCAAATTCGAGGCTTTTCATGGGCTGCCAGGCCGCTGAGTTAAACCATTTGACAAAGCCTTTTAAGATGGGCCTCCAATTAACCAATCGTCGTTTTAACTTTGACAAGTTCAGGGTCTGTATAAGATTGACTTGTCAAACGTTTGGCGGGTCATACCAGATTACACGGACAGAGTGGCTTACTTGATGAAGGCGGAGTTAACCCGGGGTTTTAGGTGAATACACGGCTTCCAAGCTGGCTTGAGAGCCTATTACAAGGGTCCTTTCAAACTCTTTGTTGTTGTGCACAAAGAGCCCCCCAGTAACATTGTGAGCTGTGCTCAATGGGTACCTATGTTTGAGCTGTGCGTGGCAACAGGCTCTCTTTCGTCCCTTGGGTGTGAAGCTCCCAGGCTATGTTGTGGCTTTATAAGCCGGTTTACTGGAAAACTCTGCTTTGTAAGCATGAGCCCCCAAGTAACCAAGGAGACATATACGACAAAAACGGCAGAGGCCTCGCTTTAGCAAGGATGCCGGTTTATTTATTGATCATAATATGTACATTGTCAAAAACATATACATAGTAGGAGCCTATGGCTCAGGTGTAGTAAGGCCGAAGATGAGCTATATTCCACGGCCGGCGAGTCTCCTCCTCTAATTTGTGTGAGTCTTTGTGCTCTTGAACGTCGATGAGGTAGTATGACCCGTTGTTCAAATTCTTGCTGGCCACAAAGGGTCCTTACCAAGGTGGAGACAACTTATGCATGTCAGTCTGATCCTGGATAAGCCGGAGCACCAAATCGCCTTCTTGGAAAGTCCTGGTTTTAAGATAACACCGCAGGTCTTGCTGATAAATCTCCGAGCGAGCTGCCGTGATATCCCGTTGTTCATCTAACAGGTCCAAGGCATCCTGGCATCCTCTCTCATTATCCGCTTCAACGTAGGCTGCCACTCGGGGAGAGTCATAACGCATATCACTTGGGAGAACTGCCTCTGCTCCATAGACCATGAAGAAGGGTGTGTAACCCGTAGATCTATTGGGGTGGTGTTAATACTCCATAGAACGGAAGGCAACTCCTCCACCCAACAACCCGGCGTCCGCTTCAAAGGGACCATAAGTCGGGGCTTGATACCCTTTAAGATTTCCTGATTAGCTTTCTCTGCTTGACCATTAGATTGGGGGTGGGCTACCGACGACACATCAAGCCGGATGTGCTCACGTTGACAGAACACTTCCATAGCTCCCTTGGAGAGATTCGTGCCATTATCTGTTATAATGTTGTGTGGAAAAGCCATACCGGAAGATTACCTTTTTCATGAACTGAACTGCCGTGGCCGCATCACACTTGCTCACTGGCTCTGCCTCCACCCATTTGGTGAATTTATCAACCGCCACCAGGAGGTGGGTCTTCTTATCTTTGGATCTCTTAAAAAGCCCAACCATATCTAGCCCCAAGTTGCAAACGGCTAGGTAATTGGAATCATCCTCAACTCCTGAGCCGAAACATGAGCTTGACGTGCAAACTTCTGACAGCTGTCACACCTTCGGACCAGATATTCTGCATCAGCATGAGCTGTTAACCAGTAAAAACCGTGCCAGAAAGCCATAGCCACCAAGGATTTTGAACCGGCATGATGACCACAATCTCCTTCGTGGATTTCACGCAAGATCTCACAGCCTTCTTCAGAAGAAACACAATGCTGAAACGCCCCTGAGACACTGAAGTGGTGCAACTCGCCATTGACAATAGCCATGGACTTAGAACGCCAGATTATCTGTTCGGCTAAAACTTCATCCTCTGGTAACTCGCTCCGGTTCATTATGCCAGATACGGCAATGTCGAGTCCGGGATAGCATGAAGATCCGCCACCAGTTGAGCCTCCAGGTCAGGAATTGCCAGATCCTCCTCCGTTGGTACCTTGACAGACGGATTATGCAAAACATCTAGAAAGACATTAGGCGGCACCGGTTTACGCTGGGATCCGAGCCGGCTTAAAGCGTCTGCCGCTTTATTTTTACGTTGATCAATGTGCTTGACCTGATAACCCTTGAAGTGACCGGCAATGACGTCCACCTCCCGTCGATAAGCCGCCATGAGTGGATCCTTGGAATCCCACGTACCAGATACTTGCTGAGCCAATAAATCGGAGTCACTGAAGCAACGTACCCAGATTAAGTTCATCTCCTTAGCCATCCGTAGTCCGTGGAGTAAGGCCTCATACTCAGCTGCATTGTTAGTACACGGAAACATTAAGCGGTGAACATAACAAAATTTATCACCTCGAGGGGAAGTAAGAACAACTCCATCCCCGAGCCCTCTAATTGTCTGGATCCATCAAAGTGAATAGTCCAGTTTGTGTTATCCGGTTTATCCTCCGGTGCCTGCAACTCTATCCAGTCGTTGATCAAGTCTACGAGTGCTTGGTATTTGATAGCAGTGCGAGGCATGTATTTCAACCCGTGAGGCCCAAGCTCGATAGCCCACTTAGCAACCCGGCCAGTTGCCTCCTTGTTTTGAATGATGTCTCCCAATGGAGGAGAACTGACCACAGTGATGGGATGACCCTGAAAGTATTGCTTGAGCTTCCGGCTCACCATAAACACCCCATACACCAGCTTCTGCCAATGGGGGTATCTCTGTTTGGACTCGATAAGCACCTCACTGATATAGTAAACTGGCCGTTGAACCGGATATTCCTTACCAGCCTCCTTGCGCTCCACCACAATAGCCACGCTGACAGCTCGGGCATTAGCAGACACATATAACAGCAATGGTTCCTTATCAATGGGGGCAGCAAGGACGGGCGGCTCGGCTAACTGATTTTTCAAATCCTCAAACACCGCATCAGCAGCATCACTCCAAACAAAGTTGTCTGTTTTCTTCATCATCTGATAAAGCGGGATCGCCTTCTCTCCCAACCGGCTAATAAACCGGCTTAGCGCTGCAATCCGACCTACCAATCTTTGGACGTCATTGATACACGCCGGTTTAGCCAGGGATGTGATAGCCTTGATCTTTTCCGGATTAGCCTCAATGCCCCTGTTGGACACCAGAAAACCCAAGAGCTTGCCAGCTGGTACACCAAAAACACACTTAGCCGAATTAAGCATCATTTTATAAACCCTCGGATTATCAAAAGTTTACTGCAAGCCAGTTATGAGTGTCTCTGCTTTCCTGGATTTCACCACGATATCATGCACATAAGCATGAACATTACGCCCAATCTGATTATGAAGGCAATTCTGCACACACCGTTGATAAGTCGCCTGAGCACTCTTGAGCCCAAAAGGCATAGATACATAACAGAAGGCTCCAAAAGGAGTTATAAAAGTTGTCTTCTCCTGGTCCTTAAGTGCCATTTTGATCTGATGGTAACCCGAATAAGCATCCAGGAAACTCAAATGCTCACAACCCGCCGTAGCATTAATGATTTGATCAATACGAGGGAGGTCAAAGGGATCAGCTGGGCAAGCTTTGTTCAAATCTGTGTAATCCATGCACATATGCCAAGTGTCATTTTTCTTAAGTACCAGCACCGAATTAGCCAACCACTCAGGGTGAAACACCTCCACAATAAACCCTGTCGCCAATAGACGGGCTACCTCTTCACCAATGGCCTTGCGTCTCTCTTCATTAAAGCGGCGAAGAAACTGTTTGACCGGTTTGAACTTCGGATCAACATTAAGAGTGTGCTCAGCAAGTTCCCTCGGTACACCTGGCATGTCAGAAGGTTTCCATGCAAAGATGTCCCGATTCTCACAGATGAACTCGATGAGCGCACCTTCCTATTTCAGATCCAAGTTAACGCTGATGCTGAACTGCTTGGATGAATCGCCATGAACAAAATCAACCAACTTAGTCTCATCATCCGATTTAAACTTCAAAGCCGGATCATTCTCTGTAGTGGGCTTCTTCAGAGAAGTCATATCTGCTAGATCAACATTGTCCTTATAAAACTTCAACTCCTCCGTCACACAAAACCGACTCAGCATAAGCCGCATCACCTTCCTCGCACTCTAGAGCAATCTTGCGGCTACCATGAACCGTGATGGTCCCCTTATGACCCGGGATCTTGACCTGCAGATAAACATAACACGGCCTTGCCATGAATTTAGCATAAACCGGCCATCCAAACAGGGCATCGTATGGACTTCTGATTTTAACCACTTCAAAGGTCAATGTCTCGGACCTTGAATCATGATCGTCTCCAAAAACCACCTCCAGAGCTATCTTACCGACCGAGTAAGCCGATTTACCAGGTACCACACCGTGAAAATGGTGTTTGACGGTTTAAGATGCTTATCTGTTAACCCCATACGCCAGAAGGTTTCATAATACAAGATATTGATACTGCTCCCTCCATCCATGAGCACTTTGGTGAAATTATAACCTCCAACCCGCGGTGCAACCACCAATGCTAGATGACCAGGATTATCAACCCGTGGCGGATGATCCTCCCGACTCCACACAATAGGCTGTTTAGACCAGCACAGATAACGGGGCACCGCCGGTTCAACAGAGTTTACTACCCTTTTATGGAGCTTCTGATCGCGCTTGCACAGACTAGTAGTGAAGACATGATACTGTCCACCATTTAAGCGCCGGGTTGCTCGATAACCCGATCGCTGCTATTCTTCTTGACTCCGCTGATTATAACCACCTTGGTTGCTCTGATTGCCTTGATTGCCCTGTCCACCTTGGTTACCCTGAAAACCTGAACCGGAGTTACCTCCACCATAACCCGGTCTGTGAAACCCGGGTCCTGATCCACCGGACGGTCCATGATCATATCGGAAGAGGTATGAATTTTTGAACTCTCGCATAATGAAGCAATCTTTCCATAAATGCGTAGCCGGTTTTTCTTGCGTCCCGTGCTTTGGGCAAGGCTGGTTCAACAGACGCTCCAGATTCATCCCTGATCTTCCGCCTCGCGGGGGCGGTTTACCCTTACGGCGCTGATTATTGCCTTGAACATTGGTGTTAGCCACAAAATCAGACTTATTGTCTGCCTTGCGCTTACCATTATTCCCATGGCTAGCCTGGTTATGCTATCATTTTGCACCGGCATTCTTCTTCCCCTTCTCCGGCTTCTCTTTGTCAGACTCGGGATCCTTGGTATTATCAGAATCGGCATGCTTAACCAGAGCTGCCATGAGCGTTCACATGTCATTGCAGTGACGCTTGAGCCATCCCAATTTCATCTTCAGCGATTTAAACCCGCAATTGCCCTCCAACGTTATAATCGCTGAATCAGCATTGATGCGGTCCGATGAATGCAGAATTTCCGAAACCCGGCGCACTCAATGAGTTGTTTATTCGTTCTCTCCTTGGACACAAGCAGCCAGATCCACAATGGACATGGGTTGTTTGCACGTATCCTTGAAATTCGCTATAAACCGGGCCTTCAACTCGTCCCATGAACTGATCGAGTTAACGGGCAAACTTTTTAGCCAGGTGTGAGCCATTCCATCTAACATCATGGTGAAGTACTTTGCACACGCTGCTTCATCGACATCCAGCATCTCTATTGCCATCTCATAACTTTCAACCCACGCCTCGGGGGGGTTGATCGGCGGTATAGTTAGGCACTTTACACGGACCCTTGAAATCCTTGGGTAGCCGCACATTACGCAGAGCTGGGGTGAGGCACGGCACTCCCCAAGAGCTAAAAGCCAATCCACGTTCAACTGATGCCGCTGGTTGAACAGGAGCGGGTTGATGATTCGGGTACTGTGCCGCCAACTGCGCCGCTAACTCTGCCTCTCGTCGTGCTCTATTGTTGTTCACCACATCATGAGCATTCATACCGCTGCGCGCCGGATTAGGCCCTCGAGGGGCATCACGGTGCCACGCACTGCTTGACACAGCCGGTTCATCAATGTGCCTGTTGTAGCTCTTGCTCGGACGGGGGGTTGAATGTATCCTGTCTCGACTATATGAAAAAGCCTGTTGTTGCACGATGGCGGTTTGAAGAAGATCCCCGGCCCGTTGTGTTTCAACCGCCGCTAGTGATTCGCCCTCCATCGGAATAGCTGCTAAACGAGATGTTGCAGCAATCATGTTATCCAAAGGGCTAGAGAAGTGACCCGGCGGCATTGGTACGTATTGCGGCGGGCTATCCGTCCGTCGAGGCGGGTCCATCACCAGTGGCTGACACGGTGCTCCTGTCCCAGGTGCCTCGGTCTGGTTTGCCGCTGCCGGATTGCTTGCCCCGGCCCCTGGTGTATTGAAGAGATTCATTCCTTCGTAATCCGGTGGCAGAAGAGATCGGTGCCTCCTCGTCAGCACTTCGTTAGACGCGTTCTGATCCAACATAAGCCGGTAATTCTGCGCCTGGATCTGCTATGACTGGGCTTCTAAAGCGGCCCGTTCTTCAGTCATCCTGGCTTCCTCGGTCACCAAGTCCTCCTTGGCCTAAGTTATCTGATCACTCAGCTTTGTAACCTCCGTGTTATGCTGATCCTGATTCTCCGGGGTAACCGTCGCGGTCAACAATGTCGTCCAAGCATCCAACAAACTGAAAAGAACTTGAGCCGGCCGACGCGCAGGGCCTCCTGCCCCGGCTACCGATCTGAAAATCATTGCTGCTGCAGATGAAGATTGCAATGTGGGCTGTGTACCGGCCATGAAGATTGCAACCCAGTTCGACGGTTCAAAGGGGTCTGGAATACTATCGCCGTCGGAATAGCCCCCAATCTGGTCGTCTTGCAATTGGTACAGCGACTCGGTTTCGCTAGTGGATGACTCGCCATCTGAGTAGATGGCCGTCTCACCGTCGTACACCGGTTCAGATCCCGCACCATGGATGAATCCTATGAACGCACGCTTCATAGCAGGTTGAACCCGGGCAGGACTTGCATGCTGAGCCGTCTCGACGAGGTCGGTGGAGATGTCCGGCTCAGGGCCCGGTTCGCTGATCTTGCCGATGAAAACGTGAATTCCACCAAAGGGGACCCGATACCCGTACTCAATTGAGGCCGCCTCGGGGCCCCATCCTGCATCGTTGATGTAGAGCTTGCCGCGATGACTCTTGGTCATCCGGCCAACCGCGTATCCCTTGAGTCCTTCAAAGTTGCCCTTTAAGAACTCGAAACCATCGTGCGATAGCCCCATGGTGGGCGCCAACTGTCGTGGAATTAACACGTCAGATGTCCTAGCAAGAGGACTTAGTCGTGGAGCCATCGCAACGAGATTAGCAAAAAGGGGTTAAACCGGACAAAGGACACGGGGAGTTTATACTGGTTCGGCCCCTTGCGATGAAGGTAAAAGCCTACGATCCAGTTGTAGTGGAATTGATGGGCTCTCGATGAGCAGGAAGCGAATCCGCTTTACCTATCTCTCGAGTTGTTGTTTCTTGTCCCTGATCCGCCGCCGGGTCGTCCCTTTATATACACAGGTTGACGCCCGGCGGTTTACAGAACACCGAGGCCGGCTCATACATGTGTCCGGCTCGGTTTCTACCTTTCCTAGCTTACAGCACAAGTTTACACATCTCATACCGGTTTACGTTCATGGGCTCTAAACCGCCTTTGGGCCCTGGGCCTCTAAGCTTCAATGGTAGAGCGCCATACTCCTTGTCTTCATGGGCTTCAATACGTATGAGCGTAAACCGGCCCCTCCTAGGCGGTTTACACTCAGTAGTTATATCCCCAACACCACCGGAATAAATGCCTACACAAATTAATCCAAGGTTGGAGTCCCCCTCGCAATGTAAATAGCTCCGGCTTTGCAAGGGATGGAGAGGTAGCTTCAATGTGTGGAAGATACGACATGAGAAAGCGAGGTCAATCGAGAGATATATAGATAGAGAGACAAAGTGGGTGTGGTGCGACATTCATGAAACAGATATATATGCTCTGGAGAGATATTGTCTGATTGTGCTTTTGGTAAGGATGAGGGCTGTAAGATAGAGCTTGAGAGATGATCCAATCACAGACATGTAGATATATTTTTTGTGTGGGAGGAAGCAAGGTCAATCGATTACATATATAAAGGGAGAGAGATTGAGCGAGTGTGGGTCGTCGTGCAATCAATAGAGTGAGTCAGGTTGGAGAGAGTGACCTAGATAGACAATGTGCGTGAGAGAGTATACAATATGAATATGTCAAATTGGGCTCAAACATGGAGATATATCGTTTATGTCCGAGAAAGAGTGAGGTCAATCGAGACATACAAAGAGAGAGAGAGAGAGAGAGAGAGAGAGAGAGAGAGAGAGAGAGAGAGAGAGAGATAGAGATTGAGCAAGCATGGCCCACCATGAGGTCGAAAGAGTGGGGGCGTCTTGGATGGACTGACCTAGATAGACAATTTACATGAGAGAGTATAGAGTGTGTCGATCAAGGTCCGAACAGGGAGATATATCATTTGTGTGTGAAATAAAATGAGATTAATCGAGACTCAGTAAAGAGAGCGAGATTGAGCGAGTGTGGCCCACCATGCGGAAGAAAGAGTGAGATAGTCTCGAGGGAGTGACCTAGATAGACAACGTGCGTGCGTGCGCACGAGAGGTTGGGGGGCTAGATAGGCAATGCATGTATCTAGCATGAGAGGGTGGGAGGGGGGAGAGAGAGCTCGGCATGGGGTGCAATGGCGGGTGTGTGAGGTAAATACATTTGGTAACAGAGCGGAAAAGGGGGTTGTGTAGTTGAGAGAGTTAGAGGTCGAAACATGGAGAGAAAGAATGAACGTGTGTCGGAAATCGATAGCTTCCTAAGGTGGTTAGGAGAAGAAGATTGACCGATACAGGAAGTTAGCGTGTGTGCCGAGGGGGGTGCTAAAAACAACATTTGAATGTAGATAGTACGAGACTTAATATCAATGTTTCATTTCGGTGTACATTGTAAGATTTGAACTGAGGACCATGCATATGGGTAATTATTTTGAATTCGTGCCATACTAGGTTTCGAAAAGTTGACAGACTTGATTTGTTGTGCTATTTTGTAGGTCATATGTTTGAATCCATCCAAAAGTTTTCTCACTACCATGGTGTTCATCATATACATATGAATTTGTATTAAAAAAAGTAGAGTGGATTCAGTGAAATGCGAAATCCACGTTAGAATTGGAGATCTCTATGTGACACACACTCTAATTCAAATAACTAATTATGTGACACACACTCTAATCCACGTTAGCGTGGATACCATTTCGATTTTTTTTTCAAATAACTCCTCATTTATTAATTTATAGTATCTCGTTTCGAATGACTAATTATTTTCAAGGAAAACACGGGCATGGTAATACATACAGATTCATTTGCAAATGAAAGAAGATTCGTTTGCATTCTCAAATGTAGGTGCACCAGGCAGACCAGGGTCATGCCGTGGTGGTCGCGTGTGTCGGACGGACGCTTAACACCCAGCCACCCACCCCCTCCCTCCCTCCCCCCTCCCCCCAAAAAGGACGACGACAAAATAAGTTCGTGCTTCCATGTTTCAGATTGAAATATCTGGCGGCCCCAATTCCAGCCCTGCAAAATCTCCCTTCTCCACGCCCAGATTGCTCAAACCCCTAATTCGCCGCCAACCCAAGCAAAGTTCGAATCGCCCCTCGTCTCGTCTCTTTCCCCACCTCTGTGCCGGACGATGACGACAAAGACGACGGTCACACTTCACCACCGCACCGGAGATACCACATCATGCCCTCGTCCACCGCACCGGGTGGTCCACCGACAACGTCGGCCACCGCAATTGACGTGCCTCACAGACACCGACTTGCACCGCATCAGGTGCGCTTCATCGACGTCATCTCCCACCTCACCGGGGCTACTTCACCGAGCACATCGCCGCACCTCCGCCCCCGAGGCCGTTGGGGCTTCACCAACGGTCTCGTCCACTGCATCATAGCGCTTTGCTGCCAATCAAAATCTGCATCTGTGCGCGGCCAGCCAACGCCAGTGCGTCACCCTCAACGGCTCTTAAGTGACCCGCACTCTAGCTAGGTGAGCATGCCCAAACGCCGACCCGAACTAGGTATCCACAAATCACTCCCTTGTGCATTGTTCTGATGATGTTTGGATATCGTTTCACTGCTCTTAGCTTGCACGCCTATGCAACTCTGACTTTAACTCTTATTTTTTCTGGAGATATCATCTGAAACAAGAAAAACCATTTTTTAGCGAAGCATGACGACGCTATGGGATCTGGTACATATCCCGCACACCTGTATAACCTTGTAAGTATCTGTCCTCTGGTACAACAGCAAGGTCGATTCCTATTATTTGATCAACCATTCGCCGTGTCAAAAATGCAGAGGGGGATGCAAGGAGCACAAGGCCTACACATCGAAGCAAGTGGTAACATGGACTTGTACATGGAACATCCCAATCGCAAGCAGAGCTGCAGTGAGCCTGTACAACGAGCAAGCATAAGTCCCTGCATTTCATTTAATTCGTAATGGCATGCGTGTATGATTTGTGTGCAGTGGTGGATCCATGAATTCAAGTTACCAGGGGCGAACATTTAACTTAAAAAATACGAAGGCACATGCACTCCGGAAATCAACATAACTTGAGAAATGTGAAGCTACATGCACTTTGAAAACCAGCTAATGATCCAAAGTAGTTCAGATTATAAACACTAAATGATGCAAGCACCAGAAAACACAAAATGCAACATGGTGTACAAGGACTACAAACATGGTATGTACCTGCTTGAATTATTCGTTCTCTAGCTGAAAATATCGAAGTGTAATTACACCTATAACCAGTGCGCAAACTGCATATCAATATATCTATCCTACACAAGTATGCCAATAGTTTCAAACAACAGATTAGAAAAGTATTTATGCTATGTTGTCATGATACGGGGACTTTCTGGTAGATGGCCTCGACGTTTCCTCAAGCCATGAAAATGCACTATAATTTGCTTGTCATCAATGCCTGCAAATCTCTATGTCTCTCTCAACATAGCAGATCATCATTAGACACTAAATCCTTCAATGAGAGCTTGCAAAATGCTTGCATTAGATCCCTCATTAGACACTATATGTTCATCACCAGGAGCATGTAAAATGTTTGCATCAAATCCCTCATTAGTAGTCTGTTCATTAGACACTTCAGGCTCAAGAACAACATGAGCTTGTACGTTTGCACTAGAAACTTGATTAGATACATCAGATTCAGTCAGTTTAGTATTGATTGGGGGAGTTATAAAATAAGTAGAAATTGGTTTCATTTTCTCATAGATTCCCTACATACAAGCAGGTTTACAACACCATCAGGTTTAACTATTGGCCAAAAATTGAACAGTTGAATTAGATATAATCAGGGATGTGATGTACCTGCTCGTTGCGCATGCTACTCTTGCAATCTGCGACTGTCCGTTGGCGCAAGCTTCATGCCATGCATGTGCTGCCGCCGCTGCCTCCCACGCAGGCTACACCCAGGGTTGGATCTTCATCTTCTTGTCCTTTCGTTCGCTTGAAACCCGGCGACCGCCCTCCAACGAGGGCGCGAGGAAGTGTTGTGTCGGTCTATCCAGTGGCGTCTAGGTTAGGAGCAAACTAGACTGGAGGCTGGAGCGAACGAATTGGGATTTTCCCTGTTGTCGATTGATATGAGAGGCGCTCGTTTGGGCCGCGAGCCTGCTATAGGGCATGCCTTGCACTTATATTATTGGTCCATCCAAATTGAAACATTTTTCTTCATTTTTTACATTGCCTGCTCGTGCGTTGGGACGAACAAAACTAGCCTGGGCTAACCTGGATGACTCAAACTAGGTGCACACTTTCCAGCCACCCGAGGCGGCCGCCCATACCAGCCCCTATGGTGGCGTTGCCCCTTTTTGCATGTATGATTGGGGTAGTCAAAAAATATTCCAGTGGCGCTTTTGATTTATGCACAGAATGGTCGAATTGCTTGCTTCTATAAACTGAGTTCGCCAATAATGTGAAGGATGCTAGTCTTTTCATCCTATTATAGATTGCTTAGATCTCGATATGCCAAATGTAATCGCATGAAATATACAGTAAAAGCTAGTGTGATGTGTGTGGCTACAACTAGTCTGACTACACGTCCTCATATAACATATCGAGGACGCACCATCTTACCAGATTAACCATTCGACTTACCAATGCAGTGTGGGAAGAATGAAGTATTGGGAATGTGTATCCAAGCAATTGATGCCATGGACTCAATAATGTTGAGCCTGCTGCCGCCGTCCATTAGGACTTTGCGCAATCGGACCCCTCCAACGGCCAGGTCAACCACAAAGCCTACCACCCGGGGTCGGTATATGGTCTGGGTGGTCTGACTGATCGAAGTTCACAGGTGTCTTGGCCCAGTCGAGGTATTTGGTGACAGTTGGAACCACCACGTTGACCTCTCGGTTTATAACCTTGAGGCGACTCTTGCTTTAGATGTGGGCAAAGATCATCAAGACATTTTAGACATTGGGGGTACCCGGAAGCACCCTTGCCTCCCTCCTTGTCATCATCTTCGTCCTTGTCTCGAGAGGAATCCTGCCGCATCTCTTGCTTCAGGAGTTGGCATTCTCGAGTGGTATGCTTGGGCAAAATCAAATTGTGTCGGATTTCGGGTTCTGCAGACCCTTGAGGTTTGAACACTGGGGTGCGCGCGGAGATTTCGCCCTCTACCTACCTGCTCCTCGCCGACTCGCTAGGATCTAAACTACGGAAAGAACAACACAAGAAACACAGAGTTTATACTGGTTCAGGCCACCATTGCGGTGTAATACCCTACTCTAGTGTGTGGTGTGGTGGATTGCCTCTTGGGCTGTTGATGAACAATACAAGGAAGAACAGCCTCGCGAGGGTCTGTTCTTGACTGGTGTGATGAACTGCTAGGAGGGGTTCGGTCGCTCTCTCTACTAGTTTTCTAGTGAGGATTCTCTTCTTGATTCTAGCTCCTCGATTCTGGATGCCTCTACCCTGGGGGTGGCTAGTCCTATTTATAGGCAAAGGCCCTGGGCCTCTTCCCAAATATTGAGCGGGAAGGGCGCCAACAATTGGCCATTTTGAAGGGGAACATCGGGTACACTTATCCTGACTAAAGTTGGTCCTCACCTGCCAAAGGCTCTGGTGATGATGCCTGCCTGGGCTCCACAATGACTTCCTTCCTGCCGTTGGGCTGGTCTTGGTCTTGTTGCACCGAAATGGATGCCTCTGCTTGATGCTCTCGCTGCGCTTGCTCCCTTTGCACCAAAGAGGAAAGGAGGACCTTGCTTGGCTGGCGCCCGACTGGCGCCCTTGGTCGTCATGGCTTGCGTCATGGGCACCTCGTGAGGTACCCCGCCTTGAACTCTCCGCCTCCTCGTGAGCCAGCCTGATGAGACCGTACCTGAGGAAGCTCCTGGTCGTCTGCCCTGCGAGGCTTGGCCCCTTGCGAGGGTCTTGAGCTTGTGTCGGTGAAGATGGGCCGTGCTGGCCCCCCCCCCCTTGAGCCACGCCGCAGGCTGCAAGCAGGCAACTCTAGGGACCCCCATTCCCAGAACGCCGATAGTAGCCCCCGGGCCCAAGGCGCGCCCGGACTTGGCCGAGCAGAGAGGCGAAAGGGCAAGTGCGGAGCGCCGTGGGCCCCAACAGCCTGCGGCCTTGGGCGCTGCGTGGCGGTTGATTGGACATGGGTGCCTCAGCAACCGCGCGAGTTGATAAAGGAGCGACATCTGTCTAGGCTTTGCCTCCTTTGCTTTCTACGGTTGCTGCTCAGATCCCCTTTCTTGCGCCTCTCCTTCCTGCCTCCGAAATCTTCAGATCTACTCCGTCCGCGTGCCCTAGCAAGACATGGCGCCTCGCCAGGCCCGGCCGGAGCTTGGTATTCATCCGCCTTGGACTCGCCGAACGTGTCGGAGGCGAGCCTTGCCCGGGTGCGCCAGATGGTGGCGGCGCAGGGCATCGACGGGGCGAAGGTGTTCGAGGCCGGCTCTGCCCTCCCTGAGGGCCAAGGGAGCACCTTCTATCCGCTCTTTGTGAGCGCCATTGTTGCCGGTCTGGTGCCTCCCTTTTCTGAGTTCTTCTTCTTTGTCCTCCGCCATTACAAGCTACAAGCTCTACATCTCCACCCCAACTCTGTCCTTCTTCTGGCAATCTTCGCCTATTATTGCGAGGCTCACGTAGGGGTGAAGCCCTCAGTGGCCTTGCTGCGCCACTACTTCTCCCTCCGGACCTCTCGTGGTCCTGTCTCTGCGTCTTGTGAGCTTAAATCGCGTCTGGTAGCTCCATCGCCATTTCGAACCCCGGGAAGAGGATTGAGGGCTTTAGGAGCAAGTGGGTCTTGGTAGATGCAGGGCGCATCCACCCTCGGCTGATCTTGCCACGGGGCACCCCTCGAGCTCCGATGACTGGTCTCAAGTGGAGCTTGTGGACCCCCGCGCGAGGCTGGTGTTGGAGAAGATGTACGCGGATCTGAGGCCGGCCAACACGGCGGCAGCGAAGCTGACTGGTGCATCGCTGCTGAGGGAGTTCTTGGAGCACCAGCTGGCTCTGCTTCGTCAGTACTCACTTCCGATGTGGAGGCCCCACCCGAGCCCCGCGGTCTTGGCCGGTGAGGATCTGGCTGCGGTCCTCCAGTCTTTGGTCGAGGCGGCGTGGCGAGGTTGGGCGCTCCTCGCCCTGTTCCAGCGACGACCGGGTGCGGGTAGTGGAGTCCATGCCCGTCTTCAGCGAGGGGCGGGCCCGTGCCCATGAGGCTCCCCGGACCCGGTGGATGTGTCCTCCGGGGCCTCCAGCGAAGAGAAGGAAGAAGGGGAGCGTGTCGCGGCTAGGAGCACGAGCACCTATGGGGCAGGGGGCCCCTTCTGGTCCGGCAAGGGAGGCGGGGCGCCTGTGAGCAGATTGAGGCGAGGGCGGGGATTTTACCCGGCCGGAGCTCTCGGAGAGATAAAACTCCTACTGCTGCTTTGTGTTTGTATTTGTTCTTGCTCTAAAGCGTGGGTACGCTGTGGTTTCGAATGAGTCGAACTGAACCGAACCCCTTCTACGTGCGCACGGGCCTCCTTTTTATAGTCTAAAGGGGTCACCGACAGTGGCAGCATAAAAGAGGGGTAGAAAGGTAAAAAGCGGGTTGGTACAACCACTATCATGATGTCCCTACCTAACTCTCGGCGGGGGACAAGAGCATTTAATGCCGTCCGGTCGCTCCAACGGGCAGAAAGCGACCATTAGGGGCGCCACCGATCGCCACGATGGCCTCCTAGTCACCTTCGCTCGCCACCTCGCACCGCTAGGCTGCACAGCCACCTGCCACGTGCACCAGGAGTGATCCTGTGGCGACACGTCGTCGGGTGAGCTGGGCGCGCGCAGAGTGGTAGCCGCCGCGCGACAAGCGCCTTGCCGCGGTCTCGTCTTGTCGCACCCGCAAGCTTGCCGCTTCGTCGGGTCTTGCCGGAGCCAGCGTGCGTCGCGGCAAGTCTTCTGAAGTGCCTTGGTTGGCCTTCCCGGCAAGCTCCTCTTGCCGGGGTCTTGTCCTTCCCGGCAAGCTTCTCTTGCCGGGACCTTGTCTTCAAATTTAACACTTTGTTCTTGAATGGCGATAGATGAGAATGACGGAGGTCTTGGCGGGCCTTGGCAAGCCTTGCCGCGGGGCGCCGCATTGCCGTGCACAAGTTCGGGTACTAAGGTACCCCTACTTTAATCTACACCAGCAGAGCCCCGGGCCTGGGCCATACGGTGCCAAGCGTTGTTGGGCGAGCCCCAAAATAAAAAACGGCACGCGTGGCACAGGTCCAAACCAGATCCGCTCCGTATCCACGCGCCCTCCGTAGCAGCCGCGCGTCAATCGCGGCGTCGTGGGAGAGGTGGGTGGCGTCGTGATTTTGGCGCCCACCCGTGATCACGGGCGGGCGAGTCACCTCATCCGTCGCCCGGCTCTGCATCCCGCCACACGGCTCCCATGCGCTTGGGGTCACAGACGGGGAGTGGGGAAGCGGGCCGTCGCGGCGGAGGCAGCAGGTAGGCCCCGATTCTCTACTCTTCTCGTGTCTTGATTGGCTGAGCGGGGCGGCCGAGCCCCCACCTCGCTCCTTAAAAAGAGCGGAAGGGGAGCGCAGAAGCCCGCACTCTCTCATCTTCTCCCTTCTTCAGCTCCTGCTCCCTTTCCTCTCATTTGTCATGGAGGGAGGGAACCCCGGCCCTTCATCGGTGGCGGCGAGGGTCGCCGCCAGGTAGCGCGCCCCTTTCTATCCCGCGCTCGTGGTGGCAGAGCCAGCCACAAGGGGAAGAGGGAGGGGGCGAGGTCGTGGACGAGGTCGAGGACGAGGTCGAGGCACTCAAGGAAGAGGCGGGCGTGGTGGCGCACCATCTCCGCCCCCGCCGGCGGTTCCTCTCCCCGCGGCGGTGCACACAAGGGACGAGCCTTGCGAGTTCTTCGTCAAGCTGCGCCGGGCGCCTCGTCGTCGCCTCCGGCTTCCAGCTCCGTTTGCGAGCGCGATGGAGTCGGATCCGCCCGAGACGCTGAGACTGCACATGAGGGGCTGTGGGATCAGCGGCACGCGAGTCCACGTTGTATTCCCAGCCCCTAATGTGATGTATCTCGATCGTGGGTGGAAGACGTTCGCCCGTATCCACAGCGTGACGGCGGGGTTTACCCTCCATTTTAAATTATTGGAGGGCGACCTCCTCTCCGTCAAGGTCTTTGGGGACTCCGGCACTCGGGCGAAGTGTTGTGTGGACAGCTCCTCCGACAGCGAAGACTCCCCCTCGAGCGAGAGTGACGAGGAGGAGAGCGACAGCGACGACGAGGGCAGTAGGCGGCGGGATGGTGGGCCCGACTAGGTGTCGGGCGTCGCCTCGCGCGCCACCGGCGACCCCATCATCCGGGTCGCCAGGTCCTTGAACTCCCCGGGGTCGTCTCCTTGGGCGGCTGGCGTAGGGAGGCTGTGGAAGGGGAAGAGGGCTGGCGACAAGGCCGTCAAGTCGAGTCTGAGGCGTAGTGCCCTCGGCGACATCTTGACGTCCTACCGCCCCGTCTTCGAGCCCCGCTTCCGGCGCCGCCATCACCGTCCAGCCTCCGTACAGCCCCCGGGATGTTCTCTTGGTGTCTTCTGGCACCCGTAGCTCACCTAGGCGCCCCTTTTGCCCTTTTCGCCTCCTTGACCTACCTCCTGAAGAAAGGGACAGGAAAGGATTACGGGCATCTTATCTTTTTAATTTGTAAGCCTTCGGGCCTTAGCTGCACCTAAAACTTGTAATCCTCTCTTTCATGTTTTTCATCCTCTATGGACTGTATCTGTGTGGGATGTTTTTAATGAAAAAGGGATGCTTGCCGGGTTATATCCTCTATTGATTCCATTCCTAGTATGTTTGTACCCTACGCTTTTAAGGAACTTGCCGGTGCAAACACGCTTGCCGCGAGCGCTGAGTGCGGAATATCAGCAGCCTGCTGGCGGTGTTGCCTCCGGCAAGAAACCTTGCCGGGGCTAGTTGCAGCACACTTTCATTGTTGGCGGACTCGAAACAAAGTAAGGCTTAACAGCCACGAGCCGATTCCTCCGCAGACGGAGTTTTCCATACAAGGCATGGTCGTAGAGGACGCGGCTTCGCATTTCCCAGTCCATAAGACGATGCATGATGAGGGACGAAAGACTTATCTGATATCGGAGCCCCCGGCAAGTCTGGCTTGCCGTGGATGAATCTTGGTACTCGCAGCCCCCGGCAACACTGGCTTGCCGGGACCCAGGTGCCGGAGCACCCTTCTTCTCCTTTCCTCGTCGCTGTTATTCCAGCTATGAGGGCAATTTAGACAGTGCCGCAACAAGTTACTTTCGTAATATAACTTTGTCCTGGGCAATGCTGGCTATGTTATCTCCTTTATTCAGTTCCATTCCTTGTATGTCTTTACCCTACGCTTTTAGGGAACTTGCCGGCGCTAGCAAGCTTGCCGCGAGCGCTGAGTACGGAACATCAGCAGCCTGCTGGCGGTGTTGCCTCCGACAAGAAACCTCGTCGGGGCTAGTTGCAGCACGCTTTTATTGTTGAGCAGACTCGAAACAAAGTAAGGGCGCAACCTAGCCACGAGTTGATTCCTCCGCGCACAGGTTTTTCATACAAGGCACGGTCGTTCAAGGAGTATAACTTAAAAAAAAAACTGACTGTGCTCAAACTTTGGCAACTTAGCTTTTCTGTCTTCTGCGTTCCAGCAAGGCTGTGCTTCCTTGAATGCCACCTAGTCCACATTGTTATCAGGCTCCGACAACGAGGACTAAAGGCGCAAATGCTGCTGCGGGAACATTCGCTTCTCTGACAAGCGGGATCTGCGGGCGTGATGCTCCCGACAAGCGTGTCGAGACACAGCTTGCGGGGCGTCTACTTCAACGAAACAAACCCAGGGCTTGTCGGAGCAGACTGCTCCTCAGCACTTTCTGTGTTGATCCTGGGGACCTTCTCGGCGGCGGCTTCAGGGAGCTCTGCCGGAAAGTAGTCGCCGGTAACCAACTTTCTCTTCTTGCGGCTGCACAGATCCATCCTTGCCGGAGCCAGAACTTGTCGGGGAAGCCCCCTGCTTGTCGCTGGACTCGCTTGCCACGGTTGCTGGCTCATTATCTGCCTCCCTCTCCGCTACCAACGCAGCACTAACCACTTGATCAGTTGCCGCTAGATGTAGCAGCAACTTCTCTTGTGGCCTAGGTGCGACAAGTGTTGGAGTCGAGGATAGGTATCTCTTCAGGTCTTGTAGCGCAGCCTCTGCTTCCGGAGTCCATTTCATTGGACCTGCATTTTTCAAAATTTTGAAAAATGGCAGGGCCTTCAGCGAGACAGAGATGAACCTACTGAGAGCAGCAACACAGCCGGCAAGTCTTCGCACATCCTTGACGCGCTTCGGGGCTTCGATCGGCTTGATGGCCTTGATCTTGTCGGGATTGGCTTCGACCCCCCTCTGAGATACAAAGAATCTGAGAAGCTTGCCGGAAGGAACTCCAAACACGCACTTCTCGGGATTCAACTTGAGGTTGATCTTGCGCAGATTTGCAAAAGTCTCGTCCAAATCTTGGATCAGAGTCTCTTTGTCCTTGCTCTTGACCACTATATCATCCATGTAAGCTTCTACATTTCTGTGCAGCTGTGGCTCAAAAGCATGACTGACTACTCTTGCAAATGTTGAACCGGCATTCTTTAGTCCGAAAGGCATTCGTACAAAGCAGTACGTGCCACATGGAGTAATGAATGCGGTCTTCTCTTCATCCTCTTCTGCCATGAAGATCTGAGTATGCATCAAGGAATGAAAGCAGATCACATCCTGCTGTAGAGTCGACAATCTGGTCAATGCGCGGCAAGGGAAATGGATCCTTGGGACAAGCTTTATTAACATCGGTGAAGTCAATACAAAGCCTCCATTTCCGTTTGCTTTGGCGCGACTCTTTGGATTGGCTAACCATGTTGGATGGAGTACTCCTCGGACCAAGCCTGCTGCTTCCAATTTCTTGATCTCTTAAGCAATGAACTCTTGTCGCTCTCTTGCTTGCTTCGACTCTACGCTTGGCGGGCGCGTGAGGGCAGGCGGCAAGGTGGTGCTCAATTACTTCCACAGGAACACGGGGATATCGGATGGTTGCCATGCAAACACATCGACATTCGCCCATGCAGAAAGCAACGAGCGCGCTTTCCTATTTAGGATCAAGCGTGTAGCGATGGTGAAGGTACCACCGGTCCGTCCTCCTTGGCGACCACTTTCTTGGTCTCTGGTGAAGCTGTCTTTGCCTTCTTGTACTTGCGGTGGAGCTCGATGGTGCGTCCTCGGCGGTGGCGCAGCACTCGAAGAGTGCGCTTGCGGAGTGGGCATCGAGCTACTCTTGTCGGACTTGGTCTTCTTCTTCTTCCCAGGAGCTTCAGCGGCAAGTGGTTTGCGTTCTGCTGCGGCTTTGCTTCCGGTAGATCTTGTCGGTACAGATAAGTGCATCTTTCTTGTCACCATGGACAGAAATAACACTTATCGGACCAGGCATCTTGAGCACATTGTATGCGTAGTGAGAGGCTGCCATGAACTTGGCGAGCGCTGGACGGGCGAGTATCCCATTGTAGGGCAATGGGAAATCAGCAACATCAAATGTGACTCTCTCGTCCTGAAATTCAGCTTCTTTGCCCGAGCGTCCTTGGCGATGTGATCTTCCCCTTGACTTGCTCCTTCCGGGTTGATCCTTGAAAAGTACCGGTCTCTTGAGCTCGTTGTCGAGGATTTGGAGCTTGTTGAGCACCGCGGAAGAAATCAGATTTAGGCCGGCCCCACCGTCAACCAACATCTTTGTGACCTTGAGGTTGCGGATGGTTGGTGAAACCAACATCGGCAAGCACCGACCGCGATGATGTGATCGGGGTGATCCTCAACATCAAAGGCGATGGGTGTCTTGGACCACCGAGGGCTTCTTGGCGATTCGTGATGGTTCGCTGCATTCACCTCCGCACCTTGTTTGAGTTGGCGGTGGGAGGTGTGCGGAGAAGCGCCGCCGTCAACGCACAAAACCTCTGTCGCCTTCTGAAACTCTTGGTTGTCGGTCTCATCCTCATCCATCTCATCATCCTCATCTTCTTCTTCGTCTTTGTCGCGGCCACGGGGACGTCTCTCTCCTTGCCGCTGCTTGGCCTTGCCGCGGCGCCCTCCCCGGGCGGGAAGTTACTTGCGGATCGCCGCCACCTTCCGGGCTTTCTCCTTGTCGCGGCGCTCATATTCAGCTTTTGTAGCTCGCCATCTGCTCAACCTTCTTGCATGCTTGGAGGTCATGGCCCTTGGTGCGATGGATCTTGCGATCTTGCTTGCGGAGCTGTCTGCTTGTCGGCCAGCCACCACAGCCTCGCCGGAGTCGCCAGACTTTGGCCTTGTCGGAGCCGCCTCCGTTGCGGACTGCTCAACAACTAGCACATCCTTAGCCTTTCTCTTTACTGTTATTCCGCCTCCGGTTCCTCTTTGAGGGCGTCCTCACTGTCGAGATCATTCGCTCCTACATTCTCTCCGGGGAGTTTCCTCCCCTCTTGAGCCGATGCACACTTGTCGGCGAGCATATAGCTCGCCGACATCTCGATCTTGCACATCGCCATCTCCTCCCTCATCCTGCTTGATTCGCGCGTTCGATGGAACGCAGCGATAACCATGGCGGGGTGGGCGTCAGGATGTTGCGCTGCACTGGCTGAATCTCTGTATGTACTTGCGCAGGAATTCTCCTTCCTTTTGGGAAAGCAAATGAAGATCGCTTTCCTGGCCATGGGGCTTGTGGCCGCCTGTGAATGCGCCGACAAACTGATGGCACAGGTCCGCCCACAAAGAAATGGAGCTGTCCGGCAAGTGCATGAGCCAAGATCGGCGTTGGGCTTGAGCACCGGGAAGTAGTTGGCGAGGATCTTCTCATCGCTACGCCCGGCGCTGCACCGCGATGGTGTAGACGCCGAGGAACTCGGCGGATGTATCCCGCCATCGTACTTCTCGGTGCGTCTTGAAGTTCTTAATCTTGGGCCCTTTGGACTTGCCGCAGCTCATGAGTGAGCGGGGCAACCTACGCGTCTGACAAGTCGCTGGTTCCCGGGCGCATGCACATCGACAGTGGGCCCAGCGCTGGTCGATTGACGCGCGCTTCTCTCACATGCTCGATCTGAGTCTGGCGTCTTCGTGTCGTCGTTCTTGGAGAACGTGGCGTTGATCGCGGCGAGCTTGCGAGTCCGACGACGCGGTGGAGTCGGTGTCGAGGTTGGCCCGGCGAGTCGGCGATCTTGGCCTTCGGGGCGGGGAGTGCGCGGTAGTGGCACCCCTAGCGGTCTTGTCAGCGTCGGCTTGCGCCTGAACGTCTTGCCGGGGCTTCGATGTGCTCGGTTGTCGGGGCTTGTCAGCGTTGGCAAAGCCGACGAGGCTCTGAATGGTCATCCTCCAGTCGTCGATTTTGTCCGGCGCTGGAGGGTAATCTAGAAGCAGCTGAGCTCGGGCCAATGCTTCCGCTGGAGTCTTGGGCGGCAGTGGCAAGCGACGCGAGGTGCGGGATATGCTCGGACTCCCAACTGGGTTGGAAGGAGCAGTACCCCGTCCAGGCGACCGCACCTCACTCGTGCCAGCATGCTGGCGTGCACGCTGGTCTTGAACGTCTCGCGATCCGCCGGCTTGGCCTTGTTCCAACGCAAGCACGGTGCTAGGGGCACCGTGGCGTTGTCGACCTTGCACCTCCTGAGAGGGGTGCGGTGGATATCCAGACGCTGAAGCTTGTGGGGCCTTGTCCTTGGACCTGGTGACGACGTGAGTCCCACCGCCGGCGCCCGCTCCTCTGTCGGCATCCACCCCACCGCCCGTTTGCTCCGGTGGCGATAGGACAGTCGCAGACGGAGCGGCTACTTCCGAAGCCTTCTTCTTCGGTGGCATGTCGATGAAGATGTTGATGTAGCGCCGCGACGCGCGGATCGAATCGCGACGACCTCGGCGCCCCCCTACGGCGCGCCAAAGATGTCGCGGTGGAGCACGAGCACCTATGGGGCAGGGGCCCTTCGGTCCGGCAAGGGGCGGGGCGCCGCAGAGCGGTCGAGGCGAGGGCGGCGGGAATTTACCCAGCTTCGAGCTCTCCGAGAGATAAAACTCCTCTGCTGCTTTGTGTTTGTATTTGTTCTTGCTCTAAAGCGTGGAGTGCTGCTGTGGTTTGAATGAGTCGAACTGAACGAACCCCTTCTCGTGCGCACGGGCCTCCTTTTATAGTCTAAAGGGTCACCGACAGGTGGCAGCGAGAGAGAGGGTAGAAAGGTAAAAGCGGGTTGGTACAACCATCGTCATGATGTCCCCTACCTAACAGCGGCGGCGGGGACAAGAGCATTTAATGCCCGTCCGGTCGCTCCAACAAAGGCAGAAGCGACCGTTAGGGGTGCCACCGATCGCCACGATGGCCTCTTAGTCACCTTCGGTCGCCACCTCGCACCGCTAGGCTGCACAGCCACCTGCCACGTGCACCAGGAGTGATCCTGTGGCGACACGTCGTCGGGTGAGCTGGAGCGCAGGCGCAGAGTGGTGGCTTCGCCGCGCCAAGCACCTTGCCGCGGTCTCTGTCTTGTTGCACCCGCAAGCTTGCCGCTCGTTGGGTCTTGCCGGGACGCGCGGTGCGTCGCGGCAAGTCTTCTGAAGTGCCTTGGTTGGCCTTCCCGGCAAGCTCCTCTTGCTGGGGTCTTGTCCTTCCCGGCAAGCTCCTCTTGCCGGGACCTTGTCTTCAAAGTTAACACTTTGTTCTTGAATGGCAGTAGATGAGAATGACGGAGGGTCTTGGCGGACGCCCGGCAAGCCTTGCCGCGGGACGCTGCGACTGCCCGTGCACAAGTTCGGGGTACTAAGGTACCCCTACTTTAGTCAGCGACAGAGCGGGAAAGGGGGCGACTCGAGGCGACCGACGGAGAGTCGAGGCTCCCCCTCGGCGCAGTCCCGCGCTCTCCGCCTCTCTCCGAGTGATGGCAGCGAGGATGATGACGCAAGGGGCAGCGGAGCCTGCCCCGATCGAAGAAGGACAGGACGGGCTGATCCCAGCAGGTCTGCCCGCCCCGAGGCGATCAGCGGACGCGCCTCCTGCTCCCGAGCTCCTTGAGGCTGATCCCTACAGCCGGCTCTCGGGCTTCAAGTACGGCCGGAGGCTGCTCGAGCTCGCGAGCGACGACCTGTAAGTGCTTGATTCCTGTCTTATTTCTTGTTCTTTTGCTGAGGCTTGACATTCGTATCTCCCGGCTAGGCTGGCGCCCGCGGCAAAGAAGTCGAAGGGAGCTCCTGAGGTTCCATCCGGGGCAGCGCCTCTGCCCATGAAAAAGGTGGTGATATGTGGCCACGGGCCTCTCCTACCCGGGCGTCCTTGCGAGGCCGGGCTGAGCCGGCTGGGGCGAGCTCAGCCCCCACGGCCCAAGCGACTCCCGAGGTGCCCTTGCCTGATGCCCCCACCACAGCCGTTGGGGCGCAGCAGGCTCCACCTCAGGATACTGTGGTCACGCTGCCGTCTTCTCCTCCTACTCCATCGACTGCTGTTTCCCCGACTCCTCGTACTTTTCTGGATCGTGCTGCTGCCGAACTAGACCGTCTGCGGCAGGATCTTCTGGGTGCCGACCCTCGTTTAGTGGCCGGGCGCTTGGAGCTGGCTTCCGGCTGGATTCGCTCCGATGCTTCGAATTCGGGCAGCGCTGGTCCAGGCCTTGATGGCATGCGACAAGGAGAAGCAGGTCGTCCTTGGGGCGAAGGCTGCTCGCGACGCCGCCTTGGGGGAGGTGGCTAATGTCCGAGGTCGATGCAAGGCGTTGGAGAGCATGCTGCAGGGCCTGCAGGACCAGCTCGCCGAAGAGACCCGCCTTCACCAAGAGCAGGAGGAGGGCATGAAGGCTCGCGAGGCGGCCTTCAAGGACCGGGATGCCAAGCTCAAGAAGCGTCGTGACCACCTAGGCACGCTGGAGCAAGAGTTGGAGGCGAGGAAGGTCAAGCTGGACGGCAAGGCACGGGTTCTTGCCGAGGATTGCGTGGCCTTCGCGGAGATGGAGGAGAAGGCTCGCACCTTGCTGAAGACGCTTTATGACAGCGCCCTGGAGAGCCCGCTGGCCGGCGCTGAGGATGGCCCCGCCAACCTGCTTCCCTTCCTGGTTCGTGCTCTTGAAGATGTCACCCTTGGCCTTGGCCCTACGACTGAGGCCGAGGCACGTGCCTTGTCTTTGCAGCGCTGACGCGGGTCCTTACCCACATCTATCTTCGCGACCCCAACGTCGACCTCGACAGCCTGCTGGAGCCAGCGAGTGGCGAGCTTGCTGCTGCCGCTGTTAAGGCCGTGAAGGGTCAGGCGGAGGCTCTGCTAGGGAAGTTCCGGGCCTTCAGCACCAAGCCGAAGCGGGGCGCTGCCGGCCCTGCAGCTCCACAAGGCGAACCCGCTCCCCGCAGCTCCACCGCCGGCATGTGACTCCGTCATGGCTCCCGTCCTGCTTTTAATTCCCGCACATGTACCATGCCTTGGGGAGGCGTTAAAACTTGCATTTGGTGTTGTGATAACAGTATTGTAGGACCTTGAAGTATGTCTAGAGGGGGGTGATTAGACTAATTGACAAATAAAAACTTAACCTTTTCCCAATTTTAGAGTTTGGCAGATTTTAGCTACTTTCGGACAAGTCAAGCAATCATCACACAATTCAAGCAAGCATGCAAAGAGTATATAGGCAGCGGAAATTAAAGCATGCAACTTGCAAGAAAGTAAAGGGAAGGGTTTGGAGGATTCAAACGCAATTGGAGACACGGATGTTTTTGGCGTGGTTCCGATAGGTGGTGCTATCGTACATCCATGTTGATGGAGACTTCAACCCATGAAGGGTAGCGGCTGCCTGTGAGTCCACGGAGGCTCCACCCACGAAGGGTCCACGAAGAAGCAACCTTGTCTATCCCACCATGGCCGTCGCCCACAAAGGACTTGCCTCACTAGCGGTAGATCTTCACACAGTAGGCGATCTCCTTGCCCTCACAAACTCCTTGTTTCAACTCCACAATCTTGTCGGAGGCTCCCAAGTGACACCTAGCCAATCTAGGAGACACCACTCTCCAAGAAGTAACAAATGGTGCGTTGATGATGAACTCCTTGCTCTTGTGCTTCAAATGATAGTCTCCCCAACACTCAACTCTCTCTCATAGGTTTTGGATCTGGTGGAAAGAAGATTTGAGTGTAAAGCAACTTGGGAAGGCTAGAGATCAAGATTCATATGGTAGGAATGGAATATCTTGGCCTCAACACATGAGTAGGTGGTTCTCTCTCAGAAATGGTAAGTTGGAAGTGTACGTTCATTCTGATGGCTCTCTCCACGAATGAAGAGGAGGTGGAGGGGTATATATAGCCTCCACACAAAATCTAACCGTTACACACAATTTACCAAACTCGGTGGGACCGAATCGTTAAACTCGGTCGGACCGATTTAGTAAACCTAGTGACCGTTAGTGATTTTCGGTGGGACTCACATGCATCTCGGTGAGACCGATTCGGTTAGGGTTAGGGCATAACGTAATCTCGGTAAGACCGATTACACAAACTCGGTGAGACCGATTTGGTAATAAGCTTTCCAGAGAGTTGGTCAGGTAAACTCGGTGGGACCGATTTGCTCTTTTCGGTGAGACCGAAATGTTACAAAAAGGAAACAGAGAGTTTACATTGCAATCTCGGTGGGACCGATCGCTCACTTCGGTTAGACCAAAATGTTACGAAGGGAAACAGATAGATTACAACCCCATCTCGGTGAGACCGAGATCCCTATCGGTAAGACCGATTTGCTTAGGGTTTGTGGCGTGGCTATGACTTTTGGAATCGGTGGCGCCGGATAGGAAAAATCGGCGTGACCGATTTTGGCTTTGGGTTTAGGTCATTTGTGGATGTGGGAAAGTAGTTGAGGGTTTTGGAGCATATCACTAAGCACATGAAGCAAGAGGCTCATTAAGCAACACCTCATCCCTCCTTGATAGTATTCTCTTGGATCACTAAAATGTAAAATGAAGAGTCTTGAGCTTTTGAGCTTGAGCCAATCCTTTGTCCTTAGTATTTTGAGGGATCCACTTTCATCATCCATGCCATGCCATTCATTGAGTTTTCCTGAAATAATAGTCTTGGAATAGCATTAGCTCAATGAGCTATATGTTGTTATGAATTACCAAAACCACCTAGGGATAGTTGCACTTTCAATCTCCCCCTTTTTGGTAATTGATGACAACATATAGATCAAAGCTTCGACAAATGATAATAAGATTGAATAACATCGTCGCTTTGAGGAGTGTGTGATAAGAAAGAGCTCCCCCTAAATTTGTGCATAGGTTTAAGGTTTGCTTTGGACTGCAAATGCACAATGAATTAGGCTCATGGGTTACTCCTCCATGTCACATACATCTTGGTGGAGCGCTCAAAATAATAAACAATGAATACATGCACTCATCACCAAGCATAGTGAATGATCACTTAAGATAGATAGGATAATATCATCAAACATGCATAAGTGTAGCTTATGATCAAACACATGATCATCAATGTATCACAAGCATAGTATCTCAACCAAAAGCAAACAAAGTTTGAAAAACACCAAACAAAGCAAGAGAGAACAAAAGCAACACTCTCTCTCTCTCGAAGCCTATGATCTATACATTTTTCTCCCCCTTTGGCAACAAGTTACCAAAAAGTTCATAGAAAATGCATAGTGCTAGATCGACTCTCAGGCTTGATCTTACGGTGGTGGTGTCTGATAGCTCCTTGGACGAAGGCTTGAGTTGAAGTAGAGGTCTTTGGAGTGGATCTTTGGAGCTGGTTGTCTTTGGGCTGTAGGTGCAGTGGCTGGTGCTGAAGTTGTTGCTCTAGTGTTTGTCACTGGCACTGCAACTGACCTCTGGGCTCTGGGCACTCTGGCAAACACATTGGTGGTAGTCTTGCCCTTCCTCTCCTGCATGTCATCCTGCAGCTGCTCCACAACTGACTGAATCTTAGTTACTTTGACATCTAGATCATAGAATTTTTGTTCCATGATTCTTTCCAAGCTGTCCTGATTCTGAGTGAGGGTGGCCAGTCCTTTCTCAATCCTCAGTGTAGATGCTATCAAGTAACCAAGCTGCTCCTGTTTGGTTTTCAAGAAATACTCAGATGCCTCCTCTTGAGTTGGCATCTTGGCAGTCTTCTCCTTAGCTTGAACTGATTGTGGATCATCTTCATTCATGACAACCTCATTGTCCTCAAAGTCTGGATAAAGTGGAAAATGTTCCTTATCCAACTGATATTTCCCTGTGCCCATCTTTGAGTTGATCAATTCCTGAATCTGAGGTGCATATCCACAGCTCCTCTTCTGATCTGATGTAGTCCTCTTAATTGTTTCAACAATTAGGCTCATGACTTTGAACTTCTGTGGCACATCAAACACATGCAGCATGTTGATGGCATGCCCTCTGATCATGTTATGGTCACCAGACTTGGGCAACAAAGTGTGCCTCGGAATCCAATTGATGGTTGGCAAACCTGATAGCAGAAAGTGAACTGATCCAAACTTGTGAGTCTCTACTGCCTTGTCTGGAATCTCCTTGTACATGTGAGCCATTGAATTGTGACCCAACTTCTTCTTTGCATAAATGTCCAGGTCATCCTCATTTTCCTTGGGAGCATTTATCAGACTTGCCCATTCTTCAACAGTGGATTGGTACCTTGTACCTTCAGACATCCAAACAATTCTACCATCTGGGTAAAAGTGTGCTGTGGAGTAGAACTGCATGATAAGCTCATCATTCCACTTGGTGAACTTCTGTCCAACAAAATCAGCAACTCCACAAGCAACAAAGCTTTCTTGCACTCCAGGATAGTGCTCTTCATTGTCCTTGATGTAGGTCCAGTTGACCCACCTCATGTCACAAACTATGGGCTTCTTATCCAACAGAATTGTCTCATAGAAGTCCTGCTGTTCCATTGTGTGGAACCTGTAGTCAACAGCAGTTCTTCTCCTTGAAGCATATGGATCTTCCATTCTCCACAGTCTCAGCCCTGAATCCTTCCTGATTCTCATGTCCTCAGCCACAGGATGGGCATCATTGTGGTCTAGTATCTTGGGCTTGAGCTTTCTAAAGACCTGTCCTTCTTCATCCTCATCTTCAGCAACATTGGGCACTGGGGCCTTCTTCTTCTCAGCAGCTGAAATACTCCTAGTATTCCTCTTTGGAACTTGCTTGGCCTTGGAGGCAGCTTTGGGTGCATCCTTGGGCTTGGATGTTGCAGCCCCTGATCTGATTGCATCTCCCATGAGCTTGGGTGCCTTAGGTGCTGGTGCAGCATCCTCTTCCTCTTCATCAGAATCCCTTCTCATTGAGGGCTTTCCAAGGACCTTGGCAGTTGTGGTTCTTGCTCTCTTCTTTTTCTTGTCTTGAGCCCCATCATCCTGTGACTCAATTGTGAACTTCATAGTTTCACCAGTGGGAACTTTCTAAGGTTTGGAAGAAGTATCTTTCCTTGCAGGTGCCTCTTTGGGTTGAGCCTGAGCTGGCACTTGAGTAGACTTTCTGGCCTTTGGCATTGGTGTCCTCTTGGCAGGAACTTTCCTTTTCAGACCTGGTTTAGTGCTTTGTGCAGAGCCATATTCTTTCTTGAGCACCACTTTCTTAGAAGTGGCCTCATCTTCCTCAGCTTTGTAATCTTCATCCTCTGAATCTGAAGTTCTTTTCCACCTTTGCCTAGTAGCAGCCTTAGGCAAATTACTAGGAGTACTTCTGCTCCCTTCATCTGTAGTTGAGGGACTAGTGCCCTCACTCAAGTCCATCTGCTCTTCTGACCTGTTCTGGCTGTCAGTCCGATCTGACATACTGCAAAAGCTGACTGCTGACCCTGTGAAGAGTTATAGATGAGATAGAATAGATGAGCATCACAAAATGCAGAGATTTTTGCAAAAGAATGATTCAAAAGTTCAGTTTTAGTTTTCCACAGAAAGCATTTCAGATCAACCGATTTTCAAACTCGGCGATAGTGAAGCAGTTTTGGAACCTAAACTGATGATCTCGGTTGGACCGAGTCACAGTTCGGTGGCACCAAGACTGCTAGGGTTTCACAGAATCCTCAAATCGGTCGCACCGATTAGTAATTCTCGGTCAGACCGAGAGTCACTAGTGCAATGGTATAAGCCAAATCGGTGAGACCGAGTTTTTCAACTCGGTGGGTCCGAGATGGTTTCGGCGGAAACCTAACCCTAAAAATTTGAATCTCATCTAATCTATGGATTACTTTGGTTGGATAGAAGAGTTTCAATCGTGGAAAGAATCAATATGAATACAATGTGCTAGGAATCAGACATGGATAGCACAAAGATCAAGTCCATACCCTAACTTGGCGGTGGACTTGCTACTGGCAACGGTGGGGATGAAATCCGTTGGCGGCGGAGACCAGCGACGAGGAGGCTCTTTGGCGGCGAGGAGATGATCCGAGACCTTCGATGGCGAAGCGAGCTATTCTTGTGAGCGAAGGGTTTGGAGAAATCTCCAAAATTTTGCCCGTGGCTATATATAGCCCGACCCTGTCGGTGTGACCGAGTGGAACAAATCGATGGCACCGAGATGCATAACTGTGTTCAGTTACAACAAATTGGTGAGACCGAAAAGTTCAAATCGGTTGCACCGAGATTGAAAACTCAGATCAACTTGATGATCTCAGTAGGACCGAAATGGTTGAATCGGTCAGACCGAGAATCAAAAAGAGGTTTTGGAAGTTTAAGTCTATGACGAATCGGGGACTCCGAGTGCTCCTCACACAGAGTGGTTCGAATCTGACTTGATCAAATTTTGTGATGTAGCATGAATAGAGTTTGAGATGAGAAAAGCATAGATAGCTAAAGAAGGCTCTTAGGCATTCTTGTCCATACACTTGGCTAAAAGAAAAGAACCCAAACAATCAAAACAACAAGTGGATGTCCTTGAATGAGTAAAATATGCACCAACATGCTCACACAATAAGATGGCAAATGAAATATGTGGCAAAGCATGCACAACCAATTCTAGCATCTATCAAGCAATTGGCGATGACTAGGTCATCTATATATGAGTATATTGACTTAGGAGTCAAATGAGAACATTTGATCATAGGTCCTACTCATCGTTTAAGCTCAAGTGGGGTTACCACTTTTACATAATGCATTGATGTGTTCACACCATTAGAGTTGCTTTGACTCAATTCTTAGAGTTAAGCTCCCCCTAGATGTGAGATCCCCCTTTAGAGGGATGAACTAACCTTCGGTTTTGTCGATGATGACTTCATGTAGGTGTTGAAGATGTAGATGCTCAATGTTGATGTAGATCATTTGGAGCAATCCTTTGGAGTGAGTTGCACTTTCAACTTACCTACATGGGTTAGTCCCACAAGGAATAAACAAGAATATCCATAGACATAGAGTGATGCACACACAAGATGATGTCCATGAAATCATTAGGTTACCTTGTCCCTTGTCTTACCAACATGAGGGTTTGTGACTCCTTGAACTAGTGCAAGATGTGGAAGTTGATTGCACTTGTTCTTGCCAAAATGATATGAGTGAAGAATGTTGGCGGAGTCACCCTCAAGAACTCTCTAGTTCTTCTTCTTGGGATCCACATCATCTTGATGGGAATCCTTGGAGTTATAGTTGTACTTGATGAAGTAGAACTTGGCGTAGTCTTGGGAACCCACTTGAGCGAGGCTTTAGGTGCTTCTTCAAATGCATCAATCTCTTCTTGAAGCTTGTCCTTGCCTTTGTTCTTGTGGTCTTGTGGTAGAAGATCATCTTGAGCTTGTGTTCCCTTGAAGGAAGTAGGATCATACTTCTCTTGTTGAGGAACAAACTTCGTCTTGGGGTATTGATCTTCTTCCCACTCAACTCCATTGGCATTGAACTTTCGTTCAAAACAAACACCTTGATTCTTCCGGTGCCTTCCTTGCTTGCGTACAATTTCCTCGAATTGCTTACTCCCGGCAAGGCTCTTGTAAACACCTTTCTCTATAATTCCCTTCAATAAGCTATTTTCTTGCTCAAGTTAACTTGGCTAAGAGAATCATTAGTGGAATCAAAAGAACTACTAGAAGCAGCAATATTGGATTTGACATTATTATTGTTACTACTAGAGGAAGTATCTTTCTTGTACTTGTTACTAGACTTGACTTGAGGCATGTAAGTAGATAAGAGTAAACGCTTGGCAATATAAGAAGAACTTTTCTTGCGAAGATCATCATTGATTGCTTTTAAGAACTCGTGCTCTTGCTCAAGATTGAGCTTTTCAAAGTGTAACTTCTCATGAGCCCTTAAAAGTTCTCGATGATCTTCGTAGATAGTTTCATGAGCTAACTTAAGAGTGTTTAGTTCTTTAGTTAGAAGCTCAATCTTCTCCTTATCATTGTCATTCGTTTTATCTTGATTAGCATGATTAATTAACGTTGCATCATAGTATTCATCACTAGAGTTGTCAATAAGTAAATCATCATCCACAAGCAAGTCATCTTCATCACTATTGAAATCAACATACTCAGGATGTGTTACCTTTGGACCTTTGGCCATGAAGCATCTTCCAACACCTTCATTTGGTGAGTCAAATATGTCGTAGGAGTTGGTTGACACAAGTGCTAGACCGGCAACACCTTCATCTTGAGTATATTCGGAGTCGGAGTGATAGCTTCTCTCGGAGTGATTGTCGGAGTCGGAGCCGGAAACCCATTCACCAACATGAGCTTGATGTCTTCGTTTTGTGTAGCTCCTTGATGACTTGTCCTTCCTTTTCGAATCCTTGCTTCTCCGTGAGGGTCTTCGTTCATAACGATCATCTCTACTCCTCCTCTCTCTTGGTGGTGATTCTTCTCTTTTGCTCGTTCTTCTTGGAGAATCTTCTCTTCTTTTATAGGGTGTCGTACACTCATTGGAATAGTGTCCGGGTCTCCCACAATTGTAGCAATTGCGCTCACGACTAGAAGATCTCTTGTCATTGTAAGACCTTGACTTGGAGCTTCTTTCTTTGCTTCTACTCTTGTAGAATTTGTTGAAGTTCTTCACCATTAAGCTCAATTCTTCATTGAAGGTTGGTTTATCACTTGATGATGTGGGGGCTTCACTTGAGGCTTTGTAAGCACCACTTGACTTGTTGTGAAGGTCCTCCTTATCCTTAAGTGACATCTCATGAGCAACAATTCTTCCAATGACTTCCGTTGGCTTGAGATCTTTGTAGTTTGGCATCATTTGAATCAATGTGCACACGGTATCATACTTTCCATCCAATGCTCTTAGGATTTTCTTGATGATGAATTTGTCGGTCATCACTTCACTCCCTAAGCCGGCAATCTCATTGGTGATAAGAGCAAGCCTAGAGTACATTTGAGCGACACCTTCACCATCCTTCATTTTGAACTTGTCAAGCTGACTTTGGAGCACATCCAACTTGGATTCCTTGACGGACTCGGTACCTTCATGCATATCAACCAAAGTATCCCAAATTTCCTTTGCATTCTCAAGACGGCTGATTTTGTTGAATTCTTCGGGGCACAATCCGTTGAAGATGATATCACAAGCTTGAGCATTGTATTGCAGCATCTTTAATTCTTCCGCATTAGCTTCACGGTTCGGTTCCCTCCCATCGAAAAATTCACCTTGCAAGCCAATACAAATAATTGCCCAAACAGCGGGGTTATGTCCAAGAATATGCATTTTCATCTTATGCTTCCATCTAGCAAAATTAGTACCATCAAAGTAAGGACCTCTACGGTGATAATTTCCCTCGCTAGACGCCATACTCTCCTAGGTTGTGAAACCAAGGCTATGACCACCAAAAGCTATGGAAATCAAAGCAAATGGAGACCAAAGCTCTGATAACCACTTGTAGGACCTTGAAGTATGTCTAGAGGGGGGTGATTAGACTACTTGACAAATAAAAACTTAACCTTTCCCAATTTTAGAGTTTGGTAGATTTTAGCTACTTCTGGACAAGTCAAGCAATCATCACACAATTCAAGCAAGCATGCAAAGAGTATATAGGTAGCGGAAATTAAAGCATGCAACTTGCAAGAAAGTAAAGGGAAGGGTTTGGAGGATTCAAACGCAATTAGAGACACGGATGTTTTTAGCGTGGTTCCGATAGGTGGTGCTATCGTACATCCACGTTGATGGAGACTTCAACCCACGAAGGGTAACGGTTGCGCGAGTCCACGGAGGGCTCCACCCACGAAGGGTCAACGAAGAAGCAACCTTGTCTATCCCACCATGGCCATCGCCCACAAAGGACTTGCCTCACTAGCGGTAGATCTTCACGAAGTAGGCGATCTCCTTGCCCTTACAAACTCCTTGGTTCAAATCCACAATCTTGTCGGAGGCTCCCAAGTGACACCTAGCCAATCTAGGAGACAGCACTCTCCAAGAAGTAACAAATGGTGCGTTGATGATGAACTCCTTGCTCTTGTGCTTCAAATGATAGTCTCCCCAACACTCAACTCTCTCTCAGAGGTTTTGGATCTGGTGGAAAGAAGATTTGAGTGGAAAGCAACTTGGGAAGGCTAGAGATCAAGATTCATATGGTAGGAATGGAATATCTTGGCCTCAACACATGAGTAGGTGGTTCTCTCTCAGAAATGGTAAGTTGGAAGTGTAGGTTCATTCTGATGGCTCTCTCCATGAATGAAGAGGAGGTGGAGGGGTATATATAGCCTCCACACAAAATCTAACCGTTACACACAATTTACCAAACTCGATGAGACCGAATCGTTAAACTCGGTCGGACCGATTTAGTAAACCTAGTGACCGTTAGTGATTTTCGGTGGGACTGACATGCATCTCGGTGAGACCGATTCGGTTAGAGTTAGGGCATAACGTAATCTCGGTAAGACCGACACACAAACTTCGGTGAGACCGATTTGGTAATAAGCTTTCAGAGAGTTGGTCGAGTAAACTTCGGTGGGACTGATTTGCTCTTTTCGTGAGACCGAAATGTTACAAAAAGGAAACAGAGAGTTTACATTGCAATCTCGGTGGGACCGATCGCTCACTTCGGTTAGACCAAAACGTTACGAAGGGAAACAGATAGATTACAACCCCATCTTGGTGAGACCGAGATCCTTATCGGTAAGACCGATTTGCTTAGGGTTTGTGGCAGTGGCTATGACTTTTGGAATCGGTGGCGCCGGATAGGAAGAATCGGTGTGACCGATTTTAGCTTTGGGTTTAGGTCATTTGTGGATGTGGGAAAGTAGTTGAGGGTTTTGGAGCATATCACTAAGCACATGAAGCAAGAGGCTCATTAAGCAACACCTCATCCCTCCTTGATAGTATTGGCTTTTCCTATAGACTCAATGTGATCTTGGATCACTAAAATGTAAAATGAAGAATCTTGAGCTTTTGAGCTTGAGCCAATCCTTTGTCCTTAGTATTTTGAGGGATCCACTTTCATCATCCATGCCATGCCATTCATTGAGCTTTCCTGAAATAATAGTCTTGTAATAGCATTAGCTCAATGAGCTATATGTTGTTATGAATTATCAAAACCACCTAGGGATAGTTGCACTTTCAAGGATGGATTGTAATATTTGCTTTTGAATTCCTTGAAATTTGCGCTATTCCTTCCTACTTGCTTATGTTCTACGCCGGCAGAGCCCGGCCCCGCGCATACCTCAGCCGTCGTTAGCCCCGACCGGAAACCAGGACGGGACCAAGGAGTGAGGGGCTACATGACAAGTTAGGATCCTGAGTCGCGATGCTCAGGAGTCCCCCTTGGCGCTCGAACAGCAAGTAGGGAGGTGAGATGTGGGGATGACTCCTTAGGGAGGTGAGATGTGGGTGGATCTACCGTTCTACATCTGCAGAGCCCGGCCCCGCGCATACCTCAACCGCCGTTAGCCTTTCGGAACTAAGGAGTGAGGGGCTACGTGACCAGTTAGGCTCCTGAGTCGCGATGCTTAGGAGTCCCCCTTGACGCTCAAACAGCCTTCGTACCTTGGCTCCACTCGGGGAGGGACGTGCGATGAACCAGGCCCGGGGGGGGCTGGCTGGGTGGCATGCGTGTGGGCGTGACCCAGGCGCAGCCCCCGTGCCCAGCCCCCTCGTGTGGCACTCCCAAGGGGAGGCGTTGCAATGAGGCTAGACACTAAGCTCTGGGCTCCCTGAGGTTGATGCGGCCCGGGGGCCACCCTCAGTTGTTTATCACCAGCGCGGAGCATAGCGCTTCCGTATGTGTACGGGCATAACCGCTCCTCGGCAGTGTCGTCAGCCAGCACGGAGCATGGTGCTTCCACTGGTGCGTGGGAGGGGGCTCCCCTCAGAGGAGCCCCCAGGCGTGTACAGCCCATACGACACGTGGCTGGCACGGTAGGGCCCGACGAGGTGTATCTGGGCACCCGTGAGCCAGCGCGGGACTCACGGGGCCCTACCTCAAGGCGGGTTGTGCCTGGCACTGGGCCTTATCTTGGGATGCGTTCCTGCAAATTTGGTTAGATGCCGGGCGCTCTCGTCCTCGGGTCCGGCCCTCGAGCTGGTCTCGGCCGTCATTTGGTATGCGGTCGCGATGCCGTGGACAAGGCCAGAGGGTGAGGGTTGGAGAGCCGGTAGGAGCCCTGAGTCGCGATGCTCAGGTACCCCCCCTTTAACGTGCAAGCTTGGTTAGATGTCAGAGCTCTATGTCCTCGAGTCCCGGCCCTCGAGCTGGTCTCAGCCGTCGCTGGTATGCCAGGTCGCGATGCCGTGGACAAGGCCAGAGGGTGAGGGCTGGAGAGCCGGTAGGAGCCCTGAGTCGCGATGCTCAGGTACCCCCCCTTTAACACGCAAGCTGCCGACATTGAGGAAGAAAAGGTGCCACAGACAGGCACCAAATAACAAGCATGATGGGTCAAATGCATGGCCCGAAGATAAATGCAAAAGGGGTACGCCACTGGTGCGACCCGAGCGACTTGGGGATGATGCAGCCGAGGGGCGCCCCAACAAAGTAAGCTAAAACACAAGCAAAGGGATACACGCGCAGGGCGGACCACGTGGCACTGGGAATGATGCAGCCACGAGGCGCTCCCACTGAAGCGAAACTTGAAAGATGTCACTGATAGTGTTGGCAGCGAAGGGGTGTTGGTGTAGCAGACTCGGTGGGCTGCGGGGCCGATCCTCCACGAGCCCCAGGCCTAGGGGCCTCGGGAGGCTCCGGAGGTGCTGGTGGCTCCTCGCGGACCATCTCCATCTCCGCCAGGGGCTGCAGACGCGCGACCTCTTGAGCCTCGGGATGCCCCTCATGAGGCGCTGATGCGTGACAACCGCGTTCGGCAAGCCGTAAGGCATCTGAGCGTAGGCTGTGGGCGGACCTTGGCGCCCACTTGCGAGGGCAGGCGCTCTGAGGCGGCTCGGTTGAGCCATGGTACGTCGATGCAGACGCGCAGCCCACCATCCTCGCCTGGATGGGGGGGCACAGCGGGTAAGCGGCGGCTGCCTCTCATGACTCTTGACTTCTGCAGCTCCTGAATGGCCTTGCTGACGAATTCCTGAGGGTTTGGCCCTCCTTGCCTTGCTCCTCCTTGAGGGAAATGAGCTTCGAAACACGCCTCCATGTGGTGCCCAAGCGCCTCCCTCATGACCTTGGCGAGGTCGGCGGCCCTCCAGAGGAGAGCCCCCGAGCCCTGCCTGAGGAGGGCGCAGGGCGCGCTTCCCTATGCGATGGAAGGAGGTTCCCCCTGGGCAGACGCGGGCCCTGAGGGGCCTGTCTCCTAAGGGGCCGGACTGGACGATGTCTTCTTCTTCTTGGGGGCGGCCTCGGGAAGCCTCCTGCTTCCGCGATCTGGGTCTTCCAGTGATGCGGCCTGAAAGGCTCGTTCCAGGGAGCATACCGCATCTTTCTCTTCGCAGGGCACCATGATGACTCCGCCACTTCCTGGCATCTTGAGGACGTTGTAGCCGTGGTGGGTTACGGCCATGAACTTGACCAGCGCTGGGTACTCGAGGATGGCGTTGTATGGCAGGCGAATGTGGGCGACGTCGAAGTCGATGAGCTCGGTGCGGTAGTTGTCGCGCGTCCCGAAGGTGACAGGGAGGCGGACCTGCCCAATCGGGACCGTGGAGCCGTCGTTGACCCCGGAGAAAGGCTTGGTTGGCTGAAGCTGATTGTAGGGCACTTGGAGATTGTTGAATGTTTCCACGGACAGGAAGTTGAGCCCTGCCCCGCCATCGATGAGGGTCTTGGTGACTAGCACGTTGCTAATGATTGGGGAACAAAGCATTGGGAGGACTCCGACTATGGCCGCGCACTTGAGTTGATCCGCTGAGCTGAACGTGATGGTGCACGCCGACCACCTGAGAGAGTGCGTGGCCTCGAGCTTGGGGAGGACTGCATTTACTTCACGGGCAAACTGCTTGAAGATGCGTTGAGAGGCTGGGGCTTGAGCTCCGCCCAGGATGTAGGCGATCACACGTGGCTCCTGGAAGCCCGAGCCCCCTCGTCCTGATGACGGTCCTCATTTCTCATTGGCTGCGGCGGCAGTGGAGGGAGGCCTGCATTGCCTTGTGGGCGATCCTCGCGAGGCTAGTCCCTCTAGTCTCCCTCGCGAGGCGGGTCTTGCCAGCGATCCTCGCGAGGTTGGTCGTGCCACCTTTGGTGAGGGCCGCGGTCTTCCCAGCGTCCTGCGTTCCTTCCTCCTCCTCGACCGTAGCCCCGGTCGCTGCGGTTGGAACATCGGCCGATCCTTCCTTCACACACGGCACGGAGCTCTTGGCATTCATTGGTGTTGTGGGTGTGGAGGTCAAGGTACACGCAATACCGACTGCCCTTGGAAGATTCGGGCTGATCTCTGTCCCGCTTGGTGTCTGGTTCTGCCGCGAGCACGGTAGCCCCCTTGCGCTTCACATCCTTGGCCTTGGGTTTCTTATCTTCTGGGTCTGCGGCAGGCAGCTCGAGGAGGGAGAGACGCCCTTCCTCAGCCCTGGCGCACTTGGTCGCCAAGTTGAACAGCTCCAAGGAAGTGCACAGGTCTTCATGCATCGCTAGCTCCTCCTTCATCTTGACGTCGCGCATGCCGTCGGAGAAGGCTGAGATGATGGCCTCCTCGGTCACCTTGGGAATCTTGAGGCGTGCGTTTTTGAAGCGCTGGATGTACTTCTATAGGGTTTCCCCTGGTTGATGCTTGATACGGCGCATGTCGCTCCACGGCGGTGGCGATCGCGAGTACCACAGAAGTTGGCGATGAAGCGGGTGCGCATCTCGCCCCAGAGGAGATCGTGCTCGAGCCGAGTTCGAGAGCAGTGCGAGCCCGTCCTTGCGCGCCATGGGAAAGCAGTTCACCATGACCTTCTCGTCTCTGTTGGCAGCTTCGATGCCCAGCTCATAGAGCTGGAGGAACTCTGAGGTCGGCCGTGCCGTCGTAGCGAGGAGGCAGGTCAGCTTGAACTTGCCGGGCCCCGCGACGCCTGCGTAGCTCGGTGGTGAAAGCGGCGGCACTCTTTGTGGCCACAGGAGGCCTTGGGTGACGAAGAGCTTGGTCCTGCGGGTCCCCATCCGCTCTGGTGGGAGCAGCGGGTCTTGGCGTGATGGAGCGGGAGCATGGTCGCGATGAGCCGGGCGAGGCCTTCGGGTAACTTCATGGCGAGGACTTCTTAGCAGCTCTGCTCTTGCAGCTACTGGCGCTGGCGGGCGGGTTCCGCCCAGGGGCCATGCGCCTTGGGGCCAGGGAGCCTTCTTGAGGGGGAGGCGGCTTAGGCGCCCCCGGAGCTTCGTCCGTGCAGAGGCGGGTGCGGTCTGTGGGGCCAGACGATGCAGAGAGCCCCTGCGGCACGGACAAGCTCGGCGACGCGGTCGAGCCATTCTTCGTAGATGTCGTCGACGGGACGGTAGCGCAGGAGCTCGTTTGCCGCGATGAGCGCAGCTCGAGCCTCCATGGGCACGCGGAATGCGCGAGATGAATAACCAGCTGGGGTGAGCGAGGGGGTAGTAGTGTGGCCGTCTTGCCTCACGGAGGGATGCTGGGACGATGCTTGCTGCTTGTTCCCCGCCGGGCCGGTGGCGGCGTTGACGGCAGCTGACGGGGAACGACGAGGGCGTCCGCCGACGGGAGCCGTCCGGCGGCGTGGGAAGCGAAGCGGCTCGGCGCTTCAGCGAGCCCGTCGGCGTCGACATGGATGCGATGGTCGAGAAGAACAGGCGACGGAAGGCGAATTCAGTGCACCTACGGGCGCGCCAAATGTCGGATTTCGGGTTCCGGCAGACCCTTGAGGTTCGAACACTGGGGTGCATGCGGAGATTTCGCCCTCTACCTACCTGCTCCTCGCTGACTCGCTGGGATCTAAACTACGGAAACAACAACACAAGAGACATAGAGTTTATACCGGTTCAGACCACCATTGCGGTGTAATACCCTACTCCAGTGTGTGGTGTGGTGGATTGCCTCTTGGGCTGTTGATGAACAATACAAGGAAGAACAGCCTCGCGAGGGTCTATTCTTGACTGTTGCGATGAACTGCTAGGAGGGGTTCGGTCGCTTTCTCTACTGGTTTTCTAGTGAGGATTCTCTTCTTGATTCTAGCTCCTCGATTCTGGATGCCTCTACCCTGGGGGTGGCTAGTCCTATTTATAGGCAAAGGCCCTGGGCCTCTTCCCAAATATTGAGCGGGAAGGGCGCCAACAATTGGCCATTTTGAAGGGGAACATCGGGTGAGGGAGTCCTGGACTAGGGGGTGTCCGGATAGCCAAACTATTATCATCGGCCGGACTCCAAGACTATGAAGATACAAGATTGAAGACTCCGTCCCGTGTCCGGATGGGACTTTCCTTGGCGTGGAAGGCAAGCTTGGCAATACGGATATGTAGATCTCCTACCATTGTAACCGACTCTGTGTAGCCCTAGCCCTCTCCGGTGTCTATATAAACCGGAGGGTTTTAGTCCGTAGAACAACAACAATAACAACAATCATACCATAGGCTAGCTTCTAGGGTTTAGCCTCCTTGATCTCGTGTTAGATTGTAACGCCCTCGATGCGGCTATATCTCCCACGTGTCGAAGCACGACTTAGAGGCATAACCGCATTGAAAGGAATGTCGCAAGTGAGGTAATCTTCACACAACCCATGTAATACATAAGGGAAGAGATACATAGTTGGCTTACAATCGCCACTTCACACAATTACATGAATAAAGAATTACATCATCCAGATACAATCAAGGTCCGACTACGGAACCAAAATAAAAGAAGAACCCCAAATCGATAAAGGTCCCCGATCGACCCCAAGCTGGGCTCCACTACTGATCAACTAGAACGAAACAACACAAAGGGCAAGATCTTCATCGAGCTCCTCCTTGAGCTTGGTTGCGTCACCTGCTCGGTAACATAGGCACCTGCAAACTGGTTTTGGAAGTATATATGAGCCACGGGGACTCAGCAATCTCGCACCCTCGCGATCAAGACTATTTAAGCTTATAGGAAGGATGGGGTAATGAGGTGGAGCTGCAGCAAGCACTAAGCAAATATGGTGGCTAACATACGCAAATGAGAGCGAGAAGAGGAGCAAAGGAGCGGTCGTCAACTAGAAATGATCAAGAGGTGATCCTGAACTCCTACTTACGTCAAACATAACCCAAAACCGTGTTCACTTCCCGGACTCCGCCGAGAAGAGACCATCATGGCTACACACGCGGTTGATGCGTTTTAATTCGGATCTGGTGTCAAGTTGTCTACAACCGGACATTAACAAATTCCCATCTGCCACATAACCGCGGGCACGGCTCTCGAAAGTTTATACCCTGCAGGGGTGTCCCAACAGCCCATGACAAGCTCTTGCGATCAATGAAGGAATAGACCTTCTCCGGGAAGACCCGATCGATCTCGGAATCCCGGTTTACAAGACATTTCGACAATGGTAAAACAAGACCAGCAAAGCCGCCCGATGTGCCGACAAATCCCGATAGGAGCTGCACATATCTCGTTCTCGAGGAACACGGATGAGCAAGACAACGGGTTGGCATAGACCCTGGTTGCCAGTGGGGCGCGGACATCGCTTCGGTTTGGACCAGCACCGAGGAGCACCGCCCGGGGGGTAAAATAAAGATGACCCTTAGTCTGCAGAACCCAAGGAAAAAAGGCTTAGGTAGGCAAATGGTAAAACCAAGGTTGGGCCTTCTTTGGAGGAGTTTTATTCAAAGCGAACTGTCAAGGGGTCCCATAAATCACCCGACCAGCGTAAGGAGCATAAAATCCGGGAACATAACACGGTATGATGCGAAACTAGGGCGGCAAGAGTGGAACAAAACACCAGGCATAAGGCCGAGCCTTCCACCCTTTACCAAGTATATAGATGCATTAATTAAATAAGAGATATTGTGATATCCCAACATAATCCTGTCCATCATGGAGCAATCTTCAACTTCACCTGCAACTAACAACGCTATAAGAGGGGCTGAGCAAAGCAGTAACATAGCCAAACAACGGTTTGCTAGGAAGGGTGACAAAGGTTAGAGGTTCATGGCAATTTGGGAGGCTTGGTAAACAAGTGATAGGTAGCGCAGCATAGCGATAGAATGAAGTAACTAGCAAGCAAAGATAGAAGTGATATCGAGGGTAATGGTCATCTTGCCTGAGATCCCACTAGGAAGAAGAACGAGTCCATGAAGAAGACAAACGGACGAAGTCGAACGGATCCTCACAACTCCAGAACGAAACCGAAGCTAACGAGAGAAGCAAACCGGAAAGAAGCAAACAATATGGTAAACACACAAGCATAAACATGTCATGATGCACAAACAAGTATGATGCATGTCCGGTTTAATGAGGCATGGCATGGCAAAGTGCAACGAACAATACTACAAATTAAGTGGAGCTCAATACATAGCGATTTGCATATTGATGAGCGCCACATCAATTATTTAGTTCTCTCTCGTTAAGGCTAACCAACAATATTAAATGTTGTTAAGCATGGCAAGAGGTGAAGCATAATTAAACTAACAATTTAGGCAAGTTTAAATGAGGCCGGAACAACAAACAACAATTTCGGAAAATCCCCATATGTCATTTAGCAATTAAAGCAAACAATAATTTTAAACATTTTAATTGTTATTATCATCATGCGGATGACATATGCAAGTTTTATGCAATTTTTATGAAAATGTTGACATGAGCATGATAAGGAGCATTTGGTCACCATGGCGGAACGAAAAGGGTGCCACGGCGACGAAACAAAAATGGTGCCACGGCAACATATCCGAAAATGATGCCATGGCAACATATCCGAAAATGATGCCACGGCAACATATTGGTTCCGGTAGCTCACGGAGATACCGGTGCAAAAGGAGCGTCTTGGCGGATGCCACGGATGGTGGGGTGATCCCGGATTCCGGGTGTCCCACATAATGGTGGCATGGCTTACGGCGAACCTGCAAAGAACAATTCGGACACGGTCCAAACATAGGGTGCATCTCATACAACAAATGCATTCGGTCCACGGACATCGTCTCGGTGTTATACCTTCGAAGCGGTTCGAGTCGTCGAGGGAAGTAGTGGTACTCGTTTCGTAGATGAACTTGACGGATTCGATTCCCTTCGGGGTTGTCGTGGTACTTGCGGTCTCGGCGATGGTAGTCATTCACGTTTCGTAGTCGTACATGTCAACGGTAGTGGAAGTAGTGGTACTCGTTTCGTAGATGAAGTAGTTGTTCATGATCCGTAGATGTTCGGGTCGTCGGTAGAGGTACTTGTCGCATCGCCGAGCATAGTCAACCTTGGCATATCCGAAGAAGTCTTGGACGAAATTCACGAGAACAGTAGTGGTGCAAGGCGGCGACGCAGGCGGCGGCCTCTTGGCTCGAGTGGCACGTGACCATGGCAAGGAGGCGAGGCAGAGGAGGGGCACTCGAGGCAGGGCTATGGGAGCCGTGAGGGGACGCGGGAAGCAAGGTGGTGGTGGTGGAGGACGCAGGCGTCCGGCAAGGCATGGCCATGGACGACGGGCGAGGTAGGTCGAGGACGCAGGCGGTCGCTTGGCGGAGGGAGGAGGCGGTGGCGGCGAGCTCGAGGAGGCTCTCCTTGAGCACTCGGGCAGCACAGGACGGATGGCGCCGGTGGAGGGAGGAGGTGGCGAGGGAAAGGGAGAGGGATCGCGAGGAGGAGGAGGGCGGTCGGCGAAGGTAGCGGCTTCCTCGCGCTGGTTCTTGAGCGTCTTGTGAGTGAGAGGCGAGAGGAGATGGGGATCGAGAGAAGGAGGCGGATCGAGATGGCTCTCCTGGCGATGTGGTGTGTGGTGGCGGGCAGGGAACGAGAGGGAGAGAGATGGATCGAGGGGATCGGGCTAGGGTTAGAGCTGGGGCGCGGCTGGGCTGCGGAGGTTAGGAAGGCTGGCTGGTCATTGGGCCAAAATTAGGCTGTTGGGCTCTCTTCTCTCGCTAATGAAAAATAAAACAGAACAGAGAAAAGAAAGAAAAGAAAGATAGGTTAGGGGTAAGATTTGCGCATGGGGATAATTTTCCCGGACTCGCAAAAATGAGCTCGATCCAGGAAAAATAGAAAGAGGCATGATTAAAAGATTTAAATTCAAACTCATTTGAATTTAATTCAAATGGGTTTGAACTAGGACTTGATAAAAGGAAGGTCCAAAAATGTTCGGATTTTTGGTGGAGCTCCGGAAAATGACGAAATAATAAATGGCAAAGTTGGAGATCAAGAATTAAGACAACAAAGGCATTAGGATATTTTGTAAGTGTGTTTGCGGTAAATCCAAATAATTGGAATATTTACTATAGCTCTCTAAATATCGAGAGGATATGTTTAAAAGAGAATCACCATGTGAATTCCCTCGATTTAAATGGATCAAAGATCCATGCCATTTATTTAGTTGAGTTGCAAAAGATTTATGAGATGATGGCATGATGACATGATGCAATGCAAAAATAAATAGAGCAAGCACAAAAAAAAACACACGGAGGTCACAAAAAATATGGAAGTCTTCTGGACCGTCGGTCTCGGGGCGTTACAACACTCCACCACTACAAGAGGATCTCGTCCCGAGATCTAGGATGGCACCGGAGAGAAACAGAAGAGGAAGAGAAGAGGGTAAACTAAGTTGCTTCTTCGACCAATGAGTGAAACCACGAACCTTGGGAGGTTGAGTAATTTAAAAGAAAGACTACAACAAAGATGAACGAGATTGCAAACAATCCGTTAGAAAAGAGGAACAAGGAACATTACGAGGACTTGAAGGTTGCAAAGACATGAATCAAGAGTTTAATGGACAGGATAGAATTCGAAACCACTCCGGTTAAAACAAGATAAGAGAGGAAGAATTCGGGCAGCACTCCGGTTGAACATGGAAGGAATAGAACATGAACTTGAGAAGATGGGATGATACTTGATGAAATCAACAACACACTGCCTCCGGAACTATTGAAAGAATGGCACAATGGGTAAGAAGGATTTCAGACAACACTAAGGTTGAAAAGAGAGGCAAAACTTGATAAGATGAAAGAACTTGAAGAGATGACATAACACTTCGGTTAAATGGATAAGCACGAAAAGAACACGATCCTCACAATCGAGATGATGAGTGAAAAGAGCAACATCACAATGTCTCCGGAAGAAAGAATAGAAGATAGATCATTGGAATAAAGGGACAGAGAAGAAAATGACAACTTCTACCACAATTGAATTTGGAAGGCATCCTTGCAAGAAGGTTAGAATAGAGTTGTTGGAAGACCAACAACGAAAAGAATAAGTTTGTAGTGGGCTTATGGAAACATCTCAACATTATGAGGTGACAACCGGCCACTAACGGAAACAATTGCTTGCTTGAGATTAACGAAGAGATGAAAGCTTGTTCCATCAAGATGGAAAAGAGAAAACTTGGGTCATTAATAAGCACCAAAATAGCAACATTCCTTAGGGAAGGCTTTAGGTGAAATCTATACCAAGATAACTCCAATGAAGAGATTGACGGTTGAAAAGATCTCTTGAACAAGAGAAAATGATGGATTTAAATATGTCACCCTTGAAAACTTGTGAATCATGAAACGCGAAGGAAAATTATCAAGAATGACCTAACACCACCTCAGAAGATAAGGTAGAAAGAATTGCACTTTGGAATGCAATATGAAGAATGCTTGAACTCCTCAAAACAAGACATGTGTTGAACACCATGTTTAATTTTTTGAGTATAGCTTGGCTGATCTTAACTTCAAGAGAAATCTTGAAGAACAATTGAAGAATGAAAAGAATCCTTGACGAACCACCACCCCGTTAATAAACGGCTGATAAAAAGAAAGAGAAGTTGAAAACACAAGGTGAAGCCTTGCGATGATTTAGATGGAGCTTCGCGACGAGATAATGCGGAAAACTTAGAACTCCGGAAGAAAGATGAACAACAAGAAGCCAAGAATTTATTCCTCCTGAACAAACTCCGAAGGAAAGGATTAATCACTTGGATGAAACAAGAATAAGAATTATGTTATGCGTATCCTTCACCAATTTAAATTGATGACAAGCAACAGATTTGGCATACTACTTATTCTTGTAGAAAGGATTAAGATAGATATAGCGTAAACTTCCGAAAAGTCTTCAACGATCCACAGGTAGGATTCGGAAAGAACGAATTAATTGATATGATAACAACAGAAGAGGAATGTTGAAAGAACCACCATAAGAATTGAAAATGAAAGTAGCAAAGGCACAATTCACCGGGAAGAATTTAAAAATGAATGAAGATACTTGAGGGGATTTAGATACATGAGAACGAAGAGATCATGAACTGATTAGAGGGTATTTGAACGATGCACCGGAAGAATTTGAGAACGAGAGCTGAAAGCTGAGAATGAATAATTCGGAGATGATTGGCTCTAGAGAATGAAACTGAAAAGACTCCTAAAATGCTCCGGATGGGTGAAAAATATTCTCACAATCGAAAACAATTATGAGAGGATGGCAACAAGCAAGCACCATGAATCTTGAAGAGAATAGAGCAAGATTAAAGAGAAACTCTTCTTCGGTCTTCAAATGATGAGAATAACAACGAGAAACACCACCAAGAATTATTGAGGCACACCAGAAGAATCAAAAGTGAAGAGGTTGAGCCAACTATGAAAAGAATTTGAAAGATCTTGGAGAAAAGCATTTGAGTGATGATAACTCATTCTTACGTCAAACTTGGAGAAGAATTTAGGATAGCTCTGGGAAAATAGAAGAGTCAGGTAAGATCCTAGGAAAAGACCTGTGGGTTAGGGCCCACCCAAAAGAACACCGTTGAAAAGATTTAAAAGAGATGTTGCACCGGTTGAATTAAATGACTTGAATGAGATACCAATCTCGAAAGAGCTTGAACGAATGCAGAGTGGAAACATGAATCTTCGAGATATCTTGAGCACTCCGGAATAACAAATAGCGAGAAGTAGAATGATAATGCGGTGCACCGGTATGAGGAAACACTTGAAATGAGGAAAAGATATGATCGATAAAGCTTGAATTGAAACCACCGGAGAAGAAAAGAATGACGAATGATGAACTTGAAGAACATCTTCATGAGAACCACCGGGTAAGAACATTGTGGAAAAGAATGGAGAAACTTCACAAAAATAAAAGGATACTTGGTAAAGAAATCTTAGTCCTTGAGGAAAAAGGTGGGTGGGCGGGAAAACAAAGGCAACTTGGGGACGGATGAAACAAACACCATTGAGAAAACTTAGAATTGATCTTGCGGATGTTGAAATGATCGGATCCACTTGAAGAGAAGCACGCCGGTTGGAAAAGAATTAACATGACGACCTCGATGATCAAGAAGGATTAGTATTCACATAGCAATATGAGAACACCATTTAGGAAAGGTATGGATTCAACATTTGACTTCGAAGCAACTCGAATACCACAACTCAAAACAAAAACAAAGGACTGACTTGCAGAATAAGCCGGAACAAACATATGATAGAGATTTCATCCGAAGTTTTCGTGGTGGGGCCTACACGGGCTCGATCGTACAGCACCATCATGTACAAGGCAGTGCACATGACATCTGAAGTGTCCCAGTCGGCATAGCCAAGGACTCTTTAAGACACAACGAGACCACTATAAAACCAACCGTGAATAGGCGGACCACTAGGCGTCGAACCCCAATTTCATATCATACATCCGTCGGAAAGATATCCTAAGAGCTACTTGAATTCCCACCTATGAAACTCTCGAAAGTTTCGGTTATGCAATCAGTGTTGGGGATACAGGAAGCATAATATCTCACCCAAAACTAGCAAATCCTACATCCAATTGTATCCATCCTTCAACACATAACCAAGAAACCTTGAAATCGTCTACCTCAACCTTGAAAAGCATCCGTTATACAAGTTATGGCGATACTCGAACTCCGCCCAAGATCTTGGGTGGCGTCAAGGTTATCTCACCAACGAACTACATAAAAGAGATTTTTGATGTCGGCGTACTAAACTCGGTATTCGAGCTGCAACGATAAAATTGTGGCGACAACACCTCGAGCTCAACTCCCGGGACACTTCCACTAAACCCTGACGGGAGGCACCAAGACAATGTTCTCATCATAAAACCATCGGACGATTCCAAGATACCAGCGTGATCCTAAAAAAAATTAGTGAAATTTGAGAAGAGAAGAGTCAAAACTCTCGTCGGGATGCCTTACGAGCGATGAAGAGGCGGGGAGTAAAAAGAATTCCTAACTCTCCGATATATATAATCCTAAATGACTCAAAACATTTTTCTAGACACAACTCGACCGCTAAAAACGATCAAGCAGTGGGGCTCCTAAGGTCGGGGAAGGCTCTGATTACCAACTTGTAACACCCTCGATGCGGCTATATTTCCCACGTGTCGAAGCACGACTTAGAGGCATAACCGCATTGAAAGCAATGTCGCAAGTGAGGTAATCTTCACACAACCCATGTAATACATAAGGGAAGAGATACATAGTTGGCTTACAATCGCCACTTCACACAATTATATGAATAAAGCATTACATCATCCAGATACAATCAAGGTCCGACTACGGAACCAAAATAAAAGAAGAACCCCAAATCGACAAAGGTCCCCGATCGACCCCAACTGGGCTCCACTACTGATCAACTAGAACAAAACAACACAAAGGGAAAGATCTTCATCGAGCTCCTCCTTGAGCTTGGTTGTGTCACCTGCTCGCTAACATAGGCACCTGCAAACTGGTTTTGGAAGTATCTGTGAGCCAGGGGGACTCAGCAATCTCGCACCCTCGCGATAAAGACTATTTAAGCTTATAGGAAGGATGGGGTAATGAGGTGGAGCTGCAGCAAGCACTAAGCAAATATGGTGGCTAACATATGCAAATGAGAGCGAGAAGAGGAGCAAAGGAACGGTCGTCAACTAGAAATGATCAAGAGGTGATCTTGAACTCCTACTTACGTCAAACATAACCCAAAACCGTGTTCACTTCCCGGACTCCGCCGAGTAGAGACCATCACGGCTACACACGCGGTTGATGCATTTTAATTCGGATCTGGTGTCAAGTTGTCTACAACCGGACATTAACAAATTCCCATCTGCCACATAACCGCGGGCACGGCTCTCGAAAGTTTATACCTGCAGGGTGTCCCAACTTAGCCCATGACAAGCTCTCGCGATCAGCGAAGAATAGACCTTCTCCCGGAAAACCCGATCAGTCTCGGAATCCGGTTTACAAGACATTTCGACAATGGTAAAACAAGACCAGCAAAGCCGCCCGATGTCTTGACAAATCCCGATAGGTGATGCACATATCTCGTTCTCGGGGCACACGGATGAGCAAGGCGACGGGTTGGCATAGACCTGGTTGCCCAGGCGCCGGATATCGCTTCGGTTTGGACCAGCACCGGAGGAGCACCGCCCGGGGGTAAAATAAAGATGACCCTTGAGTCTGCAGAACCCAAGGGAAAAAGGATTAGGTAGGCAAATGGTAAAACCAAGGTTGGGCCTTCTTTGGAAGAGTTTTATTCAAAGCGAACTGTCAAGGTGGTCCCATAAATCACCCGACCGCGTAAGGAGCATAAAATCCGGGAACATAACACGGTATGACGGAAACTAGAGGCGGCAAGAGTGGAACAAAACACCAGGCATAAGGCCGAGCCTTCCACCCTTTACCAAGTATATAGATGCATTAATTAAATAAGAGATATTGTGATATCCCAACATAATCTTGTCCATCATGGAGCAATCTTCAACTTCACCTACAACTAACAACGCTATAAGAGGGGCAGAGCAAAGCAGTAACATAGCCAAACAACGGTTTGCTAGGATGGGTGACAAAGGTTAGAGGTTCATGGCAATTTGGGAGGCTTGGTAAACAAGTGATAGGTAGTGCAGCATAGTGATAGAACGAAGTAACTAGCAAGCAAAGATAGAAGTGATATCGAGGGTAATGGTCATCTTGCCTGAGATCCCGCTAGGAAGAAGAACGAGTCCATGAAGAAGACAAACGGACGAAGTCGAACGGATCCTCACAACTCTGGAACGAAACCGAAGCTAACGAGAGAAGCAAACCGGAAAGAAGCAAACAATATGGTAAACACACAAGCATAAACATGTCATGATGCACAAACAAGTATGATGCATGTCCGGTTTAATGAGGCATGGCATGGCAAAGTGCAACGAAAAATACTACAAATTAAGATCTCAATATGCAACGAGTTGCATATTAACGGAACGCCACATCAATTATTTAGTTCTCTCTCGTTAAGGCTAACCAACAATATTAAATGTTGTTAAGCATGGCAAGAGGTGAAGCATAATTAAACTAACAATTTAGGCAAGTTTAAATGAGTAGGAACAACAAACAACAATTCGGAAAATCCCCATATGTCATTTAGCAATTAAAGCAAACAACAATTTTAAACATTTTAATTGTTATTATCATGATGCGGATGACATATGCAAGTTTTATGCAATTTTTATGAAAATGTTGACATGAGCATGATAAGGAGCATTTGGTCACCATGGCGAACGAAAAGGGTGCCACGGCGGCGAAACAAAAATGGTGCCACGGCAACATATCCGAAAATGATGCCACGTCAACATATCCGAAAATGATGCCACGGCAACATATTGGTTCCGGTAGCTCACGGAGATACCGGTGCAAAAGGAGGCGTGCGGATGCGTGCACGGATGGTGGGGTGATCCCGGATTCCGGGTGTCCCACATAATGGTGGCATGGCTTATGGCGAACGTGCAAGGAACAATTTGGACACGGTCCAAACATAGGGTGCATCTCATACAACAAATGCATTCGGTCCACAGACATCGTCTTGGTGTTATACCTTCGAAGCGGTTCGAGTCGTCGAGGGAAGTAGTGGTACTCGTTTCGTAGATGAACTTGACGGATTCGAATCCCTTCGGGGTTGTCGTGGTACTTGCGGTCTCGGCGACGGTAGTCGTTCACGTTTCGTAGTCGTACATGTCGACGGTAGTGGAAGTAGTGGTACTCGTTTCATAGATGAAGTAGTTGTTCATGATCCGTAGATGTTCGGGTCGTCGGTAGAGGTACTTGTCGCATCACCGAGCATAGTCAACCTTGGCATATCCGAAGGGGTACTGGATGAAATTCACAGGAACAGTAGTGGTGCAAGACGGCGACGTAGGGCAACGGCCTGCTGGCTCGAGTGGCACGCGGCCATGGCAAGGAGGCGAGGCAGAGGAGGGGCACTCGAGGCAGGGCTATGGGAGTCGGCGGGGACGCAGGGAAGCAAGGTGGTGGTGGTGGAGGACGCGGGGCGTCCGGCCGAAGGCATGGCCATGGACGACGGCGAGGTAGGTCTAGGGCGGCGGTCGCTTGGCGGAGGAGGAGGCGATGGCGGCAGCTCGAGGCAGCTCTCCTTGGCCTTGAGGCGGGCGACGGGGACGGATGGCCGGTGGAGGAGGAAGCGGCGAGGGAAAGGGAGAGGGATCGATCGCGAGGAGGGAGGCGGTCGAGCGAAGGGCGGCTTCCTCGCCTTGGTTCTTGAGCGTCTTGTGAGGTGAGAGGCGAGAGGAGATGGGGATCGAGAGAAGGGAGAGAACCGTCGAGATGGCTCTCCTGGTGATCAAAGTGTGTGGTGGCAGGGAACGAGAGGGAGAGAGATGGATCGAGGGGATCGGGCTAGGGTTAGAGATGGGGCGCGGCTGGGCTGTGGAGGTTAGGAAGGCTGGCTGGTCATTGGGCCAAAATTAGGTCTTTGGGCTCTCTTCTCTCGCTAATGAAAAATAAAAGTAAGCAGAGAAAAGAAAGAAAAGAAAGAGAGGTTAGGGGAAAGATTTGCGCATGGGGATAATTTTCCCGGACTCGCAAAAATGAGCTCGATCCAGGAAAAATAGAAAGAGGCTTGATTGAAAGATTTAAATTCAAACTCATTTGAATTTAATTCAAATGGGTTTGAACTAGGACTTGATAAAAGGAAGGTCCAAAAATGTTCGGATTTTTGGTGGAGCTCCGAAAAACGACGAAATAATAAATGGCAAAGTTGGAGATCAAGAATTAAGACAACAAAGGCATTAGGATATTTTGTAAGTGTGTTTGCGGTAGATCCAAATAATTGGAATATTTACTATAGCTCTCTAAATATCGAGAGGATATGTTTTAAAGAGAATCACCATGTGAATTCCCTCGATTTAAATGGATCAAAGATCCATGCCATTTATTTAGTTGAGTTGCAAAAGATTTATGAGATGATGGCATGATGACATGATGCAATGCAAAAATAAATAGAGCAAGCACAAAAAAAACACGGAGGTCACAAAAAATATGGAAGTCTTCTGGACCGTCAGTCTCGGGGCGTTACATAGATCCACTCTTGTACTACCCATATCATCAATATCAATCAAGCAGGAGTAGGGTTTTACCTCCATCGAGAGGGCCCGAACCTGGGTAAAAACATCGTGTCCCTTGTCTCCTGTTACCATCCGCCTAGACACACAGTTCGGGACCCCCTACCCGAGATCCGCCGGTTTTGACACCGACATGTGTGCTTTCATTGAGAGTTCCTCTGTGTCGTCACGATCAGGAAGGATGTCTCTTCTCGTCTTTAAAGACGGTAACATTACCAAAGGAGCTTTGGCCGCCGGCCAAACTATCCGGCTAGGTGGTTTTCTTATGACCACCTGTTCTGCCGCCGCTTCGATGATGACCTCTCGGGTCATCAAAAGCGATCTTCACGTCAACTCGGAATTCACCGAGCAGCTAGGTCTGATGGAGCTCTCTTCCGTAAACGAGCTCTTGGATTGCATCGCCGCCCTGGGAGTCGCTACAGATTACAATCAGATCGGGCTTAAAACCGATCTGAGAGAGATTAACTCTACCTAGGTTACCCACCACGTTGCTGTGGTAGAGGAACAACACGGCGATTCTTCTTCTATATTAAAAACCGTTTATGTCCGGACTCCTGATCCCTCCATGCCGGATTCCCGCGGAGGGACGGACGTCAATCAAGTATTGAACCTAAAGTCAGGTAGCGGACCAGATTCGTTGGACGACATCCAGCAATCCAAGCTTCCAAATTCGGAAACTTTTCGGCCCTTGAGCCTCAAGTTGGGCAGGGTTCCAGACTTAATTCCACCCGCCCACCCAAACATGAGCGATCTATCTCAAATCCGGCAAGAGCCTGCTGAAATAGTACATCATTACTGGGCCAGATTCCTCCTGGTTATGGACAGGATAAAGGACTACCGTGAGGAAAACGCAATCTCAATTTTCTGCAACAATTGCACGGACAAGGGGATCTTGAACGCCGTAAGTTGTCGCGAAATTACACACTTCGCCGACCTGGCGTCCATAGTACGAAAGTACTATGCGATGGAGAGTGTCTGGAAAACCGAAACTAAGTTTTGGGACAATCCGGCTCCGAACACAACCCTAGTCCAAAACAAAAGGGTGCATCATGCTCAGGCACCCGAGACAAAAACCAAAAAGCAAAAACCCCATAAAGGGCATGGAACCGTACTGGAGGGATGGCTCAGCGGACCCTGTAAAATTCATAGTACAGAGGGCGCCACTCCAACACATAGCCTTCGAGCATGTTGGATACTACGGCAGGTGGCCAAAAGTGGCGAAGAGCTTCTAGCCCCGGAGAACCACCCCAACAGTGCCAGTACGGTATTAACAGACTTTGAGACTTGCGCATCAAATAATATGCGAAAACGAACAATCCGCAGTTTCGCTGAAGTCTACCAAGTAGCAACAACAAATCCATGGAGCGACACGGCTATCACCTTCAACGCCAAATGACGAACCTAAATTCGAACAGCCCGAGCACCGGCCGCATTGGTCCTCGGTCCAATAGTGGGCGGCTTTAAATCATACCAAGGTACTCATGGATGGTGGCAGCGGATTAAACCTCATCTACGAGAAACCCTTTGAAAAATGGAAATAGCTGGAGCCGCATTGAGCGAAGCAGCACAACCTTTAGAGGAATAATCCCTAGTCGGGAAGCACGCTGCAGGAAAAATTACACTTGATGTGGTGTTATTTCGCCGAACAATTACAGTCCGAGAGGTCATGTTCCAAGTGGCCCGTTTAGCAGCGGATATCATGCTTTATTAGGGCGAGAGGCATTTACAATTTTTCAAGCCATACCCCATTACGGGTACATGAAGCTTAAAATGCCCGGGCCCAATGGAATCATCACTCTTGTCAGTGATTCGGACATAGCACTCCGCGCCGAAAACAAGACAGCCGCACTAGCCCTAGAGGCACTATCCGAAGCCCTAGCGGCAGAGGAACTCACTGCGCTGCGCTCAACGGTGAACAGGGACGATGTGATACTTGATAAGAGATCCAAGTCCACCTCTTTTAAACCAGCGGACGAAATAGTCAAATTCCAGGTCCATCCAACGGACCCCACAAAGACGGACTCCATTGGGGCACAATTAAACCCTGATGTAGACGCCGCACTACGAGAATTCCTTCGGGAAAATTGGGACATCTTTGCCTGGCAGCCTTCTGATATGCCAGGAATCCCACGCTGATTGGCAGAACACAGCCTAAACATCCTAAAATGATTCAAGCCAGTCAAACAGGCTCTTCGGCAATTTTCCAAACCCAAAAGACAGGCAATGGGAGAGGAGCTAGCCAAACTATTGGAAGCCGGATTCATCAGAGACATCAAACATCCGGACTGGCTAGCAAACCTGGTAATGGTACCAAAAAAGGACAAATCCTGGCGCCTGTGTGTCGATTTTAAAGACCTTAACAAGGCTTGTCCAAAGGATCCTTTCCCCCTTCCCCGCATCGATCAAATCATCGATGCTACCGCAGGGCATGATTCATTGTGCTTCCTCGATGCATACTCCGGCTACCATCAAATCAAGATGGTGGAGACAGACCAAGCCGCAACGGCATTCATTACACCATACGGACCATTCTGCTTCAACACGATGCCCTTCGGACTCAAAAACGCCGGCGCAACATATCAACGCATGATTCAGACATGTCTGGCTACCCAGATCGGCAAAACAGTGGAGGCATACATAGACGACGTGGTCGTCAAGACCAAACACGTCGAAACTCTAGTAGACGACTTGAGGCTCACATTGGACAACGTCCGAGCATATGACATTAAGCTCAACCCGGAAAAATGCGTTTTTGGCGTACCAGCCGGAAAGCTCTTGGGCTTCATTGTATCCGGTAGAGGAATTGAAGCAAACCCAGCCAAGATCCGAGCTCTGTCACAGTTGGATATCCCAAAAGACCTCAAACAAATACAAAAATTGACTGGATGCGTCGCGGCTCTAAGCCGCTTCATCTCCTGTTTGGGAAAAAGGCATTGCCCCTCTATCGCCTCCTCAGGTGCACCGAACACTTCGAATGGACGGATGCTACCACGGCCGGACTCGAAGAAATAAAGGCCATATTGGCAACAAATCTGGTCCTGGCCGCGCCCAACTTGGGCGAACCAATGTTGTTATATATCGCGGCAACACATCAAGTTGTAAGCGCGGTGCTCGTCGTCGAACGAGAAACAGAAGGGCACAAATTCCCTCTTCAAAAACCAGTGTACTACATATCCACTGTCTTAACTCCATGCAAGTCCCGGTACCCACACTATCAAAAGATAGCGTACGCGGTGTTCATGGCATCCCGGAAGCTGCGACACTACTTTCAAGAGTGTTCGATAACAGTGGCCTCCGAAGTACCCCTCAACGACATTATAAACAACCGCGACGCGACGGGCAGGATTGCAAAATGGGCCATCGAGCTCTTACCATTCGACATAACCTACAAACCACGGCAAGCTATAAAGTCGCAAGTCTTGGCAGACTTCATCGCTGAATGGACCGAAGCCGAACTCCCTAAAGAGTACGGCGCATACTCCAATTGGATCATGCATTTCGACGGCTCCAAAATGTTGGCGGCTTGGGAAATTTGGCGTCGATTGGCGTCCCCAACGGAGACACAGTCCAATACGTGCTTCAGATAATGTACACGGACTCCAACAATGCAGCCGAATATGAGGCCCTTCTACATGGTCTCCGGATGGCAATCTCCATGGGTATTCAACGCCTAGGGGTGCATGGGGATTCAAACCTTGCAATATCCCAAGTAAATGGAGACTTTGACGCCAAGGATCCGAAAACGGTAGCCTACCGTAATGTTGTCTTAAAAATGTCAGCTCGGTTCGAAGGACTCGAATTCCACCATGTAGCCCGGGATAATAACCAGGCAGCAGACGTGTTGGCACACATCGGCGCAAAACACGACGCCATCCCTCCAAACATCTTCCTGGAACGGCTCTTTAAGCCATCCATGTTGTGGGAAGAGGAGTCCAGAAATAAGAACCCGTAAACAACCGCACCAACCAACACAGAACAATCTGACATAATCGGCGGCTCAGCCAATGAAATAACACCTTCAGCCCATGAAATAATGGCAGTAATTGCCTCGTGGACAGAACCATTCCTAGCCTACTTAATTAGGCAGGAACTTCCCGAAGACCAAAATGAGGCCCGCTGCATAGTTCGGCGATCTAAAGCCTACAAGGTCCATGAGGGAGAACTTTATAAGAAAAGCACAACCGAGTCCTTCAAAGGTGCATCTCCAAGAGGAAGGCGAAATCTCTGGCTGAAATTCACGCCGGACTCGTGGGCACCACACCGCAGCTCGGGCCCTTGTGGGCAAGGCCTTCCGTCTGAGGATTTTATTGGCCGATTGCCTGTGCAAATGCTCAGACTTAGTCCAACGATGGGTCGGTTGCCAGCTCTTTGCTAATCAAAGCCACATGCCACCCACCGCCTCAAAACTATACCCATCACTGGCCGTTAGGGTGCAGGGGCTTGACATGGTTGGACCCCTTAAAGGGGGAACCCACAAGCAAAAATACCTATTGGTCATGGTGGATAAATTCACCAAATGGATAGAGGCCAAGCCAGTTAAAATGGCCGAATCCGAACCTGTGATAGACTTCATATCTGGGGTAGTACACCGTTATGGCGTCCCCCACAACATCATCACTGATAACGTCACGAATTTCACGGCTGGCGAGGTTAAACTCTGGTGCAAAAACATGGGCATCAAGCTCGACTACGCTTCAGTCTATCACCCTCAAACTAACGGTCAAGTCGAACGAGAAAATGGTCTAATCAAGAGCGGCATTAAACCCAAGTTAGTGCGGTCCCTCACGGAATCTAACACGCACTGGGTGGAGGAGCTCGAATCCGTACTCTGGGGGCTGCGGACCACGCCAAATCGTACTACCGGATTCACACCATTCTTTATGGTATACGGTGCAGAGGCAGTTTTGCCCTGTGATATAATTCATGACTCACCTCGAGTGCGCATGTACGAAGAAAGAGAAGCTGAGTTGGATCGGCATGACAGTTTGGACGCATTGGAGGAGGAGCACGACGTGGCAAAGGCTCGTTCCGCATTCTATCAGCAGCAGGCTCGAAGATATCAAAGCAAAGAAGTACGGGCCAAAACTTACAATGTTGGCGAACTAGTTCTACGCCCGCCGGACAAGAAAAAGGACAAAGTCAAGCCCAAATGGGAAGGTCCCTTCATCATCGACCAAGTCCTGACCGGCGGAGCATACCGTCTGCGAAATGCATCGGACAACCGACTCGAGCCGAACCCATGGAACGCAGCTCGCCTCCAAAGATTCTACGCCTAGCGCCGGACTCAGAGTTCGTCTCCTTCCTCCGTCCAAATTTTATACTTCAGCTGTCTTTTGTTTCTCTCTTTTCGCCTCCCTTTTTCATAGAGCCTTTGAGGGCTGATCTGCGCATTGTTTGCACACACTTGACATGCTACCCGCACTCATTATACCTGGGGGCTTCTTTAACAGAAGCTTATTTATACGGGCTTTATGCCCAACACATGTGTCAAACTTCCGCATGAACCTTTTATTCACCATTATATGCATCGATATGACTTAAGTTTTGGCCAAGCTGGGTTGCCTAGCTCCTGTGCTTACCCCTACGTTCCCGATTGTTCGGCTAGGAGGTAAAGGAGCACCTCTGCGATTATTCTTGCCGGGTCGGCGGATGTGTACCTCGGTGGGTGAAGCCGAAAGCTAGCATTCTTAAGGGAGTATTCGGTCGGTGACTTGAAAGATGATTTCTTATTTATTTATTTATCTGCCCCCAGATGCTTTTCTGCTCTTTTCGCAGTCCGGACATGCACTTTAGGGCATGCCTCCCAGGGAAAGGAACCCCTAACGAAACTATTCTCCCTGGAAGATGTTTCTTACTAACCATGTAATATAACATAACTAGTTGGGCACTTGTCTGATAAAGCACTAATGACCCCTACGCCTAGTCTCCATGCATGCCCCGGTTTTTTCATAACCGAGAAGGTATTCGGACACACTCCGGACTCTAGGGTCCCGCGGTTGAAGCGAAAAGGTCGGCAAAGACAAACGATCTACAATCTGGCTAGAAGGCATTTTACATGTCATTTTAAAATACATCGTCAAATTGACTGACTGTACTCCTCTTCAATCCCGTCTAACAGGCTGTCTAATTTATAGTCCCGTTGGGAACACTTAGCGGCCAACTCTACTTGGCCGTACATTAAGCTCACAGGGATCTCCTTCCCATCGGGCCCCACAGGTCCGACCTCGGCCATGTGGTTCGGATCCGCCTTCTTGTACCGCGTCTTCACCATGGCCCAGGCCTCCCTGGCGCCTTGACGGTAGGCCGATATCTTCCACAAATGGAAGCGCTGCCGTGCTCCCTGAAGCTTCTTCGCAAGCCCTCCAAGGCCCTCGGGTAGGGAGACGGACGGCCATAAGGCCTGGGCGACGCCACTCATCGCCTGCCGAACACGTTCATGCAGTTGCACCAGCTCGGGAAGTTGGTCACCCGTTGAACCGGGCATTTCCTCCGCATGGCAACCTGTGAGCACACCTAAAGACACATTTCTGTCAATTGACTTCCTCGCCGAACTCTTCTTTTCAAAGGAGTTTGCTCAAGCACTTACTATAAATGCCGCGACGAAGCCGCTGATTCTCCTTCACGGAGCCAGACGGCTGTGCCCGAACACCTTTCAGCTCTTCTCCCAGCTGGGTGTGGGCATCTTGGAGTTTGTTCCTCTCCTGCTGCACCTTCATAAGCACCCTCTCGCCGGCCTTCAGCTGGCGCAGCAGCTGTTGCTTGTCCGGATCAAGTCCGGCAACATCTGCAATATTATTGACAGACTTATACACACGCCGCACGCCATAAACTGCTCATCTTTTCGAAATATGTGTTACATGTGGGGGTCTCTGTGCCTCCTCCTACGGCTAGTGCGGCCTCAAGTTGGGCCTTGCACTCTTGAAACTCCTGGGACAGTTGGGTATTCTTCTCCGTAAGATCCTGCATATCATATGATCCTTAAATCAGTTCTTCTAACCACTTTAAGTCTCGGGGGCTACTGGCATATATAACTATCAAAATTCCTTACCCGTATGTCTTTCACATACTGCTCCGTGGCTCTAGTTAAACCATCTTGAGCGGCACGGAGGTGCGCGTCTCCCGCATTAAAGGCATTCAACGCCTCTGGGGAGAAACACGCGTCACGAAGAACTGTCCGTCGGCGCCTATGATTCATGGCGCTCTCCACCTCAGACCTGGTGGTGGACAGCCTGTCGGCATCCTCCGTTGGAGGAGCATCCGGCTCGTGCCTTGCGCTCGCCTCCCCCTCCGGCCCAGGTGTTGGAGGCTTGGTTGGCAACCTCTCCGGGCACAGTCCGGCGAGCGCTCTTTCTCCTGGAAAAGTCATGAGCATTAATATACCTCCCAAGAACCTTTCCCTTAAAAAACGATGGCGGGCTATACCGTTGCAGCGACGATTCGATTCGCACCGCACCCCTCTTCTGCTTGCTGGGCCGAACTGACCCTTGTTGGTCAACCGCCGCGGGATCGGCTTCCCGCCTTGAAGGCACCTCCTGCGAAACACCGTCGGTATACGATGGTCAGAAATAAGCACGGACGAAGTAATGGTGTCAGGGCTCCAGTCATAGTTACCTGGGAAGCCGGAGATAAACCGGGGTAGTCAGCCGTAATGGCGACTAGAGCATTGTCCATGCTAAGTTGGTGGAACACCCCGTCAATCAGCTCCACCTTTATGTCCGGATCCTCTTCGGAGGCCGGATCAAGGGATCTTCCCGGATCCTCGGGTTGTGGAGCCGGACTGTGTATGCCCTCCACATCCCGGCGCAGTTCCTGCGTCGAAATCATAAAGTAAAGACATTTAACTTTGAAAGCACGGATCAGATAGATAAACGTCCGCTCACCCAGCTCCGAGGGTTATTCATGGAGAATCCGTTCAATGGACTCGTTTGGAGGAAGTCCTCCTTCTCCCCCTTGTACAAGCCAGACAGGATCTTCACCAGATCGGCGGCCGATCCCGGCCCCTTGCGGCCATGACGGGTGGCGTCATTCTCCCCGTTGAAATCCCACATGGGGTGGCCCCTATATTGGAGCGGCAGCACCCCTCGCATAATGCACGTGGCCATGACTCCAATCATGGTCAATCCGGAATGAGCCAGCAACCTTATCCGGCCCATCAGATAATGGACGCTCCTGTCATCTTCCCGTTGAGGGCTCCGTGGGCGCCAACTCAGGTGTTTCTTCAGAGGAGCGTTGCTGAACTCCGGGAGGCCGATCCGAACTGGGTCCAGCAGTGGAGCGTCTTCCATATAAAACCATTCCGAAGGCCAGTCTTCGGACGCCTTCTTTGGGGTTCCGGATAGATATCCGGTCCCGGCGATGCGCCATATTTTGGCTCCGCCCACTTGATATATCGACCCCTCGTGAGAACGGGGTACGAGGCAAAACAATCTCTTCCACAGCGCAAAATGGGGCTTGATGCCCAAGAACAGCTCGCAAAGAGCTACGAAACCCGCGATGTGCAGAATGGAGGCGGGCGTAAGGTGATGAAGTTGGAGTCCGTAGAACTCCAGAAGCCCCCGGATAAACGGATGTATGGGAAATCCGAGCCCCCTTATTAGATAAGGGACGAAGCACACCCGCTCTCCTTTGGAGGGATGGGGTGTTCTCCACCGCTTTCCACCTTTGTAGGTGGCCAGCCCGGCTCGAACCGGGACCATAAAGGCGGAGGAAGGTATCCCTCCGCTTGGGCGTCACCCGACTTGCTGTGTAAGGGATGAACATATCCTCCAATCTCCCAGCTGAGGGCTGGGAGCGCGAGAGGAGGAGCCGCGTTGATGGTCCATGATGGAGTGGATTTTTGTCAGAAGCGCTTCGATGAGTACTCGCGTAAGGAGGATGGTGTGATTTGGATCTGGATTCTTGCCTCTCTTATAGGCAGCTTATTCGCGCAGCTTGGGGGTAAAATGTAAAAATACCCTGGCTTTTCACATTCGTACGACACATGGAAGAGGGCCATTATTGGGCGTGGAAGCCAAGGAGCGCAACATTTATAAGGAAGCTGGACACTATTCGGCAAGCACATGGAATTCGGAGGAGAACCCGCCTTGCAACGCTGAAGACAATATACGCGCCGGACTCGTCGTCATTGAAGCCTGGTTCGGGGGCTACTGAGGGAGTCCTGGACTAGGGGGTGTCCGGATAGCCGAACTATTATCATCGGCCGGACTCCAAGACTATGAAGATACAAGATTGAAGACTCCATCCCGTGTCCGGATGGGACTTTCCTTGGCGTGGAAGGCAAGCTTGGCAATACGGATATGTAGATCTCCTACCATTGTAACCGACTCTCTGTAGCCCTAGCCCTCTCCAGTGTCTATATAAAGCGGAGGGTTTTAGTCCGTAGAACAACAACAATAACAACAATCATACCATAGGCTAGCTTCTAGGGTTTAGCTTCCTTGATCTCGTGGTAGATCCACTCTTGTACTACCCATATCATCAATATCAATCAAGCAGGAGTAGGGTTTTACCTCCATCGAGAGGGCCCGAACCTAGGTAAAAACATCGTGTCCCTTGTCTCCTGTTACCATCCGCCTAGACGCACAGTTCAGAACCCCCTACCCGAGATCCGCCGGTTTTGACACTGACATCGGTTACACTTATCCTGACTAAAGTTGGTCCTTGCCTTCCAAAGGCTCTGGTGATGACGCCTGCCTGGGCTCCACAATGACTTCCTTCCTGCCATTGGGCTGGTCTTGGTCTTGTTGCACCGAAATGGATGCCTTTGCTTGATGCTCTCGCCTGCGCTAGCTACCTTTGCACCAAAGAGGAAAGGAGGACACTGCACGGGCTGGCGCCCTTGGTCGTCATGGCTTGCGTCATGGGCACCTCGTGAGGTACCCCGCCTTGAACTCTCCGCCTCCTCGTGAGCCAGCCTGATGAGGCCGTGCCTGAGGAGGCTCCTGGTCGTCCGCCCCGCGAGGCTTGGCCCCTCGCGAGGGTCTTGAGCTTGTGTCGGTGAAGATGGGCCGTGCTGGGCCCCCCCCCTTGAGCCACGCCGCAGGCCGCAGGCAGGCAAGTCTGGGGACCGCCCTTCCCAGAATGCCGACAAATTGCCCTCCTCGTCTTTCTTCATATGGATCTGGTAGGGTTGATCAAGGATGTCATTGTTTGTGGTGACTTGCTTCTTTCGCTTCCAGTATTTCTTCTACTTTCGGGAGCCTTTGCCTTTGCCTTGGCCGGCCGGGGCCGCAGCCTCAGCACTACCTCTAGCCTCAGCTTTCCTCTTGTGCTTTTTGCCCTTCTTTGTCTGACTGATGAGCATCTCCCGCTCAGCTTCTGCTGCTTCTCAGTCGGTCTTCCTCTTCACCATTGGTGTACCGATTGGCTATCTCCATGGCCCGGCTAAGAGTCGGGTCTCAGTTCAGCCGAACTTAATGTTCTGCTCTCAGTACCTAACTTCCTCCTTGAAGTCATAGATCGCCTAGTGTTCGGTGACATTCTCCACCATGTTGTGCAGGGTGCTCCACCGCTGAATGTACTCTCGGAGAGTCTTGTTTTGTCTCTGCACACAATGTTGCAACCCGGCCAAACCACCCGGCCATTTGTAAGTGTCCTCAAAGTTCTTGACAAACACTCTTGCCAAATCATCCCAGCAGTATATGCTACCTGGCGGGAGATGTGTGAGCCATGCCCGAGCGGAGCCCTCTCGAGCATCAGCGGTAGATGTTTCATGCCCATGTTGTCATTGCCGCTGCCAATCTGGACTGCCATCTGGTAATCTTCTAACCAGATTTCTGGCTTGGACTCGCCAGTGAACTTGCTGATCTCCACGGCCAACCTGAAGTTCCTGGGAATCTCTGCCGCCCTTATGTACCGGCTAAAACACTTGGGACCCGAGGGTACGGAACCACTCAGTACGTCGGCATCTTGGCCTTCTTGCAAACCTCGGTCCTGTCAACCAGGTTCTGAGCGAGAATAGATCTCGCGTTGAACTGTGGGTCTCGGGTGTCCCACGTGTGACGAGAAGGACTCGGCCTTCGATCACCTCCGTGAGTCCGTCTGTCGTCGTAGGGCTGGCGCCTGTATGCACCATCTCATGGTGGAGGCATCAGGGCATGATCGTAATCGTTTTTTCGCTAGGGAGACGCAACCAATCGCGCCTCTGATCTTCATAGTGATCTCTCGAGGAGGATGTGACTCGGCGCCTGCTGGAGCAGAGTGGGCTGTGAGCTAGCTGAACGGTGTCCACATGCACCGACACGCTATGGATACGATTTCTGGACTGGGACACCTCCGCGTTCTGAGACAACATCGTCTTTAAGAGCGCTTGGATCTACCGAACCCCCTCTTTGACTGCGGAGCCGGAGGGTTGGATGGAATCCGTGATCTGATTAGCGGCCGCCAGATGAGTACTAGGAACCTGATACTTACAAGGCTGGTCATTCAAGTAAAGCCGGCGCTTGTGCCTACTAGAGTTTGGTTGGCGGCCCACACGATCATCTAGCTCCCTCTGAAGCCATTCGAGGCAGTCCCGCTCGGCCAGGGTGGCCAAGCGATTCGAATCCATCACGAACTCTTCAGGGGTTGTCCCAGTGATGGGGGTGTTCAAGAGCTGCTCATTCTTATGGCGAAGCTCCTCATGCTGCTCCCGAGTGAGAGCCTGGGGCACGTACGGCTCATGTCTGCGCCGCCACCACTAGTGTTTCCGTGTGAAGCACTCGCTCGGCCGTCCCGAGGATCCGTGTACCCCGGGGGCATGCGTTATGCTTGGAGTTGTCCGTCATGAGAACCTCAACGGTTGATTCGACGCTTTCGCACTCAGACTCCTCGGAGGAATCGTTGAGTGACCCGTCGGAGAGGTCGAGGGCGGGCTCGTTGAATTCAAGATCCGCCCCATGCTCCGCTGCAACCTGGATGGCCACAGCGTGTTTGATCCATTGTTGCAACCACAAGCGTCCAGAACGCTTGCAACAGTGAGCGGTGGGAGGGCGAGTGGCCACTCGATACAGAGACGAGGGCTGCTGGAGAAGGACTCCATAAGAGGATGCACGGAAATGTGCTCCGCCATGGACAGGCAGCGCCTCCACGTCCAGTAGGGCCTTGCGAAGCCACGGTGAGTCGTTGGCGATGAAGGAGAGCGTGCCAAAACGGATCTCGCTGCTGACTAACATGGTGATGAAAAAATCCACCTATGCCGTGAAAGTTTGCTAGACGCCTAGCCCCACGGTGGGCACCAACTGTTGGGTATGATCCTGATAATGAGTACTAAGGGTACGAATAAGGGGCAGAGCCTAGCTATGACTCAGGTGTAACACTCAATGTTTAACGAGTTCAGACCCCTTTTGGCGGAGGTAACAGACCTACGTCTCGTGCACTGAGGCTTGTTTTTGTTTTGATGGGTATAGTTATAAAGATTGCTCGACTCGAGCTCTGGAGGTGGAGTTCATCTTATATAGAGTGCGCCACAACCCCATGTCCTCCACGTCGCTAGGGCACTTAATGACATTGATTGCGTCAGTTGCAGGTGTGTAAAGAGCCTCTACTACAGCAGTTACAGTTAACGGTAGACTTTACTTTGTTTTAAGGTTACTTAGGATTCCTCGACCGTTGCAGCTCCCACGTCGTCTCTTCAGCTCCAAAGTCCGAGTGGTGGTTGTCCAGCCGAGTGAAGGGTGGTCGTCTAAGTGTCGTCGAGTGTAGGATCAAAAGTATGTCTAGAGGGGGGGTGATTAGACTACTTGACAATATAAAAATTCAGCCTTTTGATAAAGACAAGTTTTTGGCAGATTCACGATGATGATCAAGTCAAGTATCACCCTACACATGCAATTCTAGAGTATTGGCAGCGGAAAGTAAATTGCACATGTAGTAAAGAGAGGTGGAGAAGAGCAAATGCAATTTGGAGACACGGAGATTTTTTCTCGTGGTTCCGATAGGTGGTGCTATCGTCAATCCACGTTGATGGAGACTTCAACCCACGGAGGGTAACGGCTGCGAGAGTCCACGGAGGCTCCACCCACGAAGGGTCCACGAAGAAGCAACCTTGTCTATGCCATCATGGCATCGCCCACGGAGAACTAGCCTTACTCGGGGTAGATCTTCACAGTAAGGCGATCTCCTTGCCCTTACAAACTTCTTGGTTCAACTCCACATCTTGTGGAGGCTCCCAAGCGACACCTAACCAATCTAGGAGGCACCACCCTCCAAAAGGTAATAGATGGTGTTGATGATGATGAACTCCTTGCTCTTGTGCTTCAAATGATAATCTCCCCAACACTCAACTCTCCTCACTAATTTGGCTGTGGTGGAAGAAAGGATTGAGTGGAAAGCAACTTGGGAAGGCTAGAAATCAAGTTTCATATGGTGGGAGTGGAGCAACTTGATCTCAACACAAGGGTAGGTAGTTTTCTTCTCGTAAATGTAAGGTAGGAGTGGTAGTTCTTTCGATGGCTCTCTCCACGAATGAAGAGGGGTGGAGGGTATTTATAGCCTCCACACAAAATCCAACCGTTACACACATTTGACCAATCTCGGTCGGACGAAGTTGACAACTCGGTGAGACCGAAAGTTCAAATCTTGTGAGCGTTGGGATTTTCAGTGGGACCGAAAATACAATCTCGGTGAGTCCGATTCTTCCAAAGACTAGGGTTTGCCAATCTCGGTGGGACCGACTTCATCATCTCGGTGACACCGATTTGATGACGAATGTTCTGAAGCTTGGCAACACTAGTTTGGTGAGACCGAGTTAGAATCGGAAAATCCAAAATTTCTAGGGTTTGGCTTTATGGTGAGGTGGTTCATCTCGGTGTGGTGAGTTTAGGAAATCGGTGGGACCGAGATTACTTATGAGTATATATTGGAATGAAAGATTGCTGATGGTTTGGGAGATGTATCACTAAGCACTTTGAGCAACCGGATCATTAACATAACCTCATCCCTTTTAATAGTATTGGCTTTCCTATAGACTCAATGTGATCTTGGATCACTAAACCAAAAATGGAGTCTTGAGCTTTTGCCAATGTTTGCCTTAGCATTTTGAGGGTCCACTTCTTGGTCATTGCCATACCCATATCATGAACTTTCGAAATGATTCTCAAGAAACTATTAGTTCAATGATATATATGTTGTTATTAATTACCAAAACCACCCCAGGATTAGTTGCACTTTCAATCTCCCCCTTTTTGGTAATTGATGACAACATATAGATCAAAGCTTCAACAAATGATATAATCAATTAATAATATCATCGCTTTGAGAAGTATGTGATAAGCAAGAGCTCCCCCTAAATTTGTGCATTAATTAAGATTTGCGTTTGAATGCAAATGCACAATCGATTAGGATCATGGGTCACTCTTCCATGTCACATACATCTTGGTGGAGCGCACAAAATGATAAGAATGAATAGCATGCACCCAATCACCAAGACATGAGTAAATGGTCATACAAGATATGAATAGCATATGATAAGCATTAAGCACACATTAAGGCATAGTACGACCAAGCACTCATCAAAGTAGAGCAAACGTAGTATCAAACACACGGAATGTCTCGAAAAACTCAAAAGTATCTCAAAAAGACCGTAAAAGAACGAAAGAGCAAAAGCGAGCACTCTCTCTCTCGAAGTCCTATGATCTATACAATTTCTCCCCCTTTGGCAACAAGTTACCAAAAAGTTCGAAAAGGCATAGAGCTAAACGTCACTGGGGACTCTGCTGGCGGCTCCTATCTGGGTTGATGGAGTTGAGATGGCAGCATCGGCGAAGACTTCAGCTGATGTCTGTGGAGCTGGAGGAGTGGTCACTGGAGCTGGAGCTGGAACTGATGGAGCTGTGGGAGGTGCTGAGGCTGTAGTCTGGTGTCATCCTTTGGAATAGCAGTGATCGGGTCTGGTAGGAACCGGAGCAGGCTGTTCATAATCATCTGGACTAGGTCATCCTGCATCTCACGCATGAGCTCTTCCTTCTCCTCTTTGCTTCCTCGATATCTCGCCTCAAGCTTGTTGTGGTGACTTGCACTTGATCGACTTCACATCGAGCATGGATCTTGTCTTCAACAATCCTCTCAAGACTCTCCTGAGACTGCACAATGCTGGCCAGGCGTTGTTCAATCCTCTGGGTAGCTTCAAGGAGCTGCTCTCCAACACTCTTGGGTTTAGCTGCTGCTTCCTTCTCAGCTTTGGCTTGCTTGGCAGCTTCACTCTTTGCTTGACCTTCAACTGACGTTGGATCCTCCTCATCCATCACAACTTCATTGTCCTCATGCTCAGGCTGCAGTGGCAAGTGTGGTCTATCCAACAAGTAGGTGCCCGTGCCAAACTTGGCATTGATAAGCATCTGAATGTGCGGGGCAAATCCACATGACCTCTTCTGGTCTGCTGCAGTCCTCTTGATAGTCTCAACTATCAGGTCCATCACCTTGAAAGGTGCCTTCTGATCAAGTATATGCAGCATGTTGATAGAATACCCTCTTATCATGTGATGATCTCCAGACTTGGGCATCAAGGTATGCCTCAGAATAGTGTTTGTGGTAGGTAGACCTGCCTGGAGATGATACACTGAGCCGAGCTTCGATTTCCACATCCTTATTTGGTACCTCATTGTACATATTTTTCATAGATTCATGGTTCTTCTTGGGAATACCATAGACATCATCATCATCTCTCTCTCTGCCTTTGGAGCATTCAGCAGTGCTGCCCATTCTTCAACAGTTGAAGAGAATCTTTGGCCTTGATCATCCATGTGATCTTACCATCGGATAGAAATGAGTGTGGCATAGAATTGCATGATCATCTCATCATTCCAATCATCGACCGACCAACAAAATCTGCAACACCACATGCAAGTAAAGCTCTCATGCACATGTGGAAAGAAGTCTCTATGCTCTTCACTATCAATGTATGCCCAGTCAACATAGCGAGTGTCTGCAACAATGGGCTTCTTGTCCATTAGCACAGTCTCATAGAAGTCCTGCTGCTCTCTGGTGTGGAATCTTGGATCAACAGCAGTTCTTCTCCTCACAGCATATGGATCAGCTTGTCTCCATAGCCTGAGACCTCTATCCTTTCTTTCCTTCATGTTTTCAGCTCGAGATGAGCATCATTGTGAATTGGCTGTTTCTGACGAAGTTTCAGCAATACAGGTGCCTCATCATCTGACTCAGCTGGTGGCACATTATCTTTCTTCTTCTCTGAAGCTGGAATGTTCCTGACAGTTTTCTTGGGCTTGGCAGCAGGCTTGGCTTGAGCTGCCTTAACTGGAGCAGATGGCTTGGACTTTGAAGGTGCTCCTGCCCTGATGGCATCACCCATGAACTTAGACTTCGAGGAGGAGGTGGGGTGCTTCCTCATCCTCATCTTCTTCTGCTGCATCATCATGCACAATCCTCTTCCTCTTGGAAGTTTTCTTCACCTTGCTTGTAGTTTCCTCTTCCATACTCAGCTTCTTGGCAGCAGTGGACTTCTTCACTTTCTTGGTGCCTTTCTTGGTTCTTGCCCTTGATGCTCTTTGGCAACAACTTTCCTCTTTGGCTTGGAGGAGACCTCTTCCTCAACAATGAAATCGAATCTTCTTCATCGAGTTCCTCTTCTTTCGGCCTGGTGGCGCAGGAGGCAAACCACTTGGTGTGCTCCTCTCACCATCATCTGAAAAGCTGCTTGGCCTCGGGACTAGTGCACGCCTCTGGAATATCAGCAATTGGTGACTCGGACTGTTACGGCTGTCACCGGCATCGACATGGTGACAACTTTGTGAATAGATAAGGTGTAGGCGAGTAGAAGAGTTATCACAAACTGCGAGAAGATTTTGCAAAAAAATGAGTTCAAATTTCAGTTTTAGGTTTTCACAGAATGCATTTGGTCGGACCGAGTTTAAAATTCGGTGAATCCAAGTGTTCAAACGAAGCATTCACACCACTTTCGGTTGGACCGATGTGGGTTTCGGTCTGCCGAAAACACTAGGGTTTCACTAAATCCTCATTTGGTCGCACCGATTTGCACAACTTCGGTTGGACCGAAAAGTGCGGTCAATGGCCAGAGGCCAAATCGGTCATCCGAGAATGTAAAATCGGTCTCACCGAGATGTATTCGGCGGAAACCTAACCCTAAAACTTTTACTCGAATTTTGTTCAAAGGAACTAATCTGGTGTTAAGGAAGATCTCAAACGTGGCAAGATGCTAGGCAAACCAATCGTGCATTGAATCGGAGATGGGAGCACGAGTGGGATCGAAACTCACCCTAACTTGGTGGAGTTCCTCTATGGCGGCAACGGCGCGGAGAGAATGTCCGTTGACGGCGACGGAGACCTGCGGCGAGGGCGCACAAAGCGACAACGGAGATGATCCGGAGACCACGGCGGGCGGCAAAGAAGGTGTGGGGCGAGGCGTTTGAAGTAGGAATCAGCGCGCTGCCCTCGAGTATATATACCCCTTTGTTGTCGGTGGGACCGAGTTGTAAAACTTCGGTGGCACCGAGATGGATAACTATGGCGATTACTCACTTGATCACGCCGAAAATCACAACTCGGTTTCACCGAGGTGAAAACCTAGATCAATCCAAATGCTTTCGATCTGACCGAGTTTGAGTGGGTTGGTCTGACCGAAATCACTTAGAAGGTTTTGGAAGTTAGCCCTTGACGGATCGGTGGCTCCGAGTGCTCCTCACTCGGAGGGTCCGAAAATGACTTGTTCAAAGTTTGTGATGTAAGCATGAATAGAATTTGAGACAAGAAAGCATAGATAGCTAGGGGAGGAACTTAGGCATTCTTGTCCATCCATTTGGTCAGAAAAATCCAAAAGACCAAAGCAACAAATGGATGTCCTCGAATGGATAAAATTATGCATCCAACATGCTCACACAATAAGATAGCAAATGAAATATGTGTCAAACATGCACAAACAAAACACTAGCTACTATCATACAATTTGTCGATGACTAGGTCATCTTTATATGAGTATATTGACTTAGGAGTCAAATGAGAACATTTGATCATAGGTCATACTCATCGTTTAAGCACAAGTGGGGTTACCACTTTTACATAAAGCATTAATGTGTTCACATCATTTGAAGATGCTTTAGCTCAATTCTTTAGAGCAAAGCTCCCCCTTGATGTGAGAACCCCTTTTAAAGGGTCAAACTAACCTTGGGTTGTCGTAGAAGACTTCATGTAGATGTTGAAGATGTGGATGCTCAATGTTGATGAAGATCATCAAGAGTTGGGAGCAATCCTTTGGATTCGGGCACTTTCAATACCTACATGGGTTAGTCCCACAAGGAACAAACAAGGATATCCATGGACATAGATTGAAGTTCACAATTGATGATGTCCATGAAAGCAATGATTACCTTGTCCCTTGACTTACCAACAAGAGGGTTTGTGACTCCATGAACTAGTGCAAGATGTGGAAGTAGATTGCACAAGTTTTGCCAAAATGAATGTGAGTGAAGTATGTTGGCGGAGTCACCCTCAAGAACTCTCAAGTTCTTCTTCTTCGGGATCCACATCATCTTGATGGGAATCCTTGGGGTAGTAGTTGAGCTTGACGAAGTAGAACTTGACGTTTCCTTGGGAACCCACTTGACCATGGCTTTAGGTGCTTCAATAAATGCATCAATCTCCTCTTGAAGCTTGTCATTGCCTTTTAGCTTGTGGTCTTGTGGTGGAAGGTCATCTTGAGCTTGTTCCACATTGGAAGAAGTAGGATCATACTTCTCCTTTTGAGAAACAAACTTTGGAGTGGGATATTGACCTTCTTCCCATTCAACACCCTCGGCGTTGAACTTTCGCTCAAAACCAATTCCTTGATTCTTCGGTGCCTTCCTTGCTTGCGAACAATTTCCTCAAAGTTCTTGCTTCGGCAAGGCTCTTGTAGACACCTTTCTCTATAATCCCTTTCAATAAACTATTTTCTTGCTCAAGTGTAACTTGGCTTGAAACATTGTTAGTGGAATCAAGAGAACTACTAGAGGTAACAACATTAGATTTAGCATGGTTATTGTTACTACTAGATGAAGAATTTTTCTTATGCTTGTCATGCTTAGTTTTAATAGGTGGCAAGAAATTAGACAAGAGAAGTTGTTTGGCAAGATATGAAGAACTCTTCTTTCGAAGATCGTTATTGATTGCTTTTAGAAACTCATGTTCTTGCTCTAGATTGAGCTTCTCGAGCGTAGCTTCTCATGAGATCTTAGGAGCTCTCTATGATCTTCTTGAGTTGTTTCATGAGCTAACTTAAGAGTGTTTAGTTCTTTAGTTAGGCGCTCAATCTCCTTCATAGCATTGTCATTCGACTCTTCTCGACTATAAAGACTACTAGCATGTTCATCATTACTAGGCTCACTAGATTTGTCATGTAAAGCTCATCTTCACCAAGCAAGTCATCCTCATCACTATCAAAGTCAATGAATTCAGGGTGTGATACCTTGGGGCCTTTAGCCATGAAGCATCTTCCAATTCCCTCATTTGGTGAATCAAACAAGTCATAGGAGTTGGAGTTGGAGGACACGAGAGCAAGACCGCAACACCTTCATCTTGGATGTATTCGGAGTTGGAGTGATAGCTTCTTTCGGAGTGATTGTCTGAGTCGAGCTGGAGACCCATTCACCTACATGAGCTTGATGTTTTCTTCTTGTGTAGCTCCTTGATGACTTGTCTTTCCTCTCCGAATCCTTGCTTCTCCGAGAGGATCTTCGTTCATAACGATCATCTCTACTCCTTCTCTCTTTCGAGGTGACTCTTCTCTTGAGCTTCTTCTTCTTGGAGATTCTTCTCTTCTCTTGTGGGGAGCCGAACATTCATTTGAGTAGTGTCGGGTCTTCCACAATTGTAGCAGATTCGATCACGACTAGAAGATCTCTTTTCATCATATGATCTAGACTTTGAGCTTCTTTCCTTGCTTCTACTCTTGTAGAATTTGTTGAAGTTCTTCACCATTAGGCTTATCTCTTCATTGGAAACTAGCTTGTCACTTGAGGTTGTGGGAGCATCACTTGTAGCTTTGTAAGCACCACTTGACTTGTTGTGAAGCTCTTCCTTATCTTTAAGTGTCATCTCATGAGCAACAATTCTTCCAATGACTTGGTAGGCTTGAGATTCTTGTAGTTTGGCATCATTTGGATCAAAGTGCACACGGTGTCACACTTTCCATCAAAGCTCGAGAATCTTCTTGATGATGAATCGGTCGGTCATTTCTTCGCTTTCTAAGCCGGCAATCTCATTTGTGATGAGAGCAAGCCTAGAGTACATTTCAGCGACTCCTTCACCTTCCTTCATCTTGAACTTGTCAAGTTGACCTTGAAGAACATCTAGCTTTGATTCCTTCACGGACTCGGTACCTTCGTGCATTTCGACCAAAGTATCCCAAATCTCTTTTGCATTCTCAAGGCGGCTGATTTTGTTGAACTCCTCGGGACACAAAGCATTGAAGAGAATGTCACAAGCTTGAGCATTGTTTTGCAACATCCGCAATTCATCCGTTGTAGCTTCACGATCCGAACTTTTCCTTCCTCGAAGAATTCACCTTGCAAACCAACACAAATAATGCCCCATGCGGCGGGGTTATGTCCAAGAATATGCATTTTCATTTTATGCTTCCAACTAGCAAAGTTTGAACCATCAAAGTAAGGACCTCTCTGAAAATTACCCTCACTAGGCGCCATATTCTCCTAGGTTGTGAAACCAAGCTTATGGAGTCAATGCAATGAAAACCAATACAATGGAGACCAAAGCTCGATACCACTTGTAGGATCGAAAGTATGTCTAGAGGGGGTGATTAGACTACTTGACAATATAAAAATTCAGCCTTTTGATAAAGACAAGTTTTTGGCAGATTCACGATGATGATCAAGTCAAGTATCACCCTAAACATGCAATTCTAGAGTATTGGCAGCGGAAAGTAAATTGCACATGTAGTAAAGAGAGGTGGAGAAGAGCAAGCGCAATTTGGAGACACGGAGATTTTTCTCGTGGTTCCGATAGGTGGTGCTATCGTCAATCCACGTTGATGGAGACTTCAACCCACGGAGGGTAACTGCGAGAGTCCACGGAGGGCTCCACCCACGAAGGGTCCACGAAGAAGCAACCTTGTCTATGCCATCATGGCATACGCCCACGGAGGACTAGCCTTACTCGGGGTAGATCTTCATGAAGTAGGCGATCTCCTTGCCCTTACAAACTTCTTGGTTCAACTCCACATCTTGACGGAGGCTCCCAAGCGACACCTAACCAATCTAGGAGGCACCACCCTCCAAAAGGTAATAGATGGTGTTGATGATGATGAACTCCTTGCTCTTGTGCTTCAAATGATAATCTCCCCAACACTCAACTCTCCTCACTGATTTGGCTGTGGTGGAAGAAAGGATTGAGTGGAAAGCAACTTGGGAAGGCTAGAAATCAAGTTTCATATGGTGGGAGTGGAGCAACTTGATCTCAACACAAGGGTAGGTAGTTTTCTTCTCGAAATGTAAGGTAGGAGTGGTAGTTCTTTCTGATGGCTCTCTCCACGAATGAAGAGGGGGTGGAGGGTATTTATAGCCTCCACACAAAATCCAACCGTTACACACATTTGACCAATCTCGGTCAGACCGAAGTTGACAACTCGGTGAGACCGAAAGTTCAAATCTTGTGAGCGTTGGGATTTTCAGTGGGACCAAAATACAATCTCGATGAGTCGATTCTTCCAAAGACTAGGGTTTGCCAATCTCGGTGGGACCGACTTCATCATCTCGGTGACACCGATTTGATGTGAAGATTCTGAAGCTTGGCAACACTAGTTTGGTGAGACCGAGTTGAATCGGAAAATCCGAAATTTCTAGGGTTTGGCTTTATGGTGAGGTGGTTCATCTTGGTGTGGTGAGTTTAGGAAATCGGTGGGACCGAGATTACTTATGAGTATATATTGGAATGAAAGATTGCTGATGGTTTGGGAGATGTATCACTAAGCACTTTGATCAACGGATCATTAACATAACCTCATCCCTTTTAATAGTATTGGCTTTCCTATAGACTCAATGTGATCTTGGATCACTAAACCAAAAATGGAGTCTTGAGCTTTTGCCAATGTTTGCCTTAGCATTTTGAGGGTCCACTTCTTGATCATTGCCATACCCATATCACTGAACTTTCTGAAATGATTCTCAAGAAACTATTAGTTCAATGATATATATGTTGTTATTAATTACCAAAACCACCCGGGGATTAGTTGCACTTTCATCGAGGCATCCGAGTGGACTCCCTAATACATGCACATGAATGCTGGTATGGTCTAGGGACCTACCCATGGTGGTGATGGGCCCCATGTCGGTCCTATATGATGGGTCCTTGGCCCTACCTGTAGTAGGTGACCTCATCAGGCAGCACTAAGCCTACATCGAGGACAAAGAGTCCATCGTTGCCAAGGTGCACACCCTCCTCATGTTAAGGTTGTGCTGACCCCTGGCGGACATTCTCTGGGTCGCTGGCATGGCCGTGGCCAGCACAGGATCTTTGGCCGTTCATCCTACGCAGCACCGGTCCCCGAGCTCATCCGTCACACCCGAGACACCAGGGTTTCATACGTCTCCAACGTATCTATAATTTTTGATTGTTCCATGCTATTATATTATCTGTTTTGGATGTTTAATGGGCTTTAATATGCTCTTTTATATTATTTTTGGGACTAACCTATTAACCGGAGGCCCAGTGCCAGTTTTTTTTTGCCTATTTTAGAGTTTTACGGAAAAGGAATACCAAACAGAGTCCAAACGGAATGAAACCTTAGCGAGGATCTCTCTTGGACCAAAAGCAATCTAGAAGACTTGGAGTTGAAGTCTAGGACTCTACAAGGAGGTCACGAGGCAGGAGGGCGCGCCCAGGGGGGTAGGTGCCCCCCCACCCTCGTGGGCCCCTCGTAGCTCCACCGACGTACTTATTTTGCCTATATATACTCTTATACCCTAGAAACATCAGGGGGGCCACGAAAACACCTTTCCACCTCCGCAACCTTCTATACCCATGATATCCCATCTTGGGGCCTTTTCCGGCGATCTGCCGGAGGGGGAATCGATCATGGAGGACTTCTACATCAACACCATAGCCTCTCCGATGAAGCGTGAGTAGTTTACCACAGACCTTTGGGTCCATAGTTATTAGCTAGATGGCTTCTTCTCTCTCTTTGATTCTCAATACCATGTTCCCCTCGGTGTTCTTGGAGATCTATTCGATGTAATATTCTTTTGCAGTGTGTTTGTCGAGATCCGATGAATTGTCGATTTATGAACTTGATTATCTATGAATATTATTTGCTTCTTATCTGAATTCTTATATGCATGATTTGATATCTTTGCAAGTCTCTTCAAATTATCGGTTTAGTTTGGCCTACTAGATTGATCTTTCTTGCAATGGGAGAAGTGCTTAGCTTTGGGTTCAATCTTACGGTGTCCTTTCCCAATGACAGTAGGGGCAGCAAGGCACGTATTGTATTGTTTCCATCGAGGACAAAAAGATGGGGTTTATATCATATTGCTTGAGTGTATCCCTCTACATCATGTCATCTTGCTTAATGCGTTACTCCGTTCTTATAAAACTTCATACTCTAGATGCATGCTGGATAGCGGTCGATGTGTGGAGTAATAGTAGTAGATGCAGAATCATTTCGGTCTACTTGACATGGACATGATGCTTATGTTCATGATCATTGCCTTAGATGTCTTCATAATTATGCGCTCTTCTATCAATTGCTCGGCAGTAATTTGTTCACCCACCGTAATACATGTTATCTTGAGAGAAGCCACTTGTGAAACCTATGGCCCCTAGGTCTCTTTTCCATTATGTTGAATCTATTAGTTTCCAGTCAACTTGCCAGTTTCTGTTGCCGTTCCTTTTTATTGCAATCTTTACTTTCCAATCTATACAACAAAAATAGCAAAACTATTTACTTTATTATCTCTATCAGATCTCACTTTTGCGATTGGCCGTGAAGGGATTGACAACCCCTTTATCGCACTGGTTGCAAGGTTCTTGATTGTTTGTGTAGGTACTAGGTGACTTGTGTGTCGTCTCCTACTGGATTGATACCTTGGTTCCCAAAACTGAGGGAAATACTTACGCTACTTTGCTGCACCACCCTTTCCTCTTCAAGGGAAAACCAACGCATGCTCAAGAGGTAGCAAGAAGGATTTCTGGCGCCGTTGCCGGGGACATCTACACCAAGTCAAGACATACCAAGTACCCATCATAAACTCTTCTCCCTCGCATTACATTATTTTCCATTCGCCTCTCCTTTTCCTCTCCCCCACTTCTAAAATGATTTTTGAAAACCCATGCCTTCTCCTGTTGTCCTCTTGTTTGCTTAAGTTTGCCTTTCTATCGCCATGGCCGAACCAAAAGGGGCTAAGGGTTTTCTCCCGGGTGTCAATACTTTGGATAGTCCCTCTGTCCTCTCTAAGCTCATAAATAATGATGCTATGGAAAGACCTACCGGGGTTATTGATGAGAGTTTGGATAATTTTGATGAAGATGACCCCGGAATTTTTTGTTATTTGCTTGATGAACCTTTGAAAGATGCTTGGGATAGGCTATTAAGGATCCGAGCCAGCTATGTGCCCCAATATCAAATTGAGATTTACTTAAAAAGTTTTTATGTTGGCTTACCCTCTTCTTTCAAGCAAGTTTTAGATTCTATTTTTGAAGGAGGTTTTCTTGAGGGGGATGCCATCGATACCTATGAAAAGATGAAAGCTATATTTGGACACCCCATGAGTGAAAAGGTTGAATCCACTTCTCTTTTGTGTTTTTATCAGAACGAAATTATCAAAGAGATGAAGGCTAGCTTAGATGCAAATTTTCATAGTGTGCTTAATCTTTCTTCTACCATTAGTGGACACGTGCTTTCACAAAATAGAAATATAAGTGCTTTAGATAAGAAATTATTCCTTCATCACCAAAAGGGAGAAGATGGCAATACCTAGATCTATTCGTGTTTTTATGCCTAGCTAGGGGCGTTAAACGATAGCACTTGTTGGGAGGCAACCCAATTTTATTTTTGTTCTTTGTTTTTTGCTCCTGTTTAGTTAAAAATAATTCATCTAGCTTCTGGTTAGATGTGGTTTTATATTTTAATTAGTGTTTGTGCCAAGTAGAACCTTTGGGAAGACTTGGGTGAAGTCTTTGCAATCTTGCTGTAAAAAACAGAAACTTTTGCGCTCACGAGAATATCTGTCATTTTTTACTGAAGAGTGCTTTTAGGTTGATTATTTCTGCAGATGATTAATAGTCAAATTTTTCACGTCCACCAATTTATTTAAGAATTTTTATAATTACGGAAGTATTCGGAAGTTACAGATTGCTACAGACTGTTCTGTTTTTTGACAGATTCTGTTTTTCGTGTGCTGTTTGCTCATTTTGATGAATCTATGAGTAGTATCGGGGGGTATGAACCATACATAAGTTGGAATAAAGTAGGTTTAACACCAATATAAATAAAGAATGAGTTAATTACAGTACCTTAAAGTGGTGGTTTGTTTTCTTATACTAACGGAGCTCGTGAGATTTTCTATTGAAGTTTTGTGTTGTGAAGTTTTCAAGTTTTTGGGTAAAGATTTGATGGATTTTGGAATAAGGAATGGCGAGAGCCTAAGATTGGGGATGCCCAAGGCACCCCAAGATAATTCAAGTACAACCAAAATCCTAAGCTTGGGGATGCCCCGGAAGGCATCCCCTCTTCCGTCTTCGTCTATCGGTAACTTTACTTGAGGCTATATTTTTATTCACCACATGATATGTGTTTTGCTTGGAGCGTCTTGTATGATTTGAGTATTTGCTTTTCAGTTTACCACAATCATCCTTGCTGTACACACCTTTTGGGAGAGACACGCATGAATCGGAATTTATTGGAATACTCTATGTGCTTCACTTATATCTTTTGAGCTAGACAATTTTGCTCTAGTGCTTCACTTATATCTTTTTAGAGCACGGTGGTGGTTTTATTTTATATAAATTATTGATCCTCATGCTTCACTAATATTATTTTGAGAGTCTTTTAGAACAGCATGATAATTTGCTATGGTTATAAAATTAGTCCTAATATGATGGGCATCCAAGATGGGTACAATAAAAACTTTCATATAAAGTGCATTGAATACTATGAGAAGTTTGATTCTTTATGATTGTTTTGAGATATGAAGATGGTGATATTAGAGTCATGCTAGTTGATTAGTTGTGAATTTTAGAGATACTTGTGTTAAAGTTTGTGATTCCCGTAGCATGCACGTATGGTGAACCGTTATGTGATGAAGTTGGAGCATGATTTATTTATTGATTGTCTTCCTTATGAGTGGCGGTCGAGGACGAGTGATGGTCTTTTCCTACCAATCTATCCCCCTAGACGCATGTGCGTAGTACTTCGTTTTGATAACTAATAAATTTTTGCAATAAGTATGTGAGTTCTTTAGACTAATGTTGAGTTCATGGATTATACACACTCTCACCCTTCCACCATTGCTAGCCTCTCTAGTACCACGCAACTTTGGCCGGTACCATACACCCACCATATACCTTCCTCAAAACAGCCACCATACCTACCTATTATGGCATTTCCATAGCCATTCCGAGATATATTGCCATGCAACTTTCCACCGTTCCGTTTATTATGACACGCTCCATCATTTTCATATTGCTAGCATGATCATGTAGTTGACATAGTATTTGTGGCAAAGTCACCGTTCATAATTTTTCATACATGTCACTCTTGAATCATTGCACATCCTGGTACACCACCGGAGGCATTCACATAGAGTCATATTTTGTTCTAAGTATTGAGTTGTAATTCTTGAGTTGTAAGTAAATAAAAGTGTGATGATCTTCCTTATTAGAGCATTGTCCCAGTGAGGAAATGATGGTGGAGACTATGATTCCCCCACAAGTCGGGATGAGACTCCGGACTAAAAATAAAAGAGGCCATAAAAAAAGAGAAAATGCCCAAATAAAAAAATGAGATAAAATGATATAAGGGACAATGCTACTATCCTTTTACAACACTTGTTCCTCAAAGTAGCACCATGATCTTCATAATAGAGAGTCTCATATGTTGTCACTTTCATATACTAGTGGGAATTTTTCATTATAGAACTTGGCTTGTATATTCCAATGATGGGCTTCCTCAAAGTGCCCTAGGTCTTCGTGAGCAAGCAAGTTGGATGCACACCCACTTAGTTTCTTTTGTTGAGCTTTCATAAACTTATAGCTCCAGTGCATCCGTTGCATGGCAATCCCTACTCACTCACATTGATATCTATTGATCGGCATCTCCATAGCCCGTTGATACGCCTAGTTGATGTGAGACTATCTTCTCCTTTTTTGTCTTCTCCACAACCACCATTCTATTCCACCTATAGTGCTATGTCCATGGCTCACGCTCATGTATTCCGTGAAGATTGAAAAGGTATGAGAACATCAAAAGTATGAAACAATTGCTTGGCTTGTCATCGGGGTTGTGCACGACTAAATACTTTGTGTGATGAAGATAGAGCATAACCAGACTATATGATTTTGTAGGGATATCTTTCTTTGGCCATGTTATTTTGAGAAGACATGATTGCTTCGTTAGTATGATTGAAGTATTATAACTTTTATGTCAATATTAAACTCTTCCCTTGAATATTTTCAATCTGAACATTCATGCCACAATAAAGAAAATTACATTGATAAATATGCTAGGTAGCATTCCACATAAAAAATTCTGTTTTTCTCATTTACCTACTCGAGGATGAGCAGGAATTAAGCTTGAGGACTAACCTATTATATTATCTGTTTTGGATGTTTAATGCGCTTTAATATGCTCTTTTATATTATTTTTGGGACTAACCTATTAACCGGAGGCCCAGTGCCAGTTTCTATTTTTTGCTTATTTTAGAGTTTTACAGAAAAGGAATACCAAACGCAGTCCAAACGGAATGAAATCTTCGTGGGGATCTTTCTTGGACCAAAAGCAATCCAGAAGACTTGGAGTTGAAGCCTGGGACTCTACGAGGAGGCCACGAGGTAGGAGGGCGCGCCTAGGGGGTAGGCGTGCCCCCACCCTCGTGGGCCCCTCGTAGCTCCACCAACGTGCTTCTTTCACCTATATATACTCTTATACCCTAGAAACATCAGGGGGAGCCACGAAAACACTTTTCCACCGCCGCAACCTTCTGTACCCGTGAGATCCCATCTTGGGGCCTTTTCCGGCGATCTGCCGGAGGAGGAATCGATCATGGAGGGCTTCTACATCAACACCATAGCCTCTTCGATGAAGAGTGAGTAGTTTACCACAAACCTTCGGGTCCATAGTTATTTGCTAGATGGCTTCTTCTCTCTCTTTGATTCTCAATACCATGTTCTCCTCGATGTTCTTGGAGATCTATTTGATGTAATATTCTTTTGCTGTGTGTTTGCCGAGATCAGATGAATTGTGGATTTATGAACTTTATTATCTATGAATATTTTTTGGTTCTTTTCTGAATTCTTATATGCATGATTTGATATCTTTGTAAGTCTCTTTGAATTATCGGTTTAGTTTGGCCTACTAGATTGATCTTTCTTGCAATGGGAGAAGTGCTTAGCTTTGGGTTCAATCTTGCGGTGTCCTTTCCCAGTGACAGTAGGGGCAGCAAGGCATGTATTGTATTGTTGCCATCGCGGATAAAAAGATGGGGTTTATATCATATTGGTTGAGCTTATCCCTCTACATCATGTCATCTTGCTTAATGCGTTACCCCGTTCTTATGAACTTAACACTCTAGATGCATGCTGGATAGCGGTCGATGTGTGGAGTAATAGTAGTAGATGCAGAATTGTTTCAGTCTACTTGACACGGACGTGATGCCTATGTTCATGATCATTGCCTTAGATGTCTTCATAATTATGCGCTCTTCTATCAATTGCTCGGCAGTAATTTGTTCACCCACCGTAATACATGCTATCTTGAGAGAAGCCACTAGTGAAACCTATGGCCTCCGGGTCTCTTTTCCATTATATTGAATCTATTGGTTTCCCATCAACTTGCCAATTTATGTCGTCGTTCCTTTTTATTGCAATCTTTACTTTCCAATCTATACAACAAAAATACCAAAAATATTTACTTTATTATCTCTATCAGATCTCACTTTTGTGATTGGCCGTGAAGGGATTGACAACCCCTTTATCGCGTTGGTTGTAAAGTTCTTGATTGTTTGTGCAGGTACTAGGTAACTTGTGTGTCGTCTCCTACTGGATTGATACCTTGGTTCTCAAAACTAAGGGAAATACTTACGCTACTTTGCTGCATCACCCTTTCCCCTTCAAGGGAAAACCAACGCATGCTCAAGAGGTAGCAGGGTTGTGTGCGTCACCGCTGCACGGCCAAGGGCAGACAAGGTTCTCCACGTCGTTGGACTACAGTGTGGTCGCTTCGGCCATGCCCGCAGGCATCATTGACCTTGACATGACGTCGGGGTATAGTAGCGTTGGCCAGCCATTCAAAGGGGTGCAAAGGAAGTAGCCCCGGTAGATCCCTTCGGCTAACTTGGCCGGCGCCCATTGGCTGTTCGAAGAAATGCCACTGCCGATGCCGATGGCTGACGACCCTCACTACACGACGTTCATGGAGAATGTCATCTTCGAGGGCAGTTGTGAGGTCTTCTACGTCGACGGCCAAAGCCAAGCTTTCGATCCTGACGCGACCACTATGGTGAGACTCAATTCGCCGGCCATAATGAAGATGAGGGCGACCATGGTAACTCATGGCATGTAGGTGATGACTTGTATTGCGAAGATGAGGAGGATGAGGTCGACATTGCAGAGGAGCCCTTGTTTATCGATGAGCACACCCAAAGGGCCGAAGCACAAAATAAGAGCAAGAGCATTCGCACGGGATCATACATCCAAGAGGAGGACACTTTGTTTGCGAGAGTTGGATGGAGATTGGCCAAGATCCAATGAAAGGTGCCGAGCAAAAAGGTCTGCATTTTGGTCATAAAGTTCACAAGACCTTTCATGAGCGAAGGAAGTTTGCTCGCTACCAATTTGTGGGCATCCACGACATCAACTCAATCCAAAAGAGATGGTGGTTCATTGAACAAGAGTGCAACAAGTATTGTGATACGCTTGAGAGCATCGAAGCCCGTCCCGTGAGTGGCCTAGGCCTTGGTGACTTAGTATGAACCTCTCATTTTTTTCATCTTGTTTCCTTTCTTCTTAGCATGACATTTATATGTTTCATGCATTTTATGTCCTTCCATATTATAATTGCAGCCACATATTTGATTGTGTAGGCCTTCCAACCGTTGGAATCCTTCAAGGCGCGACACAAGAACAACCTATTTACTCGCACACATTGTTGGTCGCTCATCAAAGATTGCCCCAAGTTCAAAGACCAATATGTCGCTCGGAAGAAGAAAGGAGGGAAGGCGGTCGTGGCTGATGAGGGAGACTTGCTCAAGAGGCTGAGGGGCAAGACAAGCTCTAAGGCCGACGAGAAGCGTGATGCATCTTCCATAGCCTTGCAAGGAACTTGGGAGAACATGATGAGCCAAAAGGAAGTGAGGGAGGATAGGAGGAGCAAAGGAAAGGAGGAGCGAATGAAGATATACCTAGAGCTCCAAACGAACAAGCTTGACATGGAGGAGGGCGCGAATGGGATGAAGCTTGACATTGAGGAGGCCGCGCAACTCAAGAGGCTCGAGATCGACGCCACCAATGCCGACACCAAAGCAAAAGAGGTGGTACTCGCGATCATGAGCTTCGACAAGAACAACATGTCACCGAAGAGGAAGACTCGGTTCACGAACTAATAGAAGGAGATGTTCGCCTGCGATGGCCTGAACTAGGTGAGACTTCGGCCATGGACTATGGCCATTCATTTTGAAGGCTGACTGATGTGTCGGCCGCTAGCTTTGTTACCGACCCCAAAAACTTGTATTTTTTAAAGGCTGGCTCATGTGCCGGCCGCTGGCTTTGTTGTCAGCGTCAAAAACATGTCCATTTTGAAGGTTGGCTAGTGTGCCAGCCGCTGGCTTCGTAGCCGGCATAAAAAACATGTCCATTTTGAAGGCTGGCTAGTGTGTCGGCCGCTATCTTTGTTGCCAGCGTGAAATTTATGGGTGACCATTCTATAGGCCACTTGCTTTGTTGCCGGCCAGCATGAAGTGACGTGAACCCGCGGCCGCTAGCGTGAACTATGGTCGCTTCCATTTAGCTACATTATTTTATTGTTTTTGGATTTTTTTTTGAGGAAACAACAGGAGCTCAGCCTTTGCATTAAGAAGAAGAGAATTGACCAGTTTATAAGGAAAACTAGCCGAAAACCAATACATCGATACACACCAGGCCCGAGGTTGCGTACCTAACGAGCCGACTTCCCTGTCGCCCAAATGACCAGAGTTGCCACTCCACTACATGACCTAGAGCCTCTACTCCGGCTTACAAACCACATAAACTCACACATGTAGGCCCCGAGGCCGTACTCCACACGAGTCGACGACTCTACCGTCCACATGACCAAAACCGACACTCCACAGCACAAAGGTGCTATCCGGAGCCGCCGCTCCGACTTCGCCGCCGGCCCCAAGGCCGCGCTCCACCTGAGCTGACGACACCGCTGCTCACGCGACCAGATCCGACACTCCACAACATTGTTTTCCGAAGCCGCTGCTTCGACTTCCTCACCGGCCCCGAGGCCGCGCACACGCCTGGCCGACGATGAAACCACAAAGCCACCCGAGCCACCGTGAACTGACGAAGGACCAGACCTCCAAGGCGTCGCCACCAAGAGGGAAGCGACAAGTATGCCGCTGATGCCCGCTCTGACCAAAGGTCGAAACTTGGGTTTTCACCTGGAGAGACTGAGACCTAGCCGACAATGGTGGTGAAGGGGCTCCACGAGGACGCCTCCAAGGAAGGAACGGCATCTTAGGACGTCGTCGACACTGGCAATGATCGAGGTCGAGCTAGGATTTCTCCTAGAGCTCACCAAATCCATCCTCACCGCAACCTACCTAGCAAACCGTCTCTGACATCATGCCGACCGTCCTTATCCAAGCCATATGACCAAGCACACAAGGCAGCACGCCGCCGCCAACCACCACCGGCTATAGAAACCACTGCAGCCCACCTCCCTCCACAACGGCGCCGCGGATCTGGGCCAGCCGCACAACAGCACACCACCATGGAGGCCCCCTGCTAGCTGCCGCTGAGGCCACCCGCGGCCGCCCAACACGCAAGGCAGCACCACCGCTGCACTAACCTCACGCCCCTCCCCGCCATCCCCGTGGACCAGAGCAGGCACACCTCTGTCGTACCACCACTACAGGCCGATGGCCCGCCTCACCACCAGATCTGGGCGTGAGGGCCCCCGATCCGCCACCTCGCGAGCTGCCGCCGGACGACCTCCGCGGGCAAGGGGCACGTCGACACCGCCACGTCCTGGGGCTGCCGCCCTAGCGTTCCATCGCCGGCGAGCAAGTCGTAGACACCCCCGCGACCGCCGGCCACCCTCACAGGGCGACGCGCGCAGCCTTTGCCGTGCCGGATCCAGCCAAGGCTGGCCAGATCCGCCCCCACTCACCTTGTGTAGCCACGTAGGCCGCCACCACCAGCCAAGGCGACCGCACGGACGCCTGCTGCGGCGAGTCCCCATGCTCGCGCGCCAGCCGGCCGCCGGAACAACAAGCCCCGCCGTCGCCATCTCCGCACAGGCTTTGCCCTGCGAAGGCCACCGGCGACGGCGAGGAGGAAGCGGTGAGGGGAGGAATCGGCTGCTTGGGCTGGAGTTGGGGCCGCCGCCCGTGTCGCCCCAGGGAGAGAGCGACGCGGGGGCCTTTTTTAGAGATGACTATTATTGATTTTGGATTTGCATGCACAAAGGGCAAGATACGGCCGAAGATGCGGCCCCGCGTTAAGCGCACGCTAGGCGCATCCACAAATCCAGAAGAACGCGACCTCATTGGCATCCCAAATGGATTAATTTAGGACAAAATGGACGTTCAGTTTGGGGTGGTGCCCTTAGAGCAACTCCAATGGAGCGACCCAAACGGACGGTGATTTTGTCCGCTTTTTATCCGTTTGGGTCGGCCGCCCGCCCGGCGTTCGCCCTGTTTTAGATATGGGTCGGCAGCGCGCCCAATGTGCCGACCCATATGTGCCGGCGTGCCGTTGCATAGATGAATTTGCATAGGTTGAATCAAATAACATAGTTTGAACCGAATAAAATAGCATAGTTTACAAGCCGAATAGAAATAAAAATGTCTCACATAGTTTTGCAAACGAATAAAAGAAGATACATCTATTTGTTGCCAACATGAGCCCACATATGCTCAATCAAATCATTTTGCAGTTGCACGTGAGTTTCCCAATCACGCATGTCTTGATGAAATTGGGTGAACTGTTCAAACGTTGTCGCTCCTCCATGCTCAGGCACAACATTCTCACCCTGAAACTGAAACCCTTGATTGTATAGACGTTTCGGGCGCTCGTCTTCTACGATCATATTAGGCATGATCACACAAGCAGTCATCACCTCCCAGAGTTTCTGCGTGCTCCAGATATTAGCAGGATACCAAACGATGCCCCATCGAGATTGCAAAACACCAAAGGCATGCTCGATATCCTTCCTAGCACTCTCTTACTCTTGGGAAAATCTTTTCCTCTCCTCTCCGACAGGGTTGGGTATTATCTTCACAATAGTGGTCCACTGAGGATAGATACCATCACCCAGGTAGTATCCCTTGTCGTAGTTGTGGCCGCTGACTATAAGTTCACCGGTGGGTTGTTGCCTTCGGCAAGCCTAGCAAACACGACGAGCACTGAAGCACGTTGATATCATTGTGTGATCCGGCCATGCCAAAGAAAGAGTGCCAGATCCAGAGATCTTGAGACGCCACGGCCTCTAGTATGACAGTGCAAGCCCTGACATGGCCCTTATACTGCCCTTGCTAAGCAGAAGGGCAGTTCTTACACTCCCAGTGCATGCAGTCTATGCTACCAAGCATTCATGGGAAGCCCCTGCTGGCATTCATCGCCAACAAACGGGATGTATCTTCAGCAGTCGGCTCTCTCAAGTACTCAGGGCCAAACACAGCAATAAAAGCCTTGCAGAACTTATATAGGGACACTAGGCATGTAGACTCGCACATACGGACGTACTCATCAATGAGATCACCGGGCACTCTGTATGCAAGCATTCGGATGGTGGCAGTGCATTTCTGATAAGAGGAGAAACCAATCTTGCCAACGGCGTCCTCTTTGCACTCGAAATAGTCATCGTAGCCGACCACCCCCTCCCTAATACGACTGAAAAGATGCCTACTCATACGGAAACGGCGGCGGAATTTTTGATGTTTGAACAATGGGTTTTTTGTACCAAAGTAGTCCTTCCAAAGAAGGAAATACCCGCTCTCTTGGTTGTGATTCAACGCCGGAAGGTGGCCCGGAATTGAGTCACAGAAAAACGGCCGCTGGCTATTGAGGTGGTGATGGACCAATACGGCAGCCAATATCACCTCCTCGTCATCGGACGACGAATCATCGGAGTCACAAAGGAAATTGTGAAAAAAGAACCCGTCGGCAGAGTCCATTTTGTACCTTGGCAAACTGTCGAACTGCTTGCGGGTGTCGACGAAGGAGACGGCCGGCGAAGGGAGTCGCGGCACGCACGGACCAGCTAGCTGCCCAGCCGGTGTCCGACGAGTGGGTCGGCGTCCGATGAGCGTGCCAGTGAGGATCTGGCCGGGCTACTCGGCGGCTTCTTGGTCGGGGGCGGCTGTGTGGTGGGGGGCGTGGGGCTGGGAAGCAGTCGGCTCCCCGGCGGCAAGACGGCGGTGGCGGGCGACATGGGAGTGGGCGGCGTTGCTGGGCGGATGTGAAGGCGTCGGCAGCTGGCAGAGTCGCCGGCAAAAATGGGCAGCGGCTCGGCGATGAAGGAGGCGGGCGAGGGTTGATGTTGGATGGGGAAGGCCGATGTGCCACCGACCAGCGGGCCCGGAGGAGAAGAAGGCAAGCGTGCACGCGTCCATCGCGTGTCTGCGCCGGCGCAAATCCGGCTCAAAAATGGACCGGAAATGGGTCGCCCGCGGACAAAAATCGGATGTGCGTCTGTTTGGGTCGGCGTGTTGGAGCAACTCCAATGGGAGGACCCATTTTGTCCGTTTGGGTCATCCGGACAGAAAACTTGGCCCAACGGGGCGACCCAAATGGACGCCCGTGTCCACCTGTTGTCCGTCCCCGACCCAAACTTGGCCCAAATCTGGGAACAAAAGGGTACCAGCGGACGGAGCGGGACGCTCGCCCACCGTATCGCCCGCTTCGTGTCAAGCCTGGTCCCATATGTCAGCGATTGCAACTTCTGCCTCCACAATGCCCGCAGCAAGGCCACCGGTGCTTGTCGCCACCGCCCGCTCGGCCGCTCCTCCGCACCACAGCGAGGACACCGGCGCAGGTCGCCGAGGCGCCGCAGCCGAGGCCTGGCAGAAGTCGCCGACGCAGCCTTCGGCCGCTCTTCCATGTGCAATGAGGCCACCGGCGCAGTCGCTAACGCAGCGATCGGACGCTCCTCCGCGCCGCCACGAGGCCATCGGTGCAGGCTCCTCCAGGCTCAACCGCTCCTCCGCTGGGCGAGGCCACCGGCGGGTCTCCTCCACGCGCTCGGCCGCTCCTCCGCGTCGGAGCGAGGCCACCGGCGCGGGGCTCCTCCGCGCGCTCGGCCGCACTACAAGAAATATGTCAACTTGTGACCACCACTATTGGTCACTGATTGGTCACCGTTTTCAATTTGTGACCATTTTGTGACAAAAAACATAAGGTCAAAAGCTGGCCATCGTTAACTGACTATAGCGACCTTTCTTCTGGAATGGTCGTAGGCGTTTATGACCAAAATATGTCTACTGTGGCGTTTTGGTCACTAGCAACCTCCCAGACCACGTAGGCATCTAGCGTGGCAAGCTGATGTGGCACAAGAATCAGCCTGGTCCAATTCGTGTTCTACATGGGCCTAGGCCAACAATTCTAGAATTTTTTCCAAGTCAATTCTTGTGGGCTACATGGGCCAAGCCCAATATTTCAGCATCTTTATTTTTGGGCCTTGGCCTTCTTACAATCATTTATTTTCTATTTTCAATCATTATATTTTAGCGCTGGTCCCACTAGTCATAATGCCATACATCGGTCCCACATGTCAGAAATTTCAAAAATGCTCAGATTTTATTCACAAGTGGTTCCCACTGGTCAAGTTTCCATTTCACATCTTTTCAACACACATAATCACTATTTCAAACATACACTAGTCTTTTACAATCTGTTACAATATTACAAAGGTGCATCTTAAATTATTCTCACTCATCAGATTGTTCATCAAGTAACACTAAGTCTACTACAATCTGTAGATAGTCTATTACAATCCCAATATGCCTACTGTTACAATATTACATTATTTACAGTCTATTACAGTCAAACATAGAGACAACTCTTTGTTGAGTAGGGCTATACGGCTTCGAACTTCAAATTTCATAGACCTGGAGCTCCTGTAAAAGAGTGAACACATAGAGTACCAGCATTAGATTATTAGATTATTCCTGGACTATCAAAAAATTATATATTGAAAGAGATCTCATAGAAATGTAGATGTACGGGCCAAATATATGATAAAGCAACAGATTCAGCCAACTTTAAAGACCTAGATGTTTGTGATGCATCTTCACGGAACCACAAGAACACTAGATATAGTATAATATGATTCCAGGAGACCACAAGAGCATCAATCAGCAGTAGGTATATAGCTAGCAAACTATCTACTAGACATCATCGACACTTGAACCATAACATGCATGTCTAGCACCGAAACAAAAAATGGGACCATAACATGCATGTCCAATAAGGAAACAAAAAATGGGACAAGTACTAATGCTGGATAACATGTACAACCATCCAATGGTTTCAGCCACATCCTAATAAACCAACGACACTCTAATACTACTAATTACCAACAGTGAATAAAATAGCCGAATGAGGCAACAACACTTGATCATCGACACAACAATCAACAAGGACTCAAGCACGGCACAAAAAGCATCAAAATCCTAACTAACCCATGAAACAGAGCATGGTTGTACCATAGCAAAGGTAGGAGCTCATAATGGTGGTCTGTGTAGCCGATGTCGAACAGCCTCCGTTCGTCGGTTGCGAGCACCATGCACCTTGGTGCCTTGCATACGGCCTCCTTCGAGTCTGCGAGGGAAAGAACAAGGTAAAGGTTAGTTGCATCAAGGATGTTGCTATTCTGGGTCAAGCTAAGTCAACGGCATAAGAGATTTTAGTCAACAAAAATTAACATGTGAACATCTGGCACAATAGTAGTATAGATTGTAGTAGTAAGCATGCAAGGAAACAAAACATGGGACAGATATTGATAGCAACAAAACAACCAGGATATGACAATAGCAGTAGTATAGATTGTAGTGACAGAAGCACAAGCATGCAAACATGCATCTCATCCCAACCTAAAACTAGAAACAGTAGCAGCCATTCATTTTACGCAAGTGTAAAACTAAACCATAAGCACTCTGACATTTGCTAAACTTGTCGACTAAAGAACTCTATCTCGAAAGGCACGAAGAAGATTACATAAGCACCAGAACACCCTAACCACCACCAATTCTCTTCATAGTTGATCTGATGTAAAAAAAGTAAGCAATATGATACAGCAGCAGGCAAGTAGTATATATCACTCATGGGCGTATGGGGCGAGGCGAAGGTAGTTCATGTGCTCGGTGCACTTGCGGATGGCGTTCTCGGCATATATCTGGGCGCCGTCGGCGTTGCCCTTCTCGATGGCCTTCTTCACCTTGAGCTTCTGTCATTCAACATATAAACATATAAGTAAAGTACACTAATTCTAGAAGAGAAAACACAAAAGCAATAAAGGATAAATGGACCATTTCCCCGCAATTTTTTTCCTGATTTAAACATCTACAGTCCAGCCACTGATGTCTTAAGCATGTGTTGTTGGTATGACCACACATGATAATCAACTTTAGAGAATAAATATCACATTTGCTCAAATTTGCTCAAATTATGCAAGAAAATCAAGGGCCCCTGCCCTCCCACTTTCCTAGAACAAAATGAGTATATGAGCAGCAGCTATATAGGACTGATGATGCATGTACTACCTGGGAAAGAGCCACCACCAACAGTTTGTTATAGTAGCAGGGTCAGTGAACTTTCCATATATGGATTCAGCAAATGCATAGTGAGTTCACTTGTTAATTGGCTAGTTGAATTCTACTAATAACCTACAGAACAACTAAAACGGTGCTGCTATATATAGACACGCAGCATAGATGAGAAAAATGGAAGACATGAATTTGATGCTATCTTGAAAGTAAAAAAGAACTTTATTTATCACAACTTTGAAAAGTAACTAAATAGTGCAATGGTATAATATTTGATACGGCAACCAGGAAGTGGTACAATACAAATCTGATTAACCAAATTACAAAAGAGTTCCCACACATTTGGTGCTCATAGGTAGAACTTAAGAATCATTGGTGAATTACTAGTGCAATACAGAGATGCTGAAAACATACCCAAACCCGTTCAAGATTTCCGCACATTTTATTTTTGCAATGTTTTCTATGTAAAGAAGTTCTTTTCTGCAATGTTCCAGCAAACCAAATGAAAGATGCCAGTCTCACACTATGCACAATATGAACCCGCGTGAAATGCAAATGAACAGATGACCCAGTACTTGCTAGCATTTTTACAAGACTAAGATAATGTGATCATGCGTTGGGCAAGAGAAACTATTGACAGCGACCTCATAGCACAAAATTAAGCAGACCAACAATGTGTAAGGCAAGACCATGGCAGGCATCTAGTCCTCCCAGTGAGAGTCCCTTTGAGCCGATCAGGCCCCCCATAGCGACTTAGGATGCAATCCAAGTCCCCGCTGCGAGCCGCCAAATGCACGGGGTGAGGGGGCGCCATGACCCTGACGATCAGCCGGAGGTTGCTTCTCACCACAAGTACCTACACGTATCACTTGTTGGAGTTAGTTCTTTTCAATAATAAATTCTTTTAGTTGAACAAGACATGCTCATCCATGGTGCAGTCCAAGAATACATGTATAAATCATTGCCTGAACCATACATGTACGCATCTCTCTCTCTCTCTATTTCTCTCTTTCACTCACTGCTAGTGCTACTGCTAGTAGTACATTCTGACCGACGGTGATATTATTATATGTAGCGTATTTTTATTTTTATTTTTGTGAATAATATGCAGTGTATTTGAGTAACAACAACTAACTAGAAGCAGCAGCAGCAGCATAGATCAATCAAATTCCGCTAAAGCTGAGAAAGAGAAGTTGTGCACCCGCTGCATCTTACCTCGGGTTGGTAGGGGGCGTGGTCGAGGCAGCCGTGGGGTGGCGGGCGACGGCGACGGAGACTCCGTGATGCGTGGAGAGCGGCTCAGAGGGGCAGCGCTGCTTTCGGGCGCGGGTGCGGAGGCGACGGCGCCATTACCGGCCGCCGAATCTGGAGGCGGAGGAGCTCGGGGGAGCCGGGCGGCGGTGGATCTGACGAGGGAGGTCTTTCTCTCTCTCTCTCTGGCCGGGGCGGGGAGGGTGTAGTGCTGCAGCTTGGGCAGGTCCTCCTTGAGGAGCTTGGCCTTGGCGCGGTGGATCTCGGCGTTGAGAGTGACGATCGTGGCCCGGTTCTTCCCCTGCTTCGCCACCTTTGCTTTCTGCAACCAAACTAATCAGATTCAAACCAGGGCAACGGGGGTAGGGGCGGAGAGTAGGGTAGCTCGACGGCGTCGCGAGGAGATCTCTGCGGGCGAGCGCGTGGAGGGTGGGGCGTCGCGAGGAGAAGACGGCGGAGAGGAAGGGGAAGGGATCGAGAGGAAGGGGACGGAGTGGCGATGCGGTGATGAAGGACGCGGGTGAGGATGGCGGCGAGCTCTGCTTGATGGAGTTGGTGGTGGTGATCTGGCCTCGCCGTCGTCGGAAGTGGTGGATCCCAGCGAAGTTAGGGGTGTGGCTGCCGAAACCCTAGCTAGGCACGGGGGGGTGGAAGGCGGGAGCGACGATTCTGGCCAGAGGCGAGGGAGGAGTGGAGTGCAGACCGGTGGCGAGGGGAGAGGTGGGTGGCGGAGGCGAGGGGAGAGGTGGGCGGCGGAAGGAAGGGGGGAGGTGGGCGGCGGAAGGAAGGGGCGGCGGCGGAGGGATTTGGATCGGGGAGAGGTGTGAGGGCGGGGAGGGATCTGGATCGGCTAGGGTTGAGAGAGAGAGAGGCTGCACTGGGTTGGATCGATGGATGGATTGATGTATGGATGGACGGATGGACGGATGTTTGCCACGTCATCGATCCATGTCACAACGGATTCCACCAATCAGAATTCAGCTTATGTTTCTAGTTTTTATCCTCTTATTTAGGGCAAACATTCAACATATTAACCACTTATAGTTTGTTAAAATGAAATAATATTGTGCACATGTGTGTATGTTGTGATGACAAACAATGTTGATCTAGGGAGTTTTCATTTTCATTGCACAAAAGAGTCATTTTCTATTTTTCGAGTGCCCGAAATGGTTTTTTTATGAAGGACCTACCATACATCTATTGCAAAATTGGACCAAATCATTTTTCCTAAAATATTAGGCAATGTTTAATGCACAATTGACCAAATGGTTGGGTGTCAAAAGTTTTGATCCACCTCTCGTGAAAAAGACAAATTTCCGTCGATTCAGTTGGAAATGGGTCAAATTTGAACTGCAGCTGCCTCATAGTTTGCTATTTATTTTTTCCAAAAATCATTTCTACGTACATAAGTATCTATTTAATCAGAGAAACACCAAAAAAATTCCAAGATTCAACCACTAGCTAGGAACAGTCATTCACGCCGTTTTGACCGCATTTTGAAACGGGCACAAAAAATTCAAAAAAAATATCAAAAAATTGGGAAACATTCGCATTGTGTCATTATATGTGGCCAAGTTCCTAGGAAAAATAACAAACTTGTAATACGGCAATTTTTTTAAAAAAGTGTTCTCAGAAACGAGCTATCATGTGTGGAGATCAACGGCTTTCAAGCCAAATGATCAATCTTATGGCCACATCCATGGCATAGTTTGTTCAAATAATCTCATATTGTGCACAAGGGTGCATATTGGAATGGCAAACAATGCTGCCTAAGAAAGTTTTCATTTTCATTGAACGAAAAAACCATTTTTCATTTTTCGAGTGCCCAAAAGGAGGTTTTTTTGTGAAGGACCTCCCAAATAATTGTTGCAAAATTGGACCAAATCAATTTTCTAAAATACTAGGACATATTTAATGAACAATTGACAAAATAGTTGGGTGTAAAAAGTTTTGATCCACCTCTCGTGAAAAAGACAAATTTACGCCGATTCAGTTGGAAGCGGGTCAAATTTGAACTGCAGCTGCCTCATGGTTTGCTCTTTATTTTTTCCAAAAATCATTTTTAGTTACATAAGTATCTATTTAATCAGAGAAACATCAAAAAAATTTCAAGATTCAACCATTAGCTAGGAACGGTCATTCACGCCGTTTTGACCGCGTTTTGAAACGGGCATAAAAAATTAAAAAAAATAAAAAATTGGAAAACCTTCGCATTGTGTCATCATATGTGACCAAGTTTCCAGGAAAAATAATAAACTTGTAACACGGTAATTATTTTAAAAAAAGTGTTCTCAGGAATGAGCTATCATGCGTGAAAATTCATGGCTTTCAAGCCAAATGATCAATCTTATGGCCACATTCATGGCATAGTTTGTTCACATGATCTCATATTATGCACAAGGGTGCATCTTGGAATTCCAAACAATGTTGTCTAAGGGAGTTTTCATTTTCTTTGGACGAAAAAACCATTTTCCATTTTTCGAGTGCCCAAAAGGAGGTTTTTTTGTGAAGGACCTCCCAAATAATTTTTGCAAAATTGGACCAAATCAATTTTCTAAAATACTAGGACATATTTAATTCATAATTGATAAAATGTTTGGGTGTAAAAAGTTTTGATCCACCTCTCATGAAAAATACAAATTCCCGCCGATTTAGTAGGAAGCGGGTCAAATTTGAACTGCAGCTACCTCGTAGTTTGCTCTTTATTTTTTCCAAAAATCATTATTAGTTACATAAGTACCTATTTAATCATAAATACATGGTCTGGTGGCGATACGTCGAGGTTTGGACGGTGGCCGAGGGTCCCAACTCTAGAGCGCCAGAACTTCGCATGCCCGCGCCAAGCGTGGTCACTGGCGTGGATCAGAAGCGTTGCCATGTGTTCTGGGCGGCCTAGACATGTCTAGTGGGTTGGGCGCTCCCCAGGTAGGTGCTAGGAATAAAATCACAACATAATATTCTCACGAGGAGACCGATCGATGCTCAAACATGAATAAGGAGCCAAGTGTTTGATTAGCGGTACGGGAAATGCACATGGCTAATGGCGTGAGTTTTTGCTGAAGATGATCAGTTACTAAGAAGACTGTCTTCACACATTTTCAGCTCAAAAGGAGGAGCCTAGGTGGTACTTGCTTTGTAAAGTACCACACTGGACATAAATACGAATGTTGAAGCTGGGCTCAAAATCATGAATGGATTGAGATGGCATTTGGTGGAGGATGGTTATTTGGGCATAGGAAAGCACTATAGAAAATGGATACCATTTGGACATGCCAAAGTGGTACTTCCTTCACAAAGTGCTACTTTGAACAGAATAAGAAAATGAATATTTTCGAATTATTTTTGAAATAGGCAAGGAATGTTTTTGACATATTTGATGAAGATATGATCCAAAACATTTATGAGAACTTTTTGGAATTTTTTGGAATAACAGAAATATAGGTTGCTTCACAACCTAGGGCAAAAACTACCACATGGACATGACACATAGGCAAAACTGATGAGATGGCATCTAGTCATCACAACCCACCATAATCTACAAGGCTATGACCATCTATATTGGTCGTTAACAACTAGAAATAAGGCAGCGGACCAACACTGTTTGCTTTATGACCATTTCGTGTAAGGAAATTACGACCTTTCTGACCAAAATGGTCGCAATGGTTTAGGGTTTGGAGTCCCCCGAACAGCTTTTGACCAATTGGTCTGAAACGGTCATAGATCTATGACCAATTCTTTCAGGGTCACTGACAGAAGGTCACTAGTTGACATATTTCTTGTAGTGCCGCTCCTCCGTGCCGCAGCGAGGCCACCGCCGTGAGGCTCTTCATGGCAGCTCTCTGCTGGGCTCGTGGCGGGATCATGACGAAAGCGAGGATGGCTACAGCAGAGGCGCGAGTAGAGGCGCGAGGAGGAGACGAGGGGCGGCGTGAGGCAGAGAGAAGGGGCGGCGTGAGGAAGATAGGACGGGCGCCGCGACGAGGAAAGGACGGGCGCCGCGAGGGAGAGAGGAGGGGGCGGGCGGCGCGAGGAGAGAGGAGGGGCGGGCGGCGCAAGGAGTTTGGGTCTGTTTTTGTGCCACGCGTTGGGCACAACGGTTGTCCGCCCCATGTCCACTAGGCGGACAGGTGACCCAAACAGACACGAAACGGATAAAATCCGTGTTCGTTTGGGTCCTTGCGCTGGAGTTGCTCTTGGTCCGCCTTTTGTGCCTGCGCCGATCTAAACGAACAGCGGCGGACGAAATGGGTCGGCCTTTGAAGTTGCTTTTGTGTTCTGTTGAAGTGCATGCGGCCACAAGCTGCAGACATTTCCCGATCCGACATCCGGCATGGCAGCCCCTAGACTAGAGTATAGAGGGGACTAGCTTGGCCCGTGACAGCGTGCAGACAGTGGCCATCTGTCAGCTCAGATTCGCTGCCTCAAATAGATGGGGAGAAGGAAGAAAGTAAGAAAAAACCTACCCCAGATTCCAAATACAAGCTTTCCGCGTTCGACGGTGCGTGCAGACATAAACATTCCATTTCGATGCGCGCACGAATTCCAAAACTCAAATCTTTCCATGCACCCAGGCCACGTCTACGTGCACCACAGGAAAGGGCAACAAACCCATAGATTCCACTGCTAATGCTAAGACGATCGCTGCAAACGCCTGGATCACGAATCCATCGACAACTCCATCTTACCCTCACATCACATGCACACCGCCCCTGCCCCGCCCAGTCGCTCTCCTAATAATTCTCTCTTCGTTCATTCACGAGCCTTCTCCGTCGCTAATCCGCCGCGGCAAGAGAGTCGCCTCGTGATCGATTCGTCGGTCGGTGGTATAAAGGCGCCGGAGGAAAGGTGGCTTCGCTTTCCCTTTCCTTCTCTCTGTGGAAGATGCTGCTCTTGTGCAAGAGCTCCGTGCTCGCCGTCCTGCTCCTCCACGCTCTCTCGCTGCCCGCCTCGGCGCTCGCCGTCGGGCTCGCGCGGCGCCACCGGCGCGACGTCCTGCCCGGCCCCAAGGGCTGCGACGTCTTCAGCGGAAGCTGGGTCCGTGACGACGGCTCCGCGGAGGCGGCCTACACCGGGTACAAGTGCCCGGTCATCGACGCGGAGTTCAACTGCCAGCTCTACGGCCGCCCGGACTCCGACTACCTCCGGTACCGCTGGAAGCCGGCCAGCTGCGAGCTACCCAGGTACGTGCGTACGTACGTCACTGTACATAAACTGCGCCATGGGCGTACATGACATGCATGCTGCAGAGATGTGGTAGTACGTCTTGGTGACATGAGTAGCGCTGTACGTAGGTTTGACGGCGCGGACTTTTTGACGCGGATGAAGGGGAAGACGGTGATGTTCGTGGGGGACTCGCTGGGCCGTAACCAGTGGGAGTCGCTCGTCTGCCTGCTGCACGCCGCCGCGCCGCAGTCGCCGTCGCAGCTCGTCTCCGCCGACCCTCTCTACACCTACAGGTTCATTGTACGTGTGCGATCCATGCACGTACATGCGCTCGATACCATGGACATGTTATTCTTGTTGGGGAAATTGGCAACTGCAGCGGTCTTACTAGTAGTGATTCCTGATTCGACATGTACCGGCCGGCAGGAGTACGAGCTGGTGGTGTCTTTCTACCGCGCGCCGTACCTGGTGGACATCGACGTGGTGCAGGGGAAACGGGTCCTGATGCTCGACGACATCGCCGAGAACGCCCAGGCGTGGCGCGGTGCCGACGTGCTCTCCTTCAACTCCGGCCACTGGTGGACGCACACCGGCGCGCTCCAGGGGTACGTACGCCCGCCCAGTTTCTTTCTCTCCAGTTTAGCTTGGTTTACCGAGTGCACAAGCTAAAATTGACACCATCATGTCGTGTGTGTGCAGGTGGGATTACATGGGGGAGGGCGGCCGGTACTCGGAGGACATGGATCGGATGGTGGCGTTCCAGCGCGGGATGACCACATGGGCCAATTGGGTGGACCTCAACGTCGACCCGGCCAAGACCCGTGTCTTCTTCCAGTCCATGTCCCCCACCCACTACAGGTACTAACTTAACTCCTCTGCACCCATCTCAGTAATCACACCCTGTATTACACTGTACTAGTTTTTCTTAAGAATAATTACAGTTTTAACGCGACTTTTTTGTCTGGCTTGGGCACGAGCAGCTCCAAGGAGTGGCCCAACCCGGTGTCCAAGAACTGCTACGGGGAGACGGTCCCATTGACTGGGCTCAACTCCACAGCGCAGCCGATGGGCCAGGAGCAGGTGACGAAAACGGTGCTGCAGGGCATGAAAAGCCCGGTCCGTTTGCTCGACATCACGGCGCTGTCGGCGCTGCGGAAGGACGCGCACCCGTCGGTTTACAGCGGCGACTTCTCGCCGGCGCAGCGCGGCAACCCCGCCGGCTCCGCCGACTGCAGCCACTGGTGCCTCCCGGGCCTACCGGACACCTGGAACCAGCTCTTCTACACCTTGCTCTTCTACCAATAGCACCCGTACTGGACTATTGCTGCATTTGGCCAGCTGCTGCAGATGCAGTGTTGGTATTAATTATTTCCATCTGATTTTCGCTGTGGATGTGTTATGTGAGCAGTATAGGCAGACATGATTGATGAGGATGTACATCGATCTTTGAATGCCAAACAGTAGCCTTAGTGCTCCCTCTGTAAACAAATATAAGAGTGTTTAGATCATTAAAGTAGTGATTTTTTTAAAATAGAGACGCCGGGGGCGTCTGGCTTTAAATTAATAAAGCCCAGCAACAGGCAGCATCCAACAGGTTCAACACGAAAAAACAGGAAAGAAAGTGGCCGCAGCCAAGGTACTTACATGCAACCCGCCGAAGCTTGAAAGATAAAGAAGATAAGCAATAGCTCGCAAACGGCCAGTCCAAAAGACAACATCCAGCGGCAAGCTTGTGGCGGGCGCCAATCTGGATCAAACGAATCCGCTCCATAGCCTTCGTCATCCGGTCTGCGTCATGCCGTTTCCCCAACGGTGTCCATGTCTGAAGGAACAAGTGACATTTGAAAATAATATCAGCAGGGTGAGAAGAAAATTTGTGCTCAATAGTCATCTTGTTGCGAGTAGTCCAAAGGGCCCACAACAAAGCACCAACGCATCTCCAAAGCACACGACCAAAACCACCCCTATGAGCGACAAGAATCCCACGAAGATCCGAAGCCGAAAGCGGGTTCCAATTCTGACCAAACGCCTCCCGCACAACATTCCAAGCAAAGCGGGCAAGGTGGCATTTGAAGAAGATGTGGTTGGCATCTTCGTGCTCTCCACAGAGCACACAAGAGCCATCGGAAGGCCCGTTCCTAATAGCGATGTTGTTAGAGGAGGGTAGGCGGTCGCGAAACATTTGCCATAGGAAAATTTTGATCTTCAAGGGAATAGACGCTTTCCATAGCCCCCTAGCTATGTCTAGGGTCGGTCCCTCCGTCAGCTTGTTGTAAAGGGATTGGACTGAAAACTTCCTGGAGCTCGAGAGGGACCAAGAGACCGTGTCGGCCTCAGGACGGAGAACCACTCCATCCAAAGCAGCAACTAGCCCGTCCCAATAGGCCCGTTCGTGAGCGAGGAGAGGTCTTTTAAAGATGACGGCGGGCGGGCTGGAACTAAGCGCGTCGGCCACGAGGATATCTACGTTAGTTCCTAATTGGTAAGCAGCGAAATGGCTCCTCCACAAAGGTTCCGAACCAAGCCAATGGTCGAGCCACAATCTCGTAGAGGTGCCATTATTAACGCTGAACTTGGCACCTAACGTGAAGGCTGGCATAACTTTCTGGATCCCATTCCAGAAAGGTGACCCCTTTGCCTTGGAGGTGAGGAAATTCCCGTCAGGGAAGTATTTGGCGCGAAGGATATCCGCCCAAAGCCCTTGCTCGTTTTGAGCGAGTTTCCAAATCCACTTGGTGAGGAGCGCAACGTTCATGAGTTTGGAGTTAAGAATCCCAAGGCCACCAAATTTCTTTGGACGGCATAGCGCAGCCCATTTGATCAAGTGGTACTTCTTTTTTATCCCAATTCCTTCCCAAAAGAACTTGGACCGGGGGTGTCAAGCTTGGCGTGAACCCCATCAGCCGGCAAGAACATGCCCATAGTGAACAAAGGTAAAGATGAGAGGCTAGAATTAGTCAGGATCAACCTGGCTGCCGAGGAGAGGAGACGGCCGCGCCAAGGGCTAACCCGGTTCGCCACCTTGTCGTACAAAGGTTCCCATTCAAGGATAGAAATGTGCTTATCCGAGATAGGGAGGCCCAAGTACTTAATTGGGAAGCTCCCTAGCTTGCAATTAAGCAGGTTGGCAATACGACCAGCGAGGAGAGAGTCCATCCCAATGGCAATCACCTCGCTCTTGAGGAAATTGATCTTAAGACCTGAGATGATCTCGAAAAGGAGAATGAGTTTGATCGAAGCTACACTATGATCGTCAGGCTCGAAGAGCAACAAGGTGTCGTCCGCATATTGAAGGTGCATGAGCGCACCAGGGATGAGGTGGGGAACAACTCTGCGGATGTGACCGGCGTCCTTAGCCTTGTGTACCATGGCTGGGAGGGCGTCCGCAACAAAGTTAAAGATCCGAGGCGAGGAGGGATCTCCCTGCCTGAGACCTCATTTGTTGCAAAATAAGTTCCCAACCTCTCCGTTAATCGATAGGCAGTTTGGCCTCCCGAGGCCTGATGCATGATACGGTGAACAAAGCCCGGTTTGAATCCCTTCCGAATCAGGACCTCGCGAATGAACTCCCAGTTCACACGGTCATACGCTTTCTCATAGTCGAGCTTAAGGAGAACGGTTGGCTGCCGTGTGCGTTTAAGCTCGTGGACAACCTCCTGCAACACCACCGGCCCTTCAAGAATGTTGCGGCCTTTGAGGAAACCAGACTGACTACGGTCGATCACGCGCTGCGCTACCGGGGCAAGTCTAGTCGCATAAGCCTTCGAGCAAATCTTGAATGGCACGTTAATAAGGGTGATGGGATGGTACTGCTTAATAGTGTCAGCCCCTTTAACTTTGGGTATGAGGCTGATGACACCGAAGTTGAGGCGCGAGACGTCTACCGTACCTAACATGAAGCCATTGATAATGTTGTAAAAAATATCTTTAAGCGCAGGCCAGAAGCGGCGAAAGAAAGCGACCGGCCAACCATCCGGGCCAGGCGCTGTGTCTATCTTCATTGCTCCAACCGCTTCGTCAATCTCCTCCGTGGAGAAAGACAGGGCCAAGGAATCGTTCTCGGCTTGCGACACTCGGGCATCTTCTCCCCAAAAGTCACCACGAAGTTGCAAGGGCTTCTCCACCACTATTCCCAACAAGTTAAGGAAGAAACCATAAATGTGAGCCGAGATCTCGTCCTGACTAACCAACAGCCCGTTCTCGGATTGAAGCCTCAAAATTGTGCACTTCCGTTTACGGTCGTTGGTAAAGGCGTGAAAATATCCCGTATTCGCATCGCCCTTGGTAATCCACTTGACGCCGCCCCTACGGTGCCAATATTCCTCCTCTTTCCTAAGGATAGCAAGCACCTGGTTTTCGAGGGCATATCGATTAGCCCATTCAGCTTCCGAGAAGGGCCTGGCATCAGCTTGGGCATCTAGGGATTTTATTTCATCAATAATAGCTTCCCTAGCTCGTTTAGCTTCACTCCCATGGTTTGCACCCCACCCACGGAGGAAACTACGGAGAGCACCGGCCGCCGAGATCCAAGTGTTAAGGGGACCCCTGGAGCGGCCGACCGCGGCCCTTGCTAGCTCCCAGCGAGCAACGAGCATGGGGCCAAAGCCTTCTATCTCGAACCACCCTGTTTCAAAGTAGAAACGAGGGCTACGCTTGATCCTGTCCTCCCTAGAGGCCAAGATCAACGGGACATGATCAGACCCAATGCGCGTTTCCGCAACCAATGTGCACATGGGAAAGAGCACTTCCCAATCAGCCGTGACAAAGACACGATCAAGTACGCTATGCACCGGGGAGAGTTGCTTGTTGGTCCACGTAAATCTAGCGCCAGTCCCAGCAATCTCCCGCAAGGCACAAGCCACAATAGCATTATTGAACAGCGTAACTCTAGGCCAGTCGATATTGCGGTTGTTCTTTTCCGCTCCCGAGCGAATAAGGTTAAAATCGCCCCCAAGGACAATGGGGATATTGGCAGCTTGCTTGGCCCCAACCAAGCTTTGGATTTCACCCAAGAAATCAGCCGTGCGAGAGTGATCAGCCGGACCGTAAACACACACAATCGCCCAGGAAGCAAAGGAGATTTTATGTTTGATGGTGATAGAAATGAAAAACGAGCACGCGTCCCAGCTTACAACATCACATACATCACTGTTACATCCCAGAAGAAGGCCGCCCTAGTGGCCACAAGAGGGAACCCAGCCCCACACAAAACGGTGAAGAGGGTCGTAGGTTGCAAGGTCTCTATAGGTAAAATCGGATTTGATCGTTTCTTGCAACGCGACAACGTCAATACGCTCCTGGGCTATGTACTCTTTAAGTTGGGTGCGACGGCCCGAATGGCCGCAGCCCTGAATGTTCCAGAACAGATAGCGCATCAAATAATACGATTGCGAAGGCGCACCCCTCTGGATGTCACCGGTTTTGCCACACATTTTTAGCCGGGGCACGGCTCGTCGAGGGGGTTGCCTCAACCTCCCTGGTTTCAGCACCCCCGTCCGACAGCACAAAAGGGCTAGAAGAAGCCACAGTCCCAACGGGGCCCAACACAGACAGTGCCATGGCGGAGACCTCCCTGGCCTTGGCCACAGCAGCTGCCTCAGCCAGAGCCGTTTGGGCATCCTCGCGAGCACGAATAAGAGAGACAAGCTCACCACTCTCCGCACCTACTTTAAAAGCGATGTCGTCTAGAATCGAGACAAGTTCAGGGTCTGTAAAGGCATTCAGAATCTTAAAGGAGGGGGGATTACCTAAGGTCTCGAGATTCTTCTCTGTCAGGCACAGCTGAGCGCTCTCCATGGAAGACAGATCGCCCAACTTGGCCTTGGCCCGGGCACTTGGGGCACGCTGGGAGACCGGGGATGCCCGAGAGTGCCTTGCCTTGGCCGACGCGCCCGCAGAACCCAGAGCGGCCTGCAGGTCCACGCACACCGACGCGTTAGGCGAAGGAAGGGACATAACTGCGAGGTTGGCCGAAGGGTTCCTCCCAGCCGTCTTCTTGGAGGCACGCCTAGAGCCCCCCGAGCTGCGGCGACTTGACAGCGGGGTGTGAATGGTAGGTTCGTTGATCACCACTCCCGTGTCAGAGCCAAGCATGCCGGGGGAGGCCGGGGCGCCCGTAGACATACAACCAACGCCAGCCAGCGCATGTGGACCAACCTAGTTGAAAGCCCCCATCAGAGCGCGGGATGGTGTCGGACTGCTCCCAGGTGTCCGCAACCGCAAGCGCCCCAGGCTCCATGTCTTCTTTGTCCTCATCAAGAGCGATATCTTTGAGGCCCAGCTGATTCCATGTCTCCGTGTCAATCGACGTATCAGGGATACTATCCTCATGCTCCTCCTCACGGCAGGCCATCTCCACATCCTTAGATTGACCACCATTGGCGATGCCCTGCCCTCTCTGAGCCCCGGAGGCAGCCTGCTGTTGGCCTGCCGACCCCCCGGTCCCCGAACCAGGCTGGCCTGCGTTCTTGTCGCCAGGGCGGGAAGGAGCCTTGTCAGAATCTGGCGCAACATGCCCATCTCCAGTGCGCTTAGGGAGTCTTTCCACCTCAACCTTGATGTCATAGCCCTCATGGTTAAACCATACTTGCACGAAACCGTTCAACTTGTCCGGGGCTTTGCACCCAAACTTCATCCTCACAGGTCCCATCCGGATGAGGGATAGCTCGTACACCACAATAGGCCTGCCCAACATCTTGAGCCCTTCCATCAGACGGTCAACACAACGGTGCTTCTTAGGGATTCCATGGAGGCGAAGCCACACCTCCGACATGGCGAGGGGCACAATAGTTTCCTGGATATCGTCATGCACCAGCACCATAATGTCATTGATGGAGAGGAAGAGCTTTCCACTAGATTTGGCCATGTGTAGTAGATCCGCAGAAGGGAAAACCACCGCAAAATCATCATCGCCCACTTGAGTAATCTACCAGTCCCAATCGCCAGCCACCATGTGCTTCAACTCCTGCTTGAGCGTGCGCAGCGAGAGCCTCCCTGGCTCCGCCGACAGAATAGCACCATTAGCAGCCTCAAGAACAGCACCCTCCACCTCCTATTCTTCCTCGAACTCCAAGCAGAAGAAGCCTTTGCCCGGGATGGCACTGCCCATGATCTGGAGGTGCAGATGCTTGCCCCTCGATGGGCAGAATGCCAAGGCGTGTCCCTCCTGCTTACAGATCACGCAGAGAGGGAGCAAGGTGCACTTGGCCTGGAAATGCCCGGTCCGGCCGCACTTGAAGCATTCCCCACCCTCTTCTTCGACAGGAATGGGCGCGGCCGCCGACCCCCCGCGACGCCTCCGGTGGCACCACCGCCAGCAGAACGGCCGACGACCGTGGTGTCATGCCCAATATGCGACCCTATCCTAAAGGAACTCGAAGGTTCCACCAAGGATAGAAGCACATATTGGAGACGCTTTTGCAAGGTGGATATCATTACATCGTACCATTACATAATAGTTGGGGATACATACAAGAGGCATACAATGCCACATGAATATAATAACATCATACATAAGAGCAACATCCAACTACTGATGAAACACAAACAGAAACTCAAACGACATCCACCCTGCTAGCCCAGTCTGCCGACCAGGAACCTATCCCCTGAACGACGAAGCAGAAGAAGAACTCAAAACAAGCAAGCATTGCTCCCACGTCATGAACATCGCATTACCTATACCTGCAACTGTTGTTGTAGTAATCTATGAGCCACGAGGACTCAGCAATCACATTACCATGGGTATCAAGACTAGCAAAGCTTAATGGGTATGGGATGGATAAGTGGTGAGGCTGCAGCAAGCGACTAAGCATGATATGGTGGCTACACTTACGAGTACAAGAATAAGATGAGAAGCTATGCAAACGGTCGCAAACTAGTAATGATCAAGAAGTGATCCTGAACTACTTACGTTCAAACATAACCCCACCGTGTTCTCTCCTCGACCCACTCGAAAAGAGACCGTCACGGTTACGCACGCAATTGGTGTATTTTAATTCGAATATGGTGTCAAGTTATATACAATCGGACATTAAAAATTCCCATCTGCCACATAACCGCGGGCACGGCTTTCGAAAGTTCAAACCCTGCAGGGTTGTCCCAACTTAGCCCATTATAAGCTCACGATCCGCAGAGACAATCCTCCATCGCGGGACATCCGATCAGACTTGAGATCCCGGTGCACAAGACACTTCAACAATGGTAAAACAAGTCCAGCAAGACCTCCCGACACCCTGATAATAGCCGCGCGTATCTCATCTCAGGCCACGACGGATGAGCTATTGTTACAGCTACCAAAATTACCCAAGTTGCCAAGGGGCGGCGCCGCAAGCTGCTCCAGTTTGGGACCAACACCATCAGCGCTGGCCCCCCTGCTATGTAGAAAAATCCTCGGGTTCATGACGCCCTATTCCAATTAATTATTTAGTTTAAGTGTTATTATGGCAAATGTAAAACCAATGTTGGGCCTTGCTGGAAGAGTTTTATTCATAGCGAACTGTCAAGAGGGTCCCATAAACCCACACCGTGTTAGGGACGCAAAATCAAGGAACATAACACCGGTATGACGGAAACTAGGGCGGCAAGAGTGGAACAAAACACCAGGCATAAGGCCGAGCCTTCCATCCTTTACCAAGTATATAGATGCATTAATTAAATAAGAGATATTGTGATATCCCAACATAATCATGTTCAAACATGGAGCAATCTTCAACTTCACCTGCAACTAACAACGCTATAAGAGGGGCTGAGCAAAGCGGTAACATAGCCAAACAACGGTTTGCTAGGAAGGGTGAAAAGGTTAGAGGCTGACATGGCAATTTGGGAGGCTTGATAAGCAAGTGATAGGTGGCGCAGCATAGCGATAGAACGAAGCAACTAGCATAGCAATGATAGTACTGAGATCCAGGGTAACGGCCATCTTGCCTGAAATCCCGCTAGGAAGAAGAATGTGTCCATGAAGAAGAAGAACGGGCATAAACGAACCAAGCATAGATGAACGAATCCTCACGATCGCAACGAAACAGGAACTATCGAGAAGAAGCACAACCGGAAAGAAGCAAACAACATGGTAAACACACAACACATAAACATGACATGATGCTCAACCAAGTATGATGCATGACAAGGCTATATTATGCTACTCATGGCAAGAGATGATGCATACAAGAACAACACATCAAAGCAAGTTTAAATGAGGCCGGAACAACATATAACAAAACCGGTAAGTCCTCATATGCAAATTTCGAAATTGGTCCAGATCTGAACAAACATTAAGTGGAAGTTGTTAAACATCAAGTTAAATAGCACCATGATGATCTACACGAAATTCTAGACAAGTTACATATAAAGTTCATTTAATTCGGAGCTACGGCTTAGAAGATATGAGCAACACAAGTTAAACATGGCATTGATGCAAAATGCATCCAAACATCAAGCAAACACCTCAAAACAAGGATGAAACATGATAATATGAAACCACATGCAATTATAATCAAGTTTCATATAGAGCATGCTCAAAACAGAGCAACGGTGCAACACATACACTCCAAACAAGATATAACAACAATCTGCCCAAAACAGCAAGTAGGCACTTTGCAACCATCAAAACAACATGCTAAAGGAATCATATGAGCATCAACTTGACATACACTCCAAATACAGATAACATAATTCAAATATCATTAAGGTTCAGGTTCATAGGCATCAAGATTAAACCAATATGATCAATGCAAAAAGCAACTTTATAACACAGGAGCATATACATGAGCAGAGTTAATATGATGGCAACTTGAGAGCAAGAAAGAGACAAGCTACAGCAAGTTAACATAGCAACCAAGGGCATGGCATCACATTACACATAACAAAGAGCAAATAATATCATGGAATCATACATATGGCTCATGGATTTGTAGGAATCAACAAGACAAGATTTAATGTTGAAACAGTTTCAGTAAGTGTAAAACAGCAACGTTATGATAGCAGGTTTGCAAGCATGGAACAGAGGCATATGACATCCAAAATTAACAACCATGTCATGTGAACAAAGTACTTCTAGCATAATTCAAAACATGTAATTGGAGTATCTCCAGAAGAGGCATGGAACACTCAATAACAAGCTCACAACGAGGCATCATGAAGTTAACAGAAATCTGGAACATTACATAAGCATGTTCATGGCAATGAAAACATATGCTACATGACATATATGAGGCATACAAATGCATGTCAAGGTAGGGCATAACATGTTCATCAAAACATGTCAAAAAAATCTCCAGATTATGCATGGATTAATTGGTAGCATCAAGCAAACATGGCAACATGATATGACAGATTCAGCATTGACAGAAAGTTAACAGCAAGTAGTCCACTTCACAAGCTTGATGCACTCACTACAGGGCATATAAAAATACATGGATGTCACCACTGTAAATATGCATAAATATGCTCCTAAAATATGTAGACATCATGCCCATAGGATGCACACACAAAATGCAACAAAAATGACAAAATAGCAAGTTACAGCAGTTTTCAGCAGTTAACAGCAACATGCACTTCTGCAACATGGATTAATATGTCAAGATGCACCCTAACATGAATGCAAGCACACCAACATGAAGATCATGAAGATCAGAATATGTGCATATCAACATCATCACCATAGCATCACCAGAGACCAAGTTGCACCACTCACAAGATAGCTAAATGATGTTAACATGCAGCAGTTTATATCACATTACAGTTTTACAACGAAGGTTAAGGCATCAAGATGAACCCTAACATGCATGCAAACTACTCCATCATGAAGAGCACTCTGAGATGAACATTTTGACATATCATGCATGCAAATCGAAGCAACGAGCACAGAGACACCATCATGCAAACATGCACACATGAGTTAACAGGTCTGGGGACTTCGCAAAAAAAACCTCGAGGAGAAAGTCAATGTGGGCAGCAATAGACCTCCGATGGGTCGGGGAAGTCCGACGAGGCGCGGTAAGGGGCGGAGGAGGCCGGGGATGGCCGGATCTGGTCGGCTCTTTGCTGGATCTGGCCGGAGGAGGCAGAGGGCGCGGAGGCGAGGTCCTGCCCACGGCGGAGGAGCTCGGCAACCGGCGGGGCGCGGGCGCTCCGGCGGGAGGCGACGAGGGTCGGAAGCGAGGCGGCGGGATCCGTGGCCTTGACAGCGCAGACGGCAGCGTCCGAAGCTTGATCGCGGCGATGGGGAGGAGCAGAAGCGTGGCTGCTGGCTCGGGCGGCCACGGCGGAGCAGGGGGACGCGGGAGGACGTGGGGAGGACAGGTTGCGCCTGACGGTTGGCTCGGCTGGCGGTGGGGCTGATGTGGAGGCGGTGAAGCCAATGGCTATGCGCCAAGTGGCGGGGATGAGGTGGCCAGCGCTGAATTTGATGGGGGCGGCGGCGGCTGGAAGGTGGAGGTGGCGGCTGCGGGTTGGGGGCGCAAAAAACGAGGAGGGGAAGAAGAACGTCCAGATTTGGAAGGGGGTCTCCTTTTATAGGCAGGGTTAGGGTTTGGGGTGATCTGGGGGCTTTCGGAGCCCTTCGATCGCGATCCGACGGCTCTGAAGCGGGGGCGGGGTATGAAAGTGGGCTTAGTGGGCTGTGAAGAGGGGTTGGGCTGAGAGGAGAGAAGAGAGAGAGAGGCCCGGCGGCAGTTTCGAAGACCGAAACATCCGACGAAGGTACCGGCAACGGTACCACTATATATTTAACAGTTGGGCTATCAAACGGACTCCGCATGCGACGAAATTTGACAGGCGGTCTACCTACACTATAATAAGACCACACACCAACTTTCACCCCATTCCGAGAAAATTTTTATGCCACTTAAAAAATAATATCTGGAGGTGCCGCGGGCGCGTGCGAGTGTGGTTGGTCTCAGAACGGACAACAGACGGAACTGGGAGGACCCGGACGAATGCAGGTTTTGAAAAACATGCAGATGAAATGCAGATGATGACATGGCAAAATGCAACACGCAAAAAAATGACATGGCAACAACGGCAAATAACTGGAAGAGACCTGGCGCATCAGATTCAGGGCGTTACAACTCTCCTCCACTAATAAGAGATCTCGTCCCGAGATCTTAGGAACGAGACGGAAGAGAAAGAGGAAGAGGTGAATGCTACCTCTTGAGCACTGCGTTGGATTTCCCCGAAGAGGAGAGGATGATGCAGCAAAGTAGCCTAAGTATTTCCCTCAGTTTTTGAGAACCAAGGTATCAATCCAGTAGGAGCCCATGCACAAGTCCCTCGTACCTACACAAAACGATAGCTACTCGCAACCAACGCGATTAGGGGTTGTCAATCCCTTCACGATCACTTACGAGGGTGAGATCGATAGAGATGATAAATAATATTTTTGGTATTTTGATAGATAGATGCAAAGTAAAAAGTAAAAGGCAAAGTAAAAACAAAGCAAGTAAATAAAGCGATAGAGATTGATATGATGAGAATAGACCCGGGGGCCATAGGTTTCACTAGTGGCTTCTCTCAAGAGCATAGATATTCTACGGTGGGTGAACAAATTCTTGTTGAGCAATTGTGAATTGAGCATAGTTATGAGTATATCTAGGCAATGATCATGTATATAGGCATCACGTCCAAGACAAGTAGATCGAAACGATTCTGCATCTACTACTATTACTCCACTCATCGACCGCTATCCAGCATGCATCTAGAGTATTAAGTTAAAAAGCAGTAACGCCTTAAGCAAGATGACATGATCTAGAGGGATGAATTCATGCAATATGGTAAAACCCCATCTTGTTATCCTCGATGGCAACAATACACTCGTGCCTTGCAACCCTTTACATCCTTTGGGTAAGGACACCGCAAGATTGAACCCAAAGCTAAGCACTTCTCCCATTGCAAGAACTACCAATCTAGTTGGCCAAACCAAAAAGGATAATTCGAAGAGACTTGCAAAGATAACTCAATCATACATAAAAGAATTCAGAGAAGAATCAAATATTTTCCATAGATAATAGTGGATCATAAACCCACAATTCATCGGTCTCAACAAACACACCGCAAAAAAAGATTACATCGAATAGATCTCCACAAGAGAGGGGGAGAACATTGTATTGAGATCCAAAAAGAGAGAAGAAGCCATCTAGCTACTAGTTATGGACCCGAAGGTCTGAAGTAAACTACTCACACTTCATCGAAGGGGCTATGGTGTTGATGTACAAGCCCTCCGTGGTGGATGCCCCCTCGTGAGCTCGAACAGTGCCCCAAGATGGGATCTTGTGGATCTGAAGGTTCGGCGGTGGAATTAGGTTTTTTGCTCCTGTTCTGATCGTTTGGGGATACGTAGGTATATATAGGAGGAAGGAGTACGTCGGTAGAGCGTCAGGGGGCCCACGAGGTAGGGGGAGCACCTAGGGGGCGCGCCCTCCACCCTCATGACCGCCTCTGGTACTTCTTGGAGTAGGGTCCAAGTCTCCTGGATCACGTTCGGTGAGAAAATCACGTTCCCGAAGGTTTTATTCCGTTTGGACTCCATTTGATATTCCGTTTCTTCGAAACACTGAAATAGGCAAAAAAACAGCAATTCTGGGTTGGGCCTCCGGTTAATAGGTTAGTTCCAAAAATAATATAAAAGTGGAAAATAAAGCCCAATATAGCCCAAAACAGTAGATAAAGTAGCATGGAGCAATCAAAAATTATAGATACGGTGGAGACGTATCAGGCATCCCCAAGCTTAATTCCTGCTCGTCCTCGAGTAGGTAAATGATAAAAAAGAATTTTTGATGCGGAGTGAGACTTTGGCATAATTTCAATGTAAATCTTCTTAATTGTGATATGAATATTCAGATCCGAAAAGATTCAAGACAAAAGTTCATATTGACATAAAAATAATAATACTTCAAGCATACTAATCAAAGCAATCATGTCTTCTCAAAATAACATGGCCAAAGAAAGTTATCCCTACAAAATCATATAGTCTGGCTATGCTCCATCTTCCCAACACAAAATATTTAAATCATGCACAACCCCGATGACAAGCCAAGCAATTGTTTCATACTTATGACATTCTCAAAACTTTTTCAATCTTCACGCAATACATGAGCGTGAGCCATGGATATAGCACTTATAGGTGGAATAGAAGGGTGGTTGTGGAGAAGACAAAAAGAGGGAAGATAGTCTCACATCAACTAGGCGTATCAACGGGCTATGAAGATGCCCATCAATAGATATCAATGTGAGTGAGTAGGGATTGCCATGCAACGGATGCACTAGAGCTATAAGTATATGAAAGCTCTACAAAAGAAACTAAGTGGGTGTGCATCCAACTTGCTTGCTCACAAAGACCTAGGGCATTTTGAGGAAGCCCATCATTGGAATATACAAGCCAAGTTCTATAATGAAAAATTCCCACTAGTATATGAAAGTGACAAAATGAGAGACTCTCTATCATGAAGATCTTGGTGCTACTTTGAAGCACAAGTGTGGCAAAAGGATAGTAGCATTGTCCCTTCTCTCTTTTTCTCTCATTTTTTTTATTTGGGCCTTTCTTTTCTTTCTTTTTTTATGGCCTCTTTTATTTTATTTTATTTTTGTCCGGAGTCTCATCCCGACTTATGGGGGAATCATAGTATCCATCATCCTTTCCTCACTTGGGACAATGCTCTAATAATGATGATCATCACACTTTTATTTTTCTTACAACTCAACAATTACAACTCGATACTTAGAACAAAGTATGACTATATGAATGCCTTCGGCGGTGTACCGGGATATGCAATGAATCATGAGTGACATGTATTAAATAATTATGAACGGTGGCTTTGCCACAAATACAATATCAACTACATGATCATGCTAGCAATATGACAATGATGGAGCGTGTCATAATAAACGGAACGGTGGAAAGTTGCATGGCAATATATCTCGGAATGGCTATGGAAATGCCATAGTAGGTAGGTATGGTGGCTGTTTTGAGGAAGGTATATGGTGGGTGTATGATACCGGTGAAAAGTGCGCGGTATTAGAGAGGCTAGCAAAGGCGGAAGGATGGGAAAAAATGTGTATAATCCATGGACTCAACATTAGTCATAAAGAACTCATATACTTATCAAAGTAAAGTATTATGCGCATTCTCCTAGGGGGATAGATTGGTAGGAAAAGACCACCGCTCGTCCCCGACCGCCACTCATAAGAAAGACAATCAATAAATAAATCATGCTCCGAGTTCATCACATAACGGTTCACCATACGTGCACGCTACGGGAATCACAAACTTCAACACAAGTATTCTTTGAATTCACAACTACTTAACTAGCATGACCCTAATATCACCATCTTCATATCTCAAAACAATTATCAAGCATCAAACTTATCTTAGTATCCAACGCACTCAAAAGAAAGTTTCACATATCTTGAACACCAAGTATATTAACATTAAGCGAATTATCATGCTATTAACGACTCTCAAAATAATCTAAGTGAAGCATGAGAGATAAATAGTTTATTTAAAACAAATCCACCACCGTGCTCTAAAAGATATAAGTGAAGCACTAGAGCAAAAATTATCACGCTCAAAAGATATAAGTGAAGCACTATGAGCAAAACTATCAAGCTCAAAAGATATAAGTGAAGCACATAGAGTATTCTAACAAATTCCAATTCATATATGGCTCTCTCAAAAGGTGTGTACATCAAGGATGATTGTGGTAAACTAACAAGCAAAGGCGCAAATAATACAAGACGCTCCAAGCAAAATACATATCATGTGGTGAATAAAAATATAGCTCCAAGTAAATTACCGATGGAAGTGGACGAAAGAGGGGATGCCTTCCTGGGCATCCCCAAGCTTTGACTTTTTGGTGTCCTTGGATTATCTTGGGGGTGCCATGGGCATCCCCAAGCTTAGGCTCTTGCCACTCCTTGTTCCATAATCCATCGAAAGAATTCACCCAAAACTTGAAAACTTCACAACACAAAACTCAACAGAAATCTCGTGAGCTCCGTTAGAGAAAGAAAACAAAAGACTACTTCAAGGTACTGTAATGAACTCATTCTTTATTTATATTGGTGTTAAACCTATTGTATTCCAACTTCTCTATGGATTATAAACTATTTTACTAGCCATAGATTCATCAAAATAAGCAAACAACACACGTAAAACAGAATCTGTCAAGAACAGAACAGTCTGTAGCAATCTGTAACTAACGCAAATTTCTGGAACTCTAAAAATCTATATCTATATCTATACCTACTATTAAAGGGAAGTGATATTCTTGGTTTGGTCCGTCATGGTTTGTTCCGTCAACATATTTTTAAGAATTTTTTCCGTATGTCACGGATACTTTCTTCTATATTCACCCAAAATTTTGTATGTGGGCTACGCAACGTTGTGGCCCAGTGGCTGCTAAGTTGGGCCTTCAACCTAATAATAATGCAGCAAAAAATATACATTAACCTGGGAGTCGAACCCCACACCTCGCAATATCACTCTAACTACCATGACCAACTAGACAACCAAACCATCTTAATCAGGGATGGTTGTATTAGTTTTAGTTCGGAGAAGCACAATGGACACACAATTGGGCCTATGCCCGGCGCTCCAGCTGATGGGCCAAGGTCCGTCAACGCAAGTAAACATGATCAGCTGGCACAAAAATAGCATCGTTTTCTGCCGTGAGCTAATTGAACGGACTCCTCATATGCAAGGTGGGAGAGGCTTTGCACACTGCATGATCGAGCAATAAAACGTCGGTGTTTACGAAATTTGTGGGCTGATATTTGAACATTCCATAGTGCATAATTAAAGGAGGTATTGTATTACGAGATATATATGGGATTATATTTGAACGTTGCATGGCGCATAATTAAATGAAGGAGATTTGTGGGCTGATATCTGAACTTTGCATGGTGCATAATTAAAGGAACCCGAAATTGTGGGCTGATATGAAAGAACTAAAATACAAATCTGGACGATTAAGTGCAGCTGTCATTGCATCCCTATAAGAAGGAAGTTGCACCGTACCATATATGGATAGGCGCACAAGTGTAGCATCTAAAGAATAAAAGGAGGACTTTGCACATGATTGGGAGTTGCATTAAACAAAAAGAAGGAATTTATAGGAAGGTGTCCGCGTAATCAAAGGAGAGGACGCACAATGATTGTTGCTTGGTAGATCGTTGCAATTAGGATTAATATTGCCAAATTTATTTTCCATTGAAATACACGATGTAATTTTTATTACTTTTAATGTTATTTATATTGTCATGATGTTATGAATAAAACAAAAGGTTTTTCATAACAAAATGTTGTCAATAAGATCAATTTACTTTGAATCGTACCCCATGTTCTAAGTTCTCTGTCGTGATATTCAAATAATGCATCTTTTTTTACTCAAGCCTCCGTTGTCCCGTGACATAATACCTGGGCAACATGAACTAGAATTTTTTTTCCCCGAATGTTGCCATAGGTATTAATATTCCTTACTAAATTTGCGTCAATTTTATTTTCCATTGAAGCGCACAATGTTATTTTTATTACTTACTCAATTTCATTACTTTGATGTTCTTTATATTGCCATGATGTTATGAATAGATCAAAAGCTTTTCATAAGAAAACATTGTCAATCCGATCATTTACTACGAATCATACCACATGTCATAAGCTCTGTGTCATGAACTCGTGATCCTGAAATTATACAATTTTTTTAATAAGAAAAAGTTGGCCTATTATGAATAGATCAAAATCTTTCCCATGACACTTCGTGAAGCGGAATTTTTTCCTGTTGCAACGCACGGGCATTTGTGCTAGTCTATATCTATATCTATATCTATCTATGCATCTACATCTATATCTATACTTCTATATCTATATCTATTCTATACATCTATACATCTATACATACTATTAAAGGGAATAGGTATTCTCGGTTTGGTTTAACTTTATTTCGTCCCGTTATGAGGTTTGTGTCCGATTTGAGCAAAACAAACAAAATAGACGTACCTACTATTAAAGGGAACTAGCACAAATGCTCGTGCATTGCAACGGGAGAAAATGTGTGCATTGCTTGTGCTCGTGCATTGCAACGGGAGAGAACTGACCTATAATCAAATTTAGTGAGAACTGTATATGCAAACATAACACCACGTGCTTCATACAAACAAACCGCTAGTTCATGAAAATGTCCACCGGCGCAGTACAATAATATCAGAATGATATATCAAGAATCAAAACAACTCACTGCAATAAACTAATGGAATCCTAGAATCCCATTGCGCAGTAGGACCCTGAGCCCTATGTGCAGCCAAAACTGTTTTTTGTTTTGCTGAACTTTTAGTTTCAACTGTTGGAGCTCCCGCTGCGCAAATCCGCAGGGGCACAAACCTGCCAAGCCCTTTCCGGTGTCTCGACTGCCACGGGATTTGCGAAGTAGTTGGATCACGCACGAGGAAACAATAAATTTGAAGTTTAAGCCGTTGATAATTGACTTTTTATTTGAAAACTTTCTATTTTCTCATTCGCTTTTACCAAAATTCATAGATAAAATTCATAGCAAAAATCGTGATTTTATTGTCTGCATACTACTCCCTCCGTCCGGGTTTATTAGGCCTAAGGACAACTTCTCTTAGACCAAGAGACATAGTAATTTGCTCACATTAATTTTTCTATGTCACTCGCAATGCACTCTTTCACATGCATGCAGCCAATGAAAAAGCATGCATGCAGTGTATTAATTTTTCAGCCATGGCACCAACAATAATGGCTTCCAATGCAACCTATGAAATGGTTGCATGCATGCACCTTTCCAAAGTGGGGCCTTATAAAAAGGACATACTTGTGATGCTGAGAGGCCTAATAAACCCGGACGGAGGGAGTAAGTTTCAAGTGTTGAAACTTAACATTTAATTTTAAAATCCATCTAAACATATTTAAGATGGATCTTATTTGAAAGCCCTCGTCACGAGAAATACGGATTTGAAAAAAAAATTAATTTAAACTTTTCATTTAAAAGATATAAAAGTTTAAAAATCGAAAGCCCGAAATAAAATCACATCCGAGGGACCGCGACACAAATCCTCACCCGCTCCTGCCGTATTGCTTTTGGTTTTAGAGTCGCTAGTGCTGCGGCAAATTAGCACTTAACTTGTAGTAGCAATTTTTGTCTGGGGACAATATTTTCTGTCATTACCATATGATCTGTTGGAGGCCTAATTTAGCCTCCAGTGAGGAAAGAAAGCAGTTCCCGGCTATGGTTTTAAGCCTGCCGTCGAAGACCAAGCAAAATCCTGCTTAGTAATTAGAAACCAATTAAGGCATCATCATGTAGCAATGTACAGTACTTTCATTATTCTACGGATGAATCCACTGAATTTGGCCACGTCGTGCGCCCTTCTTCCTAATCTCCTTTAATTCTCTTTTATTAGGGATGAATCAATTTAATTTGCCACATCGTGAGTCAACCTTCCTAATTATTTTAATTAGGGATGAATGCGCTTAATTCAAGGACGCCATGCGCCGGAGGCCCGGAGCCTTGCCTTCCTAATACTCCTTTAATACCGTCCGTGTGCCAGACCCTTCATCGTCCTCCTTTAATCTCTACTCCTAATGTCTCAATTGGTAGGTCGCGTTTCGGGTTTTATTTTCGTCTCACCTCATCCGGTCTTTTTTGGTACTTCTTTGGTACTTGCTCCCACCTCCCGCTCAGCCGAGACGGTTTATTTTCGTACACCCTTCCACCTCCCAGGTAGTTCCCTCCACGCAAAAAAAAAATCAAACCAACCAATCTCTACTCCTAATGGAGCAGTTGGTAGTCTCCGCCGGTCAATTTTTGTCCCACCACTTTCGTCCGGGTTTTTTCGTAGTTTAACCGTCGTAGTTTTTTTTTCGTCGCCTCCCCCACTTCATCGGTTTATTTTCACTTCACCCTCTCACACAACGAAAAAAACTGAACGGATCAGAACTTTCCATACTGACGCAAATTATTTAGTAATGTCTTTATGTAAAAGAATCGATCACAATCAATCTCTAAAGATCAAATCTAAATTAATTAATCTTCATAACGTTTGTTTCCTTTCGAATCACGTCCATAACTTTTCTTCCTTGTTTGGGCAGAAACTGTTTGGTAGCAGAGATTAGGAAGCTTCCTATGAGTGTAGTAATAGGAAGTATTCTTTTTCTTGATAATTCGTTTTCATGCATGATGATAGTAAATTATGCCAACATTCACCACTATTTATCAATGTCATCAATCGTATCCATTTCTATCAGTTTTAAGGGAATCTGCTCGCTATGTCTTTTTTAAGGGGATCCGCTCGCTAAGTCGTCGTCGCACGTTATTTTCACAAACAATCTCTACTCCTAATGAAGCAGTTGGTAGCCTCGTACGGTTTATTTTGTCCTCCTCCCACCTCCCCGGTTTTTTCATCCTCCCTCCCACCTCCCAATTTTGTTGGTTTTTTCGTCGGTTTTTACTCGCCCCTCCCACCTCCCAATTTTGTCCGGTTTTTATTCGTCCCACCTCCCACCACCCCCTCGTACTGGTTCTTTTTCTCTCCACTCTTTCCTTGCAAACCAATAATTTCTTAACATACAAAAGATCACGAATCTATCTTTCCTTACCCGAACCAATCGCGCCCTACATCTGTGCATTTCTTTATTAAGAAAACTAACACGTAAATCTTAACGCATTGCAAACAAATCCCGTTATGGACCTAATTAATTTATTATGGAATCTATACGTGGTCGCATTGGTTCTTTTCTCTCCACTCTTTCCTTGCAAACCACTAATTTCCTAACATACAAAAGATCACGAATCTATCTTTCCTTACCGAATCAATCGATCCCTACATCGGTGCATTTCTTTATTAAGAAAACTAACACGTAAATCTTAACGCATTGTAAAGAAATCCCGTTATGGACCTAATTAATTTATTATGGAATCATGCGTGGTCGCATCTCTCCCTCGTGAAAAAATCGCATCCATCTCTCGTTAAAAGGAAAAGAGAACATGAACGATCAATCCCACACCTGCATCTCAAGAGCAAAAATCGCCCCGCCTCGCATCGTGCTCGCCGTGTGCCCGGCTCGACCCATGCCTCGCCTGCATGGCTGGACGCTGCCGTCTCCACCGCCACGTACAACAAAACGGTGGGCAGAACCATCCATTCAAATCGCACACCCCACCCTCCTCCGCAATCCCTAGCCCCGCGTCACCCTATTGCTTTCTCACCTCTCTTTCCCCTCGATGTAGATGGTACCGAGCGGCGGCCTCGAGCACCGGCAGTGCCGCCCTCTCTATCTTCGCTGCGTCGAGAGATGGGCCGAGGCTATCGTCGGTTTGCCGCCCACGATTGGGCCGCCTCCGGTTGTCGCGCACCACCGGCTCCACCTAACGTGCCCGAACCTCTCCGCTTTCGACCTTCCGGTGACCACATCCCTCCGCGCCTCCATCCATCATCCACAAGGCCACTCCCTGCACCCACCCTCCTAAATTTTCCATACCGGCCGACAATCACCGAAGATCCAAGTTAGCCGAATGGGTTCCAATTTCTCTCTCGATTGTGGATTCGCAGCAAGAAGCGCTCTACATGCATCCTCCTGCCGGTCCCTAAAGTACCAAGTTAAATGGTTGATGTTGCGTTTGTCTAGGATGATATATGTTGGCTCTGTTCCGGTTCATCCGAGCAGTTTGGTGACTAATTTACTAATAATTTAATTATATTAATTAAATGAGTCGGGTGTATCGTCGTGCATTTATCTTGCCAGTAATGTTCTGTGATGCTCTAATGCACTTTGGGAATTGTTTATCTTGTCTTCAGTGCAGAACATTTGTTTATTAATGCATGAGAAGAATCCTTGTTGCTACCTTGAACCTGTTTTATAATCCATATTGTTATGCACTAGCGCGTGTGCATGTGAAATAGATGGATTATGGTCCCGTACCCAATAAGATGGATATGTGTGTGTGTTAGAGAAAGAGAGAGGGAGAAAGGGGGAGAGAGAGTGAGGAGGAGGGAGGGAGAGAGTGTGTGTGAGAATTTGATGGTAAAAAGGTCGCCAATGTCACTTGATATATATGAGAATATTAAATGTAATATTAACATAATTGATATTGAACTCTTAAAATTAATGTGGCCCCGTTGCAACGCACGGGTGTTCTTCTAGTTCCATTTAGTTTACCCTTCCCTCGTTATCTCACATGTCCGTGTACATTAGTACTTTGGAGATCGCTAGTTCGATTCTGGAGAGCAAGTTTTTTTTTCCTTCTATTTTCCTAGACTGCAGTCAGCCCGCCGGGGTGTGTGATTTAAATGGGCTACAACTAAGATATAAGATGGGCCACAGCGACACAACTCGGGCTGTGCTCGACGGACGTGCGTGCATGTGTCTTTTGTAGACTCTTATCTTCATGAGTTACAACAAATTCCAGTGTCAAAACAGAGAGTGCAGGTCTTCGAAGCATCGGGGCAACAACGCCGCTGGAACCCATCTCCAGCCGGCTTTGGTAAAATCAATGTGGATGGGGCACTAGCAAGGAATAGACGAGTGGGAGTGGCTGCTGCAGTCTGTCGAGATTCGAACGGTAATTTTCTGGGCTCGTCGGCGGTTGTCTTTAAAGGAGTTAGAGACCCCATAATTTTGGAAACATACGCCTGCCGAGAAGCCTTGTCTCTGGCAGAGGACCTCAACGAGCATAACATAATGGTAGCCTCAGATTGCCAAGGTGTGGTGCAAGATATCAATGAAGGCACAGGAGGTCCCAATGCGGCTGTGATACATGAAATAATAGAACGTAAAGCTAGTTTATCTTCATGCTCTTTTGTTTTTGAGCGAAGGAAAGATAACTTTGAGGCTCATAATCTCGCTAAATTCGCATGTAATTTAGATATTGGTAGGCATATTTGGTTGGGTTCTCCTCATGACCCACACCGTGTACCCATGAACATTATTTTGAATCAATAAAGCGAGCGAGATTTCTCAAAAAAAAATATATGTCCCTAAATTAGTACCACCTCGCATATATCTTAAATAGAAAATAAAATCAGAGCGGACGAAACCAAGAATATCACCTTGCTTTAATAGTAGGTATAGATATAGATATATCTATATCTATATCTATACCTACTATTAAAGCAAGGTGATATTCTTGGTTTCGTCCCGTTTAGGTGTTTTTTCTTTTTTACTATATATGAGGTGGTACTATTTTTTGCTACAAAACAGATTCATTTACGTTACCGCTGCTTTCTTGGGTTTATGTACGCCAGCGCTGCTCTGGGCCTTTTGTTGGTGTACGTCACAAACGTACTGGGCCATGAGCCGGCTCTTGTGCTTAGAAGAAGGATTCACAAAAAAATTCTTGCAATAAGGATCAAGCCCACGACCTGCTATTTGCCTCCTTCAGGCTACAACCAGAGCTAGCTCCTGTTTATGTTAACTACACAGCTCATCATGCATTTAAATAGTTCCACCTCGCTTTTTTACATGATATTTTATCAGTTTATATAGCCCACGAGTTGTCACAGAATAAAAAAGACGTCAAGAATAACAAACAGAGGCTGAAGTGTGGGTCCTATTTAACCTTGAAAGCAAAGGAATTTCGTAATATAAGAAAGAATAAAGAAAATGACGCAATAAAAATAATTAGAGGAAATTATGGTAGTACGAAGCAAATGTATAAAACGAAACCTCGATCAAATGAAAATATTTCAGACTCCTAGCTTTTCATTATGGAGACACCTAAGTTTGCGGACGCAATTGATCACAAAACTTTATTTCATATACATATAGGAGTATATATTTGGGAATAACAAGTTCGAGGAAAATAGCATTGACTTTCGTCAAAAATTAATATGCAGCTAACAAAAAATGTACATATATAAAATAAGTGTAATAAAATTATATACACCTTTTGACCTAATGTTAGAAATTAGGATAACACTAAAACCAATTATGTGATATTTTCAGTCTTTCCTCTTATGAACATAAGGATCATATTTTTTCAACGGTGATGTGACATTACATGTCACATTTTTTTTCACAAGGAAGGCACATTGCAGCGCTAAATTTTATCCAACTCATATGCATGATACAGTGTGCATTAAAATCCTTTTACTTGGAAGTTTTGAAAGGAAATCATAGAAGGGTGATCTGAATTTGTACAACTAAAAACTGATTATATTCTCAAATTGATAAGCACTGTCATTGACGTTCCTGAAAATGTGATAGATAGCATCAAGTTCACCAGATGAATGCTGAAGAAAGCTACTGGTTTGAGGGCGACATCTCAAAGCAAGTGATCATTGATATCACAATTTGTGTATCAAAGTCATCTCCAGGAATGATGATAGAACCCACATTTAAAACCTTGATGGCAATCGAGAAGCCCAGTCCAAAAATTCATGTCTTTTGTGAATATCTTTACCATTAATGTAGATGTAAATAAGTTTGTTTTGCATAGAAAATAATTAGATAGTATACAAATATATTGCATTAAATCTATTGACATAAATTTGGTGTGGCCATATTCTGTGAGGCCGGGAAGGAAGATAAACAACGGCACAGATTGTATGTCTTGTTAATATAGCGGATGTCAACACGTGTAGGGTTTGTGGGAGGGTCGTCTCGAGCCATGCTTATAAGGGTTAGGGGCGTGTGATTTTTTTATTCCATTGCAATGCAGGGGCATATGCGGACTCAACTCCTTGTTGTACATTTACAAAGAGAAAGAGGACGTGAATGAGGATATGCAACAACACAGGTGAGATGCCATGTTGAAATAGAGGATATGAACCGGGGTTTTGATCTCCCGTTGCAACGCAAGGGCCTATGTCCTAGTAGATATAGATATAGATAGGTATTCTCGGTTTGGTTTCGCTTTATTTCGTCCCGTTATGAGGTTTGTGTCCGTTTGAGCAAAACAAACAAAATAGACGTACGCCACGTACGCCGGCCAGCCCAAACAAACGAAGCCGCCGGCCGTATCAATTAAGGAAAGGACAGATGGATCTTTATTTTTTAATTGGCAAAAGCCGCCGGCCCGTATCGTGGCGCCTCTCGCTGGCTTCCTTACAGGAGTCCAAATCCTATTAAGATTCCTATGGGAGTCCGAGACCTACTTAGAGGCAGCCAACGTTGGTGTTACAAATACATCCTATCTCCAATGATTTTTTATGTGACACAATCCCAGGTCTTTGATTCAATTAACCTGTCAGTTTCACACGTCGTTACCTTCGCTTCAATTAAGTTGTTTGACAAGACAGCTTTACAATTAACCTCAGTTTCACCGGTCGTCACCATCAGTTCAATTAAGCTCTTTCACAAGTCAGCTTTACATCAGGTATTTTTGTTATCTTTTTCCATACACGACATCTTCAACATGTCTATGAACACTGGTACCTATAATGAAAAAAGAATAAATTTATCATCAGCAATTTGGATTATCCAAACAAGTAGTATACCAAAGTTTACTTTGAGCAAGAAATTTACAAGATTTTATATAAGACATATTGAATCATATTTAAACACCATTATTGACAAGGGGAAAATAGATGCAATGATTGGACTAGAATTTAATTGCTTTGCTACATTGAATCATATTTAACCACCACAGTTGACAAGGGAAAAATAGATGCAATGATTTGACTAGAATTTAAGTGTTGTGGTGGCACTAACCTCATCTACTTTCAGTCTGGCTTGACTTAGGCTTGACATTGCCGTGCTGCAAGCATCGAATCTCGCCCTCGTTGTCTTCTCTGAAACACATCTACTTTAAGTGTTGTGGAGATCAATCAAAAATAGAAACAAAAATTCCACTGGGAAGCACCACTTGTATGAGCTTAGCATATAGAAGGTCAACAGATTTTAATTTGAAAATAGGCAAAAACAATAATAATAGGACTAATCAAAAATAGCAATAGTGTATCAATGGCTGCACCAGGGCCATTTAGTTGAAAAACAGTTGAAAAATAGAGAAATACCCATAGGTCTTAGCATTGACAACATTTACAGATTTATGCATTTCATCATCAAATAGCATTATACTTACATTTAGTAGGAGTCTAATACTCCTGGTTCCTCGGACACTGCTCACAAATGTCTATGCTAATTCCCCACAAGAAATTTATATTTACTCTGCTTTCCACTTGGTAAGATCAGTGTTGTTTGAAGAATAAATACTATATCAACAAATGTCTATGCTTATTCCCCACAAATAACTTATATCCTCTATTTTCATTTCACTTGGAAAGATAAGTGTTGTTTCAAGAGTAAATACTATATCAGCAAATGTCTGTGCTAATCAAGTTCCCATTTTTAATAAATAATATTTGTTTACACTTTCCAAAACTCTCATGCAGGCAGGCAGGCATTTTTGACAATATCAAACAATGGATGCTAAGGAGCAACGAAGGAAGAGAGAAAGAGAGCGCTATGCAGAGATGAACGACGAAAAAAAAAGGAAAAACTCAAAAAACGCCGCGAAGCCTATCAACATCAGAAAGAAAAAAAAGCAGAGCTCTATGCACAGATGACCGATGAAGCACAGATGAACGATGAAGCACAGATGACCAATGAAGCACATATGGCCGATGAAAAAAAAGCAGCAAAAACTCAAAAAACGCCGTGAAGCCTATCAACAAAAGAAAGAAAAAATAGCAGAGCTCAATACACAGATGACCGATGGAGAAAAGCAGGAAAAACTCAAAAGACGCCGTGAAGCCTATCAACAAAAGAAAGAAAAGATATGTGCACAGCATAGGCAGATATATGCAAATATGCAGTCAGAACAAAAGAAAGCTAGAATGGAACATATAAATGAATTGAAGCGCAGCACAGCAAACAAAGACTCAATTGCGATGCAAAACCCTGCATATAGCTCAACTGAACAAGAGATTAGTATTTCTACCCCTTCTATAAATCACAGAAAGCATGTCACGCCAGGAGAAAGACAAACATTGATGCACCGCCGTAACAAACAATTCACGACAAGACGGAGGAAAAATGTTTCGGTATCATCAGAAGAAGATGCATCCATGACGGAAACCGGCAACAATGACACAGAGCCTCTACATCAACCACAAGTAATGATTTACGGTAAGAATCTAAATTTGATACAATACTAGCATTCAAAGTAAATATACATGTGTTTGTACAACTAACCATATTTTGTGGACAGACATCCCCTCATCAATGTTTCCAAGCATGAAAGAAGCAGATACCCCAATACAGACATTATACAATGGCGATCACAATAAGGTGGCTTCATGGCCAGACATCCCCTCTTCAATGTCTCCTGCAATCAAAGAAGTAGATGCACGAATAGAATCATTCTACAATGATGTTTGCGGTATGATAATCAATTGCATATACTTTTATACAATACTAAAACTATATGCATATCTATATAAATCAAAAAATTCTACACAGCAAATAATAAAGTCATGTGTGAGAAAGACACAACCATCAAAGAAGCAGACGCACCAACACAATCAGTCCACAACGAGGACCATGGTAAGGTTATCAATTTCATATATATTCTTATGTAGTACAGAGAAATATATTATATATATATATAAGATTACAACACAGGTAATGACGAAGTCATATTTGAAGAAGATACAAACGAGGACAAATACATGTTCTCTGGTCAAGGTATGCTCAATACAATTTAAATAGATTCGAGTCATTATATTTCTCCTTTACTAAATTTTTTATGCTACAAATCATACTAGAATGGGGCAGAGAAGTGGAAATTGAAATCAGAGAAGACGAAGAAATTCACAACCCTGATCCGTATGATTTTGTCTACAGCAACATACCAAAAAAACACACATGTGCTCAAACCGGAAGAAAATTGCAGATTATGTCATGCAAAAAAATTCAAGTATGAAAGTAAGGGGTTATGCTGCAGAAAAGGGCAGATAAGACTAGCCAATCCAGATACACCACCTGAACTCATGAGACTTTGGACAAGCAACGACTCTGATGCAAGACATTTTCGGCAAAATATAAGATTTTTTAATGGACACTTCTCATTTACTACTCTATACTGTCACCTTGACAGAGACACAACTGACATGCGAACAGCTGGTATTTACACCTTTCGAGCTCATGGTCAGATCTATCACAACATACATTCATTTGGTAATAGTCACTCAGATCCAAAGCATTTGGAGCTATACTTCTACGACGATGATCCAAGCTTAGAGCATCGATATCGGCGTTGCCGCGAGGAAATGTACGAGCAAGACAAGCATGTGATTGGAATAGTAACCGACATCCTATGCGGTAACCCGTACTCTCAACAGTTTAGGAGTTTGGGACAAGCCCAAAACCTTGAGGACTACAGAGTCATCTTGAATCTTGACCAAAGATTGGACCAGAGAACATACAACGCACCAATCAATTCAGAGGTAGCTGCAGTGTGGATTGAAGGAAATGAAAGAAGAGATACTTATGACAGGAGTGTAATACTACATGGGAACAACAACGAAAAAGAGCACATTTGATCATATTACGGGTGCTATGATCCGTTGTCATATCCTCTATTCTTTCCAAGAGCTGAGCTGGGTTGGCATAGGAAAATCCCAAAGAAGAATACACAAGAGGAAGATATTGGTGCTGATAATATCAATAATGACGACGACCCAGGTAAAAAATTCATATTCTATTATATTCAAAATTCAATTTTCATTATGGTACAGTACAAACTTATATGCAACTAACATTTTATGTTGCAATTTTTGCACAGATTCGGTCAATGGCTTGTGGGTAACCATGAAAGAATACTACTGCTATAAATTCCATACACGACCAAGCATATTCAACCCAATATTGCATGGCGGACGGCTTTTCCAGCAGTTTGCTGTAGATACATACATCAAGATTGAAAGCTCCAGACTGGATTACATGTGGCATCATCAAAAGAAAATAAGGGCAGATCTATACCAAGGCCTTCTAGACAGCATTCAAGCCGGAGAACAGAATGGAGATGCAGTCGGAAAACGGAGAGTACTTGCCTCATCATTTATTGGAGGGCCACGAGATAAACTTCGTCGGTATCTGGATGCTATGGCTTTAGTTAGAAAATATGGAAAGCCAGACGTATTCCTAACAATGACCTGCAACCCCAACTGGGAAGAGATCACACGTGAACTAGAGTTTGGACAAACACCACAAGATCGCCCAGACATTGTCGTTCGTGTTTTCAGGGCGAAGCTAGAAGAAATGAAGAAGCAACTATTTCAGAAGGCCATTCTTGGAAAGGTTGCGGCATATACATATGTCGTAGAGTTCCAAAAGAGGGGATTACCCCATGCTCACTTTCTGCTCATCATGACCGGAAAATACAAGTACACATGTCCAGAACAGTACGACAGAATCATCTCCGCTGAGCTCCCTAACAAGCACAAGTACCCAGAGCTATACAAAATGGTAATCAAACATATGATGCATGGTCCTTGCGGTGCATTGAATAAATTTTGCCCGTGCACAAAGAATCGTCCGTCATGCAAGAACAATTATCCAAGGCCATTTAACGAAACTACGATTCAAGGCAAGGACTCGTACCCAGTATATAGGAGACGCAATGACGGCCGGACCGAAACGGTACGAAATTGCAAACTAGATAACAGATGGGTGGTTCCTTACAACCCCTATCTGTTAAGGATGTTCAACTGCCACATAAATGTTGAGATATGCTCAAGCATTAAAGCCGTTAAGTATCTCTTCAAGTACATCTACAAGGGACATGACCGAGCATCTGTATCTGTAACCGACAAAGTAGACGAAGTCGAAATCGACGAGATTAAACAGTACAAGGACGCACGGTGGGTGACACCTCCGGAAGCACTATGGAGAATATATGGCTTTGAACTAAGCAAAATGCACCCACCAGTCTTGCAATTGCAGCTACATCTCCCAAATATGCACATGGTTTCATATCATGGCACGGAAACAATAAAGAATGTTCTCGACCGTGACGGCATGGAAAGATCAATGTTGACTGCGTATTTTGAAGCAAACGGTTTACATGAGAAAGCACGAGGCATACTATACAGAGATTTTCCGGAATATTATACTTGGCAAAGACAAGAGAAGTTTTGGCAAGAGAGGAAGCGAGCCGCTGTGTTCCAGGTTGGCAGGATCGTCTCAGCACACCCGGCTGAAGGAGAACGATACTATCTACGAGTCCTCCTCAACCATGTGACAGGCGCCACCAGCTACGAAGATCTACGAACAGTCAATGGACAAGTAATGCCAACCTTCCGTGAAGCTGCAGAAAAACGGGGGCTCATTGAGGCAGACAACACATTAGACGAATGCATGAACGAAGCAGAGTTGTTTCAAATGCCATCATCTCTGCGAAGGCTGTTCGCGACAATCCTGGTTTTTTGCGAGCCCAGCGACGTCCGTGGTCTCTGGAACAAACACCTCGAGGCAATGTCAGAGGACTACAGCAGAAACTGCAAATGCAAGCACACGGTCCAACAAATGGTGCTGAGAAATGTTAGGGACATGTTGCACTCAATGGGAAAAGACATAGAATCGTTTCCTCTTCCAGAGATCGACAAACAGCATGAGATGACAAACGACCTGCCTAGGGAAATCATCGAGGAGACCTCCATCGAGGTGGACCCTAAGGACACATCGTTGCATAAAAACCTAAATACCGAGCAAAGGATGGCCTATGACGAAATCCTAGCCACAGTTGACCGCCAAAGAGGAGGTATATTCTTTGTCGATGGGCCGGGAGGCACAGGAAAAACTTTTCTTTACAGGGCGCTCTTGGCCACAGTACGCGGACAAGGCAAGATTGTTGTGGCGACAGCCACTTCCGGTGTTGCTGCTTCCATAATGCCTGGAGGGAGGACAGCACACTCAAGGTTCAAAATTCCACTAAAAATAGATGATGGTGCTATTTGTAGCTTCACAAAACAAAGTGGGACAGCCAAGCTAGTCCAAGCAGCATCACTAATAATCTGGGACGAGGCATCTATGACTAAGAGGCAAACAGTGGAGGCCCTAGACAAAAGCATGAGGGACATAATGGACAGACCAGATCTTCCTTTTGGTGGAAAAACGGTCGTATTTGGGGGAGATTTTAGACAAGTGCTCCCTGTTGTCCGAAAGGGAACAAGGGCCCAGATAGTAGATGCATCGCTACGCAGGTCGGAGCTCTGGAATTGCATGCGTCAATTGAAGCTTGTGCGCAACATGAGGGCTCAAAACGACCCATGGTTCGCAGAATACCTACTACGCATTGGAAACGGAACTGAGGAGACGAATGATGATGGTGAAATACTTCTACCTAGAAGTATATGTGTGGCAAATAAGACGGATGATAATGGCCTGGACATACTCATTGACAGTATCTACCAAACAGGCAATGCTTCCCTAATAAAGGATCCAAAGTACATCACATCAAGAGCAATTTTATCCACAAGGAACGACTGCGTGGAAAAAAATCAACTTAAAAATGATTGACCGCTTCCAGGGGGAGGAGATGGTGTACCACAGCTTTGATTCCGTAGAAGACGACCCACATAACTACTATCCACCAGAATACTTAAACACCCTAACCCCAAATGGATTGCCTCCACATATGTTGAAGCTCAAAATAAATTGCCCAATCATACTACTCAGGAACATCGACCCTGCTAATGGACTCTGCAACGGTACAAGGTTGGTCGTGCGTGGATTTCAAAAAAATGAAATTGACGCAGAGATTGTGGTGGGACAGCACTCTGGAATGTGAGTTTTCCTGCCTCGGATACCACTATGTCCCTCTGACGATGACATGTTCCCGTTCAGTTTCAAGAGGAAACAATTCCCAATAAGGCTCAGTTTTGCAATGACAATAAACAAATCACAAGGACAGACAATACCAAATGTTGGCGTCTACCTGCCTGAACCGGTTTTTTCACATGGTCAGTTATATGTCGCGCTTTCTAGAGCAACTGCGACATCAAACATAAAGGTTCTAACAGGTACACATGATGAAAACAAGCAGAAGAATAAAAATACCACTACATGCGACACATACACAAAGGGGGAGAAGAATATGAAGAGCACTACAAGCGGGACATATACGAAAAATATTGTATACACGGAAGTATTAACCAAATAGGTAATGCAACCTTTCAATTTCTTGTTCAAAATTTCAGTTTCTACTTGGTAGGATCATTATTTAAGAAAAACTTAAGATTTTTATATTTCACATTGGATTGCTTCTTTTCTAACTTTAAATATATTACTTGGATTCTGCAGAAACAATAAAGCCAAGTGACAACTTCACAGTTGGAATTCCGAACTTGATCGTCTTGGAGGAGACTAACTCATTTGTGTATATACAAATCATTTATGGTATAATTCTCATGTATAATGTCCTGAACGAACAAATTATGTGTCCACTAACTCAATTCATGGTTTTGCTATAGAAATCATTCTATGTATATATACAAATTTAGCACCAAAATGCGTAACTAAGAGTAGAAAGAGACTTACAAGCCAAAATAAGAACATATTTGTCACCTTGGAAATGTTGTTGTTGCCCAGATTTTTCTGAACATCACATTCTCTACATACCCCGAAACCTGAAATATACACGACCAATTATGTCTGTACTAGCTGTACCAAAATTTCTACTATGCAATCCTCAAAGAAATTTGACTGCAGTTATATGTTTCTGCATGAGATTAACTGCTCCCAAGTGAATTCTACTCACCCACCACAAGAGAGCAGAGCCGAAACAGGGTAACCAGTCAAAAATTGTAGCCGAGGCCGTAGTGCACAGTCGCCACTCTGCACGGGGGAACAATGTTCCAACTCTATCCACAACTTCATCTGGTAGAGAAATATTGCTACAACAGTCTCCTCAGGTTTCATTCTCCCAGATACGATAAACGCTCTGGCCCGTGGCCTTCACTGCTGTAGCGATACAAACAGCAGCACTCATATTTCAGATCATCTCTACGCTCTGCATTTTATTCAGAAAAGCGTACAAAGTAAAGGCAATCATTACATTTTGTTCTGTGCTGCTAGGGACAGGTGCTCAAGTGTAGTTTAATCATGCAATAACTAACTGTACTTCCCAAAATTTAAATAACTGAACCTTCCCACCAGTTCCTTGCCCTCTGCTATCCAAATATATGGTTCAGTTAGTATTAAACTTTGCATCTAAAATGTTAAGGGCATGTTATTGCCCAGATTAACTTCAGTAATCTTTCGTGCTGACTAGTACTAAGTTCGCTGCTGCAGTGCGGCACATGGAAAGAGAGGGGGAGAGGGGAGAGAGTGAGGGGTGGACCTCCATGGCGCCGGCAGCAGTAGGTCGGAAGACCTCGGAGCAGTGGAGCCGTCTCCTCGAAGGGCTTCGTCGTCGGCGAGCAGGACCATGCTGAGGAAGCAGCGGCCTCTCACTCCTCCTCTACCGGCCAGGAGCGCCGCTGCAGCCGCGCGAAGAGCCGCGCCGTCGATGGTGGCGCGGGTGGAGCTGAAATAATAGGGAGCCGCGCAAGGTCCCGTTGATACGGCGGCGCGGCTGGAGGGCACGACGGTGCAGCCACCGGAGGTGATATTCTTCCTGCCCTCGTCCTCCGAGAATGACGAGAAGATGGGCGGCGGCGGCGGCGGCGGCGGCGCTATCCAACACTAGGGAGGGAGAATGGGGAACGGGAAGGGAGCTTTTTCTTAGTAACAGAGAGAAGATTTTCTTTTAGGTGAACACATGGAGAAGAGAGAGTACGTGTTGAATGTGTGTGTCTCAATCAAAAAAAGGAATGTGTGTGTCGGTCAAGTCCTATTCTTGGGCCAAGCCCAAAAACAGTGCAAAAACTACATAAATATGAACTATATTGTTTCAAAAATGTTCGTCACGAAAAAATGATGCAATTTCTAAAAAATGTCCTGGAAAAAATACAAAAAGTACACCTTTTAAAAAAAAGTGATTGTGTTCAAACATTTTCTGTGATTTTTGAACAAGAAAAAATATAATTGATCGAAAGACTATTCCATGCACAACTATTTTTTCATCAAATGAAAGTGTGGAGCTGAATTAGATCCTGACGAACGTCGTTAGGGTGGCTTCTTCATGTCTGGATTTTATGGTCCAAATGATATGCTCAATATAACCTTATTTCTCACGTTAGCCAAAATTTGATATAAAAAGTGTTGCATAATGTCACATGGAGCATGATTAATTTTTTCGCCCGTTGCAACGCACGAGCATTTGTACTAGTTCTACCAAAATAGGAAGTCCTGGACAATTTGTTTATTGAACAGCAGCAAAAAGAATCAACGCAAAAGCACGTTCCTGTGATTTAACAAAATTATATTAAATGTATGCAGAAAGTTTTTGTTTTTCAGCAGAATCAAATCAACTATCATCGTAGGTTATCCTATAGGTTCTACTTGGCACAAACACTAATTAAAACATAAAACCACATCCAAACAGAAGGTAGATGGATTATTTATTCCTAAACAGAAGCAAAAACAAAAAACACAAAATAAAATTGGGTTGCCTCCCAACAAACACTATCGTTTAACGCCCCTAGATAGGCATAAGAGCAAGGATAGATCTAGGTATTGTCATCTTTGGTAGGCAATCCATAAGTGGCTCTCATGATAGATTCATATGGTAATTTTATTTTATTTCTAGGGAAGTGTTCCATGCCCTTCTTTAAGGGAAATTGGAATCGAATATTCCCTTCCTTCATATCAATAATTGCACCAATCGTTCTAAGAAAAGGTCTACCAAGAATAATAGGACATGAAGGATTGCAATCTATATCAAGAACGATAAAATCTACGGGCTCATAATTCCTATTTGCAACAATAAGAACATCATTAATTCTTCCCATAGGCTTTTTAAATAGTGGAATCCGCAAGATGCAAGTTTAGAGAGCAATCATCTAAATCACGGAAATCTAGCAAATCACATAAAGTTTTGGGAATAGTAGAGACACTAGCACCCAAATCACACAAAGCATGAAACTCATAATCTTTAATTTTAATTTTAATAGTAGGTTCCCACTCATCATAGAGTTTTCTAGGGATAGAAACTTTCAGCTCAAGTTTTTCTTCATAAGATTGCATCAAGGCATCAACAATGTGTTCGGTAAAGGCCTTATTTTGACTATAAGCATGAGGAGAATCTAGCACGGATTGCAACAAGGAAATACAACCAATCAAAGAGCAATTTTCATAATTAAATTCCTTGAGATCCAAAATAGTGGGTTTAGCATAACCTAAGTTTTTATTTATTTCAATCCCACTTTCATCAAATTCATCATCAAGATCTAGAAACTTCGAATTCTTAGAACGCCTTCTAGGTAAAGGAAGATCATATTCAGATTCATCAATATTCATATTACAAAACAAAGATTTAATGGGGGACACATCAATAACTTTTAGATCTTCATCTTGATTTTCATAGGAATTGGAAGAACACACTTTAATAAAGGCATCTTTGGAAGCACGCATCCTAGCGGTTCTTTCCTTGCACTCATCAATGGAAATTCTCATGGCTTTGAGAGACTCATTGATATCATGCTTAGGAGGAATAGATCTAAGCTTTAAAGAATCAATTTCAAGAGAAATTCTGTGAACGTTCCTAGCCAAATCATCAACTTTAAGCAATTTCTCTTCAAGCAAAGCACTAAAATCCTTTTGTGAATTCATAAACTCTTTAACACTACTCTCAAATTCAGAGGGCATCTTATTAAAATCTCCATAAGAGTTGTTGTAGGAATTTCCATAATTATTAGAAGGATTACTTGGATAAGGCCTAGGATTAAAATTCCCTCTATACGCGTTGTTTCCAAAACTATTCCTACCAACAAAATTCACATCCATAGATTCATTATTATTCTCAAGCAAGGTAGACAAAGGCATATCATTGGGATCAAGAGGAGTATTTTTAGGAGCAAACATCTTCATAAGTTCATCCATCTTTTCACTCAAAACATTGATTTCTTCTATAGCATGCACTTTTTTACTAGAAGATCTTTCGGTGTGCCGTTGAGAATAATTAGCCATAATATTATCAAGCAATTTGGTAGCATCTCCTAACGTAATTTCCATAAACGTGCCTCCCGCGGTCGAATCTAAAAGATTTCTAGAAGCAAAATTCAATCCGGCATAAATTTTTTGTATGATCATCCATAAATTCAAACCATGAGTAGGGCAATTGCGAAGCATCAATTTCATTCTTTCCCAAGATTGGGCAACATGCTCATGATCAAGTTGTTTAAAATTCATGATAACGTTCCTAAGAGTGATGATCTTAGCGGGAGGAAAATACTTAGAGGTAAAAGCATCTTTGCACTTGTTCCAAGAATCAATACTATTTTTAGGCAAAGATGAAAACCAAACTTTAGCACGATCTCTAAGTGAAAACGGAAATAACTTCAATTTGACAATATTGTTATCCGTATCTTTCTTCTTTTGCATATCACACAAATCAACAAAATTGTTTAGATGAGTAGCGGCATCTTCACTAGGAAGGCCGTGAATTGATCTTCGTAACAAGATTCAAGAAAGCGGTATTGATTTCACAAGACTCATCATTATTAAGAGGAGCAATCGGAGTACTAAGGAAATCATTATTGTTGGTATTCGAGAAGTCACACAATTTGGTATTATCTTGCGCCATGGCAACAAGTAATCCAACACACAAGCAAGCAGAAAGGCAACGGGAAAAAGGCAAACGGGAAAGAGAGGAGGAGATTGGGAAAGAGAGGGCGAAAAAAACGGCAAGGGTGAAGTGGGAGAGAGGAAAACGAGAGGCAAATGGCAAATAATGTAATGCGAGAGATAAGGATTGCGATGGGTACTTGGTATGGTTGACTTGCTTGCGTGAGCCTCCCCGGCAACGGCGCCAGAAATTCTTCTTGCTAACTCTTGAGCACTGCGTTGGATTTCCCCGAAGAGGAGAGGATGATGCAGCAAAGTAGCGTAAGTATTTCCCTCGGTTTTTGAGAACCAAGGTATCAATCCAGTAGGAGCCCACGACAAGTCCCTCGTACCTACACAAAACGATAGCTACTCGCAACCAACGTGATTAGGGGTTGTCAATCCTTCACGGTCACTTACGAGGGTGAGATCTGATAGAGATGATAAATAATATTTTTGGTATTTTTGATAGATAGATGCAAAGTAAAAAAGTAAAAGGCAAAGTAAAAACAAAGCAAGTAAATAAAGCGATAGAGATTGATATGATGAGAATAGACCCCGAGGCCATAGGTTTCACTAGTGGCTTCTCTCGAGCATAGATATTCTACGGTGGGTGAACAAATTACTGTTGAGCAATTGACAGAATTGAGCATAGTTATGAGTATATCTAGGCAATGATCATGTATATAGGCATCACGTCCAAGACAAGTAGATCGAAACGATTCTGCATCTACTACTATTACTCCACTCATCGACCGCTATCCAGCATGCATCTAGAGTATTAAGTTAAAAACAGAGTAACGCCTTAAGCAAGATGACATGATCTAGAGGGATGAATTCATGCAATATGGTAAAAACCCCATCTTGTTATCCTCGATGGCAACAATACACTACGTGCCTTGCAACCCTTTCTGTCACTGGGTAAGGACACCGCAAGATTGAACCCAAAGCTAAGCACTTCTCCCATTGCAAGAACTACCAATCTAGTTGGCCAAACCAAAAAGGATAATTCGAAGAGACTTGCAAAGATAACTCAATCATACATAAAAGAATTCAGAGAAGAATCAAATATTTTCCATAGATAATAGTGGATCATAAACCCACAATTCATCGGTCTCAACAAACACACCGCAAAAAAAGATTACATCGAATAGATCTCCACAAGAGAGGGGGAGAACATTGTATTGAGATCCAAAAAGAGAGAAGAAGCCATCTAGCTACTAGTTATGGACCCGAAGGTCTGAAGTAAACTACTCACACTTCATCGGAGGGGCTATGGTGTTGATGTACAAGCCCTCCGTGGTGGATGCCCCCTCCGGCGGAGCTCCAGAACAGGCCCCAAGATGGGATCTTGTGGATACAGAAGGTTGCGGCGGTGGAATTAGGTTTTTTGCTCCTGTTCTGATCGTTTGGGGATACGTAGGTATATATAGGAGGAAGGAGTACGTCGGTAGAGCGTCAGGGGGCCCACGAGGTAGGGGGAGCACCTAGGGGGCGCGCCCTCCACCCTCATGACCGCCTCTGGTACTTCTTGGAGTAGGGTCCAAGTCTCCTGGATCACGTTCGGTGAGAAAATCACGTTCCCGAAGGTTTTATTCCATTTGGACTCCGTTTGATATTCCGTTTCTACGAAACACTGAAATAGGCAAAAAAACAGCAATTCTGGGCTGGACCTTCGGTTAATAGGTTAGTCCCAAAAATAATATAAAAGTGGAAAATAAAGCCCAATATAGCCCAAAACAGTAGATAAAGTAGCATGGAGCAATCAAAAATTATAGATACGTTGGAGACGTATCAGTGAAGTGAGAACGCGAGATAGAAGAAGAACAAAGTTCGAGAGCGTTCAGGTAGAAAAGAGGAATGACAAATATGACGAGAATCGAGAGCTCAAGGAATAAGATAGACTCTGAAACCACTCCGGTTAGGCAAGGTAGAAAATAATAAGAATGAAAGAATTTCGGCAGCACTTCGACTGAAAATGGAAGGAATAGAACAAGAACTTCACAAGATGGAATGACACTTGACGAGATAAGCAATGCAATGCCTCCGGAAGAATTGAAAGAATCCCACGTGGAAAGATTGGATGAGAGAACAACAACATCCACCCACGAGTGATTGATATGCTAGCAAAGGAAATGGAATCTTGAACGAACCACCGCAAGAATTCGAAAATGATAGATGAAAGAGAATGAATCACTGGGAATAATTGGAAGAGCAAATATGCTTGAGGGGATTTAGATGCAAAAGAACGAAGAGATAACGAGCTGACTAGAGGGGTTAATTGGATAATGACAGCTGGAATGTGAGGATGAAGAATTCTTCTGGAATGATGGCCTCCGGTGAAATGAAACGGAAAAACAACTCCTGACATACTCCGGATTGGTAAGAAGAGAATATCTGACAAATGGAATAATTCAAGATGATAATATGAAGCTAGAACCACGAATCTTCGAGAGAACGGGCAAGATTTAAGAGGAACTCTTCTTCGGTCTTCAAATGACGACGAGAAGCACCACCAAAATTACTGAGATACTCCGGTAGAATGAAAAGCGAAAAGGTTGAGCCAACAATGAAAAGAATTTGAAAGCGATCTTGGGGAAGGCATGTGACTGATGGAATCCATTCTTACATCACACTTTGAAAAGAATTAGGAATGGCTCCGGAATAATTAGAAGAGTCAGGTAAGATCCTGGGAAAAGACCTGTGGGTTAGGGCCCACTGAATAGAAAACACCGTTGCAAACGATTGCGGAATAGAAGATGCACCGGAACAACCGAAAGACTTGAATGAGGTGACCACCTTGAATTAATTCGAACGCAGACGAATCTCCCGAGATGTCTTGAGCACTCTGTTAGGATAAACTGGCGAGAGGCGAACGAGCAAGAGGAAACATTTGATCCAAGGAAAAGAATATGATCAACCCGAAAAACTTGAATTGAATCCACCAAAAAGAAAAAGCGATGAAGAATGTCAAACGAGACGATTCACCGGTTGAAATAAATGAGGGAAGACTGAAGAGGCTCTGCACGAAATGAAATTGATGCTCAAAAGAGACTCAGCTCCGGGAAGAAAAATGGGTGGGAGGGCGGGAAAAACAAAGCAACTTGGAAGGGAGAACCGACGAATAGCTTGAAGAGAAAACAACGGTTGAAATAATTGAGGCAAGAATGCAAAGGCTTCGCACGAGTAGGATGGATACTCGATTACATACTCCAGCTCTGAGAGGAAAAAGGGGTGGGCGGGTGGGAAAAAGAAAACAACTAGGGACAGAGAAACAACTTCGTCGAGAAAGAACTAAGGAATGATCTTGGCAAAACAAAGAGGGTCGAATCCACTTGACGAGAAATGCACCGGACGAAAAGAGATGAGAACCAACGAACAAAAAACTAACTGTTTGATCTTAAAGAAAGTTTGAAGGGGAAGAGGAGTAATTCAAAACACCTACGTCAAGATTCCTCACCAGAGCGGTGAAGGGGCAAAGGAGTAAAAAGAAGTCCTACTCTCCGATATAACTAGACTTCGAAAACAGTTTCTTCTAGACTCGACAACGGACAAACTATGAACAATCAAGGGGGCTCCTATGGTCGGTCGAGGCTCTGTTACCAACTTGTTAGACCCAATATGCAACCCTATCCTAAAGAAACTCGAAGGTCCCTGATAGATCCATTTTGCATCATGCTTTTATATCAATATTTATTGCATTATGGGATGTTATTTCACGTTATGTCACAATACTTATGGCTATTCTCTCTTATTTTACAAGGTTTACATAAAGAGGGAGAATGCCGGCAGCTGGAATTCTGGGCTGGAAAAGGAGCAAATATTGAAGGCCTATTCTGCGCAACTCCAAAGTCCTGAAACTCCACGGAATATCTTACAATAAATAAAGAAAAATCGTCTCCAAAGACGAAGGCCAGGGGGCCACACCCTGCTCACGAGGGTGGGAGCGCGCCCCCCTAGGGTGCACCCCCTACCTCGTGGGCCCCCTGGTGGCTCTCCGACGCCCATCTTCTCCTATATGAAGTCTTTCGATGAGAAAAAAATAAAAGGCAACCTTTCGGGACGAGACTCCGCCACCACGAGGCGGAACCTTGGCGGAACCAATCTAGGGCTCCGGCAGAGCTGTTCTGCCGGGGACACTTCCCTCTGGGAGGGGGAAATCATCACCATCGTCATCACCAACGCTCCTCTCATCAGGAAAGGGCAATCTCCATCAACATCTTCACCAGCACCCTCTCATCTCCAAACCCTAGTACATCTCTTGTATCCAATTCTTGTCTCCAAGTCCGGGATTGGTGCTAGTAGGTTGCTAGTAGTGTTGATTACTCCTTGTAGTTGATGCTAGTTGGTTTATGTGGGGAACGTAGTAATTTTAAAAAAAATTCCTACGCACACGCAAGATCATGGTGATGAATAGCAACGAGAGGGGAGAGTGTTGTCCACATACCCTTGTAGACCCGAAGCGGAAGCGATCACAACATAGAGGAAGTAGTCGACGTTCTCCTCGCGATCCGACCGATCCGGTGCCGTTATTCGGCGCCCGAGTTCTTGACACACGTACAGCTCGATGACGCCCTCAGATCCGATCCAGCCGAGTGTCGAGGAGAGTTCCGTCGACGACGGGGTGGACGATCTTGATGTTTCACGGCAAGCAGGCTTCGCTAAGCTTGCGACAGTATGACCGAGGTGGAATATGGTGGAGGGGCACCGCACACGGCTAAGGAACGATCCGTAGATCAAACTTGTGTGTCATGGGGTGCCCCCTGCCCCGTATATAAAGGAGGGAGGGGGAGGCCGGCCGCCTAGAGGAGGCGGCGGGAGGAGTCCTACTCCCAGGGAGTAGGACTCCCCCTTCCTAGTTGGAATAGGATTGGGGGAGGGGAAGAGGAAAGGCGCGCCCCCTCCTGTCCTATTCGGACTGGGGGGGAGAGGCGCGCCACCACCTGGCCGCCCCTCCTCTTCTCCTCGAGGCCCACCGAGGCCCATTTACCCCGGGGTTCCAGTAACCTCCGGTACTCGGTAAATTCTGTTTTCACCCGAACCATTCAACTCCAAACATAGGCTTCCAATATATCAATCTTTATGTCTCGACCATTCCGAGACTCCTCGTCATGTCCGTGATCACATCCGGGACTCGAACTTCTTCGGTACATCAAAATACATAAACTCATAATAACCGCCATCGAAACCTTAAGCGTGCGGACCCTACGGTTCGAGAACAATGTAGACATGACCTAGAACTATTCTTGGTCAATAACCAACAACGGACCTGGATGCCCATATTGGCTCCTACATATTCTACGAAGATCTTTATCGGTCGGACCGCATAACAACATCGTTGTTCCTTTGTCATCGGTATGTTACTTGCCCGAGATTCGATCGTCGGTATCCAATACCTAGTTCAATCTCGTTACTGGCAAGTCTCTTTACTCGTTCCGTAATACATCATCTCACAACTAACTCATTAGTTGTAGTGCTTGCAAGGCTTCAGTGATGTGCATTACCGAGAGGGCCCAGAGATACCTCTCCGACAATCGGAGTGACAAAACCTAATCTCGAAATACGCCAACCCAACATCCGCCTTTGGAGACACTGTAGTACTCCTTTATAATCACCCGATTCGTTAGACGTTTGGTAGTACCCAAAGTGTTCCTCCGCAAACGGAGTTGCATAATCTCATAGTTATAGGAACATGTATAAGTCATGGATAAAAGCAATAGCAACATACTAAACGATCGGGTGCTAAGCTAATGGAATGGGTCATGTCAATCAGATCATTTAACTAATGATGTGACCTTGTTAATCAAATAACAACTCCTTGTTCATGGTTAGGAAACATAACCATCTTTGATTAACAAGCTAGTCAAGTAGAGGCATACTAGTGACACTTTGTTTGTCTATATATTCACACATGTATTATGTTTCCGGATAATACAATTCTAGCATGAATAATAGACATTTATCATGAAATAAGGAAATAAATAATAACTTTATTATTGCCTCTAGGGCATATTTCCTTGATCTCCCACTTGCACTAGAGTCAATAATCTAGTTCACATCGCCATGTGATTGAACACCAATAATCATATCTCAGATATGATTAACACCCATAGTTCACATCGTCATGTGACCAACACCCAAAGGGTTTACTAGAGTCAATAATCTAGTTCACATCGCTTATGTGATTAACACCCAAAGAGTACTAAGGTGTGATCATGTTTTGCTTGTGAGAGAGTCTTAGTCAACGGGTCTTTCACATTCAGATCCGTTATGTATTTTGCAATTTTTCTATGTCAGCAATGCTCTGCACAAAGCTACTCTAGCTAATTGCTCCCACTTTCAATATGTATCTAGATCGAGACTTAGAGTCATCCAGATCAGTGTCAAAACTTGCATCGACGTAACCCTTTATTTATTTAACCTTTTATCACTTCCATAATCGAGAAACATATCCTTATTCCACTAAGGATAATTTTGACCGCTGTCGATGATCTACTCCTAGATCACTATTGTACTCCTTGCCAAACTTCGGGCAGGGTATACAATAGATCCGGTACCTGACATGGCATACCTTATAGAACCTATGGCCAAGGCATAGGGAATGACTTTCATTCTCTTTCTATCTTCTGCCGTGGTCGGGTTTTGAGTCTTACTCAATTTCACACCTTGTAACACAGCAAGAACTCTTTCTTTGACTGTTCCATTTTGAACTACTTCAAAATCTTTTCAAGGTATGTACTCATTGAAAAACTTATCAAGCGTCTTGATCTATCTCTATAGATCTTGATGCTCAATATGTAAGTAGCTTCACCGAGGTCTTTCTTTGAAAAACTCCTTTTAAACACTCCTTTATGCTTTGCAGAATAATTCTACATTATTTCCGATCGACAATATGTCATTCACATATACTTATCAGAAATGCTGTAGTGCTCCCACTCACTTTCTTGTAAATACAGGCTTCACTGCAAGTCTGTATAAACCCAAATGCTTTGATCACACTATCAAAGCATTTATTCCAACTCCGAGATGCTTGCACCAGTCCATAAATGGATCGCTGGAGCTTGCACACTTTGTTAGCTCCCTTTGGATCGATAAAACCTTCTGGTTGCATCATATACAACTCTTCTTCCGTAAATCCATTCAGAATGCAGTCTTTACATCCATTTGCCAAATTTCATAATCATAAAATGCGCAATCGCTAACATGATTCGGACAGACTTAAGCATCGCTACGGGTGAGAAGGTCTCATCGTAGTCATTCCCTTGAACTTGTCGAAAACCCTTTGTGACAAGTCGAGCTTTGTAGACGATAACATTACCGTCGTCGGTCTTCTTCTTGAAGATCCACTTGTTTTCTATTGCTTGCCTACCTCGGCAAGTCAACCAAAGTCCATACTTTGTTTTCATACATGGATCCCATCTCGATTTCATGGCCTCAAGCCATTTTGCGGAATCTGGGCTCACCATCGCTTCTTCATGGTTCGTGAGGTTCATCATGATCTAGTAGCATGATTTCCGAACAGGATTACCGCACCACTCAGTGCGGATCTTACTCTGGTTGATCTACGAGGTTTCAGAGCAACTTGATCTGAAGTTTCATGATCAATATCATCAACTTCCTCACTACTTGGTGTAGGTGTCTCGAAACAGGTTTCGCGACAAACTACTTTCAAGTAAGGGAGAAGGTACAATTACCTCATCAAGTTCTACTTTCCTCCCAGTCACTTCTTTCGAGAGAAACTCCTTCTCTAGAAAGGATCCATCTTAAGCAACGAATATCTTGCCTTCGGATCTGTGATAGAAGGTGTACCCAACAATTTCCTTTGGGTATTCTATGAAGACGCACTTCTCCGATTTGGGTTCGAGCTTATCAGGATGAAACTTTTTCACATAAGCATCGTGACTCCAAACTTTAAGAAACGACAACTTGGGTTTCTTGCTAAACCACAGTTCATATAGTGTCGTCTCAACGGATTTAGATGGTGCCTAATTTAACGTGAATGCAGCTGTCTCTAATGCATGATCCCAAAACGATATTGGTAAATCAGTAAGAAACATCATAGATTGTACTATATCCAATAAAGTACGGTTATGACGTTCGGACACACCATTATGATGTGGTGTTCCAGGTGGCATGAATTTGTGAAACTATTCCACATTGTTTTAATTGAAGACCAAACTCGTAACTCTAATATTTGTCTCCGCGATCAGATCGTAGAAACCTTATTTTCTTGTCACGATGATTTTTCCACTTCACTCTGAAATTCTTTGAACCTTTCAACTATTTCAGACTTATGTTTTATCAAGTAGATATACCCATATCTGCTCAAATCATCTGTGAAGGTCAGAAAATAACGATATCCGCCACAAGCCTCAACATTCATCGGACCACATACATCTGTATGTATGATTTCCAACAAATCGGTTGCTCTCTCCATAGTACCGGAGAACGGGGTTCTAGTCATCTTGCCCATGAGGCACGGTTCGCAAGTGCCAAGTGATTCATAATCAAGTGACTCCAAAAGTCCATCAGTATGGAGTTTCTTCATGCGCTTTACACCGATATGACCAAAATGGCAGTGCCACAAATAAGTTGCACTATCATTATTAACTTTGCATCTTTTGGTTTCAACATTATGAATATGTGTATCACTACTATCGAGATCCAATGAACCATTTTCATTGGGTGTGTAACCATATAAGGTTTTATTCATGTAAACAGAACAACAGTTTATTCTCTTACTTAAATGAATAACCGTATTGCAATAAACATGATCAAATCATATTCATGCTCAACGCAAACTCCAAATAACATTTATTTAGGTTCAACACTAATCCCGAAAGTATAGGGAGTGTGCGATGATGATCATATCAATCTTGAAACTACTTTCAACACACATCGTCACTTCACCCTTAACTAGTTTCTGTTTATTCTGCAACTCCCGTTTCGAGTTACTACTCTTAGTAACCAAACCAGTACCAAATACCGAGGGGTTGCTGTTAAACACTAGTAAAGTACACATTAATAACATGTATATCAAATATACCTTTGTTTACTTTGCCATCCTTCTTATCCGCCAAATACTTGGGGTAGTTACGCTTCGAAGAACCAGTCCCTTTGCAAGAGAAGCACTTAGTCTCGTGCTTAGGTCCGACTTGGGATTCTTTACTTGAGCAAGAACTTGCTTGTCGTTCTTCTTGAAGTTCCCTTCTATCCCTTTGCCCTTTTCTTGAAACTAGTGGCCTTGTTAACCATCAACACTTGATGTTCTTTCTTGATTTCTACCTTCATCGATTTCATCATCATGAAAAACTCAGAATCATTTTCATCATCCCTTGCATACTATAGTTCATCACGAAGTTCTACTAACTTGGTGATGGTGACTAGAGAATTCATCAATCACTATCTTATCCGGAAGATTAACTCCCACTTGATTCAAGCAATTGAAGTACCCAGATAATCTGAGCACATGCTCACTAGTTGAGCGATTCTCCTCCATCTTTTAGCTTATAGAACTTGTTGAGGACTTCATATCTCTCAACTCGGTATTTGCTTGAAATATTAACTTCAACTTCGGAACATCTCATATGGTCCATGATGTTCAAAACATCTTTGAAGTCCCGATTCTAAGCCATAAAGCATGGTGCACAAAACTATCAAGTAGTCATCATAATGAGCTAGCCAATCGCTCATAACGTCGTGATCCGCTCCCGCAATAGGTCATCACCTAGCGGTGCATTAAGGACATAATTCTTACGTGCAGCAATGAGGATAAACCTCAGATCACGGATCGAATCCGCATCATTGCTACTAACATTTTTCAACACAATTTTCTCTAGGAACAAATCAAAAACAAACATATGAAAGCAACAACGCAAGCTATTGATCTTACAACATAATTTGCAAAATACTACCAGGACTAAGTTCATGATAAATTAAAGTTCAATTAATCATATTACTTAAGAACTCCCACTTAGACAGACATCCCTCTAGTCATCTTAAGTGATCACGTGATCCAAATCAACTAAACCATAACCGATCATCACGTGAAATGGAGTAGCTTTCAATGGTGAACATCTTATGTTGATCATATCTACTATATGATTCACGCCGACCTTCGGTCTCCGTGTTCCGAGGCCATATCTCGCATATGCTAGGCTCGTCAAGTATAACCCGAGTATTCTGCGTGTGCAAAACTGGCTTGCACCCGTTGTAGATGGACGAGAGCTTATCACACCCGATCATCACGTGGTGTCCGGGCACGACGAACTTTGGCAACGGTGCATACCGGGAGAACACTTCTTGATAATTTAGTGAGAGATCATCTTATAATGCTACCGTCAATCAAAGCAAGATAAGATGCATAAAAGGATAAACATCACATGCAAATCAATATAAGTGATATGATATGGTCATCATCATCTTGTGCTTCACGATCTCCATCTTGCAGCACCACCATGATCACCATCGCCACCGGCGCGACACCTTGATCTCCATCGTAGCATCGTTGTCGCCTCGCCAAATTTATGCTTCTACGACTATCGCTACCGCTTAGTGATAAAGTAAAGCATTATAGGCGATTGCATTGCATACAATAAAGCGACAACCATATGGCTCCAGCCGATTGCCGATAACTTCGGTTACAAAACATGATCATCTCATACAATAAAATATAGCATCACGCCTTGACCATATCACATCACAACATGCCTGCAAAAACAAGTTAGACGTCCTCTACTTTGTTGTTGCAAATTTTACGTGGCTGCTACGGGCTTAAGCAAGAACCAGTCTCACCCACGCATCAAAACCACAACGATATTTCGTCAAATAGACTCCGTTTAACCTTCTCAAGGACCGGGCGTAGCCACACTCAGTTCAACTAAAGTGAGAGAGACAGACACCCACCAGTCACCTTTAAGCAACGAGTGCTCGCAGCGGTGAAACCAGTCTCGCGTAAGCGTCGGCGTAATGTCGGTCTGGGCGCTTCATCTCACAATACCGCTGAACCAAAGTATGACATTTGGTAGGTAGTATGACTTGTATCGCCCACAACTCACTTGTGTTCTACTCGTGCAAAACATCAAACCATAAAAACCTAGGCTCGGATGCCATTGTTGGGGAACGAGTAATTTTAAAAATTTCCTACGCACACGCAAGATCATGGTGATGAATAGCAACGAGAGGGAGAGTGTTGTCCACATACCCTTGTAGACCCGGCGAAGCGATCACAACGTAGAGGAAGTAGTCGACGTTCTCCTCGCGATCCGACCGATCCGGTGCCGTTACTCGGCGCCCCGAGTTCTTGACACACGATAGCTCGATGACGCCCTCGACTCGATCCAGCCGAGTGTCGAGGGAGAGTTCCACAAGACGACGGCGTGGTGACGATCTTGATGTTTCACCGGCGCAGGGCTTCGCCTAAGCTTCATGACAGTATGACCGAGGTGGAATATGGTGGAGGGGCACCGACACGGCTAAGGAACGATCCGTAGATCAAACTTGTGTGTCATGGGGTGCCCCCTGCCCCGTATATAAAGGAGGGAGGGGGAGGCCGGCCGCCTAGAGGAGGCGCTGCGGGAGGAGTCCTACTCCCACCGAGTAGGACTCCCCCTTCCTAGTTGGAATAGGATTGGGGGAGGGGAAGAGGAAAGGCGCCGCCCCTCCTGTCCTATTCGGACTGGGGGGAGGGCGCGCCACCCCTGGCCGCCCCTCCTCTTCTCCCTCGAGGCCCACCGAGGCCCATTTACCCCTGGGGTTCCGTAACCTCCGGTACTCGATAAATTCTGTTTTCACCCGAACCATTCGAACTCCAAACATAGGCTTCCAATATATCAATCTTTATGTCTCGACCATTCCGAGACTCCTCGTCATGTCCGTGATCACATCCGGACCAACTTCTTGGTACATCAAAATACATAAACTCATAATAACCGCCATCGAAACCTTAAGCGTGCGGACCCTACGGTTCGAGAACAATGTAGACATGACCTAGAACTATTCTCGGTCAATAACCAACAGCGGGACCTGGATGCCCATATTGGCTCCTACATATTCTACGAAGATCTTTATCGGTCGACCGCATAACAACATACGTTGTTCCTTTGTCATCGGTATGTTACTTGCCCGAGATTCGATCGTCGGTATCCAATACCTAGTTCAATCTCGCTACGGCAAGTCTCTTTACTCGTTCCGTAATACATCATCTCACAACTAACTCATTAGTTGTAGTGCTTGCAAGGCTTGATGATGTGCATTACCGAGAGGGCCAGAGATACCTCTCCGACAATCGGAGTGACAAAACCTAATCTCGAAATACGCCAACCCAACATCGCCTTTGGAGACACCTGTAGTACTCCTTTATAATCACCCGATTCGTTGTGACGTTTGGTAGTACCAAAGTGTTCCTCCGCAAACGGAGTTGCATAATCTCATAGTTATAGGAACATGTATAAGTCATGGATAAAAGCAATAGCAACATACTAAACGATCGGGTGCTAAGCTAATGGAATGGGTCATGTCAATCAGATCATTTAACTAATGATGTGACCTTGTTAATCAAATAACAACTCCTTGTTCATGGTTAGGAAACATAACCATCTTTGATTAACAAGCTAGTCAAGTAGAGGCATACTAGTGACACTTTGTTTGTCTATATATTCACACATGTATTATGTTTCCGGATAATACAATTCTAGCATGAATAATAGACATTTATCATGAAATAAGGAAATAAATAATAACTTTATTATTGCCTCTAGGGCATATTTCCTTCAGTCTCCCACTTGCACTAGAGTCAATAATCTAGTTCACATCGCCATGTGATTGAACACCAATAATCATATCTCAGATATGATTAACACCCATAGTTCACATCGTCATGTGACCAACACCCAAAGGGTTTACTAGAGTCAATAATCTAGTTCACATCGCTATGTGATTAACACCCAAAGAGTACTAAGGTGTGATCATGTTTTGCTTGTGAGAGAGTCTTAGTCAACTAGTCTTTCACATTCGGATCCGTTATGTATTTTGCAATTTTTCTATGTCAAGAATGCTCGCACAAAGCTACTCTAGCTAATTGCTCCCACTTTCAATATGTATCTAGATCGAGACTTAGAGTCATCGGATCGGTGTCAAAACTTGCATCGACGTAACCCTTACTTACCTAACCTTTTGTCACTTCCATAATCGAGAAACATATCCTTATTCCACTAAGGATAATTTTGACCGCTGTCGATGATCTACTCCTAGATCACTATTGTACTCCTTGCCAAACTCGGTGCAGGGTATACAATAGATCTGGTACACAAGACATGGCATACCTTATAGAACCTATGGCCAAGGCATAGGGAATGACTTTCATTCTCTTTCTATCTTCTGCCGTGGTAGGGAATTTGGTAAGGAAAAATTTATATAGTGTGCTGAAATTTTCTGTCACTTGTTACTATGGAAAGTAATTGTCTGAGGGGCTTGTTCGGGGTATCTTCACCCCGTCCAATAGAGCAAAGAGTTGCTCCTCAACCTACTAAACCCATTGAAAATGAAACTCCTTTTGAGATTCCTTCGGGTATGATGGAAAAACTGCTAGCTAACACTTTTACAGGAGATGGAACAAAGCATCCGGATGAACATCTACGCTATGTGGATGAAGTTTGTGGACTATTTAAGCTTGCAGGTATACTCGATGATGTTGTTAGGAAGAAGGCCTTCCCTTTATCTTTGAAGGGAGACGCATTGACATGGCACATGCTATGTGATGATATGAGATCATGGAGCTATAAAAGATTGAAATTGGAATTTCATCAAAAGTATTACCCTATGCATCTTGTTCATCGTGATCGCAATTATATATATAATTTCTGGCCTCGCGAAGGAGAAAGCATCGCTCAAGCTTGGGGGAGGCTTAAATCAATGTTATATTCATGCCCCAATCATGAGCTCCCAAGAGAAGTAATTATGCAAAGTTTTTATGCTCGGCTTTCTGATAACAATCGCACCATGCTCGATACTTCTTGTGCTAGCTCTTTTATGATGAAGACTATTGAATTCAGATGGAATTTATTGGATAGAATTAAATGCAACTCTGAAGATTGGGACCTCGACGAAGGTAAGGAGTCAGGTATGACACCTAAGTTTGATTGTGTTAAATCTTTTATGGACACCGATATTTTCTGTAAGTTTAGCACTAAATATGGACTTGACTGTGAGATAGTAGCTTCTTTCTGTGAATCTTTTGCTACTTATGTTGATCTCCCCAAGGAGAAGTGATTTGAATATCATCCTCCCATAGAAGTAAAAGTAGCTGCACCTATTAAAGTTGAAGAAAAGACTGTCACTTACAATGATCCTATTGTTCCCACTTCTTATGTTGAGAAACCGCCTTTCCTTGTTAGAATGAAGGATCATGCTAAAGCTTCAACTGTTGTTCGTAAAAGCAATATTAGTACTTATACACCTCCTGAGCAAGTCAAAGTAGAACCTAATATTGCTATTATTAAAGATCTCTTGTCTGATAATATGGATGGGCATGTTATTCAATTCTGTGGTGAAACTGCTAGAATTGCTAAACCTTGTGCTAGAGATAAACATAGACCTGTGGTAGGCGTGCCTGTTATTTCTGTTAAAATAGGAGATCATTGTTATCATGGCTTATGTGATATGGGTGCTAGTGCTAGTGTTATACCCATTGACTTATACAAATAAATTATGCATGATATTGCACCTGCTGAGTTAGAAGATATTGATGTTACAATTAAACTTGCCAATAGAGATACTATATCTGCAATGGGAATTGTTAGAGATGTTGAAGTCTTGTGTGGAAAAACCAAATATCCCACTGATTTTCTTGTTCTTGGTTCTCCACAAGATAGCTTTTGTCCCATTATATTTGGTAGACCCTTCTTGAATACTGTTAATGCTAAGATAGATTGTGAAGAGAATGTTGTTACTGTTGGCTTGGATGATATGGTTCATGAGTTTAATTTCTCTAAATTTAGTAAACAACATCATGAGGAAGAATTGCCTAGTAAGGATGAAATTATTGGTCTTGCTTCTATTGCCGTACCTCCTAGTGATCCTTTAGAACACTATTTGCTAGACCATGAAAATGATATGTTCATGAATGAAAGAAGGGAAATAGATGAAGTATTCTTTAAACAGGAACCTATTCTGCAACACAATTTGCATGTTGAAATCCTAGGGGATCCTCCTCCACCCAAGGGTGATCCCGTGTTTGAGCTTAAACCGTTGCCTGATAATCTTAAATATGCTTATCTTGATGAAAAGAAAATATATCCTGTCATTATTAGCGCTAACCTTTCAGAGCATGAAGAAGAAAGATTATTGAAAACTCTGAAGAAGCACCATGCTGCTATTGGATATACTCTGGATGATCTTAAGGGCATCAGTCCCACTCTATGTCGACATAAAATAAATTTGGAAGCTGATGCCAAACTAGTTTGTGATCCTCAATGGCGTTTGAATCCTAAAATGAAAGAAGTGGTTAGAAAGGAAATACTCAAGCTTCTGGAGGCAGGTATAATTTATCCCGTTGCTGATAGTCAGTGGGTAAGTCCTGTCCATTGTGTCCCTAAGAAGGGAGGTATTACTGTTGTCCCTAATGATAAAGATGAATTGATTCCGCAAAGAATTATCACATGTTATAGGATGGTAATTGATTTCCGCAAATTAAATAAAGATACTAAGAAAGATCATTACCCCTTACCTTTTATTGATCAAATGCTAGAAAGATTATGCAAACATACACATTATTGCTTTCTAGATGGTTATTCTGGTTTCTCTCAAATACCTGTGTCGGCTAAAGATCAATCAAAGACTACTTTCACATGCCCTTTTGGTATTTTTGCTTATAGACGTATGCCTTTCGGTTTATGTAATGCACCTACTACCTTTCAAAGATGCATGATGGCTATATTCTCTGACTTTTGCGAGAAAATTTGTGAGGTTTTCATGGACGACTTTTCCGTCTATGGTTCCTCTTTTGATGATTGCTTGAGCAATCTTGCTCGAGTTTTGCAGAGATGTGAAGAAACTAATCTTGTCTTGAATTGGGAAAAGTGCCACTTTATGGTTAATGAAGGTATTGTCTTGGGGCACAAAGTTTCTGAAAGAGGTATTGAAGTTGATAAAGCCAAGGTTGATGCTATTGAAAAGATGCCATGTCCCAAGGACATCAAAGGTATAAGAAGTTTCCTTGGTCACGCCGGATTTTATAGGAGGTTCATTAAGGACTTCTCAAAAATTTCTCGGCCTCTGACTAATTTACTACAAAAAGATGTACCATTTGTCTTTGATGATGATTGTGTAGAAGCATTTGAAATACTTAAGAAAGCATTAGTCTCACTTTTGTTGTTCACCACCGATTGAATTTACCCTTTGAAATTATGTGTGATGCTAGTGATTATGCTATAGGTGCTGTTCTAGGGCAAAGAGTTGATAAGAAATTAAATGTTATCCATTATGCTAGTAAGACTCTAGACAATGCTCAAAGAAATTATGCTACTACCGAAAAGGAACTTTTAGCAATTGTATTTGCTTGTGATAAATTCAGACCCTATATTGTTGATTCTAAAGTAACTATTCACACTGATCATGCTGCTATTAAATATCTTATGGAAAAGAAAGATGCAAAACCTAGACTTATTAGATGGGTTCTCTTGCTGCAAGAATTTGATTTGCATATTGTTAATAGAAAAGGAGCTGAGAACCCCGTTGCGGATAACTTATCTAGGTTAGAGAATGTTCTTGATGACCCACTACCTATTGATGATAGCTTTCCTGATGAACAATTAAATGTCATAAGCACTTCTCGTAGCACTCCATGGTATGCTGATTATGCCAATTATGTTGTTGCTAAATTTATACCACCTAGCTTCACATACCAACAAAAGAAAAGTTTTTCTATGATTTGCGACATTACTTTTGGGATGACCCACATCTTTATAAAGAAGGAGTAGATGGTGTTATTAGACGTTGTGTACCTAAGCATGAACAGGAACAGATCCTACGCAAGTGTCACTCCGAAGCTTATGGAGGACACCACGCTGGAGATAGAACTGCACATAAGGTATTGCAATCCGGTTTTTATTGACCTACTCTCTTCAAGGATGCCCGTAAGTTTGTTTTGTCTTGCGATGAATGTCAAAGAATTGGTAATATTAGTAGATGTCAAGAAATGCCTATGAATTATTCACTTGTTATTGAACCATTTGATGTGTGGGGCTTTGATTATATGGGACCTTTTCCGCCTCTAATGGATATACACATATTTTAGTTCTTTGTTGATTACGTTACTAAGTGGGTAGAAGCTATTCCAACTAGTAGTGCTGATCATAACACCTCTATCAAAATGCTTAAGGAAGTTATTTTTCCGAGGTTTGGAGTCCCTAGATATTTAATGACTGATGGTGGTTCACACTTTATTCATGGTGCTTTCCGTAAAATGCTTGCTAAATATGACGTTAATCATAGAATCGCATCTCCTTATCACCCGCAGTCTAGTGGTCAAGTAGAATTGAGCAATAGAGAGCTCAAATTAATTTTGCAAAAGACTGTCAATAGGTCTAGGAAGAATTGGTCCAAGAAACTTGATGATGCATTATGGGCCTATAGAACTGCATATAAGAATCCTATGGGTATGTCTCCGTATAAAATGGTTTATGGAAAAGCATGTCACTTACCTCTCGAACTAGAACATAAGGCATATTGGGCTATTAAAGAGCTCAACTACGATTTCAAACTTGCTGGTGAGAAGAGGTTATTTGATATTAGCTCACTTGATGAATGGAGAACCCAAGCTTATGAAAATGCCAAGTTGTTTAAAGAAAAAGTTAAAAGATGGCATGACAAAAGGATACAAAAGCGTGAGTTTAATGTAGGTGATTATGTATTGCTATACAACTCTCGTTTAAGATTTTTTTGTAGGAAAACTTCTCTCTAAATGGGAAGGTCCCTACGTTATCGAGGAGGTCTATCGCTCCGGTGCCATAAAAATAAACAACTTCGAAGGCACAAATCCGAAGGTGGTAAACGGTCAAAGAATCAAACACTATATCTCAGGTAATCCTATAAATGTTGAAACCAATATTATTGAAACCGTAACCCCGGAGGAATACATAAGGGACACCTTCCAGACCGTTCCAGACTCCGAAAAGGAAAAGGTATGTGGTACGGTAAGTAAACGACTCCAAAACAATTTTTAAGGCAATATTTCTCCGTTTTGGAATATTTAGAAAAATAGAAAAATAAGTAGCAGTGCGGGGAGGACACGAGGACTCCATGAGGGTGGAGGGCGCGCCCTACCCCCCTGGGCGCCCCCTACCTCGTGAGCACCTCGTGTGCCCTCCGGACTCCGTTTCCTTGCATGATACGTATTTCGGTGGTAAAAATTCATTATATATTCTCCCGAAGGTTTTTACTCTCGTATCACGCAAATATCCTCTGTTTTTGTTTCGAGCTGTTGCTGCTGCAGAATAGAGCAAGATGTCTTCTCAAGAGTCAGTAGGGGAGAGCCGGGTATCTAACCCGACACCGGAACCAAGGGCAAACAGTGACGCTGACCACTTTGGGCTAGCAACGGAGGAAGAGATGGAGGCTGACCTAATGAGAGTAGATGCCATGGAAGATCAAGAAGTCACCTCTCGCCTCCGAACTGGGTTTATGATGGGGGAACTACAAAGCTCAGCTATTCCAAACTCGGTTATCCCTTCCAATGTTAGATTTCTTTCCTATGAAAATATGAGGAGGAGTGTCTCTTGTTCTCCCGCAGTGTAACGCCCTCGATTTGGCTATATCTCCCACGTGTCGAAGCACGACTTAGAGGCATTACCGCATTAAAAGCAATGTCGCAAGTGAGGTAATCTTCACACAACCCATGTAATACATAAGGGAAAGAGATACATAGTTAGCTTACAATCGCCACTTCACACAATTACATGAATAAAGCATTACATCATCCAGATACAAACAAGGTCCGACTACGGAACCAAAATAAAAGAAGAACCCCAAATCGATAAAGGTCCCCGATCGACCCCAACCGGGCTCCACTATCGATCGACTAGAACGAAACAACACAAAGGGCAAGATCTTCATCGAGCTCCTCCTTGAGCTTGGTTGCGCCACCGCTTTCGGTAACATAAGCACCGCAAACTGGTTTTGAAGTATCCGTGAGTCACGAGGACTCAAAGAATCCCATTACCATGGGTATCAAGACTAGCAAAGCTTAATGGGCAAGGAAGGGGTAAAGTGGTGAGGTTGCAGCAGCGACTAAGCATATATGGTGGCTAACATACGCAAATGAGAGCGAGAAGAGAACCAAACGGAACGGTCGTGAAGCTAGCAATGATCAAGAGGTGATCCTGAACACCTACTTACGTCAAACATAACACAGAAACCGTGTTCACTTCCCGGACTCCGCCGAGAAGAGACCATCACGGCTACACACTCGGTTGATGCGTTTTAAATTTGGATCTGGTGTCAAGTTGTCTACAACCGGACATTAACAAATTCCCATCTGCCACATAACCGCGGGCACGGCTCTCGAAAGTTTAAACCCTGCAGGGGTGTCCCAACTTAGCCCATGACAAGCTCTCGCGATCATTGAAGGAATAGACCTTCACCCGAGACACTCCGATCAGACTCGGTATCCCGGTACATCAAGACATTTCGACAATGGTAAAACAAGACCAACAAGACCTCTCGGCGTGCCGACATCCCGATAGTAGCGCACAGATCTCGCCTCGAGCCACGACCGGATGAGCTAAGCGTCTGAGTACCGACGTAACCCAAGTTGCCAAGGGATGGTCCCGACGGTGCTCTAGTTTGGACCAACGCTAGACAAGCAATCGCCCGGGGCTAATAAAGATGACCCTTGGGTTAATTACTCCCAAGGAAAAGTAGGTGGTGGTGAGGCAAATGGTAAAAGTCAATGTTGGGCCTTGCTTTGGACAAGTTTTATTCAAAGTTTAACCGTCGGGGGTCCCATAAATAACCCGACCGCGTTAGAACGCAAAATCCGGGAACATAACACCGGTATGACGGAAACTAGGGCGGCAAGAGTGGAACAAAACACCAGGCATAAGGCCGAGCCTTCCACCCTTTACCAAATATATAGATGCATTAATAATATAAGAGATATTGTGATATCCCAACCAAAATCCTGTCCACCATGGAGAAAATCTTCAACTTCACTTGCAGCTAGCAACGCTATAAGAGGGGCTGAGCAAAGCGGTCACATAGCCAAACAACGGTTTGCATAGGAATGGTGTCAAAGGTTAGAGGTTCATGGCAATTTGGGAGGCTTGAAGAGCAAATGATAGGTAACGCAGCATAGCGGTAGAACGAAGCAACTAGCATAGCAATGATAGTAGTGAGATCCAGGATAGCGGTCATCTTGCCTGAAATCCCGCAAGGAAGAAGAACGAGTCCATGAAGAAGATGAACGGATGAAGCCGAACCAACCGTAGACGAACGAAACCTCACGATCGCAACGAAACAGGAACTAACAAGAAGAAGCACACAACATAGGTAAACACACCACACATGAACAAGGCATGATGCACAACAAGCATGATGCATGACAAGGCTACATGAAGCTACTCATGGCAAGAGATGATGCAAACAAGAACAACACATCAAGGCAAGTTTAAATGAGGCCGGAAACAACATATAACAATTCCGGTAAGTCCTCATATGCAAATTTCGAAATTGGTCCAGAACTGAATAAACCTTATGTTCAAGTTGTTAAACAGCAAGTTAAGATGCACCAAGATGATCTACACGAAATTCTAGTCAAGTTACATATAAAGTTCATTAGATTCGGAGCTACGGGTTAGAAGATATGAGCAAAACAAGTTAAACATGGCATTGATGCAAAATGCACCCAAACATCAAGCAAACACACCAAAATAAGGATGCAACATGATAATATGAAACTACAAGCAAAATCAAGCAAGTTTCATATAGAGCACACTCAAAACGGAGCAACGGTTCAACACCCACACACTATACAAGTCATAGCAACAATCATCCATAACAAAGAACTAGGCATCTTACAAGCATCAAAACAATATGCTACAGCACCCCAACATAATAACAAAAGGCATGGGCATGAAGTACACGTAAAGCATAACAAAACATGAACACTGAGCTATCTCCAAAAACAACTAGAACATGCTCAAAAAGACATGGAGATATTGCAAATAATAACAGTTTCAGACTTTGCAGAAATAACATCAGGTTGCAATGTTTAGAGCAAGCAAACAACATGTAACAGGAACTTATCATGGCAAACAAAGGCATGGCATGAATCTACTAATTGCATAGATCAAAAGACTCTTACTGACCATGAGCCAAAAAGGCATAGAAAATATGATGGCACCCATGTAAACATGGCAAGTTATATTACAGATTCATAACATGGCAGAAACAACAATAAGTAGGCATGTTCGTGAGCTTGAACCACTCACCACAGAGCAATACATGGCATGGCAAGGCAACCAACAGTAAGAAGGCATGTTTGTGAAGATAAGCATGGCAAAAGCAAGGTCATAGGATGCATGGATCACTAGGAAAACACATGGGAACAAGTGAACTTAATGTTAACAGGCTGACAACAACATTTTCAAGCAACTTTGGAGCAAGATTACAACATGTTCCAGCAGGCTATAATTGCAAACAAGGGCATGAATGGATAGAGCATGACATTTATATCAAAACATGTTTATAGAGCATCTCCAGATTATGCATAGAATGATTACTAGAAGCATGTTAACATAGCAACAAAATATAACAGAATCTGACAGGAAAACAGCAACAACAACTACCCTACTTAGCAAGCTTGATACACTCAGCACACAACTCACAAAAATACATGGTCAACACCCCTAGAAAGATGGCATGGCATAGTTCAACATTCATGTAGACATCAACCCCATAGGATGCACACATAAATCATGGCAAAAATGATAAAACAGCAAGTTATAACAGTTTCAGCAGATTAACATCAACATGCATTCTTCCAACAGCATTTCGGGCATCAAGATGAGGTCAAATGAAAATGATGCAATGAAATGAAATGAAGTACTCGTCGAGACGAACAATTTGACATATTATACGCACGAAACGGAGCTACGGATGCAGAGATGTGATGCGATGAACATGCAATGAAAATAACACAGATCTGGGGACTTGGAGGGATTTTCGGGGTCAACCTCTTGCACGGATTTTGATGCACGCCGGAGAGCTCGCCGGAGACGGGCCGGAGGTGGCCGGAGACACTCGGGGACGCCGGATCCGGGGCTCCTCCGGCCGGATCTCGCCGGATCCGGTCCGGGCGGAGGCGGAGGGGCGATGGGGAGGCGCGCAGGAGGAGGCGGCGGCCGGGAGCGGACGACGGCGAGTTCGCATGGGGAGCCACGCCGGGCGCAGAGGACGGGCTTGAGGCGCGAGGGGTGGGGGCGCCGGCGCCGGGCGAGAGACGATGGCGCGGGCGCGAATCGCAGGCGGCGGCGGCGGCTCCTGGCGAGTATGAGGCGGTATGGCGCAAGGCGCAAAGCGCGAGGCAGCCTGGGCGGCGCTGGCGCGAGGCTGCCAAGGGGCGAGGGTCATGAGGGTGGCCAGCAGGCTGGCGGCGGACGGGGCGGGCGGGTTCGATCCGAAGCTCGCCGGGCGCGTTAGCGGGTGGCGGCGGAGATGCCACGAGGCAAAGCGGGCATTGGCTGCGTGTGGCGGACATAACGGCGCCGTCCGGACGTGTCCCACATGGAGGAAGAAAGGAGGCTAGGGTTTGGGGGATTCATCCGCGAATTTTGTGAGGTGGCCTATTTATAGGTAGAGGAGCTAGGAGAGTCCAAATGGGGAGCGGTTTTCGGCCACGCGATCGTGATCGAACGACCAAGAGCATGGAGGGGAGTTAGGTGGGTTTTGGGCCACTTTGGAAGGGGTGCTGGGCTGCAACTCAAAGAGGGCTTTGCGGTTACCCGGTTAACCGTTGGGGTATCAAACGACCTCCAAATGGCACGAAACTTGACAGCGGTTCACGGTGCTATACCAAGGCCGCTTGGCAAACCTCGGCCATTCCGAGAAAGTTTAACACCCACAAGAGAAGAGGCAAAAGGGAACGCGGAGGGCATAGGAGTGCCGGATTGCAAAACGGACAACGGGGAAAATGCTCGGATGCATGAGATGAACATGTATGCCAATGCGATGCACATGATGACATGATATGAAATGCATAAGATGACATGGCAAAGTGCAACATGCAAGCAAATGACATGACAACGACGGCGAATAACTGGCAGACACCTGGCGCAAGGAATCCGGGGCGTTACAACACTCCACCACTACGAGAGGATCTCGTCCCGAGATCTAGGATGGCACCGGAGGGAAAAGGAAGAGGAAGAGAAGAGGTAAAACTAAGTTGCTTCTTTGACCAATGAGTGAAACCAAAGAACCTTGAGAGGTTGAACACATTGAAAGAAACAAAATAACGGAGATGACCAAGATTGCAAACAATTCGTTGGCCAAGAGGAACAAGGAATATAATAAGAACCAAGAGGTTTAGTGATAAGATAGATATTGAAACCACTCCGGTTTAAAACAAGATGGAGAAGGGATAAGATTGATATAATTTGGGCAGCACTCCGACTGAAAGGAGAAGGAGAACTTGATAAGATGAAAAGCACTTGAAGAGATGACACAACACTCTGGTTAAATGGATAAGCATGAAAAGAACAAGATCCTCACAATTCGAGATGATAGAGTGAAAAGAGGAACATCACAATGCCTCCGTAAGAAAGAATAGAAGTAGATCATTGGAATAAAGGGACGGAGAAGAAAATGACAACTTTTGCCACAAATGATCTTGGAAAACACCCTTCCAAGAAGGTTAGAATGGAGTTGTTGGAAAACCAACAACGAAAAGAACAAGCTTGTTGTGGGCTTATGGAACACATCTCAAAATTATGGGGTGACAACCGGCCACTAACGGAAACAATTGCTTGCTTGAGATTAACGAAGAGATGAAAGCTTGTTCCATCAAGATGGAAAAGAGATAACTTGGGTCATTAATAAGCACCACAAAAAGCAACATTCCTTAGGGAAGGCTTTAGGTGAAATCTATACCAAGATAACTCCAAAGAAGAGATTGATGGATTTAAAATACCTCATTCTTGACAACAATATGAATCATGAAACATGAAGGAAATTGTCAAGAATGATATAACACCATCTCAAAAGATAAGGTAGAAAGAATTGCACTTTGGAATGCAAGATGAAGAATGCTTGAACTCCTCAAAACAAAACAAGTGTTGGGCACCCTATTTAATTTTGAGTATAGCTTGGCGGATCATAACTTCAAGAGAAATCTTGAAGAACAATTGAACAATGAAAGAATCCTTGACGAACCACCATGTAGAGCCTCCATGAAGAACTCCGGTAATAGAAGGATGATACAAAGAAAGAGAAGTTGAAAACACAAGGTGAAGCCTTGCGATGATTTAGATGGAGCCTCGCGACGAGATAATTAGAGCTTGGAACTCCGGGAAAAAGAGAAGATGAAACAAATGAAACCGAGAATTTTAAGGGCCTCCAGAATAAAGAATTAGTCACTTAGATGAAAAAGAATAAGAATTATGTTATGCTTATCCTTCACCAATTAAATTGATGACAATCAACGGATTTGGCATACTACTTATTCCCGTAGAAAGGATTAAAAGAGATATATCAAAACTTGAGAAGGTCTTCAACGAACCACCGGTAGGATAGGAACAATAAATGAATTGATATGATGAACAAGGAAGAGAGATCTTGAAAGAACCACCGTAAGAATTGAAAATGAATGTAGCGAAGGCACAATTCACCGGAAAGAGTTTGAAAACGAATGAAGATACTTGAGGGGATTTAGATACATGAGAATGAAGAGACCATGAATATTCAAGAGAATGGACCAAGATTTAAGAGAAATCCTTCTTCGGTCTTCAATGATGAGAATTGCAACGAGAAACACCACCAAGAATTATTGAGGCACACCGGAAGAATCAAAAGCGAAGAGGTTGAGCCAACTATGAAAAGAATTTGAAAGATCTTGGAGAAAAGCATTTGACTGATGATAACTCATTCTTACGTCAAACTTGGAAAAGAATTTGGGATAGCTCCGGAATAATTAGAAGAGTCAGGTAAGATCCTGGGAAAAGACCTGTGGGTTATGGCCCACTCAAAAGACACCGTTGAAAAGATTTAAAAGAGATGTTGCACCGGTTGAATTAAATGACTTGAATGAGATACCAATCTCGAAAGAGCTTGAACGAATGAAGAGTGGAAACACGAATCTTTGAGATATCTTGAGCACTCCGGAATAACAAATAGCGAGAAGTAGAATGATAATGAGGTGCACCGGTATACGAAAGCACTTGAATGAGAAAAAGAATATGATCAACAAAACTTGACTTGAATCCACCGGAGAAGAGAAAGGAATGAGGAATGACGAACTAGTAGAACATCTTCTTGAGAACCACCGGGTAAGAACATTGATTGAAGAGACTTCACATGAATAAATGGATACTTGATTAAGACATCTGTGTCCTTGAAGAAAAAGGGTGGGAGGGCGGGAAAACAAAGACAACTTGGGATGGATGAAACAAACATCGTTGAGAAAACTTAGATTTGATCTTGCGGATGGGAAAAATGATGGGATCCACTTGAAGAGAAGCACACCGGTTGGAAAAGAATTAACATGGCAACCTCAATGATCAAGAAGGATTAGTATTCACATAGCAATATGAGAACACCATTTAGGAAAGGTATGGATTCAACATTTGACTTCGAAGCAACTCGAATACCACAAATAAAACAAAACAAAGGATTTGGCTTGCAGAATAAGCCGGAACAAATACATATGATAGAGATTTACCCAATCCCATATCATGCATCTATCAGAAAGATATTCTAGGAGCTACTTGAATTCCCACCTATAAACTCCCGAAACTTTCGGTTATGCAACGGTGTTGGGGATACAGGAAGCAATATATCTCACCCAAACTAACAATCCCTACATCCAATTGTATCCATCCGTCAACACATAAGCAAGAAACCTTAGGAAATCGTGTACCTCAACCTACGAAAAGCATCCGTTATATGAAGTCATGGCAATACTCCCGTACTCACCTCAAGATTGGGTTAGCGGGTTATCTCACCAACAATCGCATAAAAGAGATTTTCGATGTCGGCGCATTAAACTCAAGTATTCCAGAATCGCAACGATAAAATTATGACGACAACACCTCGAGCTCAACTCCGGGACACTTCCACTAAACCCCGACAGGAGGCACCAAGACAATGTTCTCATCATAAAACCATCGGAACGATTCCAAGATACACGCGTGATCCTAAAAATTTTTTAGTGAAATTTGAGAAGAGAAGAGTCAAAACTCTACGTCAGGAGACCTCACCAGAGCGACGAAAGGACTGAGGAGTAAAAAGAATTCCTAACTCTCCGATATATATAATCCGAAATGACTCAAAACATTTTTCTAGACACAACTCGGCCGCTAAAAACGATCAAGCAGTGGGGCTCCTAAGGTCGGGGAAGGGTCTGGTTACCAACTTGTAAGGCCCTCGATGTGGCTATATCTCCCACGTGTCGAAGCACGACTTAGAGGCATAACCGCATTGAAAGCAATGTCGCAAGTGAGGTAATCTTCACACAACCCATGTAATACATAAGGGAAAGAGATACATAGTTAGCTTACAATCGCCACTTCACACAATTACATGAATAAAGCATTACATCATCCAGATACAAACAAGGTCCGACTACGGAACCAAAATAAAAGAAGAACCCCAAATGCGACAAAGGTCCCCGATCGACCCCAACTGGGCTCCACTACTGATCGACTAGAACGAAACAACACAAAGGGCAAGATCTTCATCGAGCTCCTCCTTGAGCTTGGTTGCGTCACCTGATCGGTAACATAAGCACCTGCAAACTGGTTTTGCAAGTATCTGGTGAGTCACGAGGACTCAGCAATCCCATTACCATGGGTATCAAGACTAGCAAAGCTTAATGGGCAAGGAAGGGGTAAAGTGGTGAGGTTGCAGCAGCGACTAAGCATATATGGTGGCTAACATACGCAAATGAGAGCGAGAAGAAAACCAAACGGAACGGTCGTGAAGCTAGCAATGATCAAGAGGTGATCCTGAACACCTACTTACGTCAAACATAACACGTAAACCGTGTTCACTTCCGGACTCCACGAGAAGAGACCATCACGGCTGCACACTCGGTTGATGCGTTTAAATTCGGATCCGTGTCAAGTTGTCTACAACCGACATTAACAAATTCCCATCTGCCACATAACCGCGGGCACGGCTCTCGAAAGTTTAAACCTCGCAGGGTGTCCCAACTTAGCCCATGACAAGCTCGCGATCATCGAAGGAATAGACCTTCACCCGAGACACTCCGATCGACTCGGTATCCCAAGACATCAAGACATTCGACAATGGTAAAACAAGACCAGAAGACCTCCGGCGTGCCGACATCCCGATAGTAGCCACAGATCTCGCCTCGTGCCACGACCGGATGAGCTAAGCGACAGTACCGACGTAACCCAAGTTGCCAAGGGATGGTCCCACACGGTGCTCTAGTTTGGACCAACGCTAGACAAGCAATCGCCCGGGGCTAATAAAGATGACCCTTGGGTTAATTACTCCCAAGGAAAAGTAGGTGGTGGTGAGGCAAATGGTAAAAGTCAATGTTGGGCCTTCTTTGGACAAGTTTTATTCAAAGCGAACGTCGGGGGTCCCATAAATCACCCGACCACGTTAGGAACGCAAAATCCGGGAACATAACACCGTATGACGGAAACTAGGGCGCCAAGAGTGGAACAAAACACTGCATAAGGCCGAGCCTTCCACCCTTTACCAAATATATAGATGCATTAATAATATAAGAGATATTGTGATATCCCAACCAAAATCCTGTCCACCATGGAGAAAATCTTCAACTTCACCTGCAGCTAGCAACACTATAAGAGGGGCTGAGCAAAGCGGTCACATAGCCAAACAACGGTTTGTATAGGAATGGTGTCAAAGGTTAGACGTTCATGGCAATTTGGGAGGCTTGAAAAGCAAATGATAGGTAACGCAGCATAGCGGTAGAACGAAGCAACTAGCATAGCAATGATAGTAGTGAGATCCAGGGTAGCGGTCATCTTGCCTGAAATCCCGCAAGGAAGAAGAACGAGTCCATGAAGAAGATGAACGGATGAAGCCAAACCAACCATAGACGAACGAAACCTCAGGATCGCAACGAAACAGGAACTAACAAGAAGAAGCACACAACATAGGTAAACACACCACACATGAACAAGGCATGATGCACAACAAGCATGATGCATGACAAGGCTACATGAAGCTACTCATGGCAAGAGATGATACAAACAAGAACAACACATCAAGGCAAGTTTAAATGAGGCCGGAAACAACATATAACAATTCCGGTAAGTCCTCATATGCAAATTTCGAAATTGGTCCAGAACTGAATAAACCTTATGTTCAAGTTGTTAAACAGCAAGTTAAGATGCACCAAGATGATCTACACGAAATTCTAGTCAAGTTACATATAAAGTTCATTAGATTCGGAGCTACGGGCTAGAAGATATGAGCAAAACAAGTTAAACATGGCATTGATGCAAAATGCACCCAAACATCAAGAAAACACACCAAAACAAGGATGAAACATGATAATATGAAACTACAAGCAAAATCAAGCAAGTTTCATATAGAGCACACTCAAAACGGAGCAACGGTTCAACACCCACACACTATACAAGTCATAGCAACAATCATCCATAACAAAGAACTAGGCATCTTACAAGCATCAAAACAATATGCTACAGCACCCCAACATAATAACAAAAGGCATGGGCATGAAGTACACGTAAAGCATAACAAAACATGAACACTGAGCTATCTCCAAAAACAACTAGAACATGCTCAAAAAGACGTGGAGATATTGCAAATAATAACAGTTTCAGACTTTGCAGAAATAACATCAGGTTGCAATGTTTAGAGCAAGCAAACAACATGTAACAGGAACTTATCATGGCAAACAAAGGCATGGCATGAATCTACTAATTGCATAGATCAAAAGACCCTTACTGACCATGAGCCAAAAAGGCATAGAAAATATGATGGCACCCATGTAAACATGGCAAGTTATATTACGATTCATAACATGGCGTAAACAACAATAAGTAGGCATGTTCGTGAGCTTGAACCACTCACCACAGAGCAATACATGGCATGGCAAGGCAACCAACAGTAAGAAGGCATGTTTGTGAAGATAAGCATGGCAAAAGCAAGGTCATAGGATGCATGGATCACTAGGAAAACACATGGGAACAAGTGAACTTAATGTTAACAGGCTGACAACAACATTTTCAAGCAACTTTGGAGCAAGATTACAACATGTTCCAGCAGGCTATAATTGCAAACAAGGGCATGAATGGATAGAGCATGACATTTATATCAAAACATGTTTATAGAGCATCTCCAGATTATGCATAGAATGATTACTAGAAGCATGTTAACATAGCAATAAAATATAACAGAATCTGACAGGAAAACAGCAACAACAACTACCCTACTTAGCAAGCTTGATACACTCAGCACACAACTCACAAAAATACATGGTCAACACCCCTGGAAAGATGGCATGGCATAGTTCAACATTCATGTAGACATCAACCCCATAGGATGCACACATAAATCATGGCAAAATGATAAAACAAAGAAGTTATAACAGCCAAAGAGATTAACATCAACATGCACTCTTCCAACACATTTGGGCATCAAGATGAGCTCAAATGAAAATGGTGCAATGGAATGAAATGAAGTACTCGTCGAGGCGAACAATTTGGCATATTATACGCACGAAACGGAGCTACGGATGCAGAGATGTGATGCGATGAACATGCAATGAAAATAACACAGATCTGGGGACTTAGAGGGATTTTCGGGGTCAACCTCTTGCACGGATTTTGATGCACGCGGAGAGCTCACGGAGACAGGCCGAGGTGGTCGGAGACACTGGGACGCTGAATCCGGGGCTCCTCCGGCCGGATCTCGCCGGATCCGGTCCGGCGGAGGCGAGGGCGACGGGAGGGCGGCAGAGAGGGCGGCGGCCGGAGGCGGGACGACGGCGGAGCTTGGCGGGAGCCTGGGCCGGGCGCGGTAGGGACGGGCGCGAGGCGCTGGGGGGTCAAGGCCCGCGCCGAGGCGAGAGGCGGCGGCGGGCGCAAGAATCGCGGGCGGGAGGCGGCGGCCTCTGGGCGCAGCAGAGGCCATGGCGGGCAAGCGGCGGCGAGGCAGCGGGCGGCGCTGGGCGAGGAGGCTGGCGGGCGAGGGTGGCGGAGGCGCTGCGGCTGGGCTGGCGGCGGACGGGGCGGGCGGGCTCGATCCGGGCTCGCCAGCGCATGGCGGTGGTGGGCGGAGATGCCACGAGGCAAAGGGCATTGGCTGCGGGCGCGGGCGGACATGTCCGGCGCCGTCCGGACGTGTCCGGCGCGCGGAGGAAGAAAGGAGGCTAGGGTTTGAGGGGATTCATCCGCGAATTTCGGGGGAGGTGGCCTATTTATAGGTAGAGGGAGCTAGGAGAGTCCAAATGAGGAGCGGTTTTCGGCCACGCGATCGTGATCGAACGACCAAGAGCATGGAGGGGAGTTAGGTGGGTTTTGGGCCACTTTGGAAGGGGTGTTGGGCTGCAACTCAAAGAGGGCTTTATGTTACTCAGTGAGGAGTCTCGACTAGGGGTGTCCGGATAGCCGGACTATCAATATCCGCGGACTCCCTGCATCACTTAAAATAGAAGATTTAAGACTCCGGCTCGTGTCCCAAGGTACTTTCCTTGGCGTGGAAGGCAAGCTTGGCAATACGGATATGTAGATCTCCTACCATTGTAACCGACTACTGTGTAACCCTAGCCTCTCCGGTGTCTATATAAACCGGAGGGCTTTAGTCCGTAGGACACAACATTACATCTCAACAATCATACCATAGGCTAGCTTCTAGGGTTTAGCCTCCTTGATCTCGTGGTAGATCTACTCTTGTACTACCCATATTATCAATATTAATCAAGTAGGACGAGGGTATTACCTCCATCGAGAGGGCCCGAACACGGTAAAAACATTGTGTCCCTCGTCTCCTGTTACCATCCGCCTAGACGCACAGTTCGGGACCCCTACCGAGATCCGCCGGTTTTGACACCGACATTGGTGCTTTCATTGAGAGTTCCTCGTGTCGCCACCGATAGGCTCGATGGCATCTTCAACCATCAACGCTGTCGTGGTGAGACTTTTCTCCCGGACAGATCTTCGTATTCGGCGGCTTTGCACTGCGGGCCAATTCTCTTGGCCATCTGGAGCAGATCGAAAGCTACGCCCCTGGCCGTCAGGTCAAATTTGGAAGCTTGAACTTCACGACCGATGACCGCGGAGACTTGATCTTCGACGGACTCGAGCCACATCCAAGCGCGCCGCACTGTGACGATGGGCATGATCTAGCTCTGCCGCCGGACAGTGCTTTGGAGGCCGCACCCAAACCCGCTCCGGCTACTATCCCAGAGCCGATCGCCCATGACGGGCAGGTGGATAGACGCCGCCCTGGGGGCTTCAACATCTACAGCGATGGAGCCGAATACCAATTTCGTCCCCTGCGAAACTCGTGATCCCGAGAAGCCGGACTCCTCGTCGGACTCCGAGCCTCCCGCGCCCCTGCCAGTTAAACCGGATTGGGCGCCGGTTATGGAATTCATCGCCACGGACATCTTTCAAGACTCGCCTTTTGGCGATATCCTGGAATTCTCAAGCATCTCTCGCTATCAGAGAATCTCGCGGACTATGGCCGGGACGGTTGAGTACGGACGATGAAGAAATTCAGAGACCACCCACCTCCCACTTTGTAGCCACCGCCGAGGATCTAACCGACATGCTAGACTACGACTCGGCGACATCGACGCTATGGACGATGATGCGGAGACGATCAGACTCAGCGCCATTGAGGGCATCGGAAGGCCACCTCGCCATATGACGTCTACATGGTGGATACCCCAAAAGAAGGGATGGCGAAAAAGCAGCGGAGGAAGATTCTCTAAAGAAGCAGCCAAAACGCCCGGCGTCGTGGCGCCGCTCTAAATCCCGCCACAACAAGAATGGAGATTCCGCGTGGGAGATAATAACACACCGGAGAGTGCCGAAGAAAACCCTCCAAAGAAGACTCAATAGCAGAGGATGCGTAGCAAGCCCTCACGAAGGGCGGCGAGAAGAAAAGGTCGAGGATCACAACTATATACCTCCCTCCAAAGACTAAACAAGCCCCAAAGGATTTACTTAACTCGAGGAACCCGTCAACAAGAGTTTTTCAAACGCAGGCTCGTCGCTACAAAGAAGAAGCTCAAGAAACAAAACAGAAGCTCAACACAGCGGAAGACGCGCTCCAATGAGATGGAGCAAAGTACTCAAAACCGCAGACAAACACGGCAACGACCACCAATCAAGAGCTACCCAAGCGCAAGCTGCTCCTGCACTTGACGAGGAGGCCATAAAGCCCCACCGTCAATGGCCCAGCCAGTCCATCTACGGACCCAAAAAGACAGCCCCAATAAGCAAAAGAACACATCAAGTGTCGACGATAGCGGCACGCATAAGCTGTGGGCGCCAGACACCCATTATGCTTCATCGACGAGGTTTGGATCATGAATTCCCAAAGCAGGGTTTAAACCCATAAACATAGAAGCCTATGATGGAACAATGCACTCGGAGTGCGGATAGAAGACTATATATCGCACATACATATGGCGGAGGAGATGATCTCCACGCCATAAAATATCTACCCTCAAGCTCAAAGGGCCAGCCCGTCATTGGCTCAAAAGCCTCCCGAGAAAATCTTGTTGGAAGTTGGGAAGAGCTCGAGGAAGCGTTTAGAGCAAATTTTCAAGGGACTTATGTCCGCCTCCGGATCTGAGATGACCTAAGTCACATAACTCAACAGCCCGGAGAGTCGTGCATGAAATTCGGAACAGTGCCTTACCAAAAGAACCAAATAGTCGATCGTCCGGACGCCAAGCCCTAGCAGCTTTTAAGCACAATGTCCGAGACGAATGGCTCGCCAGACACCTCGGTCAAGAGAAACCGAGGACAATGACCGCATTAACAAGCCTCATGACCCACTTACATGCAGGGAGAGGATAGCTGGTGGCAAGATGCAGCACCAGCGACCGAGTACATCCGAGATAAGAGATGGAAATGGAAAATCACGGCAGAAAAAGAGCGGTGCTGAATAAAGAGAAAAGCCCAAAGAGCACGGCAATCAACGCTGGATTTAAAAGCTCACGGCCAAATAATAAAGCTCACCACTCAAGGATGACAAATGACGAACTGTCTAACCTACACAAAATTCGGTCGGATATGTCAAATCCACAAGACCCGGAAGGCCCGCAAATCACACCCACAGGATTGTTGGGTTTTCAAGCATCCGGCCGATTAAACGCCGAGCACAAGGGGCTCGACGCGCCCAATGAAGAAGATAAACCCCCCAATAGGCACCGAAAACAAAAACTTTCCCACAAGGGGTCAAGGCAATAAACTCACTTGGCGTGAGGACAAGGAAAAACAAAGGCGGCACTTTCTAAAAAGAGCTTCGCACGGTCCAGCCAACAAACTATAGAGATTGGATATCAAAACCAATCACTTTCACCACCGGATTATACCGAAGCGTCAAACGCGGGAAGGACTCCCTTGATTTTGAATCCGATCATAGACGGATTTCAATTCACAAACGTCCTAATGGACGGCGGCAGTGACTTAAACCTGCTATATTCAAACACAATCCGTCGGATGGGGATAGACCCTACCAAAATTCGACACAGCCACACTTCCTTCAAAGGAGTGACGCCAGCCCTTACGCCAGTGCATGTGCTCGATATTACTCGAAGTCGTGTTGGATCGCCGAACAATTTTCGACGAGAAAAGTTAATTTTCCATATCGCCCCATTTAAAAGTGAATATCAAGCCTTTGTTGGGACGAAGGCTTTTGTCCGCTTCAACGCCATACCACATTACGCGTCTCTTACACTTAAGATGCCCGGTCCCCATGGCGCCATCTCGGCGTAGGGTCATTTACGGACCCGGACTCGGATAGACGAATCCGACTCAAGCAGTTAGGGGCTCCTAGCCGCATACCCTTTCACAAGGGGCTGGCGCACAACTAAACGCGTTTCCTATAAACCTAGCTTCAATTATTTACACTTATTCTTTTGCATATTTTTCGCATCTAACTGTTTCTAAAACTAAAACGTTCCTCTCTTTCTACAGATGAACAACGTGCGCACCCGCCCAGATAACGGCGCGAACGGAGACACAGGCTCGAGACGCAAGAGGGACCCGTCGCAAGGATTCTCTTGATTAAGACCCTACATAGACCTTTTATTATCGTCTCTTGTTGTTAATCTCCTCGGCTTCTTCCTATAGCCAAAGCGAGCCCGACGCTTTAGCATCACCGCGTCGAAGACAATGCCCGCACGGACACAAGGGGCTTAGGGCATAATTCGCCCGTTATCATAAAGTCCGAACACCTTCGGAGTGTTCGGCGTCTCAAGTTAGGCATTATATGCATCAGCTCGAATCATGTCTTTGGTCAAATGTTGGGTTTGCCCGGCTCCGTGTTTTGTTGCCTTACGCTCAGATCACCCGCTAACGCGGCACCAGGAGAACTATGCGATTGTGCCCCGGCCGCCGGGCGAGCACCTCAAGAGAGAAAGCCAAAACCGATCGTCATGATATAGCGAGAGTCCGTCACCACTTGATCGACTATCGGAATGTTTAGAATTTCGCTGACGAAGGACCGCTTCGGTCAGCACATACGCACCGAATCCGGAGATGTGCGGTGTCATTAGGGGTTATATCGTAGCCCCACCCTCGAGCTCCATTGGCTAAGTGAAAGAAATAAAGCATTATAGTCCGGATTGCCTCGTTCGCTACGCTATCACCTCCTTATAAAAGGACCGAGACGTCGGATTAAAGTGTGAAAACGCGCCATTTTGCGAACACCCCAGCACCTTGTGTGAGGGGTCAAGTCAAGATCGCATCTTCGGGTTATACACAAGTATACTTAAACGGCCGCAAGGAGAAGTTTTACTACTTGGAAGCACAAGTATAAAAAGCATTCATACTATAATCATCGATTTACAAGGTACTGCGTTCATTTGAACGTTACATTCTTTGAGCACTGCGCCTCTACTTTACGAGCACCACGCATGACTTCTCCAGTAGTGCTCGACGAGGAGCAAATCTTTCATTCGGACCGGGGCAGCGGCGGTGGCATCCATCTCCGGATAATGCGCTTTACACGGGCGGAGCCATCCGCGCCCTCGATGCAGCCGACCGTTTCATCTCCTTGATATGCGGCACCGCACCAAGGAATTGCTGCAATAAGCCAAAGTAGCTCGTCGCCTTGGATCTTCTCGATGACATGGGCCACGATGTCGGCCATCGCCATCCGGACGATCTATTCAGTTCGCCCATTTGGCCAACCTGTCCGCCGAGGAAGAGCGCGATCGGGCTGTGGAATTGAGACCAATACAACTCTTCCGCCTCGTGATCCCCTTGGCTCCGGAAGTGTTCAACGGCATCAGCCGCACTAGCAGCCAAATCCATGTACGGATCTTCCGAACTCCACTGCCGCTCAAATTGAGCGTACTTGGCATCCATAAACCGGCGACACATAAGAAAAGGCTTGCCAGCCACGATTTCTCCGGCTTGGCGCAGCTCCTCCTTCATAGCCCGCATTGCAGAGCGGGCATCCTTGGCTTCGGCGGTGGCCTTCTTCAGGTCTTCCCGCCCCGATAGGCGCTCCTTTTCCAGAGCCTCGCTACGGTCGGTAGCATCCTCTAATTTCTTGGCCAATTCGGCCACCTCCGCCGCTAGGCAAAGGCGCAGCCTTTTCGGCCTTCAACTCTTCGATCGCCCTCGCAGCAGCCGCATCACTCTTTCGGGCTTGCTCCTTAGCTTGTGCAAGCTCGGCCCGAAGGCTCTCCATAGTAGCAGCACTGTCTGTATAAACAGCATATAACTTATTAGAAGAGGGCTTTAACCCACTCAATAAAGCGGCTGCGGAGAATTTATTTACCTTGCGACTCGTCAAGTCGCTGATTGACAAGTGCGATGTCAAGATCCGCCATGTCCGATTGTCGACTCGATTAAAGAATCGATCATCCGGCTGGCCCCGGACAATCCGCCACCAGATCGTAACGGCGGTATTCATTACCGAGATATTTAGATTTTCAATCTCTAACGCGCTGTCGCCTTCGACAACCTACCGAGTCTCGGGGCTACTATCTATACAGGCGATTTTTATATGCACAACTGTTAAAAAACAAAGGGTGCGCCATTTTCGCATACCTCAAATCCCGCCAAAGAAGCTCATGGCGGCGTACACATAATCTGCTTTCACGGGACGAAATCCTTCCAATCACCATACGCATTAACGCACGGTGATCTTCGAAATGGACGCCCTCTCAAGCAAACTCTTCGTTCTCCCGGCCGGGCTCGTGCGTGTTGAACTCTTTGGCCCCTCCGGACTCGGGATGCCCTCCGTGATTTACACTTGGGCTCGCCTACCTCATCCGTAGAAGCGCGCAGACGGAGGTGTCGCTCTCCATCATCTCCGGAAGAAGATCCCCGAGGATGAACTCATCCGAGACGGCTCAGATCCGAATCTGCGATATAAATATTTCGTTACCTCTGAAGCGTCTGAAGGTATTTCCTTATTAAACTTCTTCTTTCATACTCACGGCTCGTTGGAGGGCTGGTCCTTGGCGATGATTGCGCGTCCGGATTCTCTCCGGACGCCAGACCAGTGGGGATTTCTTCCCACGCTTAGGGGCTGGGACCTCCGGATCTTGAGGCGGTCCTCTTCTCCCTCTGAAGGAGGGATCCTTGGTTCCCTCCTCTTCACGCCTTTGGACGGTATTAGCTCCTTTATCTCCCGTCGCCCGCCTCTATGGGCGCAACCTCCAACATTCTCGACCAAAGACGGGCTCCAACGGTCTCTCGGAGGGTGCCGACACCTTATCAGCCTTGATTGCGCCACCCATTCCTGTAAAGAATAAAGGGTCGAGACGATCTCTTGAAAGGCGTACAAATAGAATGACCGGCTTTGAGCTATTTACCCGAGTATCAAGGCGATCGCGCTTACTCCAAAGATCCTCGGCCGAATCTGCGGATCGCCACTGCGGTCCAAAGAACAGCTCAGACATCTCCGAGGGTGTCACACCCATGAAATTTGGAGGATACGAGGTCCCTCGGATTGAACTCCCATAAACGGAGAGGACGACGTTTGCGGTGGTAGGAGGTGCCTAGTTAGCATGACTCGCATCACCTTGATCAGTCAATCTCCCTTGTTTGGAGGTCTCGAACCGGCCTGTAGTGCGGGCACATCCTTGATCGCCCCCGTTGAGCCCTTGGTCGACCCACGACATCACTGCCGTGGAGGTCCCGGCGGAAAGAGGGCGGCGGCTTTGCTTGTCGCCCCTAGGAACGATGATGTAAAACCACTCCTGCTGCCACGCCCCTGTTCCTCTTGAAGGAACCTTCGAGCCACGGGCATCGACCTTCCTGCTTATGGTCGCCTGGCCAAGACTCGCTTGGCGCCCCGATCATCTTGGCTCCACCTTAAATGTTTTCAGCCACATGCGAAGTGGGGGATGACGCGGAGGAAGGCTTCGCAGACAATGATAAATGCGAGATATGGAGGATGGACTCGGCCAAGTCGTGGAAGTCCAGCCCGTAGTAGAACATGAGCCCTCACGAAAGGATCCGTCGGGAAGCCTAATCCTCGACGGAGGTGAGATGAAAATGACGATTCGCCGGGCTCGGGGCTGGCACGGCCTGCCCTAGGGCAGCAACCTGGCGAAACTTCAGAGGCGTGTACTTGGCCTCACGCAACTTCATTATGTCCTCCTCCGTGACGGAGGAGGGCATCCACCGGCCCTGGAGGTCGGAGCCGGACATTGTTGTGGATCCAAAGCGCTCGAATCTGAAGCTCTAGGTGTTGGAACTGGGGGCGGAGGAAAGATTCGATGCGAGGTTGAAAGACAAGGACAGGCCTTGGTCCTCTTATAAAGGGGGAAGAAATACCAAGGGCCGTCTCTGTGACCGTTTGGGATTCCCCTTCGATAGAGGAGGCGTGGCGACAGGAACGGTTGGGTTACCCACGCACGTATTGATGAGGATCCCGGAATAAGGGGAACACGATCTCTGCTTCAACAGGACGTGCCAAGGAAACCGCTTTGCTAAACGTGCGAAGGTGGAATAATGAAAACGAGGGCTTGGCTGCGGTATGATGTCACGCCGCATAAATACGTCAGCAGATCGAGCTAAGTGTATTTTATTCTCTCTACGTTGGAATGTGGAATTTATATTGCAGAGCCGGACACTATCCTGGTGTTCATTATCTCCTCCGGATTATTCAAGGGAGGAACCCGCCTTGCAATGCCGAACATTATGCACGCCGGACTTATCGTCATTGAAGACTGGTTCAGGGGCTACTGAGGGAGTCCTGGACTAGGGGGTGTCCGGATAGCCGGACTATCAATATCCGCGGACTCCCTGCATCACGAAAATAGAAGATTTAAGACTCGGCTCGTGTCCCAAGGTACTTTCCTTGGCGTGGAAGGCAAGCTTGGCAATACGGATATGTAGATCTCCTACCATTGTAACCGACTCTGTGTAACCCTAGCCGCTCCGGTGTCAATATAAACCGGAGGGCTTTAGTCCGTAGGACACAACATTACATCTCAACAATCATACCATAGGCTAGCTTCTAGGTTTAGCCTCCTTGATCTCGTGGTAGATCTACTCTTGTACTACCCATATTATCAATATTAATCAAGCGGGACGAGGGTATTACCTCCATCGAGAGGGCCTCGAACCAGGTAAAAACATTGTGTCCCTCGTCTCCTGTTACCATCCGCCTAGACGCACAGTTCGGGACCCCCTACCCGAGATCCGCCGGTTTTGACACCGACACCCGATTAACCGTTGGGGTATCAAACGACCTCCAAATGGCACGAAACTTGACAGGCGGTCTACCGGTGCTATACCAAGGCCGCTTGGCAAACCTCGGGCCATTCCGAGAAAGTTTAACACCCGCACAAGAGAAGAGGCAAAAGGGGAACGCCGGAGGGCATAGGAGTGCCGGATTGCAAAACGGACAACGGGGAGAATGCTTGGATGCATGAGATGAACATGTATGCCAATGCGATGCACATGATGACATGATATGAAATGCATAAGATGACATGGCAAAGTGCAACACGCAAGCAAATGACATGACAACGACGGCGAATAACTGGCAGACACCTGGCGCAACGAATCCGGGGCGTTACACGCAGCTATGCAACACCCTTGGGTGCAAGGAGCTCTAGCCGTTACAGGAAAGCTTCACAAGGAAATAATGGACCTCAAGTAGCAAGTCAATAAGCTCGAGGAGGAGAACCGTATTTTGAGGGGAATCATCGCCAAGAATATTACCCCAACAACAAAGAAGGAGAAATAATCACATGGGTATGGGCACTCCCCTTGGCAACTGCCAAGCATGGGGGAGGTGCCCTGGTATCGTATCACCATCACAACTCCTATCTTTACCATTTTTCTTAGTTCGATCCTAGTAGTAGTATCTTGATTTAGTAGAATAAAGTCATGGTATGATCTAGTTTTGAGTTTTGCTTTATGATCCTTCTTTGTAATCGAGTCCGTGAGCTATATAATAAAGATTAGTGTTGAGTCAAGGGCTTGATTATTTTGCCATGATCTTGGGTGAGTAGAAGAAAAAGAATAAAAAGAATCAAAGAGTTCATATTGATCGTATTGAAAGTAATGGCTTCACATAGAAAGAGTATGATGATTAAAAGTTGTTGGGAGTTGGCAAATATAGCTTTGGTCATCGTTGCAATTAATAGGAAGTAATAAGGAAAGAGAGGTTTCACATATAGATATATTATCATTGACATCTTTTATGATTGGGAGCACTCATTAAAATATGACATGCTAAAGAGTTGAGGTTGGACAAGGAAGACAACATAATGAGTTATGTTTTCTTATATCTGAGATAAAGTATGTTGTCATGGATCCTCTAACGTGTTGAGCTTGCCTTTCCCCCTCATGCTAGCCAAATTCTCAGAACCAAGTAGAGATACTACTTGTGCTTCCAAATACCCTTAAACCAGTTTTGCCATGAGAGTCCACCATATCTACCTATGGATTGAGTAAGATCCTTCAAGTAAGTTGTCATCGGTGCAAGAAATAAAAATTGCTCTCTAAATATGCATGACTTATTAGTGCGGAGAAAATAAACTTTGTACGAACTTGTTGTGGGCGTAATAAAAGTTTAATTTGACTGCATAATAAAGGTCCACATACAAGGGGCAATATAAAGTGACGTTCTTTTGCATTGAGATTTTGTGCATCAAGTCTAAACGCGCATGACAACCTCTGCTTCCCTCTGCGAAGGGCCTATATTTTATTATTATCCTCTACTTTATGCAAGAGTCACAGTGATCTTCACCTTTCCTTTTTTATTTTATCCTTTGGCAAGCTCAGCATGTTGGAAAGAACATGGTATATATATATATATATCTAATTGGATGTGGGGGAGCATGAATTATTATTGTTGACATTACCCTTGAGGTAAAAGGTGTGGGGCAAAACTATAAGCCCCTATCTTTCTCTCGTGTCCGATTAAAACTCCGTAACCACAAGTATTGCGTGAGTGTTAGCAATTATGAAGGACTAAGTGATAGTTGAGTATGTGGACTTGCTTTTAAGCTCTGACATAGACTCTTTCCGATGTTACAATAAATTGCAATTGCTTCAATGACTGAGGTTATAATTTGTTGGTGCTCAATAAGGTTTCTAATTCATACTTTGGCTTTGTGAAAAGATCATCACTTAAACATAAGTAATTATATGACAAAATCTATATATGTTGTTGTTATGGAAATAATCATGATGCCTTCATGTCCGTATTTTATTTTTATCGACGCCTCTACCTCTAAACATGAGGACATATTTATTGTTATCAGCTTTTCGCTTGACGACAAGCGAGGTCTAAGCTTGGGGGAGTTGAAATGTCCATTTTGCATCATGCTTTTATATCAATATTTATTGCATTATGGGTTGTTATTTCACGTTATGTCACAATACTTATGGCTATTCTCTCTTATTTTACAAGGTTTACATAAAGAGGAGAATGCTTGGCAATGGAATTCGCCCGAAAAGGAGCAAATATTGAAGGCCTATTCTCAAGAACTCCAAAAGTCCTGAAACTCCACGGAATATCTTACAATAAATAAAGAAAAATCGTCATTAAAGATGAAGGCCGGCCCCCTCCTGCCAGAGGGTGGGGCGCCTCGGGCGCCCCTACCTCGTGGGCCCCCTGGTGGCTCTCCGACGCCCATCTTCTCCTATATGAAGTCTTTCGATTTGAAAAAAAATATAAGGCAACCTTTCGGGACGAGACTCCGCTGCCACGAGGCGGAACCAATCTAGGGCTCCGGCAGAGCTGTTCTGCCGGGGAAACTTCCCTCCGGGAGGGGGAAATCATCACCATCGTCATCTCCAACGCTCCTCTCATCGGGAGAGGGCAATCTCCATCAACATCTTCACCAGCACCCTCTCATCTCCAAACCCTAGTTCATCTCTTGTATCCAATTCTTGTCTCCAAGTCCGGGATTGGTGCTAGTAGGTTGCTAGTAATGTTGATTACTCCTTGTAGTTGATGCTAGTTGGTTTATTTGGTGGAAGATCATATGTTCAGATCCTTTATGCATATTATTACCCCTCTAATTATGAACATGAATATGCTTTGAGAGTAATTACGTTTGTTCCTGAGGACAAGGGAGAAGTCTTGCTATTAGTAGTCATGTGAATTTGGTATTCGTTCGATATTTTGATAAGATGTATGTTGTCTAGCCTCTAGTGGTGTTATGTGAACGTCGACTACATAACACTTCACCATTATTTGGGCCTAGAGGAAGGCATTAGGAAGTAATAAGTAGATGATGGGTTGCTAGAGTGACGAAGCTTAAACCCTAGTTTATGCGCTGTTTCGTAAGGGCTGATTTGGATCCATATGTTTCATGCTATGGTTAGGTTTACCTTAATACTTTTGTTGTAGTTTCAATGCTTGCAATAGAGGTTAATCATAAGTGGGATGCTTGTTCAAGTAAGAACAACACCCAAGCACCCGTCCACCCACATATCAAATTATCAAAGCATCGAACGCTAATCATATGAGCGTGATGAAAACTAGCTTGACGATATTCCCATGTGTCCTCGGAGCGCTTTTCCTATTATAAGAGTTTGTCCAGGCTTGTCCTTTGCTACAAAAAGGATTGGGCCACCTTGCTGCACTTTATTTACTTTTGTTACTTGTTGCTCGTTACAATTTATCTTATCACAAAACTATCTGTTACACTTATTTCAGTACTTGCAGAGAATACCTTGCTGAAAACCGCTTATCATTTCCTTCTGCTCCTCGTTTGGTTCGACATACTCTTACTTATCGAAAGTACTGCGATAGATCCCCCATACTTGTGGGTCATCATTCCCACCAAGGATAGAAGCGCATATTGGAGACGCTTTTGCAAGGTGGATATCATTACATCGTACCATTACATAATAGTAGGGGATACGTACAAGAGGCATGCAATGCCACATGAATACAATAACATCATACATAAGAGCAACATCCGACTACGGATGAAACACAAACAGAAACTCAAACGACATCCACCCTGCTAGCCCAGGCTGCCGACCAAGAACCTATCACCTGAACGATGAAGCAGAAGAAGAACTCAAAACAAGCAAGCATCGCTCTCACATCATGATCATCGCATTACTGCACTGGCTGTTGTTGTAGTAATCATGAGCCACGAGGACTCAAAGCAATCCCATTACCATGGGTATCAAGACTAGCAAAGCTTAATGGGTATGGAATGGATAAGTGGTGAGGCTGCAGCAAGCGACTAAGCATGATATGTCATGATGCACCCTAACATGAATACAAAGCACACCAACATGCACTTTTCCGATAGGGATTAATATGTCATGATGCACCCTAACATGAATACAAAGCACACCAACATGAAGATCATGAAGAGCATAACATGTGCATATCAAGATCATCACCATAGCATCACCAGAGACCAAGTTGCACCACTCACAAGATAGCAAAATGATGTTAACATGCAGAAGTTTATATCACATAGCCGTTTTACAACGAAGATTAAGGCATCAAGATGAACCCTAACATGCATGCCAACTACTCCATCATGAAGATCACTCTGAGATGAACATTTTGACATATCATGCACACAAATCAAAACAACGAGCACGGAGATATAATCATGCGAACATGCACACATGAGTTAACAGGTCTAGGGACTTGGCCAAAAAAAACAACCTCGAGGAGAAAGTCAACGTGGGTGACAATGGAGCTCTGGTGGGTCGGGGAAGTCCGGCGAGGCGCGGGAAGGGGCGGAGGAGGCCGGGGATGGCCGGATCTGGCCGGTTCTTCATCGGATCTTGCCAGAGGAGGCGGAGGGCGCGGAGGACGGCGGCGTTCGGGCGGAGGCGAGGTCCTGCCCGCGACGGAGGAGCTCGGCGACCGGCGGGGCGCGAGCGCTCCAGTGAGGGCCGCCGGTGGGAGACAACGAGGGTCGGAGATGAGGTGGGATCTGGCGAAGCTTGGGCGCACGGCGCGCGCTGACCAAGTCTTGCGGGCGACGGGAGGAGCGGCTCGGGAGGAGCTGAAGTAGCAGCGACGGGCTCGACGGGCCGTGCTGGGCCAGCCAAGGCTGCTGGCGCAGAGGGACACAAGAGGACATGGGGAGGCCAGGTGGTGCCCAACGGTTGGCTCGGTCGGCGTCGGGGCTCATGTGGAGGCGGTGAAGCCAATGGTTGTGCGCCAAGTGGCGGGGATGAGGTGGCGGATGCTGAATTTGATGGGGGCGACGGCGGCTAGAAGGTGGAGGTGGCGGCTGTGGGTTGGGGGCGCAGAAATCGAGGAGGGAAAGAATAACGTCCAGATTTGGAAGGGGGGTCTCCTTTTATAGGAAGGGTTAGGGTTTGGGGTGATCTGGGGGCTTTCGGAGCCCTTCGATCGCGATCCGATGGATTCGAAGCGGAGGGGGGTACGAAGGTGGGGTTAGTGGGCTGGGAAGAGGGGTTGTCTGAGAGGAGAGAAGAGAGAGAGGAGCCCGGCGGCAGTTTCGAATACCGAAACATCCGACAAAGGTACCGGCAACGGTACCGCTATATATTTAACGGTTGGGCTATCAAACGAACTCTAAATGCGACGAAATTTGACAGGCAGTCTACCTACACTATATTAAGACCGCACGCCAACTTTCACCCCATTCCGAGAACATTTTTATGCCACTTAAAAAATAATATTCGGAGGTGTCGCGGGCACGTGCGAGTGTGGTTGGTCTCATAACGGACAACGGAGAGAACTGGGAGGACCTGGACGAATGCAGGTTTTGAAAAACATGCAGATGAAATGCATATGATGACATGGCAAAATGCAAAACGCAAGCAAATGACATGGCAACGACGACGAATAACTGGAAGACGCCTGGCGCATCGGATTTAGGGTGTTACACGCGGCTTCTTGGCCAACGTATCCCCATGCCCCCCACCACAGAGGGGGTGCTCCTGTGGCTTGCGTTCCAGCTCGCGCCGCCGCGTCCCATGCTTGCGCTTCTTCTTCCGCTCCTGCTGACCCCACCAAGGGGGAGGAGGACCCCAATCCCCCTCACACCCGTGGGATCTAGATCCATAGCTTTGGCCATGGCTTCCTTCATAGCCCTGGCCGTAGTCACCACCTTGACCTTGGACGAAACCACCGACACCATCTTCCCGGCCCGACGCCCTGGCCCGCTGACTGCGCTTCGCCTGCTCCCGCAACGCCTTCTCCCGCCACCGCTCCTCGTCGGGGATCGGAGGATCCATCAGCCTCTTCTCCGCACGCCTGTCTCCCATGGCTGTCACCGCGGCGAAGGAGCGGGTGAGAGGTGGAGGAGGAGGACGGGGGGAAAGCGATTTGGTGAAATGACGATAGCACCGCACCTCACTGGAGAGAGCCGGAAACCCTAGTGAGGGGTCGCGCACGCCCCTGCACACCCATATATAGCGCGGTTGCCTGGGCTCACGGGCCCCTCCTTGGACAGGCCGAGATACACAGGGCATGGTTGGGCCAGGCCCAGCACCACCGCCCAAGTGCCCTTCCACAGCCACAGAGGGCCCCACCCCAGGAGATGATTGGGCCCCAAGGCAGCCCGAGGCTGGCCTAGGCCCAACAAACGCTACCAGGCCCAGGGCAGGCACGACGCATGACAGTGACAACCCTAGCGCGTCGGCCGTCTTCGCCACCCGCGCCGCCGTCGCCGTCATCGCCGCTGGAGCGGGCAAGGATGGCAGCGGAGGCCACTCCTCGAGCGACGTCGTGGCTTCCCCAGGGCCAGGGAACAACGAGGGCATAGGTGTCGCAGTGTGGGCCACCCGTGGGAGCAGATCCGAGGACGCCAACGGTCTCCAGCACCGCACCGCCGTCGCACATGAGCCACTGCCACCCGAAGCGAAGCGGCTACGACGGTCTCCCCGACCAGCGCCGGCCGCCACCGCCACCTGCACGAAATCACCTAACGTCGCCCCCGCCGGAGGGGGGGCCAACCGCGGCGGAGAGGACCCGTCCTCCTCATCGGACTCGACCTTCGCCAGGGCCTAGAAACGGCCACCACACGCCCCCCGCCCCGACCCCGAGGGGCACACTGGGGTAGGGCTCACCGGGGCGCCGCTGGGGCCCCGCCACACCTGCACCCACGCATCAGCCGCGACAAAATCGCCGGGGGGAATGAAGGCACCGCCCGCGTCGCCCAGGGACGCCCCCAACGGCATGCACGATTCAAAACTCATCTCCATCTTCGTTCCGTGTCACATATACTGATGGGTATAAAGTAGTGATCTAAGAGCAACTCCAATGGGGCGACCCATTTAGTCCGCAGGTGTCCATTTGGGTCGGCGCAGACAGAAAAATCAGCCCAACACGCCGACCGAAATGGACGCGCGTCCGCTTTTCGTCTGCGGGTGACCCATTCCCGGCTCATTATTGAGCCGGGTTTGCGTCGGCGCGGACACACGACGGACACACGACGTATGTTGTTATGCAGTTTGACCGATAAATATCTTCGTAGAATATGTGGGAGCAAATATGAGCATCCAGGTTCCGCTATTGGTTATTGACCGGAGACGTGTCTTGGTCATGTCTACATAGTTCTCGAACCCGTAGGCTCCGCACGCTTAAAGTTAGATGACGGTTATATTATGACTTTATATGTTTTGATGTACCGAATGAGTTCGGAGTCCCGGATGAGATCGGGGACATGACGAGGAGTCTTGAAATGGTCGAGACGTAAAAATCGATATATTGGACGACTATATTCGGACTTCGAAAATGTTCCGAGTGATTCGGGTATTTTTCGGAGTACCGGAGAGTTACGAGAATTCACCGGGGAGTATATGGGCCTTATTGGGCCATACGGGAATAGAGGAGAGAGGCCAAAAGGAAGGAGGCTTGCGCCCCCCCCCCTCTGGTCCGAATTGGAAAGGGGTGCAGCCCCCTTTTCCTTTTCCCTCTCCTCCTCTTTCCTTCTCTCCTACTCCAACAAGGAAAGGAGGAGTCCTACTCCCGGTGGGAGTAGGACTCCCCCCTTGGCGCGCCCTCATCTTGGCCGGCCGCCTCCCCCATTGCTCCTTTATATACAGGGGCAGGGGGCACCTCTAGACACAAAAATTGATCTCTTAATCTCTTAGCCATGTGCGGTGCCCCCCTCCACCATAGTCCTCCTCGATAATATTGTGGTGGTGCTTAGGTGAAGCCCTGTGACGGTAGAACATCAAGATCATCACCACACCGTCGTGCTGACGGAACTCTCCCTCGACACTCGGCTGGATCAGAGTTCAAGGGACGTCATCGAGTTGAACGTGTGCTAGAACTCGGAGGTGCCGTAGTTTCGGTGCTTGATCGGTCGGGCCGTGAAGACATTTGACTACATCAACCGCGTTGTTCTAACGCTTCCGCTTTCGGTCTACGAGGGTACGTGGATATACTCTCCCCTCTCGTTGCCATGCATCACCATGATCTTGCGTGTGCGTAGGAATTTTTTTGAAATTACTACGTTCCCCAACAGTGGCATCCGAGCCTGGTTTTATGCATAGATGTTATATGCATGAGTAGAACACAAGTAAGTTGTGGGCGATACAAGTCATACTACTTACCAGCATGTCATACTTTGGTTCGACGGTATTGTTGGATGAAGCGTCCTGGACCGACATTACGCGTACGCTTACGCGAGACTGGTTTTACCGCCGTGCTTTGCACACAGGTGACTAGCGGGTGTCAGTTTCTCCAACTTTAGTTGAACCGAGTGTGGCTACGCCCGGTCCTTGAGAAGGTTAAAACAACACTAACTTCACGAACTATCGTTGTGGTTTTGATGCGTAGGTAAGAACGGTTCTTCCTCAGCCCGTAGCAGCCACGTAAAACTTGTAACAACAAAGTAGAGGACGTCTAACTTGTTTTTGCAGGGCATGTTGTGATGTGATATGGTCAAGAATTGATGCTATATTTTATTGTATGAGATGATCATGTTTTGTAACCGAGTTATCGGCAACTAGCAGGAGCCATATGGTTGTCGCTTTATTGTATTCAATGCAATCGCCCTGTAATTGCTTTACTTTATCACTAAGCGGTAGCGATAGTCGTAGAAGCAATAGGTGGCGAAACGACAATGATGCTACGATGAAGATCAAGGTGTCGCGCAAAGGTGGCGATGGTGATCATGACGGTGCTTCTGAGATGGTGATCACAAGCACAAGATGATGATGGCCATATCATATCACTTATATTGATTGCATGTGATGTTTATCCTTTATGCATCTTATTTTTCTTTCATTGGCGGTAGCATTATAAGATGATCTCTCACTAAATTTCAAGGTACAAGTGTTCTCCCTGAGTATGCACCGTTGCGAAAGTTCTTTGTGTTGAGACACCACGTGATGACCGGGTGTGATAGGCTCTACGTTCAAATACAACGGGTGCAAAACAGTTGCACACGCGGAATACTCAGGTTAAACTTGACGAGCCTAGCATATACAGATATGGCCTCGGAACACTGAGACCGAAAGGTCGAGCATGAATCATATAGTAGATATGATCAACATAATGATGTTCACCATTGAAAACTATTCCATCTCACGTGATGATAGGACATGGTTTAGTTGATTTGGATCACGTGATCACTTAGATGATTAGAGGGATGTCTATCTACGTGGGAGTTCTTAGGTAATATGATTAATTGAACTTTAATTTATCATGAACTTAGTCCTGATAGTATTTTGCAAATTATGTTGTAGATCAATAGCTCGTGTTGTTGCTTCCCTATGTTTATTTTTGGTATGTTCCTAGAGAAAAACTATGTTGAAAGATATTAGTAGCAATGATGCGGATTAGATCCATGATTTGAGGTTTATCCTCATTGCTGCACAGAAGAATTATGTCCTTGATACACCGCTAGGTGACGGACATATTTCAGGAGCAGATGCAGACGTTATGAACGTTTGGCAATCTCAATATGATGACTACTTGATAGTTTAGTGCACCATGCTTAACGGCTTAGAATCGGTACTTCAACGACGTTTTGAACGTCATGGAGCATATGAGATGTTCCAGGAGTTGAAGTTAATATTTCAAGCAAATACCCGAGTTGAGAGATATGAAGTATCCAACAAGTTCTATAGCTAAAAGATGGAGGAGAATTGCTCAACTAGTGAGCATGTGCTCAGATTGTCTGGGTACTACAATCGCTTGAATCAAGTGGGAGTTAATCTTCTAGATAAGATAGTGATTGACAGAGTTCTCTAGTCACCATCACCAAGTTACTAGAACTTCGTGATGAACTATAGTATGCAAGGGATGATGAAAATGATTCCCGAGCTCTTCGTGATGTTGAAATCGACGAAGGTAGAAATCAAGAAAGAGCATCAAGTGTTGATGATTGACAAGTTCACTAGTTTCAAGAAAAGGGCAAAGGAAAAAAGGGAAACTTCAAGTAGAATGGCAAGCAAGTTGTCACTCCCGTGAAGAAGCCCAAAGCTGAACCAAAACCTGAAACTGAGTGCTTCTACTGCAAAGGAAATGGTCACTGGAAGCGGAAATGCCCTGAATATTTGGTGGATAAGAAGGATGGCAAAATGAACAAGGGTATATTTGATATACATGTTATTGATGTGTGCCTTACTAGTGTTTATAGTAGCCCCTGAGCATTTGATACTTGTTCGGTTGCTAAGATTAGTAACTCAAAACAGGAGTTACAGAATAAACAGAGACTAGTTGAAGGGGAAGTGACGATGAGTGTTGGAAGTAGTTCCAAGATTGATATGATCATCATCACAAACTCCCTATACTTTCGGGATTAGTGTTAAACCTAAATAAATGTTATTTGGCGTTTGCGTTGACCAAGAGTATGATTTGATCATGTTTATTGCAATACGGTTATTCATTTAAAGTCATAGAATAATTGTTGTTCTATTTACATGAATAAAACCTTCAATGGTCATACACCCAATGAAAATAGTTTGTTGGATCTGATCATAGTGATACACATATTCATAATATTGATGCCAAAAGATGCAAAGTTAATAATGATAGTGCAACTTATTTGTGGCACTGCCATTTGGGTCATATCGGTGTAAAGCGCATGAAGAAACTCCATAAAGATGGATTTTCGGAATCACTTGGTTATGAATCATTTGATGCTTACGAACCGTGCCTTTTGGGCAAGATGACTAAAACTCCGCTCTTCGAAACAATGGAACGAGCTACTGACTTGTTGGAAATAATACATACCAATGTATGCGGTCCAATGAGTGTTGATGCTCGTGGAGGGTATCGTTATTTTCTGACCTTCACAGATGATTTGAGCAGATATGAGTATATTTACTTGATGAAACATAAGTCTGAAATATTTGAAAAGTTCAAAGAATTTCAGAGTGAAGTGGAAAATCATCGTAACAAGAAAATAAAGTTTCTGTGATCTGATCGCGAAAACGAATATTTGAGTTATGAGTTTGGTCTTCAATTAAAACAAAGTGGAATAGTTTCACAAACTCATGCCACCTGGAACACCACAACGTAATGGTGTGTCCGAACATCGTAACCACACTTTATTAGATATGGTGCGATCTATGATGTCTCTTACCGATCTACCATTATCATTTTGGGGTTATGCATTAAAGGTAGCTGGATTCACTTTAAATAGGGCACTATCAAAATCCGTTGAGACGACGCCTTATGAACTGTGGTTTGGCAAGAAACCAAAGTTTTTTTTTAAAGTTTGGGGTTGCGATGCTTATGTGAAAAAGCTTCAACCTGCTAAGCTCGAACCCAAATCGGAGAAATGTGTCTTCATAGGATACCCAAAGGAAACTGTTGGGTACACCTTCTATCACAGATCCGAAGGCAAGATATTTGTTGCGAAGAATGGATCCTTTCTAGAGAAGGAGTTTCTCTCGAAAGAAGTGAGTGGGAGGAAAGTAGAACTTGATGAGGTAACTATACCTGCTCCCTTATTGGAAAATAGTTCATCACAGAAACTGGTTCCTGTGACGACTACACCAATTAGTGAGGAAGCTAATGATGATGATCATGAAACTTCAGAGCAAGTTACTACAGAACCTCGTAGGTCTTCCAGAGTACGGTCCGCACCAGAGTGGCACGGTAATCCTATTCTGGAAGTCATGTTACTAGACCATGATAAACCTACGAACTATGAGGAAGCGATGATGAGCCCAGATTCCGCGAAATGGCTGGAGGCCATGAAATCTGAGATAGGATCCATGTATGAGAACAAAGTGTGGACTTTGGTGGACTTGCCCGTGTTGGGGAACGTTGCAGAAAATTAAATTTTTTCCTACGGTTTCACCAAGATCCATCTATGAGTTCATCTAAGCAACGAGTCAAGGGAGAGAGATTGCATCTACATACCACTTGTAGATCACGTGTAGATCACGTGCGGAAGCGTTCAAGGGAAGGGTGATGATGGAGTCGTACTCGCCGTGATTCAGATCACCGATGACCAAGTGCCAAACGGACATCACCTCCGCGTTCAACACACGTACGGAACGGACGACGTCTCCTCCTTCTTGATCCAGCAAGGGGGAAGGAGAGGTTGAGGAAGATGGCTCCAGCAGCAGCACGACGGCGTGGTGGTGGTGGAGCAGCAAGATCTCGGCTGTGGCTTCGCCAAGCTCGTGACGGAGGAGGAGAGGTGTTGGGGAAGGGAAGGGCTGCACCTTGGTTGTGTCCAGCAGCCCTTCCCTCACCCCTCTATTTATAGGGGGAGGGGAAAGGGGGGCCGCCCCTCTAGATGAGATCTCTGGGGGCGGCGGCAGTGGAGGGGCTTGCCCCCTGCTAACGGGGGGCGCCCACTAGGGTTCCCCAACCCTAGGCGCATGGGCCCAAGGGGCACGCCCAGCCCTCCAAGGGCTGGTTCCTCCCCCATGCCCATGAGGCCCTCCGAGAGGGGTGGCCCCTCCGGTGGACCCGGAACCTCTCCCGTGGCCCCAGTACAATACCAATATGCCCCTCAAACTTTCCGGTGTCCGCATGACAACTTCCCATATATAAATCTTCACCTCCGGACCATTCAGAACTCCTCGTGACGTCAGGGATCTCATCCGGACTCAGAACAACATTCGTAATCACATACAAGTCTTCCTAATAACCCTAGCGCCACCGAACCTTAGTGTGTAGACCCTACGGGTTCGGGAGACATGCAGACATGACCGAGACGACTCTCCGGTCAATAACCAACAGCGGGATCTGGATACCCATGTTGGCTCCCACATGCTCCTCGATGATTTCATCGGATGAACCACGATGTCGAGGATTCAAACAACCCCGTATACAATTCCCTTTGTCAATCGGTACGTTACTTGCCCGAGACTCGATCGTCGGTATCCCAATACCTCGTTCAGTCTCGTTACCAGCAAGTCACTTTACTCGTACCGTAATGCATGATCCCGTGACCAAACACTTGGTCACTTTGAGCTCATTATGATGATGCATTACCGAGTGGGCCCAGAGATACCTCTCCGTCATACGGAGTGACAAATCCCAGTCTTGATCTGTGTCAACCCAACAGACACTTTCGGAGATACCTGGAGTGCAACTTTATAGTCACCCAGTTACGTTGTGACGTTTGGTACACCCAAAGCACTCCTACGGTATTCGGGAGTTACACGATCTCATGGTCTAAGGAAAAGATACTTGACATTGGAAAAGCTCTAGCAAACGAACTACACGATCTTGTGCTATGCTTAGGATTGGGTCTTGTCCATCACATCATTCTCCTAATGATGTGATCCCGTTATCAACGACATCCAATGTCCATAGCCAGGAAACCATGACTATCTGTTGATCAACGAGCTAGTCAACTAGAGGCTTACTAGGGACATATTATGGTCTATGTATTCACACGTGTATTACGATTTCCGGATAATACAGTATAGCATGAATAAAGACAATTATCATGAACAAGGAAATATAATAATAATCCTTTTATTATTGCCTCTAGGGCATATTTCCAATAGTCTCCCACTTGCACTAGAGTCAATAATCTTAGTTACATTGTGATGAATCGCACACCCATAGAGTTTTGGTGTTGATCATGTTTTGCTCGCGAGAGAGGTTTAGTCAACGGATCTACGACATTCAGATGCGTATGTACTTTGCAAATATCTATGTCTCCATCTTGAACATTTTCACGGATGGAGTTGAAACGACGCTTGATGTGCTCGGTCTTCTTGTGAAACACAGGCTCCTTGGCAAGGGCAATAGCTCAGTGTTGTCACAGAAGAGTTTGATCGGCCCCAACGCATTGGGTATGACTCCTAGGTCGGTGATGAACTCCTTCACCCAAATTGCTTCATGCGCTGCCTCCGAGGCTGCCATGTACTCCGCTTCACATGTAGATCCCGCCACGACGCTCGCTTGCGGTTGCACCAGCCATCGCTCCACCATTCAAGATATACACGATCCGGTTTGTGACTTAGAGTCATCCAGATCGTGGACGAAGCTTAGCGCCAACGTAACCCTTACGACGAGCTCTTCGTTACCTCCATAAACAAGAAACATGTCCTTTGTCCTTTTCAGGTACTTCATGATATTCTTGACCGCTGTCCAGTGTTCCTTGCCGGGATTACTTTGGTACCTTCCTACCAAACTTACGGCAAGATTTACATCAGTCCGTACACAACATGTCATACATAATAGATCCTATGGCTGAAGCATAGGGATGACACTCATCTCTTCTTTATCTTTTGCCGTGGTCGGGCATTGAGCCGAGCTCAATCTCACACCTTGCAATCTGAGGCAAGAACCCTTTCTTGGACTGATCCATTTTGAACTTCTTCAAAATCTTATCAAGGTATGTGCTTTGTGAAAGACCTATGAGGCGCCTCGATCTATCCCTATAGATCTTGATGCCTAATATGTAAGCAGCTTCTCCAAGGTCCTTCATTGAAAAACACTTGTTCAAGTAGGCCTTAATGCTGTCCAAAAGTTCTATATCATTTCCCATCAAGAGTATGTCATCTACATATAATATGAGAAATGCTCTGAGCTCCCACTCACTTTCTTGTAAACGCAGGCTTCTCCATAAGTCTCAAGATAAACCCAAACGCTTTGATCATCTCATCAAAGTGAATGTTCCAACTCCGAGATGCTTGCACCAGCCCATAAATGGATCGCTGGAGCTTGCATACTTTGTTAGCATTCTTAGGGTTGACAAAACCTTCCGGCTGCATCATATACAGCTCTTCCTTAAGATGTCCGTTAAGGAATGCCGTTTTGACGTCCATTTGCCATATCTCATAATCATAGTATGCGACAATTGCTAACATGATTCGGACGGACTTTAGCTTCGCTATGGGAGAGAAAGTATCATCGTAGTCAACCCCTTGAACTTGTCGATAACCCTTAGCGACAAGTCGAGCTTTATAGATGGTAACATTACCATCCGCGTCCGTCTTCTTCTTAAAGATCCATTTGTTTTCTATCGCTCGCCGATCATCGGGCAAGTCTGTCAAAGTCCATACTTTGTTTTCATACATGGATTCTATCTCGGATTTCATGGCTTCAAGCCATTTGTTGGAATCTGGGCCCGCCATCGCTTCTTCATAGTTTGAAGGTTCACTGTTGTCTAACAACATGATCTCCAGGACTGGGTTGCCGTACCACTCTGGTGCGGCACGTGTCCTTGTGGACCTCTGGTTCAAGATCAACTTGATCCAAGTACCTTGATCATCATCATTATTTTCCTCTTGGTTGGTGTAGGCATCACAGAACATTTTCTGTCTTTGCACCGCTTCCTGCTCGAGAGGTAGTACTTCATCGAGTTCTACTTTCCTCCCACTTACTTCTTTCGAGAGAAACTCTTTTTCCAGAAAGGATCCGTTCTTGGCAACAAAGATCTTGCCCTCGGATCTTAAGTAGAAGGTATACCCAATGGTTTCCTCCTATGAAGACGCATTTTTCCGACTTGGGTTCGAGCTTTTCAGGTTGAAGTTTCTTGACATAAGCATCGCATCCCCAAACTTTTAGAAATGACAGCTTAGGTTTCTTCCCAAACCATAATTCATACGGTGTCGTCTCAACGGATTTAGACAGTGCCCTATTTAAAGTGAATGTAGCTGTCTCTAGAGCGTATCCCCAAAATGATAGCGGTAAATCGGTAAGAGACATCATAGACCGCACCATATCCAATAGAGTGCGACACGACGCTCGGACACACCGTTACGTTGAGGTGTTCCAGCGGCGTGAGTTGTGAAACGATTCCACATTTCCTTAAGTGCGTACCAAATTCGTGACTTAAATATTCTCCTCCACGATCGATCGAGGAACTTTATCTTTCGGTCACGTTGATTCTCTACCTCATTCTGAAATTCCTTGAACTTTTCAAAGGTCTCAGACTTGTGTTTCATTAAGTAGACATACCCATATCTACTCAAGTCATCGTGAGAGTGAGAACATAACGATATCCTCCATGAGCCTCAACGCCATTGGACCGCACACATCGGTATGTATGATTTCCAACAAGTTGGTTGCTCGCTCCATTGTTCCGAGAATGGAGTCTTGGTCATTTTGCCCATTAGGCATGGTTCGCATGTGTCAAACGATTCATAATCGAGAGACTCTAAAAGTCCATCGACATGGAGCTTCTTCATGCGCTTGACACCAATGTGACCAAGGCGGCAATGTCACAAGTATGTGGGACTATCGTTATCAACTTTACATCTTTTGGTATTCACACTATGAATATGTGTAACATTACGCCGAGATTCATTAAGAATAAACCATTGACCATCGGGCATGACCATAAAACATATCTCTCATATAAATAGAACAACCATTATTCTCGGATTTAAATGAGTAGCCATCTCAGATCAAACGAGATCCAAATACAATGTTCATGCTCAAACTTGGCACCAAATAACAATTATTAAGGTTTAAAACTAACCCAGAGGTAAATGTAGAGGTAGCGTGCCAACGGCGATCACATCGACCTTGGAACCATTCCCGACGCGATCGTCACCTCGCCCTTCACCGGTCTCCGCTTATTCCGCAGCTCTGCTGTGAGTTAAAAATATGAGCAACGGCACCGCATCAAATACCGGGAGTTACTACGAGTAATTGGTAAGGTACACATCAATTACATGTATATCAAATATACCTTTGGTGTTGCGGCCTTCTTGTCCGCTAAGTATTTGGGGCGTTCCGCTTCAATGACCCTTCCTTTGCAATAAAAGCACTCGGTCTCGTGCTTGGGTCCATTCTTTGACTTCTTGCCAGCAACTGGTTTACCGGGCGCGGCAACATCCTTGCCGTCTTTCTTGAAGTTCTTCTTGCCCTTGCCCTTCTTGAACTTAGTGGTTTTATTGACCATCAACACTTGATGTTCCTTCTTGATTTCTACCTCTGCTGACTCCAGCATTGAAAATACTTCAGGAATGGTTTTCACCATCCCCTGCATATTGCAGTTCATCACAAAGCTCTTGTAGCTTGGTGGGAGCGACTGAAGGATTCTGTCAATGACCGCCTCGTTCGGGAGGTTAATGTCCAGCTGGGACAGGCGGTTGTGCAACCCAGACACTTGGAAAACTAGTTTCAGCTCCTCGAACATCTCATATGCTCTGTGTTGCTCAAAACGCTTTTGGAGCCCCGGTTCTAAGCTTTAAAGCATGCCGCACTGAACGAGGGAGTAATCATCGGCACGAGACTGCCAAGCGTTCATAACGTCTTGGTTCTCTGGAACGGGTGCATCACCTAGCGGTCCTTCTAGGACATACTGTTTCTGGCAGCTATTAGGATGATCTCGGGTTAGGACCCGATCCGTATAGTTGCTGCCATCATCTTTCAGCTTGGTTTCTCTAGGAAGCGTTGAAGTTCATGTTGACATGAGCATTGGCCATTTGATCTACAAGACATATTTGCAAAGGTTTTAGACTAAGTTCATGATAATTAAGTTCATCTAATCAAATTATTCAATGAACTCCCACTCAGATTAGACATCCCTCTAGTCATCTAAGTGTTACACGATCCGAGTTGACTAGGCCGTGTCCGATCATCACGTGAGACGGACTAGTCATCGTCGGTGAACATCTCCATGTTGATCGTATCTTCCATACGGCTCGTGTTCGACCTTTCGGTCTCTGTGTTCCGAGGCCATGTCTGTACATGCTAGGCTCGTCAAGTTAACCCTAAGTGTTTTGCATGTGTAAAACTGTCTTACACCCGTTATATGTGAACGTAAGAATCTATCACACCCGATCATCACGTGGTGCTTCGAAACGACGAACTTTAGCAACGATGCACAGTTAGGGGAGAACACTTCTTGAAATTATTGTAAGGGATCATCTTATTTACTACCGTCGTTCTAAGTAAACAAGATGCATAAACATAATAAACATCACATGCAATTATATAGTAGTGACATGATATGGCCTATATCACATAGCTCCTTTGATCTCCATCTTCGGGGCTCCATGATCATCTTGTCACCGGCATGACACCATGATCTCCATCATCATGATCTCCATCATCGTGTCTTCATGAAGTTGTCACGCCAACGACTACTTCTACTTCTATGGCTAACGTGTTTAGCAATAAAGTAAAGTAATTTACATGGCGTTCTTCAATGACACGCAGGTCATACAAAAAAATAAAGACAACTCCTATGGCTCCTGCCGGTTGTCATACTCATCGACATGCAAGTCGTGATTCCTATTACAAGAACATGATCTCATACATCACAATATATCATTCATCATTCATCACAACTTTTGGCCATATCACATCACAAGACACTTGCTGCAAAAACAAGTTAGACGTCCTCTAATTGTTGTTGCAAGTTTTTACGTGGCTTCTATAGGTGATCTAGCAAGAACCTTTTCTTACCTACGTTAAAGCACAACGTGGTTTTGTCAACTTCTATTTATCCTTCATAAGGATCCTTTTCATCGAATCCGCTCCAACTAAAGTAGGAGAGACAGACACCCGCCAGCCACCTTATGCAACTAGTGCATGTCAGTTGGTGGAACCGGTCTCACGTAAGCGTACGTGTAAGGTTGGTCTGGGCCGCTTCATCCCACAATACCGCTGAAGCAAGATAAGACTAGTAGCGGCAAGCAAGTTGACAAGATCTACGCCCACAACAAAATTGTGTTCTACTCGTGCAATAGAGAACTACGCATAAACCTGGCTCATGATGCCCTTTGTTGGGGAACGTTGCAGAAAATTAAAAATTTTCCTACGGTTTCACCAAGATCCATCTATGAGTTCATCTAAACAACGAGTCAAGGGAGAGATTGCATCTACATACCACTTGTAGATCACGTGCGGAAGCGTTCAAGGAAGGGTGATGATGGAGTCATACTCGCCGTGATTCAGATCACCGATGACCAAGTGCGAACAGACGGCACCTCGCGCTCAACACACGCGTCTGAGCGGACGCGTCTCCTCCTTCTTGATCCAGCAAGGGGAAGGAGAGGTTGAGGAAGATGGCTCCAGCAGCAAGACGACAGCGTGGTGGTGTTGGAGCAGCGAGACTCGGCGACAGGGCTTCGCCAAGCTCGTGACGGAGGAGGAGAGGTGTTGGGGAGGGGAGGGGCTGCGCCTTGGTTGTGTCCAGCAGCCCTTCCCTCACCCCTCTATTTATAGGGGGAGGGGCAAGGGGGGGCGGCCCCTCTAGATGAGATCTAGAGGGGGGGCGGCGGCCAAGGAGGGGGGCTTGCCCCCCAAGCAAAGGGGGGGGGGCGCCCCCACTAGGGTTCCCCCCCAACCCTAGGCGCATGGGCCCAAGGGGGGCGCGCCCAGCCCTCCAGGGGCTGGTTCCTTGCCCCTTGCGGCCCATGAGGCCCTCCGAGAGGGGTGGCCCCTCCCGGTGGACCCTCGGAACCTCTCCGGTGGCCCCGGTACAATACCGATATGCCCCCGAAACTTTCCGGTGTCCGCATGACAACTTCCCATATATAAATCTTCACCTCTGGACCATTCCGGAACTCCTCATGACATCCGGGATCTCATCCGGGACTCTGAACAACAATCGGTAATCACATACAAGTCTTCCTAATAACCCTAGCATCACCGAACCTTAAGTGTGTAGACCCTACGGGTTCGGAGACACATGAACATGACCGAGACGACTCTTGGTCAATAACCAACAGCGGGATCTGGATACCCATGTTGGCTCTACATGCTCCTCGATGATTTCATCGGATGAACCACGATGTCGAGGATTCAAACAACCCAAGATACAATTCCTTTTGTCAATCGATGCGTTACTTGCCCGAGACTCGATCGTCGGTATCCCAATACCTCGCTCGGTCTCGTTACAAGCAAGTCACTTTACTCGCATCAGTAATGCATGATCCCGTGACCAAACACTTGGTCACTTTGAGCTCATTATGATGATGCATTACCGAGTGGGCTCAGAGATACCTCTCCGTCATACGGAGTGACAAATCGAGCCTCGATCCGTGTCAACCCAATGACACTTTCGGAGATACCAGTAGTGCACCTTTATAGTCACCCAGTTACGTTGTGATGTTTGGTACACCCAAAGCACTCCTACGGTATCCGGGAGTTACACGATCTCATGGTCTAAGGAAAAGATACTTGACATTGGAAAAGCTAGCAAACGAACTACACGATCTTGTGCTATGCTTAGGATTGGGTCTTGTCCATCACATCATTCTCCTAATGATGTGATCCCGTTATCAACGACATCCAATGTCCATAGCCAGGAAACCATGACTATCTGTTGATCAATGAGCTAGTCAACTAGAGGCTTACTAGGGACATATTATGGTCTATGTATTCACACGTGTATTACGATTTCCGGATAATACAGTTATAGCATGAATAAAGACAATTATCATGAACAAGGAAATATAATAATAATCCTTTTATTATTGCCTCTAGGGCATATTTACAACAGCCGGATGATCGGCAAAGCCATAGAAAATAAATGGATCTTCAAGAGGAAGACGGGCGTTGATAGTAGTGTTACTATCTATAAAGCTCGACTTGTCGCAAAAAGGTTTTCGACAAGTTCAAGGTGTTGACTACAATGAGATTTTCCCAACTGTAGCGATGCTTAAGTCTGTCCGAATCATGTTAGCAATCGCCACATTTTATGAAATCTGGCAAATGGATGTCAAAACTGCATTCCTTAATGGTTTTCTTAAAGAAGAGTTGTATATGATGCAAGCAGAAGGTTTTGTCAATCCTAAAGGTCCTAACAAAATGTGCAAGCTCCAGCGATCCATCTATGGACTGGTGCAAGCATCTCGGAGTTGGAATATACGCTTTGATAAGTTGATCAAAGCATATAGTTTTATACGGACTTGCGGTGAAGCTCAGTATTTACAATAAAGTGAGTGGGAGCACTACTGACCTTTTCGATAAGTATATGTGAGTGACATATTGTTGATCAGAAATGATGTATAATTTTTTTGGAAAGCATAAAGAAGTGTTTGAAAGGAGTTCTTTAAAAGAAAGACCTCAGTAAAGCTACTTACATATTGAGTATCAAGATCTATTGAGATAGATCAAGATGCTTGATAAGATTTTCAATGAGTACATACCTTGACAAGATTTTGAATTAGTTCAAAATGGAACAGTCATAGAAAGAGTTCTTGCATGTGTTGCAAAGGTGTGAAATTGAGTAAGACTCAAATCCCGACCACGGCAGAAAGTAGAAAGAGAACAAAAGTCATTCCCTATGCCTCGGTCATAGGTTCTATAAAAGTATGCCATGCTGTGGACCAGACCTATTGTATACTCTGCCCTGGTTTGGCAAGGGAGTACAATAGTGATCTAGGAGTAGATCACTGGACATTGGTCAAAATTATCCTTAGTGGAATAAGGATATGTTTCTCGATTATGGAGGTGACAAGAGGTTCGTCGTAAAGGGTTACATCGATGCAAGATTTGACACTGATCCAGATGACTCTAAGTCTAAATCTGGATACATATTGAAAGTGGGAGAAATTAGCTAGAGTAGCTTCGTACAGAGCATTGTAGACATAGAATATTTTTGCAAAATACATACGGCTCTGATGTGACAGACCCGTTGACTAAACTTCTCTCACGAGCAAAACATGATCACACCTTAGTACTCTCTGGGTGTTAATCACATAGCAATGTGAACTAGATTATTGACTCTAGTAAACCCTTTGGGTGTTGGTCACATGACGATGTGAACTATAGGTGTTAATCATATATAGATATGGATATTGGTGTTAAATCACATGGCAATGTGAACTAGATTATTGACTCTAGTGCAAGTGGGAGACTGAAGAAAATATGCCCTAGAGGCAATAATAAAGTTATTACTTATTTCCTTGTTTCATGTTAAATGTTTATTATTCATGCTAGAATTGTATTAACCGGAAACATAATACATGTGTGAATACATAGACAAACATAGTGTCACTAGTATGCCTCTACTTGACTAGCTCGTTAATCAAAGATGGTTAAGTTTCCTAACCATAGACATGAGTTGTCACTTGATTAACGGGATCACATCATTAGGAGAATGATGTGATTGACTTGACCCATTCCGTTAGCTTAGCACTTGATCATTTAGTATGCTGCTATTGCTTTCTTCATGACTTATACATGTTCCTATAACTATGAGATTATGCAACTCCCGTTTACCGGAGGAACACTTTGTGTGCTACCAAACGTCACAACGTAACTGGGTGATTATAAAGGTGCTCTACAGGTGTCTCCGAAGGTACTTGTTGGGTTTGCGTATTTCGAGATTAGGATTTGTCACTCCGATTGTCGGAGAGGTATCTCTGGGCCCACTCTGTAATGCACATCACTATAAGCCTTGCAAGCATTTTAACTAATGAGTTAGTTGCAGGATGATGTATTACGGAACAAGTAAATGGACTTGCCGGTAACGAGATTGAACTAGGTATTGAGATACCGACGATCGAATCTTGGGCAAGTAACATACCGATGACAAAGGGAACAACGTATGTTGTTATGCGTTTTGACCGATAAAGATCTTCGTAGAATATGTGGGAGCAAATATGAGCATCCAGGTTCCGCTATTGGTTATTAACTAGAGACGTGTCTCGGTCATGTCTACATAGTTCTCAAACCCGTAGGGTCCGCACGCTTAAAGTTAGATGACGGTTATATTATGAGTTTATATGTTTTGATGTACTGAAGGAGTTCGGAGTCCCGGATGAGATCGGGGACATGACGAGGAGTCTCGAAATGGTCGAGACGTAAAGATCAATATATTGGACGACTATATTCGGACTTCGAAAATGTTTCGAGTGATTTGGGTATTTTTTGGAGTACCGGAGAGTTACGGGAATTCACCGGGGAGTATATGGGCCTTATTGGGCCATACGGGAATAGAGGAGAGAGGCCAAAAGGAAGGAGGCCTGCCCCCGCTCTGGTCCGAATTGGACAAGGGGTACAACCCCCTTTTCCTTTTCCCTCTCCTCCTCTTTCCTTCTCTCCTACTCCAACAAGGAAAGGAGGAGTCCTACTCTCGGTGGGAGTAGGACTCCCCCCTTGGCACACCCTCATCTTGGCCGGCCGCCTCCCCCCTTGCTCCTTTATATACGGGGGCAGGGGGCACCTCTAGACACAACAATTGATCTCTTGATCTCTTAGCCGTGTGCGGTGCCCCCCTCCATCATAGTCCTCCTTGATAATATTGTAGCGGTGCTTAGGCGAAGCTCTGCGACGGTAGAACATCAAGACCGTCACCACACCGTCGTGCTGACGGAATTCTCCCTCGACACTCGGCTGGATCGGAGTTCGAGGGACGTCATCGAGCTGAACGTGTGCTAGAACTCGGATGTGCCATAGTTTCGGTGCTTGATCGGTTGGGCCGTGAACCGAAGACGTACGACTACATCAACCGCGTTGTTCTAACGCTTCCGCTTTCGGTCTACGAGGGTACGTGGACATACTCTCCCCTCTCGTTGCTATGCATCACCATGATCTTGCATGTGCATAGGAATTTTTTTGAAATTACTACGTTCCCCAACACTTTTTTCACAATTTCCTTTGCGACTCCGATGATTCGTCCTCCGATGACGAGAAGGAGATATTGGCTACCGTGTTGGTCCATCACAACTTCAACAGCCAGCGGCCGTTGTTCCGTGGCTCCATTCCGGGCCACCTTCCGGCGTTGAATCGCATCCGAGAGAGCGGGCATTTCCTTCTTTGGAAGGACTACTTTGATACAACAAGCCCGTTGTTCAAACATCAAAAATTCCGCCGCCGTTTCTGTATGAGTAGGCATGTCTTCAACCGTATTAGAGAGGGGGTGGTCGGCTATGATGACTATTTCGAGTGCAAAGAGGATGCCGTTGGCAAGATTGGTTTTTCCTCTTATAAGAAATGCACTGCCGCCATCCGAATGCTTGCATACAGAGTGCCCGGTGATCTCATTGACGAGTACGTCCGTATGAGCGAGTCTACTTGCCTAGAGTCTCTGTATAAGTTCTGCAAGGCTGTTATTGTTGTGTTTGGCCCTGAGTACTTTAGAGAGCCGACTGCTGAAGATACAGCTCGTTTATTGGCGATGAATGCTAGCAGGGGCTTTCCAGGGATGATCGGTATTATAGACTGCATGCATTGGGAGTAGAAGAACTGCCCTTCTGCTTGGCAAGGGCAGTATAAGGGCCATGTCAGGGCTTGCACTGTCATACTTGAGGTCGTGTCGTCTCAAGATCTCTGGATCTGGCACTCTTTCTTTGGCACGACCGGGTCACACAATGATATCAACGTGCTTCAGCGCTCGCCTGTGTTTGCTAGGCTTGCCGAAGGCAACAACCCACCGGTGAACTTTACTGTGAACGGCCACACCTACGACAAAGGATACTATCTGGGTGACGGTATCTATCCTGAGTGGACCACTATTGTCAAGACAATACCCAACCCTGTCGGAGAGAAGAGGAAAAGATTTTCCCAAGAGCAAGAGAGTGCTAGGAAGGATGTCGAGCGTGCCTTTGGTGTTTTGCAATCTCGATGGGCCATCGTCCGGTATCCTGCTAATACCTGGAGCACGCAGAAAATATGGGAGGTGATGACTGCTTGTGTGATCATGCATAATATGATCGTAGAAAACGAGCGCCCAGAACGTTTGTATGATCAAGGCTTTCAGTTTCAGAGTGAGAATGTTGTGCCTCAGCATGGAGTAGCGGCAACGTTTGAACAGTTCACCCAATTTCATGAAGACATGCGTGATTGGGAAACTCACGTGCAACTGCAAAGTGATTTGGTTGAGCATACATGGGCTAATGTTGGCAACCAATAGATGTATCTTCTTTTATTCATTTTGCAAAACTATGTGAGAGCTATGTGAGACCTTTTTATTTTCATTTGGCTTGTAATAAACTATGCTATTTTATTCAGTCCAAAACGATTTTATTTTGAACTATGCAATCATGCAAAAAAATAGGGGGGGGGGGGGTGGCAGCCACGCCGGCACATATGTGTCGGCGCGTTGGGCGCCCTGCCGACCCATATCTAAAATAGGGCGGACGCCGGGCGGGTAGCCGACCTAAACGGACAAAAAGCAGACGAAATTGCCGTTCGTTTGGGTCGCCCCATTGGAGTTGCTCTAAACGCTCTTATACATATTTCTTTACAGAGATAGTAATAGCAAACATGCCCATACGTTGCAATGGAAAAGAAAATTATCACGTGCTTAAAATTCATGAGAATTGTATGTGCAAACAAAATGCTCCATACCCTGCTACAAAGGAATCACAATATTATTGGTACGGAATCAAAATTATAGATGTTATTGAGTAAATTGCAGTTTTATGTCAAATCATATATGTCATGATAACATATAGACATTACACCCTTATCCATACACCGCAGTGGTTTCTAACTTGCATTCCCTCCGTTCTAAAGTTAGAATAAAATTGAGACACTTATTTTGGGACAGATGGACTACATAACTAATTTTGCACAAATAAAGGATCTGTTAGCCAAAGTTTGATGGGGGGAAATATTTTGCACACGGGAAAATCTATCCAAAGAACCGCTTTAGGTCTAAATCTATAAAGAGAACTAAAGATCTCCTTTTTAGGGGAAGCACTAAAGATCTACTAACAACGAATCAACCACTTCGGCATGCAAGCTCGAGTTTGACGAAGGAGTCGAACCTGTATACGATTTTTAATAAATATTTTCATTATTTTGGGAAACAACAAAACTAAGATCATATTAAAAACTGGTTTTCGAATTGATTTTTTAAAAATTATTTAAAACATTTATAAATACATGATAGAAAAAAGAACTGAAAGAAAAGAACTAAAATGAACAAAAAAGGAAAATAAAAATAAAAATAAAAAGGGGAAGAACATTCTTAAAATACATGGTTACAAGATTTTGAAATATTCAAAGAACATTTTTAAGCACATCATGAACATTTTAAATACACCCATCACATTATTTGAAAGACACGCTTACAACTTTGAAATGCATGTTGAATGTTTTGTATACATGATGAAATATATATTCAATGCAGTATGCACATTTAATCAAACACAATGATCCTTTTCAAATGATGATTATTTTAAAATAAATGAACATTATAGAAACACTTTGCACATTATATAAATACATGATTACAAAATAAACCAAAAGAGTAAAGGAAGTAGTAAAAAATGAATTAAGATAAAACACAGAACTAAAAATATATATATTTACTCATTTTAAAAAAATCTTCTTGTAATTAAATAGAAAATAGAAAAATTAAAATAGCATAGAAAACATACAAATAAAAAGAACAAAATACTAGTAAAAGAAACAAAATGATAAAAAGAAAAAAATGCTGAAAGAAACAGGAAGAAATAAAACCCATGCCGAAAATCAGATTAGAAAACGAAACCAAAAATCCCTAAATATTTTGCTAGGAATCGCTCCTGTTCTTCTGGACCCCAGATCCTATTTGGCGCCTATATTGCCACTTGTAGGTTATTCGGTCGATATATGTGAGTAGGCCCATTTAGCTTTGGTAGCACATATGCCCGTGCGTCGCAACAGGGGAGATAATTGACGTGTCCACTGAATATTTGTCAACACGGCCCAACAACATTCTAATTGTGCCCGGCCATGGCAGAGAGGCGCACACCGAGGTATAGCAGAAATTCATATCAGTAGTATGTTAAGAAGCATGCTACACATACAATGCTTTTGGCATGACTTTTGTACTACAATTCTGATCTTAAGGAGCCTATTTTTCAAAATAAATAAATCATACCGATGCATTATTTGTAAGTTGAAGCAACATTTGGAATTTGCACCAAGTCGTGAGAAAAATCAATAAAAGGATTCTATAAATGTGTTTTAAGTCATCTCTGCAGCTGAAGATTAATAAAAAAACCATCTCACGCCCTTATTCTCTCCTTTCTTCGTTACTCCTATATGCCCATTCAAACTAGTCATTCATGCACCCTCCGGTCCATATATATAGGCCCTCCTAACGTACTTTACATATATATAAAGGTTATATTGTGTGTTAGCACTTTTCAAAATACACCATAGAAATTAATTAGGTTAATCAAGGTTATGCCGTAAACAGAATTTTAAACTGGTTCATAGGAACAAATAATAGCATAGTTAGAAACTACGCATTTTTCTGATCAAATTTCATATATAAATTATTTTAATTCAAGTTTCGGTTTCAGAGTTATAGCATTGATCATGTTTAACATATTCTCTATAAATAACAAAAGTCCGGGACCTAAACAAGGTGAAAACAGGGTGAACTGGGCAATATTACACTCCAGCTTTTTTTTTTTTGAGGGCAACTAGGGATTTATTCAAAACTCAAGACATCCGGGATACAAGCAATGTCGGGTAGATTCCCTAGCCACACATGGCGACCCACCGAAAGAGACGCAGCTCCTTTAGCTATCGAATGGGCCTCGAAATTATTCTCTCTACGCTCAAAGCGGAATGAAACAGAAAGAAAGCTACTACTAGTAAACAGAATTTCCTTCAGGATCGGAGCATAAACTGGTGTTGAATTATTTTTGATGTTGGCGATCACCTCAGAGCAGTCAGATGCTATCACCAAATTCTGCAAATTCAAATCCCGTGCAAGTGCTAGAGCTTCGCTGCATGCATGTGCCTCCAAACTAGCTGGATCAATCAGGCCATCGAAAACCACTGCCGAAGCTCCTAAGTACCTGCCCGTGCTATCCCGACAGACCACAGCTGCTGCTCCCTTCTCCCCCAGTGATGAAATGCCACCATCACAGTTCAGTTTAGCCGCGCTGTCTCCAGGTGGGAGCCATACCCTCGCCCTAGTCATCTTAACCAGAGGGGGGTTACCTTGTGAGTTACGCACATTAGCAATATTCAGCTCTTCTAAGAATCGCTTTATGAAGCACATTGTGGAAAGAGGGCTCTGGAATTCCTCCTCGTGAATGGCCTTCCTCCGTGCCCACCAGATCGCCCACATTGTAACCAAAACCCGGGTGACATCTTCGTGACTTGTCGTTTCAAATAACCAAAATAACCATAGTCTAGCATCTTCTTGTTGGCTTGATATCACATGCTCCAGCAATTCGTCATCCCCCAACGCCCAAACACATCTGGCCATACGGCAGCTAAACAGCGAGTGCCTCCATGTGTCATTTGCTGCACCGCATACTGAACAGCTAGGGTCATTTGCCATGTGCCTGTCATATCGGACTTGACCCGTTGGAATTGAAGTATGCGCCAATCTCCAGACAAAAACTCGTATTTTTGATGGTACTTTCACATTCCAAAGTTGAGACCATGACTTTTTCTCAGCTGCAAGATTAGAATGACCCGTTTTATGCTCCAACCAGTCCTCTCGTTGGAGTTTAATTGTAGAAAGCATTTTGTAGGCCGAAGAGACCGAGAAAATCCCTCGCTTATCATAGTGCCATGCCCAAAAATCGTCCTGGATCCGAGTGCTCAGGGGTATATTGATGATTACCTGAACGTCAGGAGCAATGAAATGCTCCTCGACCGTTTGCTTGTTCCACGCCCGCATAGTAGGGTTTATCAACTCTGAAACCGTAGAAGGGGGGTTTTGCGATCGGGCGCATAACGGACGCATACAGTAATCCCTAGGCAGCCAGTTATCATGCCAGATATCAGTGTTTAGGCCCGACCCAATCCTCTTAATCAGCCCCAAAGCAAGCACGTCCCGTCCCTCCAGAAGGGAGCGCCAGACCTGGGAGGGCGCAGGCCCTAAGCTGGCCGTCATCAAGTCCCCTTCAGAGAAGTATTTCGCCTTGAGTACACGCGCACTCAACGAGTTGGGATCATGTAGTAGCCTCCATACTTGTCGCGCTAGCAGGGCAAGATTGAAAAGTTCCGTATCTCTGAACCCCAAGCCACCCATGAATTTTGGTTTGGACATAGTTTTCCACGAGACCCAGGCTGTTTTCCTCTGACCATTCTTGGAACCCCACCAGAACTTCCGGATGATCTTATTAATGTGTTCGCACAGCCCTCTTGACAGTTTAAAACAGGACATCGAGTAAGTTGGGATGGCTTGTGCTACAGATTTTATCAATACCTCTTTCCCTCCTCCGGATAAGCATTTCTCCATCCAGCCTTGCACCTTCTTCCAAATCCGATCCTTCAAGTACTTAAAAGAGCCCTCCTTTGCCCTTCCCACATCCGATGGCAGACCAAGATACTTTTCTGACAACGATTCAGTGTGGACAGCAAGAGTGTTTTTGATGGAGTCTCGAGTGGTCGCAGTCACACCCTTGCTGAAAAAAACTGAAGATTTATCCGTGTTGACTCGCTGGCCCGACGCATTGCAGTACGTCCTCAAGAGGTCATTTATACGCGCAGCATTAACCTCATTTGCTTCAAAAAACAGCAAGCTATCGTCGGCAAATAACAGGTGGTTCACCTGGGGGGCATTTGGTGCCACTGATATACCTCGTACCCCTCCCTCGCCTTTGAGCAGACAGGAGAGTCCCTCGGCAGCAATCAGAAAGAGATAAGGCGATATAGGGTCTCCTTGTCGCAACCCTCTGGTGGGCCTGAAACCATCTAGACTTGCACCATTAAACAAAACAGAGAAAGAAACCGATGTAACACACCTCATAATTGTCTCCGTGAACCGGTGGCTAAATCCCATCTTAAGCATCACTGCCTTCAAATATGACCATTCCAACCGATCATAGGCTTTCATCATGTCAAGTTTTAAAGCACAAAACCTGTTTCCCTTCACCTTCTTTGATTTCATATAGTGCAAACACTCATATGCTGTAATGAAATTATCCGTGATTAGACGCCCAGGGACAAACGCGGACTGCTCTTCGGAGATGATCTCGGGGAGAAGTATTTTCAGCCTATTTGCTAAGACCTTTGAGGCGATCTTATAGATCACATTACAAAGGCTTATTGGCCGAAATTGTCCTAGAACTTTTGGACTTGCAATTTTGGGAATCAAAACGATGAACGTATTATTAATCTCCTCCGGCGAATCTACTCCATCAAGCACTCTTATAATCATCCGTGTGACCTCGTCACCACATAAATCCCAATGTTTCTGGAAAAAGTGAGCAGGAAAACCATCTGGACCTGGTGCCTTGGTGGGAAACATCTGAAACAGTGCATTTTTGACTTCATCCTTACTGTATTCTTCATTCAAACGCGCGTTCATAGGACCATTAACCCTTACTGGTATATGTGACAGAACTTCCTCAATACCCACTGTGCCTTCAGAAGTATACAGATTCGAATAAAAAGCAGTGGCCATATTAGCCAACTCGTTTAAATCAGTACAAGTGGTTCCATCCTGCCGGTCTAGCTTTGTAATACTGTTTTTAGCCCTCCTTGCGCTAGCTTTCCTTTGAAAAAATTTCGTATTGCTATCACCCTCTGACAGCCATGTGATGCGTGACCTCTGCCTTGCCATGATTTCCTCCCTGTAAGCCAACTCGACCATGCGGTCCTCTATCTTCCTCTCCTCCTCAGTTGGACCTGATCTCAAGGGATCCGCCCGAAGGGTAGTAAGGTCTCGCCGAAGAGAGCGAAGCTCCTGTCGCACTGATCCAAAGGAGGATCGGTTCCACTCAGTCAAAGTCCTCGACATATTATGAATTTTTGCTGCCAGATCAGAAACTGATGATGCTGGACCCTCGCCATTCCATGCTGTCTCCACACAACCCTTGAAACGATCATCCTGCTCCCAAGCACACTCGTATCTGAACGGCCTTTTCAGGCCAAGGCGTATGTTTCCTTCTTCAATATCATTCTTGAGAAGAATCGGGCTATGATCACTTTTTACCGCGGTCAGGTGCTCGACACTCGCAAAGGGGAACATAAGTGACCAACTAGGCGACGCAAGGGCTCTGTCCAGACGTACTCTGCAAAAATCACCACCCGTCACCCTTTTCTCCCATGTCCAGTCCAGCCCTTTATATCCAAGATCGGCAAGGCCGCAAACATCAACTGCATCTCTGAAACCTTCAATTTGTGTACTGTCTCGAGTGTTGGTACCCATCTGCTCCTCCTGCCGCAAGATTTCATTGAAGTCCCCGATGCACAACCACGGAAGAGTGCTCTCACCTCTCAACCTCTTCATCGTATCCCAAGTTTTGTACCTCAAACTACGGTTAGCCTCCCCATAGAAGCATGTGAGGCGCCACTGCTCTCCACCTGGCTCGGAGACCCAAGAATCAATGTGATATTGAGAAAAATTCTTTATTGCCAAATTAGCTTCCGTTTTCCAGAAAATACATAAACCACTGCTACGACCACTACTAGCAACTGCGAAACTATTCTGAAAACCCAAAGATGCCGCCAGACCTTCCACTCGATTCTTCGCAATTTGAGTCTCAACAATGCAAAGAACCGACGGCGCACTAGCCCCCACGAGATCGCGGAGCTCATGTACTGTCGCTGGGTCGCCAATCCCGCGACAGTTCCAGCACAAAGTCCTCATCTGGCTCCGCGGCCCTCCTCAAGGGAGGCCGCCTCACTTGTTTGTGCCACTACATCTTCTTCTGCTCCCTCCTGGCGCCTCCTCTTCACAATGGGATCCTTCTCCGGAGTAGACACCATAGCCTTTGAGCTTGCCTCTGGGGTGACGCCTTCAATCATCATCACCGTCCCCGCAACCCGGCCAGCTAAATGGTTGAGCTGTTGCCCACGAACATTCAAAGTGCCATCCAGATCAACCAGCCTCTTCCTCGCCCCCCTATCCATTCTTCCTCCAGCACCATCCCCCTGCACCTCCACCTCCATCTGCTGAACTCCGGCTGACTGCACCCCTGCTCCAGAATCTGCCCTCCCTCTACCCTCCATCGAGCTCCTTCCACCCCTTTCCCCTCTATTCCCTCTTCCTGCATCCCTCCCTCTCCCTCTCCCACCTCCCTCTCCTCTTCCTCGTCCCCCTCCGCCCTGAACTATTGGTACCTCCGGCTCCCACAGCAACCAATCGCCCCACTGGAGAGAGTTCGGTTCGTGTATTCCATCGCCGCACTCCTCTGCAATATGACCCATCTTTCCACAAGCAAAGCAAAAATCCGGTAACTTCTCATAGTACACACTGTACCTTCTGTACTCCTTGAGCGTTATCGGCACAAAACGGACGAGCGGAGTATTGACATCCACATAAACCCTCACACGGAGGGTGCTTGCTGGATTGATTCTCCCCTCGTTTATGATCACGGTGAAGGGTGGATCACCAACCTTCGCTGCCACCTTCTCTGCTAGTTCTTTCCTCCTCGTAAGACCATCTGGTAACCCCTTCACTCTAGCCCAAACTGGAATTTTATTCAGGCTATAACCTTTAACATCCGAAAAGCCATCGTACTCCTGAATCACCACCGGTGCCCTTCTGAACAGCCACGGCCCTCCATCCATGATCCTTCTCCAGTCCCCCAAGCAATGACACTGAACTAGAAACAGATTGGGTCCTTTGATGTTGAACGTCACCCCCTGTGCCGCCGACCATGCGTTGCGCATCTGGGACAAGAGCGCGGCATGACTGAAGGGTTTCGTGGTGTGGACTCTGAACAAGGCAAGCCACCGAACATCCTTGATCAAATCTTCCACTTCCGCCGAGAAATCCAGCTCTTCCTCCTCCCTTCCATGCAGTGTCATCCCCGCAAACTGATCCTCCAGATCTGGATCGGGGCCTAGGTAATCCCCAAAATCCTCTTCCTCTTCCTCAGCTTGATGTCGAGCATCCTGCGGGCTATAGCCAGATCCTTCCCTACGCCTGTTTTCCTCCCCTCCTTCTTCCCTTGATGCGCCCGACCCGCTCGGCCTCCCTAGCGCCGCCATCCCTGCCGCCTTCTCTATCTCCCCCTCCTTACCCCCACACACCTGTTGCGATATCTCCGCCATGCACTTGCTTGCGCGCAGCGACAGAGGGTGGATCTCACCCGCGACCGGGGCAAACCGATCCGCCGATGAGATTTTACGTGGACTCCGGTGAGTAGTCGCCGGAGGATAGGTGGAACCCTAGAAACCCTAGGGGATGCTACGCGTGAGCGTTTTATTACACTCCAGCTGAACGTGAAATACTAGCCAGCGTCCAGTCGCACGAGATAGCAGGTACCGCAATTGGGCCGAAGCCCAACAGAGAAATGGCTCTTAATGTTGGACCGCGGGCTACTTCAAGAAAAACTCAGATGACGGCGGACAGGCAGAAATGCTCCGTACTTTATTAATAGGTATAGATTCGAGCAAAGGTTGTTTTGAATTTGGGAAGCTTCCAGAAGCTTCTAGGATGGTTTTGGGAAGGTTCTGGAACATTCTTTTCTTTTCTTTGCTGTTTTCAAATGGTCTCTGTTCTTTTGTTGGGTTCATTTATTTATTTCTTATTTTTTTTAACTTGTGAAAAATTATTGTCAATTCGTGTAAATTTTCAAATCATAAATTTTTCCAAATTTGTGAACTTCCTTCAAATTCTTGAGCTTTCTCCAAGCTTAAAAATGTTTTTTTTAATTCGTGATCTTTTTTTATTTTCCAAATTTTGTTAAAAAAAATTCAATTCATGTTCCAAAAAACGTAACACTTTTTTTCTAGGAGTTGTTTTGGTTCTTCAGTGCTAACACGGCCATAAAAACTGAGGAAGCGGACACAAAAAATCAGAGGGAGGCCTACGCGCTAGCGACCCAAGCGGGGGAATGTTGCTTCGTGGCCCATCTTATAGATACGCGGGCGTTCTACTCAGAAATTGGCGCACAAGATACCGAATAGGAGCACTTCTTTTTTTGCGGGGAAAGGAGCACTTCTTCTATGCACATGAGGCACGATTCTAAAAGGTAAAAACACACATATGGGGCACTCGCAGACCCAAATGCTATTCTGAATTTCTTACGAGTTTTCTAATGCATTTAGTTTGGAAAATGTGAAATACATATGTTTTTGTTCTTTTTTCCTTTTTATATTTCACTCGGTTTTTTCTGTGTTTATTTATTATTATTATTTTCCTAATTCGGGAACGTTTTTCAAATTTGAAACTATTTTTCGAATTAGTGAACTTTCTTCAATTTTTGGAGAAATTTTCTAAATTCCAATTCTTTATAATTTATGAAATATTTTTGAATTCATGGACATTTACTTACTTATTTTTGAACATTATTTAAATTATGATATTTTTTCAAAGATAACAATACCTGCTTTTCTAGCAGCTGTTTTGGTTGTTTTGTCAGCGGCGAGTTCTTTAAGGCTAACACGACCAAATATCTAAGCCAGTGTAGGGAAATTTTTTTGAGCTAGGCGACTACCGCTAGCGACCCGGACAGGAGTGTTGGGCCGTGGCCCACCTTACAGTGATGCAGGCGTTATAGTCAGTATTTGGGGAGCTCTTTTTTTAGGACTAAGCTAAGCTTTATTGATCATAATCCACATGAAGTGGGATACAAGTCGGATTGTGAGGGTTAGCCAGCCACATATGGCGCCCCACACCTAGAGAGAATGCATGCTTAGCTAAACTATGAGCTTCACGTTAGAAGAACGGTTTTCAAAAACGAAATTACAGGTGAAGTCCAAAGAGTGAAGTTTAATTTCTGTTATCACCGAACCATAAGATCCCTGGTTCCCGAGCTTGATGTCATGAACAACATGCTTGCAATCCGATGCAACAATTATGTTCCCCTGGAGAAGATCTTCAGCCAAAGCAAGGCCTTCTCTGCATGTGATTGCCTCCAATGTAGTTGGGTCGATGATTCCTGGCAAAACCAAAGCCGAACTCCCCAGGTAGTTTCCCACCTGGTCCCGGCAAACCGCCGCCACAGCTCCTCGTCGATCGCGAAAGACCATGCCATCAACATGTATCTTTGCAAATCCCGCCGGTGGCGCTTTTGGCCTTGCATGTGTTGCTCTAATCACCCGAGGGGCTCCTTGCAAATTTGGGGAGCTCCTAATCGGCGATGTATGCGCCAGATCCAGAACTAGCGCCGCAGCAGCTTAGTTTTGGGCCGGCCCATTTACTAGAGCTGGGCGTTCGCCTGCTCCTAGCGCTCGACTTGCGCTGCACAGTTGCCCACTTGCTCTAGCGCTTGACTAGTTGACTGGTCAACCGTTGATTTTAAAAAAATCACAAAAAATCAGAAATTTCGATAATTCCAAAAGGTTCACGGAGTTTGAAAAAGTTCATCCAAATTTGAAAAGAGTTCATCAAATTAAGACAAAATCATCGAATTTCAAAAAGGTTTAACCACTTTGAAAAAAATCATCGTTTTTGAAAAAAGTTCATTGAATTTGAAAAAAGTTCATCGTTTTCGAAAAAAGTTTATGGAATTTGAGAAAATGTTCATCAAATTTGAAAAAAGTTCATCATTTTTTGAAAAAGTTCATCGTTTTCGAAAAAACTTCATGGAATTTGAGAAACAGTTCGTCGGTTTTTTTAAACAAAAAAAATAGGGAAAGAAAAGAAAACTCGAATAAAATCGTCCTTGAAAATGAGCAGCGAAACAGTGAAAAGCCGGTTTTGGGAAGCTTCCCAAAACCAGGGGATCCTTAACTGAAGAGTGAAAGGAAAAAAAAGACGCTTAGAAAGCATAAGTCCGTCGTTGGCCTAGTGGTTACGCTTGATGCCTCGAAGGAGCTGGGTGCGGATTTGATCTCTGGCAGATGCATCATTTTTTGAACGTTTTATGAACGGTAGAGAAAAAACACAAATGGAGCGAACCCAGCTACCGGGCCTGCAGGCGCCGGTTTGCAGAAACCGAAGAAACCGGCGCCTGCAACATTAAATAGGATATGCCCAGTATTTGGGCACAAGGCCCTGAATAGGAGCACTCCTTGTACGCACATAAGGCACGATTCTGAACCCCCCCGCACATGAGGCGCTTGCACGCCCATACCCAGTTCTGAATTTCTAATGAGTGTTTGATGCATTTAGGCTTCATTTGATTTATAGGGTAGGAAAATTATAGAAATAGAAAAGTCATGGGTATGAGATGGTATGTATATCAAATCTGATGAATATAATGCAAAAAGAGATGTCATTTGGTTTATATCATAGGATTTTTCATTGAATCTAGGCTAACGCTTATTTTCCTATGAAATAGGATATGAAGAAATAGAAAGAATTTTAGATTCTATTCCTACAAACCAAAGAGCTCTAAAAAAATTATTCCTGTAAAAATCCTATCCAATATAATTCCTACAAAATTCCTCCAAATCAAAGGAGGCCTTATTTTGGCGAATGCGGAACGAAGCTGGTTTCAGTTATCGCAAGACGGTGTTTTGATTATCGGCGGCGCTATGCACGGCCGTCGTTGGTGCATCCAAGACGGTGTTTTCCTTAGATCGGATCAAGTCCTGCCATTTACTTGCCACTTCCTCTTCGGCTTTCAGGGTGGATGGTGCGTTGACAAGCGAAGTTCTGTGAGAGTAGTTGGTCTTCGGTGCCGACATGGGTCGAGACGCGGTGTTGTTATGTGTTGGGCAAGCGCTTGTGTTTTGTAGTGTTGTATGGTCGTTGGTGGCCTGGGTGTGGTGGTTGTGCTACACTCGTTGTTCGCAGCAAGTGATAGTTATCTTGTACTTATATTTCTGCCTTCTATAAAGCTATGGTACGCCTAGGCGTACTCTCGAAAAAAAAAGTTATCGCAAAAAAGAAAAAAAAACGAAGATGGTTTGAGGAGTGAAGAGTGGGGCAGGGAAGGCGGCATCACCATCATGTGCTACAACAAGAAAAGAACGGGGGACATTTGAGGAAATATAAGGCGGATTGATCCATACTAGTTCACTTAATTCACGATCTTGTTGTACAGGCGATCCATCGCCCCCGCCGACATGCTCGGACCGCGAGCTCCATCCCACGCACACGCACACACAACAACACTGAAGAAACGTACAACAGGTAGGAGTACACAACAACAGCACCGGCCGCGGCGCCAATGGCATATGGGCCATCACTCCGAGGACACGCGCGCGCGCACGCACGCTCCTACGAACGAGCTAGCGCGAGCGGCGACGGCTAGCACGGGACCAGAGTCCCGTTGGCGTTGGCGTTCCCGTTCCCGTTCGCCGTGCCGTTCCCGTTGGCCTTCCCGTTGGCCACCGCCCCGTTGCCGTTGGCGTGGGCATGAGCGGGGGCGGCATCGTTGTGGGAGGCGATGTGCCGGCCGGAGGGGTCGTTCGAGGCCTTCCACTGCGCCACCCACTCGATGGCCGCCGGCGTGCTGCACGCGATGCTCGGACCCCACGGCACCGTCTCCCTCGCCGACTCCTGCATCAGTTCAGATTCATTCCTCGCACGTCAGTAAATATATACTTCCAATGGGTATAGAATCCGTCAGTTAAACTGCTTGCTATCTCCCAGAATTATTAATCAATTACCTGAGGGTAGAGCCTCTCGAAGATCATCCGGTAGTAGTAGGCCTCCTTGTTGATGGGGGTGTTGTAGGGGTACTCCTCCGCGGCGTTCTTCATCATCTCGTCAGTCACCTGCTGCTCAGTAAAAGCCTTGAGGCCGTCGATCCAGTTGTAGCCGACGCCGTCACTGAACTGCTCCTTCTGCCGGTATAATATATGCTGTGGAGGGGAGCAGTGCAGTTGCAGAAACCATTAGTTCAGAACAGAACGCGGCCCCCTGTGCATACTACGATAGATATCTGATCTTCTGAAAAACTCAAACAAGGTGGTGTCTGTACCTTTGGCAAGTAAGGCTCCTTCTCGTCATCGAACGCCTTCCTCAGCACCCACTTCTCGATGCGGCCCAGATCGGCGTCGTACTGCGTCGCAGCAGCAACAAGAAAACGTCAGAAAATTCAGACCAAAAATAAAACAAATATGATTTCAGTACACTTTCTCCTTCTTGGCAGAGATGAGCGAGCTTGTACCAGTTTCCACTCGGGGTCCATGCTCATGGCGACGTCGATGAACTCCTTGTCGAGGAACGGCACGCGGACTTCCAGCCCCCAAGCGGACGTCGCCTTATTGGCGCGCAGGCAGTCATACTGATGGAGCGCCTTCACCTGCGGGTTTCACATCAGTTTCGCGTCAAACCCCGAGAGAATCAGACTAGTGTTTCTTGGTTGCTTGGCAGTATTATTATTAATTAGCCATGTAGTTTCAGTTAGCACCTTGCGGCAGGTCTCCTTGTGGAACTCCTCCTTGTTGGGTGCGAAGTGGAAGTAGAGGTAGCCGCCAAGGAGCTCGTCGGAGCCTTCCCCTGACAGCACCATCTTAACCCCGAGCGCCTTGATCTTGCGCGCCATCAGGAACATCGGCGTGCTCGCACGTATGGTCGTCACGTCGTACGTCTCGTTGTGGTAGATCACCTCCTCGATGGCGTCGATGCCATCCTAAACAGGACAAAATGACTCATCAGTACCTCTGAATCTCTGATCCCCCGCTGTCTGTAGTGAGCGGTCTTTTTCATTTACTATATGCCAAGATGTCTTACTCTTAAGGCTTAAGGTTTTAATCAAATTTGTGGGTTGTCAGTGTGAGTGTTCTGTTGGGTTTTAATCTCAAATTTATTATGCCAAGCATGAAACATCAAGATGTCCTGAGGCTTGAGGTTTCATTTGCTTTTCCTTACCTGGACGGTGAAATGGAACTCGTGATGGATGGTTCCAAGATAGTCAGCTACCTCTCTCGCGGCCTTGAGATCAGGTGAGCCCTACAATGAGCAGCAACATATTAGAAACATGAGATTCCCATTGTTCTTGAAGAAGAAGAAACAGTAGGACGAAAAACATGTGAAGAAAAATAAACCTCTAGGCCGACGACAAAGGAGTGGAGCTCAGTTCCAAACTTCTTGGCGGCTTCAGTCTCGATGAGATGGCGCTTGGTCACCGAGGCGACGAGGGAGGAGTCGAGGCCGCCGGAGAGGAGAACGCCGAAGGGCACGTCAGTCATGAGCCTCTTGATGACGGCCTATACAAAACAAAACAGCACACATGGGCGACTCCACTGTCAGTCACCGTCACACTACCTACCGTACACAGAAGCAAGTATCACGTGGTGCTACGGTCAGCGTGGTATGCTATGCACCTTCTCGAACGCCTCCCTGAGGACGAGGGGCTGGTACGGCGTCGCCGGGACGTGCTCGGCGAACCACTGCGGGTTGTACCACCGGCGGAACCCGCCGGCGGCGCTCGAGTAGAGGTTCCCCGGAGGGAAGAGCTCGAACTTTGGGCAGTCCTCGTGGAGCGCCTTCATCTCAGACGCAATCCAGACGGAGCCTGCGAGAGCACACCAGACAAATAAGTCGCAGTCCAGACGTGATGAATCTGTGGTGTACAGAAGCTGGCGGGGTTGACGTGCGTACCGTCGCTGCCCCGGCCGAAGTAGAGGGGGTTGACGCCGACGGCGTCGCGGGCGGCCATGTACGTCTTGTTGCGGGTGTCGTACAGTACGAAGGAGAAGACGCCGTCCAGCATGTTGACGAAGTTCTCGCCGTACTCCTCATACTTGAGACAGAAAGCAGCAGCAGGGATGGTCGGCATCAGTATTCAGTTTTGTCTTTTTTTGCTCATTTCATTGCAATTGCGAAGCTAAATTCGGCAGCTCGAAACCGAAACGATCTCGCTTACCAGAGGGATGATAACCTCGCAGTCGCTGCCGGTGGTGAAGGTGTGCTTGGCGGCGAACTGCTTCCGGATCTTCTTGTGGTTGTAGATCTCTCCATTGGCCTGTTCATCAACAACAGCAACCAACAGTTAGAAAACGATAGGTGATGGAGAAGAGAACAGGCTACTCGCACGACGTGGCAAACAGACGACGCGGACAAGCAACAGCACAGATATATATGCATACCACGACGACGACGGTCCGGTCCTCGTTGTAGAGGGGCTGGTCACCGGAAAGCGGGGAGACGACGGAGAGGCGCTGCTGCGCCAGGAAGTTGCCCTCGCACTGGAACAGCCCGGACCAGTCCGGTCCCCGGTGCTTGAGCCTGCAAAATCATACCGAGTCAAAATCCACAAGCCGTGCCACGAACAGAGCAATCAAATAACAGTAAGCGCAGGGGGCTTAACGAAGAGGAAGATTCCGGTGTTGTTTTTCCAGATCTGCCCTTACTGTTCGATTCTTTCCGGGCTCATATCATATGCAACAAAACGACGAGAAAGGCTAACGAGGACAAAACAGAAACAAGAACGGAAAACAAAACAAAACAAAAACTCTGCGATGATCCTGTTTTAGTTCTTTCCGGCGAGTTGAAGAACAATTGGCAAGGTATCTATCTACACATCTATCAACGACATTTTGTTTTACGATCCACACAAGAACCTCAAGATCATGCCGACGATACGGGCGGCCATTAGAATTTAGAACCGGGCGCTAGGGATTTGGAGGGGGGAGAGGTGCATGGATAGTGCAGGACAGGTGCTTGCCTGCGGGAGCAGGAGAGGACGCGAGCCCTCTTGGCCTGCGACCAGTCGGCGCAGCCGAGGACGGCCAAAATCCCACACATGGTGGACGCGGCGACGGACGACGCGGGTTTCGGGGGTGGATGAGGTTGAAGAAGGAGAGAGTGAATGATGCTCGTGTTGAGAGGTGATGCGGGAATTAGCGGATGCGCGCGCCGTATTTATAGCCGATCCGCGCGGCTCCGGGGCCTCGCGTCTGCGACCGGGGAGCTCTCCTACCCTCGCTGCGCGGACACGTGGCGGGTGTCGGTTGGGAGGGTTCCGTGCGCGGCGGGAGTTTATCCCCTCCGGATGCAGCGTCGTCCAGTCAGCGTGGGCCCGCCGCCCGCGTAAGCGCCGTGCGGTGCCGTCGGATCTACGATCCACGGCGGCGGAGAGGGCTGAAGGTGGGCCCGGGAGGCCGGATTCATCAACGGCCGGCTGTGCTTTGCTGCGATGCCTCCTCCCTCCTGGTTTAGGCTTTTCTCCTCGTGTGATGGATGATGCAAACAACGCCATTATTGGGATTTGGGAGCATCTTGGATATGGTTAACATATTCACGGATGTTCATTTCTATTTCTGAACGCGGACGCTTTCTGATGCTGCCAAGATTCGATGAATCCGCCCCTTGTTTCTTTTTTCTTTCACGCCTACATCTTTGATTTCTACAGTGATTACTGAAGTTCTAATGCTATACTTGAAAACCAGTTTGGGAAAAATGTTACTATTATCAATACGGTGACTAATTGTGCTAACTAATCTATGTTGTTATTACTTCGTAGTCCGGTTTATTTCCTTATTTAGGATCACTCACATTTTTATCTTAGAAGCGTAAGCCTTTTACCTTAAACAGAAACAAACTGTCCACTAGGTGTAAGAAACAAGAGTTATAATTCTCTCTCAATTAAAAACTAAAAGAATTCTTCGGCGTTGCCCGTGGTTTTGGTGCAGCAACCAAACACAGGCGCGAAGCGGTTGGTGTCGTTGCAACTGGTGGTCCCCTCAACGGCTCTCCCACAGAACGAGGGGAGTGGAGCGGCAACCCCAAGGGTGACAGGGCCCACGATTACCCGCCAGTCAATGGACGAGAGGACAACAGGTTCGAGCGCTTTGGTGGTGGAGCCCGTAGATACTTTTGGTGGGCCTGCTCCCGCGCCGATGGAGATCCCAGGTGGGGTCTTGCCCAATGGGGTGGAGCCGGCTTCGAATCCTGCGCAGATGGCAAAGTTGCAGCCGTCGCCGCTCCCGTCTGACGTGCTCCCAAGTAGGATCCTGTCAGTGGGGCCGGTGGGCAAGAGTTGCAATCCCAAGTGCAGTGAGGTGGCATTGGAGGATAGGCTATTGGTCGGGCCCCAGGAAAAGGACAATGTCTTCGACAACCACGGGGCCGGATCCCATAGTTGTTGTCAAGGAATGTGATTGCTTCCCATGCACGGGCACGGAGGCCAATGCATGCGTCAAGGAGGAGCAAGCATCGATGCCATCGGGTGGGACCCTTGATGGGAATCATGCACATGACCCGTACATGGAGGCATGCACGTACAATCAGGCACGTGTGACGCCTTCAAATCTAGATGCGCCTGATCTGCCCCCAACGCTCTTAACGCCACAGATGGAATGACCCCCCAGGAGACATTGGCTTATGACAGATTTAAGGTATTTTGCTCCAGCATCATCTCTAAATTAACGCCGCCACTAATCCACAGGTGCAAGCCCCCAAGCTTTGACCTCAGGCGTAACCCTTCACGCCAACGCGAAATACGTGGGCTTCCAAAAGGCCGGCGGTGAATGCTGCCAAGGTCACGTCAATGGAGAACATGCTCCTACGCGCACTTGGGATTGGTCAAGGATCACAAGGAGCTGTTCGATTCCCCACTCAGGGAGCAACACATGGGCGTCTTCGCTGCAATCTTGGGCAAGTCCATGCCTTTCCGTGGGGAGCTGCAGAAGGGTTGTGTCACCCTGCCGTGTTCATGAGAGGGTGGCTTCTTCCAGTGTCGGGCGTCCATTGTTCTTCATGGATTACAACCCGAAGCTTTTGTGTTGGAATGTGCGTGGGTTAAACAACCCGGCTAAAAGGAAGGAGGTGAGGGAATTCATAGGCTCAACTAAGGTGAACATGGTGTATTTGCAAGAAACAAGGCTGGATGTAATTGACCAATTCCTAGTAATGCAATGTCTTGGGCCATCATTGGATGGCTTCACTTACTTGTTGGCAACGAGATACAAGGGGGGGGGGGGTTCCTTTTGGCTCGGGATTCAACTAAAGTTGAGGTGGATAACATCATTCTCGATACTCACAGTATCACCAGGAAAGTGCACATAAAGGAGGGGATTTCCTGGTGAATCACGGTGGTGTACGGGCCTCAAGGTGATGACGCAAAGATTGCGTTCCTCGAAGAGCTGAGGGCAAGGCGCATGGTCTGCCTGGGCCAATGGATGCTTCTCGGACATTTGAACCATGATCTTAAGAGCTTTCGAAAAGAACAACAATAACCTGAAAAGGAACATGATAATAAAGTTTCGGAGCTTTGTGGATGAACATGAGTTAAAGGAGCTCTATATGCATGGGAGCCGATTCACATGGTTAAATGAGCGGGATGCGCTAACCATGACTAAGATTGATCATGTGCTAGTCTCGGTTGATTGGGAGATGGAACATATAGACAATTTTCTTCTAGTGTTGTCCTCGGGAATCTCGGACCACGCACCTCTACACCTCTCCACAAGCGCGCTATGCTGCGCTAAGAGGCGCTTTTGCTTTGAGTTGTACTGGACAAAGTTGGAAGGGCTTGGGCAAGCTGTCAGGGATGCTTGGATCTGCGACGACCATATGGATGATGCAAACAATTCCATTATTGGGAGCATCTTGGATATGATTAACATATTCAAGGATGTTCATTTCTATTTCTGAACGCAGGCGGTTTCTGATGCTGCCAAGATTCGATGAATCCGCCCCTTGTTTTTTTCTTTTACTCCTAGCATCTTTGATTTCTACGGTGATTACTGAAGTTCTAATGCTAAAATTGGAGCGAGGGGTGACATGGCTGGCGACTGGGCTGAAGTTCTACGATGATTTCAACGGCTCTCCCACAGAGCGAGGGGAGTGGAACGACAATACCAAGGGTGACGGGGCCCATGATTACCCGTCAGCCAATGGATGAGAGGACAACATGTTCGAGCGCTTTGGTAGTGGAGCCTGTAGACACCTTTGGTAGGCCTACTCCTGCGCCGATGGAGATCCCAGGTGGGGTCCTTCCCAAATGGGTGGAGCTGGCTTTGAATCCTGCGCGGATGGCAAAGTTGCAGCCGCCTCCGCTCTTGTCTGACATGGTCCCAGGTAGGATCCTGTCTGCGGAGCTGGCGGGCCAGACTTGCAATCCCAAGGGAAGTGAGGTGGCATTGGAGGATAGGCTATTGGTGGGCCAAGGACAACATCTTAGACACAACCATGGGTCCGGATCCCACAGTTGTTGTCGAGGATAATGCGATTACTGCCCATGCACGGGCACAGTGGCCAATGCAGGCGTCAAGGTGGATCAAGCATCGATACCATTGGGTGGGACCCTTGGAATCATGCACATGATCCCTGCATGAAGGCATGCACGTACAATCAGGCACGCGTGATGCCTTCAAATCTAGTTGCACTTGATCTGCCCCGAGCGCCCTTTACGTTAGAGATGGAATGACCCCCCAAGAGACGTTGGCTTACGATCGGCTTAAGGCATTTTGCTCCAGCATCATATCTAAATTGACGTCACCATTCATCCACGAGGTGCAAGCCTCCAAGCTTTGACCTCAGGCGAAACCCTTCACGCCAACGCGGAACACGAGGGCTTCCAAACGGCCGGCGGGGAATGCTTCCAAGGCCACGTCAACAGAGAACTTGCTCATGCGCGCTTGGGATAGGTCAAGGATCTCAAGGAGCTATTCGATTCCCCACTCAGGGAGCAACACGTGCGCGTCTTCGCTGCAATCTTGGGCAAGTCCATGCCTTCCCATGGAGAGCTAGAGAAGGGTTATGTCACCCTGCCGTGTGCATGAGAGGGTGGCTTCTTCCAGTGTCAGGCGTCCATTGTTCTTCATGGATTACAACCCGGAGGTTTTGTGTTGGAATGTGCATGGGTTAAATAACCCGGCTAAAAGGAAGGCGGCAAGGCAATTTATAGGCTCAACTAAGGTGAACATGATGTGTTTGCAAGAAAGAAAGTTGGATGTAATTGACCAATTCCTAGTAATGCAATGTCTTGGGCCATCGTTGGATGGCTTCAGTTACTTGTCGGTGACGAGACACAAGGGGGGTCCTTTTGGCTTGGGATTCAACTAATGTTGAGGTGGACAACATCATTCTCGATAATCGTAGTATCACCGGGAAAGTGCACACAAGGGAGGGATTTCCTGGTGGATCACGGTGGTGTATGGGACTCAAGGTGATGGGGCAAAAATTGCGTTCCTTGGAGAGCTAATGGCAAGGTGCATGGTCTGCCTGGGCCAATGGATGCTTCTGAGACATTTGAATATGATCTTAAGAGCTTCCGAAAAGAACAACAATAACCTCAAAAGGAACATAATAATAAGGTTCCGGAGCTTTGTGGATGAACATGAGTTAAATGAGCTCTATATGCACGACGGGCAATTCACATGGCTAAATGAGCGGGAGGCGCTAACCATGACTAAGATCGATCATGTGCTAGTCTCGGTTGATTGGGAGCGGGAACATAGAGACAATTTGCTTCAAGCACTGCCCTCTAGAATCTCGGAGAAAGTACCTCTACACCTATCCACAAGCATACTATGCTGCGCTAAGAGGCGCTTTTGCTTCGAGCTGTACTAGACAAAGTTGGAAGGTTTCGGGCAAGCTGTCAAGGATGCTTGGATCTGCGATGACCATATGGATGATCCAAACAATGCCATTATTGGGAGAATCTCGGATATGATTAACATATTCAGGGATGTTCATTTCTATTTCTGAACGCGAGCGCTTTGTGATGCTGCCAAGATTCAATGAATCCGCCCCTTGTTTTTTTCTTTCACTCCTAGCATCTTTGATTTCTACGGTGATTACTGAAGTTCTAATGTTAACATTGGAAACCAGTTTCAGAAAATTGTTATTATCAATATGGTGACTAATTATGCTAACTACTTTATTATTATTACTCCGTATTTTAGTTTATTTCCTGATTTAGGATCACTGACATTTTTATCTTAGAACTGTAAGCTTTTCTACCATAAACAGAAACAAATTGTTCACTAGGTGTAAGAAACAAGAGTTCTAATTCTCTCTCAATTAAAAACTAAAAGAATTCTTTGATGCTGCCCATGGTTTTTGTGCAGCAACCAAACACGGGCGTCGAGCGGTTGGTCTCATTGCAGCTGGTGGCCCCATCAATGGCTCTCCCTCAGAAGCGAGAGGAGTGGAGCGGTAATCCCAAGGGTGACGGAGCCCACAACTACCCGTTAGCCAATGGACGAGAGGACAACAAGTTCAAGCGTTTTGGTGGTGGAGACTGTAGAAACCTTTGGTGGGGGGTCTCCCGCGCCGATGGAGATCCCAGGTGGGGTCCTGGCCAATGGGTTGGAGCCGGCTTAGGATCCTACGCAGGTGGCAGAGTTGCAGCCACCTCCGCTATTATCTAACGTGGGCCTTGGTAGGATCCTGTCTGCGGGGCCGGCGGGCCAGGTTTGCAATCCCGAGGACAGCGGCGTGGCATTGGAGGAGAGGCTATTGGTGCGCCCCCCCCAGAAAAGGACAACCTCTTCGACACAACCACGAGGCTGGATCCCAGAGTTGGTGTCGAGGATAATGTGATTGCTAACCACATGGGCACAGAGGCTAATGTAGGCGTGGAGGAGGAGCATGCATCGATGCCATCGGCTGGGACGTGCATGAAGGCAAGCATGCACAATCAGGAACGCACGGCGCCTTCAAATCTAGACGCACTTGATCTGCCCCCGTTGCCCTTAATGACATGGATGGAATGGTCCCCCAGGAAATGCTAGCTTATAACTGGCTTAAGGCATTTTGCACCAGCACCATCTCTAAATTGGCGCTGCCACTAATCTGCGAGGTGCAAGCCTCCAAGCTTCGACCTTGGGAGGAACTCTTCACACCAAGGCAGAACACGAGGGCTTCCAAATGGCCGGTAACGAATGCTTCCAAGGCCATGTCAACGGAGAATGTGCTCTTGTGCGTGCTTGGGATAGGGGATGAGGACCTATAAGCCAATGAATAAGTGGTCTAGGATCTGAAGGAGCTGTTCGATTCCCCACTCAGGGAGCAGCATGTGCACATCTTCACTGCAATCTTCGGCAAGTCCATGCCTTCCCATGAGGAGCTAGAGAGGGTTTGTGTCGCCCTGCCATGTGCATGAGAAGGTGGCTTCTTCCGGTATCGGGCATCCATTGTTCTTCATGGATTAAAACCCGATGCTTTTGTGTTGGAATGTGCGTGGGTTAAACAACCTGGCTAAAAGGAAGGCGGTGAGAGAATTCATAGGATCAACTAAGGTGAGCATGGTATGTTTGCAAGAAACAAAGCTGGTTGCAATTGACCAATTCCTAGTAATGCAATGTCTTGCGCCGATGAGACACGTAGGGGATCCTTTTGGCTTGGTATTCAACTATAGTTGAGGTGGACAACATCATTCTTAATACTCATAGTATCACCAGGAAAGTGCACAGAAAGGATGGGATTTCCTGGTGGATCACGTCGGTGTATGGGACTCAAGGTGACGAGGTAAAGATTGCGTTCCTCGACGAGCTGAAGGCAAGGTGCATGGTCTGCCCGAGACCATGGATGCTTCTAGGAGATATTAACATGATATTAAGAGCTTCCGAATAGAACAACAATAACCTCAACAGGAACATCATGAACAGGTTCGGAGCTTTTTGGATGAACATGAGTTAAATGAGCTCTATATGCACGAGAGGCGATTCACATGGACAAACAAGCAGGAGGTGCTAACCATGACTAAGATCGATCACATGCTAGTCTCGGTTGATTGGGAGCTGGAATATATGAACAATTTGCTTCAAGCGTTGTCCTCGGGAATCTCGGTCCACGCACCTCTACACCTCTCCACAAGCGTGCTATGTTGTGCTAAGAGGCGCTTTTGCTTCGAGCTGTACTAGACAAAGTTTTAAGGCTTCGAGCAAGCTGTCAGGGATGCTTGGATCCACGACGACCATATTGTTCACCCATTTAAAAGGCTCGATGCCCTCTTTAGAAAGACGTATCGGCGTTACAGGCTTGGGGGCAATAGAAGACTGGTAGTGTCAAGATCATGATGGCGGTTGCACACTGGACCATCCTTCACTTTGACAAGGTGCAAGAAAGTCATCGTCTCACCATGGAAGAGTTATGGCTGTGCTTCACTACTGGGTTTGTCATCCCTCAAGAGGGCAATTCAGAGGCAGAAACTGAGGGTCAAATGGTTACAGGAGGGAGATGTGAACTCCAAGTTATTCCATGCAGTAGCTAATGGTAGAAGATCCAAAAACTTCATCGCGCACATTCATCATAACAACGATGTGGTTACGGACCAGGAGCGCAAATTTGAGATATTCTTAGAGGCTTATAAAAACCTACATGGAATTGAGAAGGCTTGGAATCACACGCTAGACCTTGACTATATTGGGATGGAGGCGACTGACCTACAAAACTTGGAGCAGATTTTCACCATGGAGGAAGTTTGGGCTATCATAAGCGAGCTACCCCCTGACCGCGCTCCCGGACCATATGGGTTCATAGGTGCGCTCTACCAAAAAGTGTGTCCAATTATTAAAAATGACATCATGGCTGTACTGCTTAAGTTGTACTTGGGTGATGGCGATGGTTTCGGCAAGCTCAATAAAGCACTCATCGTGTTGATCCTCAAAAAGCTAAATGCAACCGAGGTTCGTCATTTCATGCCTATAAGCCTTCCACACAACTTCCCCAAGCTATTCGCAAAGCTTTTGGCAAATCGGGTAAGGTCACACATGAAGGACATTGTACAAGCTAATCAATTGGCGTTCATTAAGGGGCACAATATACACGACAATTTTTTGTTGGTGTGCCAAGTGGTTCGGAAGATCTGTGATAAGAAATCACCAGGTGTGTTCCTCAAGCTGGACATCTCAAGAGCTTTTCATTCCCTCTCATGGCCTTTTCTCTTCAAGGTGCTCTGTAAGAAAGGTTTTGGCTTGGCTTGGCTGGATCACCATTCTTCTCCAATCATCAAGTACTAAAGTCATCGTCAATGGAGTGCCCAGAAGAAAGCTTCGTCCATGCATGCAGTATGCAACAGGGAGTCCCCATCTTGCTGCTACTATTTGTAATTGCTCTGGATCCCTTATCAGGCATGTTCTCAAAGGCTATGGAGGAAGGAGTGGTCAGCATGATCCTGAGCATTAAGTCCATGCAAAGGATGTCCCTATACACAGACGATGTCGCGTTATTTATCAATCCTACTATCCAGTACATCAGCTTCGTCAAATCGGCCCTGGATATTTGGGGAGCTCCGACCTTAGGTTGAACTACCAGAAAACTTCAATGACGTTGATTAGGGGATCAGACATCGATAGGAACAAAGTGGTGGGAATACTAAACTGCAAGCTTGATGATTTCCCTCACAAGTATCTAGGCATCCAGCTGTCTATCCATCAATTAACAAGGACGAAGTGACAGCCCCAGATCGATCAGGTTAGACACATACTCCTGGCATGGCAACACGGCATGATCCAGAGAGCAGGAAGGCTAACCATGGTGAAATCGGTTCTTTCCACGCGACCCATTCATTGCCTCTTGATCATGGACGCACCCCTATGGGTCTTTGAGGAGGCCGACACCTGCTTGGGATCCTTCTTCTGGGATGGCGAAACCACCTGCAATGGCGGACAGTGCCTGGTGGCCTAGAACTCCATTTGTCGCCCACTGAACTTTGGAGGGCTCGGGGTCAAGAACCTTCAGCTACAAGGCCTGTCACTTCACGTCAGATGGGATTGGTTGCAGAGAACCGACCCGGACATGCCTTGGTAGGGGCATGGCTAGATGATAGACACATATGGTAGGGCTGTCTTCAATAGCTTGGTCTGGATCACAGTTGGAGGTGGAGACCGAGTGCTGTTTTGGTGTGATAGATGGATAAACGGCCTGTCACCATAGAACATAGCACCGCTAATCTCATCGGGCATGGCTAGATGATAGACACATATGGTAGGGCTGTCTTCAATAGCTTGGTCTGGATCACAGTTGGAGATGGAGACCGAGTGCTGTTTTGGTGTGATAGATGGATAAACGGCCTGTCGCCATAGAACATAGCACCGCTAATCTCGTCATTTATGCCCACCAGAATGCGGAATAAGCGTACAGTTAGGCAGGCCCTGATAGACACTTGTTGTGAGTATGATATTCAAGGCGATATGAAATTTACGAAACAAATGCAGTTCTACCTCCTGCGACATGCCATTGCCCAGGTTCCCAGAGACACCCAGACCCTCGACGCCTTCAGTTGGCCTTGCGACATAGTCGGGTCCTACTCTATTCGCTCCACCTACACCAGGTTGTGCCAAGGTCTAACGAGATTCCCTCCTGCCCCATGCATCTGGAGATGTTGGGCTCCATTGAAGTGCAAGATATTGGTCTGGTTGGCTGTGCACTACCGCATCTGGACCTCGGATCATCGCGCTCGCCATGGCTTGCAAGATGCTCCATCCCTTGTTACACGTGCTTGCAAGAGGAGGATAACGCAAACAACATACTCATACAATGCTGCTACGATAGGGAGGTGTGGCATCGTGTGTTCGATCACTATAACCTGGCCATCGCTAGGCCTTCCTATTTGGACACATTGGTGTAGTGGTGGCTCGACACTCGCAGTGCTTTCGGTGGTAGGCACAGGAAAGGATTCGACTAACTAGTTGTGCTAACGGTTTGGTTGCTTTGGAAGCAAAGAAATGCACGAGTGTTCGGGTGAAGGGATCAACAACTAGGCCCCTAGTAGTTGGTTTTACAGATTGTGGAGGAGATCACTAACTGTAAGCTTGCCGGTGCCGGAGGGTTACAACATTTTGGGAGAGAGTAGTCTTTTTGTTTATTGTTGGGTGTGGTGTGCTAGAGCTTTTGTTCGCATCATGCTCTAGTATCTTGTAAATCTTATTGCTCCCTTTTATAAAAGTATGGTACGGGCGTACTCTCCTAAAAAAATCTGAAAGAAGAACCTGTGTTATAGTCGCGCGATGACGCGACAACTATGGGTATCCTCTCCTTTTTTGAGTTTTCTTTTGTCAGGTGATGTATTGCCGCATAGGAACTTTGGAACTATAGAAGATATGTGCAACTTATATTGATCGGGTGCAATATGCACGTATATATAAGTACATAGGTGAGCCGCGTCCTCAACTATACATGAAAGAATGAGGGCTTGTTGTACAAGAAATACACATGCAATATCTACATCTCAACCCCCTGCAGTCGAAGCGGCACCATAGTCGACACAAAGACTAGATCAGAACTCCTCGAAGGACGTGGTTGGCAAGCCCTTGGTCATGATGTCAGCAAATTGTTGGGAGGTAGGGACATGTAACACGCGTACATGGCCAAGAGCTACCTGCTCCCGAGCAAAGTGGATATCAATCTCAATATGCTTGGTGCGTCGATGATGAACCGTGTTGGCGGAGAGGTAGACCGCGGAGACGTTGTCACACTAGATAATCGTGGCCTTGTCAACCGGAGACAAGAGCTCATGTAGAAGCTGATGAAGCCAGGAACACTCTGTGACGTTGGCAACTGCGTGGTATTCCGCTTCAGCATTGGAGCGGGAGACAACAGACTGTCGCTTGGACAACCAGGAGATAAGTGATGGTCCAAGATAGACGTAATAGCCAGAGGTTGAGCAGCGCGTGTCGGGGCAGCCGACCCAGTTAGCGTCAGAATAGGCAGTCAAGTCCAGTGAAGACGAAGCCTGAAGTGACAACCCGAGATCCAGAGTGCCCCGGATATAGCGAAGAATGCGCTTGACCGCAGTCCAGTGAGCATCACGGGGAGCATGCATATGGAGGCACACATGCTACATGGCATACTGAAGCTCCGGACGAGTAAGAGTGAGGTACTAAAGAGCACCAACAATCGACCGGTAGAACGAAGCATCTGAAGCTGGAGAACCATCTGTGGCAGAGAGCTTGGCCTTCGTATCGACAAGTGTGGGTATAAGCCGGTTTGCAGTTAAGCATCCCGGCATGGTCCAGAAGCTCATGAGCGTACTTCCGCTAATGTAGAAAGAAGCCATCTTCTCGGCGAATAACCTTGATCCCAAGGAAATAGTGCAAAGGACCTAAGTCCTTAATGATGAACTCAGCACGAAGACAGCCAGTGAGCTATCGAAGAAGAGCAGTCGAGCATGCTGTCAAGATGATGTCGTCAATGTAGAGCAGCATGAAAGCAGTAGCATCGCCCTGGTTGTAGACAAACAGCGAAGCATCAGAGCGAGTGGAGCGGAAGCCAAGCTGGTGAAGAAACACTGCAATGTGCTAGTACCAAGCGGGAGAAGCCTGCTTAAGCCCATACAAGGACCGAGAGAGCAAGCACACATGATCCAGAGTGGACTCATCAACGAATCCCGTGGGCTGCTGACAGAACACCTGTTCCTCAAGATGACCATGGAGGAAGGCGTTGGAGACGTCCATCTGATGCACAGGCCAAGAGCGGGACACCGCAAGCTGAAGAACAGTACGAATCGTCCCGGGTTTGACCACAGGGGCAAAAGTATCGGTGAAGTCAACACCGGCGCTGACGAAAACCTCGAACAACCCAACGCGCTTTGTGGCGGTCGAGAGTACCATCAGGATGAAACTTGTGCTTGAAGACCCACTTCCCGGTAATGATGTTGGCATGAAGGGGGCGTGGGACAAGCTGCCAAGTGTGATTGTGCTGCAAAGCGTCAAATTCCTCCTTCATCGCGGCGAACCACAATGGGTCGCGAAGCGCGGCATGGGCGGAGGTCAGCAGAGGCGACGGTGATGGAGCGGACGTCGAAGCCACACAAGTGTACTCCTCCGGGGAGTACCGGGTACTCGGCTGATAGACACGCATGCGGGACCGAGTGACGGGGCCGGCGGGCGGTGGATCCACGGTAGCAGCCCCGGTGGACCCATCTCCAGTAGGGTCAGCGGACGCCGAAGATGCAGCTGTCGGCATAGGAGCCTGTGAAGAGGCCGGTGTTGCAGCAGCCGGCGATGCACCCAGCGAAGATGCCGGGGCGGAGGTCAGTGGAGCCGGGAAGACCGCCAAGGGTGACGAGGCCGGTGCACTGGCTGACTTGACCGGTGAGGCCGGCGAGACCGGCATAGAGACCGGCAAGACCGGTGAAGCCAATGAGACCAGCGAGGCCGGCACAGATGCCGATGAGCCTAGTGAAGCAGGCGCGGCCAAGGAGGCAGCGGGCGGCGGCCGTAACACCGCACGGCCGAGGGGTGCACTACGCCGTGACAGAGAGCCAGGGAGGACAGGGTCGGCCAGTGAGGGGCCAGGTGCCAAGGGAGAATCCACTTGTTGTTCCTGTTTAAACGGGAAACACAACTCGTCGAAATAAACATGCCGAGATGTGATGACACGGTGAGAAAGCGGATCATAGAATCTATAGCCCTTAATGTTAGCCGGGTAACCGAGAAAGACACATCGAAGGGAACGAGGAGCAAGTTTATGAGGAGATGTGGCGGCAGTACTAGGGTAACAAAGACAACCGAAAATACAAAGACTGTCATAGGAGGGTGGAGACCCGAAGCGAAGGTGGTGTGGTGTAAAATTCCAGCGGGTGCGACATGGCTGAAGGTTAATAAGGAGGGTGGCAGTAGCGAGAGCGTCAGGCTAGAAGCGGGGAGGCATGTAGGCATGGAAGAGGAGGGTACATACACAATCGTTAAGAGTGTGAAGAATGCGTTCAACCCGACCATTCTGCTGTAATGTGTAAGGACATGTGAGCCGAAAAAATGTGCCATGTGTGGAGAGAAGATTGCGGATGGTGGTGTTGTCAAATTCTTTCCCATTATCAGTTTGCAAAGCGAGGATGGGACGACCAAATTGTGTAGACACGTAAGAGTGGAAGGCGGTAAGTGTGGCAGCAACATCAGACTTCAATGGAAAGGTCCACACAAAGCGAGAGTAGTCATCCAGGATGACAAGATAGTACGAAAAAACCACTATTACTAGCAACATGAGAGGTCTAGACATCACTATGGATTAACTCAAAAGGTAACGATGCAACTATGGATGAAGCACTAAAAGGGAGTTGAACATGTTTGCCTAGACGGCATGCGTGACAAGAATGCGCATCCGTTTTATTACATGTAAAATAAAAATCCCTAATTATTTCACGAAGGGCGGTGGAGCTAGGATGACCAAGACGGGTGTGCCAAAGATCCACCCCGGCGGAAAGGGCGATCGGTCCAACATGTGTGGATGATGGTGGCTGGACGGAGTACATGTCTCCGGGACTTTCACAGTGGTGAAGAACCATCCGGGTGAGGGCGTCCTTAACATAAAAACCAACTTCGTCAAACTCCACAGTTACAGAGTTATCACAAGAAAGCTTACGAACACAGACGAGATTCTGAATAGGTTCAGGGGAGACAAAAGAATATTATTTAGATAAAGTGGTCTAGAGGTGGAGGGAAAGCTAGTGGAACCAACATGAGTGATAGGAAGACCAACACCATACCGACAATGATACGAGAGGAAGTGTGGATAGGAGACACGAAAGAGAGATTACCCGGATAAGCAGCCATGTGCGAAGATGCACCGGTGTCCATGAACCAGTCGCCACCACCGGGGTAGGAACCAGGCGGGGGCGGTTGGTGAAGTGCAGCAAGCAGGGCCAGGTCATAGGAGACCGGCGCGGGGTAGCCCGAGTAGCCAGCGCTAGGGTGTGGCCCGCCATAGCCAACCGGAGCGGTGGAGTAGTAGGGCCGCGAAGCGACCAGGTTCGGCTGCTGTCCGGCGAAGAAGGCCTGGTGGGCGGACGGCCTGGGCCATGAGCAGGCGGCCATGGCACGGGCATGGTGTAGGCATGCACAAACCCAGTCCAGGGGTTGTGGCCGCCCCCTAGGGCGGCGTCGCCGATCTTGCCGAGGAGGCTGGTGCGGTCTGCTGCCATCGCTGCCCCTGGTTGCACTGGCTGGCGTTGCCACGGCTTGCATGGCATTGCTGCTGCTGCTGTGGCGGTTGTTGGGGAGGAGCCACAGGAGCGGCGGGAGCCGAGGGCCGCGGCTGATACGGGGTGCCGTAGGCGCCGGTTGGCGCAGGAGGGGCCCGAGGCGGCTGGTAGGGCGTCGGGAAGCCGGGAGGCGCGCTCGCGGGTTGGGAGGGCCACCGCGCGAATAGCCAGCGGCGAAGGCAGTGTGAATGGCAAGGGAGCGAAGATGCTTCAACTGGCATTCCTCGAGACGGAGATACGCCAGGTAGGGTTCGCCATGAGGGTGAGATTGGAGGCGGCTTTGACGAGGTCCTCATTGAGGCGAATGGTGAGGGTGGAGAGGAGTAGCTCGTCGCCCACCTTGAAGCCGATGTCGTTGAGCTTGTCGGAGAGGGTCTTGAGGTGCATGCAGTAGTCGTCGACGGAGGAGTCGTTTTGATGACAACCGAAGAACTCCTGCTGCAGGAAGATGATCCGTTGGAGCTTGTTGTCGGTGAAGAGGCCGACGATCTTGTTACACATCGTGCATGCATCATCATTGTCATGAACGGTGGTGTGGAAGATGTCCTTGGACACGGTGAGGAAGAGCCACCGGATGATGGTGGCATCGATCGCCAGCTAGTCGGCGTCGCGATTCAGGACAAAGAGGTTGGCGGTGCCATCGATGTGATCCTGCAGGTTATACTCACGAAAGAGGAGATTGAAGTATGTCTTCCATGCATAAAAATCCGCCTCTTTGTGGGAGAGGATAACCGGAACGCGACGTTTGATAGGAACATCACGGATGTAGGCAAGGTCTGGGAGGGTGGCGGCGGAGGAACCAGCGGAGGAGTCGAAGGGGTTTGGTCGGGGCACCGTCGGAGGGGTTGAGTGGGCAGAGCGGTTGGAGAGATCGGACCCGGACATGGCGAAGGGTTCTGCCGGTGTGGGGTTAGGGTTTTGGGGTGCAGCGGGCGTCTAGAAGAAAGCAGCGGGGTACGGCGAAGGGTTTTAGTGTTAGGGCCGGCGAGTGCTAGCGGGAAGGCGGCGGGGTGTGTTGGTGGGCAGGAGCAGTGGGACGGGTGGAGGGAGGTGGCGAGGATCACGAGGCAGGGGCTACGACGGCAGCGGGTGAGACAGCGACGCAGGGTAGCGAGGGGGGTCTAGCGGCGGCGGCGGCGGCTGGGTAGCGACGGCGGCGTGGCGCGGCTAGGGCTAGGAGGATCGAAGGGAGGCTGATACCATGTAGAAGATATGTGCAACTCACGATATATTGATCGGGTGCAACACATACGTATATATAAATACATAGGGGAGCCACGTCCTCAACTATACACGGAAGAAGGAGGGCTTGTTGTACAAAAAATACACATGCAATATCTGCAACTCAACAGGAACCGAAGACAAATACGGCTATAGCAGTTTGGATCGTACCTGACAAATTTGTCACTTGCTTTTGTCGATCTAGGGAGCCTGTGCCCCATCGAAAATTAGATATATACAGTCTTAAATACACAACCGGACTTTGTTTGTATGTATATAACCGGACTTTGTCTGTATGTATATAACCGGACTTTGTTCGTGTTACTGTATTTATTCACTCATTTTTGTCTGTATGTACTTTAAAGTAAAACGTGTAAAGAAAAAAGCATGTCTATATACTTCTAAAAAAGGACTGCACTAATTACCAACCATTATGGTTTTAAGCCTAAATACCAAACATATGCATTTTAGTACTAGAAACGAACGCCTCACGCTGCCCATTGCTCACACATGCATTGCACACTAGCCCATTGCATGCATGCATATTAGACGACATGGCTGATATCAGCACAGATTTTATCTATATTTAAAAGTTCAAAATGTTTTGTAGATCATTGGTTTGATTAAAATCCATTATCACATAAAAAATCGTCGTGACGAGACCTTGAAAACTATATCACATGTTTTGATGTTTCAACGACTTTTTTTGGATCAAAAGTTAGCACGTGTGTAGTATACAAGTTAACATGGTGTTTAAACCGAAGTTACCGGGTATGTTTTAACTAGTTTTTTTCACTGGGTCAAAATTACCAGGATTTGTACGTAAATTATCATGTCCGTGGTGTGTAAATTACTGTGCTATTTACGCAGATATTATTGTGGGTACGTTTTTCAACAACTTTTTCCTAGTTAAAGTTACCGCGGTGTTTGTACATAAATTATGAAGTCTGCGGGGTTCGTATATTATCGTATGACTTTCCGTTGTATGTATTAACAACTCCACCCCCCCCCCCCACCATGGGAAAAGTTACCACGGTATTCTTACATTAGTTTTTTTAGACATATTCTTACATAAGTTACCACGTCTATAGCTGACCAAACGGACCGTTTTTGTGGGCCGGCCCATGAGCACGCATGCTTGGCACATGACTAAACTTGTTTGTGCTTGGCCCGTGGCACGCCATGTGATGTGCTCATCCCCTGAGGTGAGGTCCGCGGGCCGGTACGACATGACCCGTTTATTTTTTTAATCTCTTCTGTCATTTTTCAAAAATGGGGCAAAAGGCCAAAATGGCTCTAAAACAACCAAAAACATGAAAGCACGCATGCTGGCCAAAAATGCATAGAAATGCACATAATGTCCTGAAAATATCAAATGAACCCCGAAAAATGGCAAAAATTGACATACAACTTAAAATGGTCTATGGTGATTGAAAAAGAGTTTCTAATCCGTCCGACGAAGAGACCGCTGGTTTGCCCTCAAACTTGAGCCGCCCCCTCTCATAACTACGAGTCTTCCTCTCTGATGCTCCATCTTGTAAGCACGTGACATGACAAACTTCCTCAACCTGGCTAAATTTTTTACTACGGACTAATGAGGGCATATCATGATACCATGCCTAGTTTTAGTTTTATCAAAACATATCTCCATTTTTGGGATTTAACAGAAATATTATCTATGTTTTCACGGTCAACCGCCAACTCCCAAATATGCGTAGTTTTATTCCTTATACTCGTGGAGGCCTGAATATATGCTCAAAAACATCCTTGCTTCAATATGCGGTTACTTATATCTTTACTTTCATGGTGCAAGCATGTATTATTTGTCTACCTCTAGCTTGTACTTATTGTTATTGAGATTTTCATATAGGTTGTCCACCTAGTTGAGTATCTAGACAATCAACTTTCTTATCAAGCCTAAATTTTGGAAAAGAAGTTAAAAAATTGTAGTCCCCTAATCATCCCCTCTAGTCGACCATACGATACTTTTAGTGAGGAAGAGAGAAGGAGAAACACCATTATCCTTTTTAGTATACTCAAAAGTGCTTCAAAGTAGCACCACTTCATGCATTCTCAAGTAGAAAGTTTCATGCATGTTATATACTAGTGGGGAACCTATATTATAGAACTTGGCTTGTTTGTTCTGATGATGAGCTTCCTCAAAATCTCGAGGTCTTCATGAGCAAGAAAGTTGGATGAACCCCCACTTAGTCCATATATAGGAGAGCTATCACATATTCTTAGCTCTTTGTGCATCCTACTTGCATGGCGATCCCTACCCCTTGCGTTAACATCAATCATAAGGCCTTCTCCATTGCCTAATGGTCAGTTGTGTCGATGCAAGGCTTCTTTCATTTTGACTTCTTACAACCTCAGTCATTATTCTATCTTCCCAAATAAGTGTGAGGCATAGGCTTGAGCTTAGCTCTGCATAGGTAGTTGAGCATGGATTAACGCAAACAAACGGTCTTGCTACTGTATCTGGTATGCCTTAGGTTGTTGGTTTTCAAGCGATCACTAATGCATTATTTATTTTATCTATGATGAGCACTGCTTTGTTCCTAACATAATTTTGACATTCTCCCTAAACCTTTGGCAATGGCAATTTGAACTCCACAAAAATATTTCCTCTTTCTTGACATCCATGCCAATGGAACTAAGCATATTACATGTATTACTCTCATGTTAGTTAACTTTTGCAAGCTTGCATGAAAGATATGGATATGACTTTTGATTTCAATGGGAGCTTCAGAGTTGGCAACAAAGAGCTTAGGTAGGCAACCTTCTTACTCGAGGACGAGCAAGGATTAAACTTAGGCAGGGTGATGGCTCTATTTAAACATCTTTTTGAAGATCATTTTCCCACTTATCTCCATATATCATGTCCTATTGAGCCAATTACTTGTCCATTATGCATGATTTCTAGTCTGAACACTTTTCACTATGAGCATTACATAGTTTGTAGTTTTTTTTAGTTTTTATTAGTTTCCTTTGTTTTGGAGTGTCTATAAGTGTTTTGTAGCAATACCAAGAATGATGGAAAGGCCAAGGTTGGGATTAATATGGAAGACTTCCATGCACTAGACTTATTCATTTTGGACTATCAACTATCACGTTTTTCAAAGTGCTCAAATTAAACATCCAATGCCATGGGTGTATCCGGCTCATTCACGCAATTTCAATGAGCCCAAAAATGTCCAAATTCGGGGTTTGTATGAACAAATGTCGAACAATATACTAAAGGGGTCGAAAGAGAATGACGATGTCAGGTATGACCGGGCTCGGTCGTACCACCCCCAGAAAGCTGCTAAATCACCTAGATCTCACACGATTGTTCGTGTATTTCATTCCTGATTGTTCCACGACGTCCTTAGCCATCAGGGGGTATTGAGACTAAATTTGGCTCATCTAGATCCCTTGAATCAAAGAGGAGAGTCCACATCCATGGAGGAAACCGGTGGAGGCCGGCCATATAATCTACATCAACCCTAGCACTACAAAACGTCATCTATTTTGTGACCTTTCACTTCTGTCACGTAAACACGATTTTCGTCACCAAAAATGGCCTGGTGACAACCGTCACCCCCATTGTCACTGAAGCTCCATCATAGAAAATAGAATCTTGACGGTACCACTTTTTTCGTCATGCAAGATCGTGTCTTAGGTGACTGATGACCCACAAGTATGGGGTCACAATAGTCTTCGAGGGCAGTATTTCACCCAAATTTATTGATTCGACACTAGGGACCAAAGAGTATTTATAAGCCTTAGCAGTTGAGTTGTCAAGTCAACCACACTTGAGAATCAATTCCTTGCAACAATTTATTAGTAGCACAGTAATATGGTAGCAATGATAGCAAAGTAACAGTAGCAATAATGGAAGTAATAGCAGATTTGTAACTACCAAAGTAGTAGTAACATGCGCAAAGGCAATGGTATTAAAGCGTAGGCATGGAGTAGTGATGGATATTTAGATGAGATTCAATATGTATCTATCACAACCTAGAGCGACACACAATACCTCCAATTCATCAAACATATGTAGGCTAGTATTCCGTAAATAGTCATATGTGCTTGCAGTAAGAACTTGCATGACATCTTTTGTCCTATCCTCCCGTGGCAGTGGGGTCCTAATGGAAACCAAGGGTAATTAATGTGCTCCTTTTAATAGAGAACCAAAACAAAGCATTAACACATGGTGAATGCGAACTCCTCCAGTTAAAGGCATCCCCATCGATATCCCAATTATTGTCACCTTGGGGGTCTAGGGTTCAGAACGATAGGACCTGCATACAACTTGCTGGTAAAATCAAAATCTCAAATATATTCACGAAAGCATAATATGTTCAAATTTGAAATCATGGCACTCGGGCCTTAGTGACAAGCATTTAGCATAGCAAAGTCATAAAAACATAAATCTCAAAACATAGTGGATACTTGTTGGGAAACGTAGTAGAAAACAAAAAAAATCACACCTACGATCACCCATGACCAATATGAAGATGCATAACAGGTTGGGATCATGATCATTACCGTCACCGAGTTGTAGCGGAAAAAGAATGTGTCAGTGTAGATCGTACTTGGAGTCCCTCGATCCGTAGATGAATGATCCCATGTACCGTCCACAAACAGTCCCTCGAATCAAAGACCGAAAGCACAACCTCTCTACTTGGTTGCAAGCGTGCAACCTTCATGATCTGCAGCGCTTCATCGTCCAGAGCTAACCGTTGCCGGAGAATTAGACAGAGGAGATTAGAACCACACTAGGCTTATAATTATGAGGACAAGAGGATTAGACAAGCTCTAATTAGTCAACTAGGAGCAACTAGAACAAGAACTAGAAGAACTAGAGAGGAAGCTTCAAAAACTTGTATATCCAACGGGTGGAGATGCTCTAGTATATATAGGTTGGAGGGGAGAGGAGGGGCGCCACAAGGGGAGGGAAAGTCCCTCCCCTTTGGCCGACCAAGGGAGGAGGAGCTGGACTCCTCCCCTACTCCAATTCGGGCCCCTTCCTTAGGGAAGGGGTCACTTTTCCACTTGGGCCTTTGTGGCCGAAGTTGCCTTCCACCTCTTGGCCTTTTTAGGCCCGTTGATATTTAAATTTAAACAAAATGTTCTAAATAATTCTATATGATTATATATACATATATGTATGTATATATATATATACATCTCTGGAAACTTTTCCACCTATATATAATTTATTGGTAATACCCTATATTACCCGATACTCACCGACATATTACTTCAGATTGTTCTGTTTTTGACAGATTCAGTTTTCAATGCATAGTTTGCTTGTCTCCTAGTTTCTATGGCTTATATTGCTCAATATAAATTACGTAAATGATATGCTACAATAGGCATTTTGTGGAAGCAATTATGAATCTTGTCTTCGACAGTACCAAAGTGAAATGGTTTGCTCTTTATCATACTAACATATCTCACGAAGTTCCGTTAAGTTTTGTGTGATTGAAGTTTTGAAGTTTTGGATGAGATGTCAATATGAGGATAATAAGGAGTAACAAGACCCTAAGCTTGGGGATGCCCAAGGCACCTCAAGGTAATATTCAAGGAATATCGAAGCTACTAAGCTTGGGGATGCCCCTCTTTTGTCTCCAACATTATCGGTAATCTCACTTGGAGCTATATTTTCATTCGTCACATGGTATGTGTTTCGCTTGGAGCGTCATTTTATTTTGTTAGGATTTTCTTGATGTTATTTAGAATAATGCTTTGCATCTTTATTTTCAATAAAAATGTCAAGTATAGCCTTTGCCATGCTTAATTTGCGAGTCTACTTGTGGGTGTTCCAAACAGAAAGTTTGTTGCTGTTGCAAAAATTCTCTAGAAAAGTCAGAATGTGATAAAATGTTGAAACTTTTTGCATAGTAAGCTATAATAAATTGTCTACAGTGTGGTAATTTTTTGGAAGTTTTGGAGTCAGGTAAGTATGACGAATATTGCACTCTTTACACACAGTTCTGTCTAGACGGATTGCTGTTATGTTTGCATTGTTTGCATATGTTTGCTTGTTTAATGATTCTATTTGAGGATAGGAGTATTAAATATGCAGAGGCATTTATTGTGCAATGTTGAATAATAATTTTAGTGATTTTCTACATAATAGAATGATAAGGTTATTGCATTGATTTGTACTAACTTATCTCATGAGTTCTTGTTGAGTTTTGTGTGGATGAAGTTTTTAAGATTTAGGGAAACCGTGATATAAAAGGAAATAAGAGACACAAAAGATGATGCTTAGGGATTCCCAAGGCATCCCAATATAATATTACAATAAGTCTCAAGCATCTAAGCTTGGGGATGCCCCGGTAAGCATCCCACCATTCTTCTTCAACAATTATCGGTTAGTATCGGTTGAGATAAGTTTTTGCTTCTTCACATGAGTTGTGCCATTCTTGGAATGCCATTTTATTTTGTTTTGCTTGTTGATTTAATAAAATACTTAGATCTGATGGTTTTTAAATAAGAGAGAGTCCACAATTAGCTACCTATTTACTTAACTACTCGCTTGATCTTCACTTATATCTTTTTCGAGTAGCTTGTCATTTACTCTTGTGCTTCACTTATATCCTATGAGTAAATTGTTGAATAAATTGAATATCATGAAGTTGAAATTATATGATAATATCATGCCTAGTAGTGGCTTCATATTGGGTTTAGAAAGTGAAATCTTTTGAAGCTTGACAATCACAATATTGGTCATACAAGCAATTCATGAATGATTAATATAAGAAACATAACTTCCACATGCAAATATATTATCTTGAAAATCTTCTATGATTCTGAATACGCGTTAATAATTTTCAAACTTGAGAAAATTAGTTGAAGTTGGACAAGGAAGACAACGTAATGAGTTATGGTTGTGTATATTCGCATAGAAGTTATATTGTCATGGATCCTCCAACATGTGGTGTTTGCCTAGGATCTTTTGCTAGCCAAAAATTCGTACTAAGTAGAGATACTACTTGTGCATCCAAAAACCCTTAAACCTAGTTTCTTGCCTTGAGTGTCCACCATACCTACCTATGGATTGAATAAGATTCGTCAAGTAAGTTGTCATCGGTGCATAAAGCAATAAAAATTCCTCCTAAATATGTTTGATCTTTTATTGTAAGGGAAAATTAAGCATTGTATGAACTTGTGATGGCAAAGTAATAAAAGCGATGGACTGCATAATAACGGTGCTATCATAAGGGGAAATATAATGTGACATTCCTTTGCATTAATAGCTTGGGCATCTAAATAAAAAGCGCATGGCAACCTCTGCTTCCCTCTGCGAAGGGCCTATCTTTTACTTTTCAGTATTTACTTTTATGCAAAGAGTCAATATTATAAATTCTCATTTCAACCTCTACTATTCTCCAGTTGGCAAGCATCATGTGGTGGGGAAATATCTAGGCACATATGACCAGTCAAATATATTTGATCATGATTTATTATTGTTGACAATTATCTCTATGATAAATGAGTTGGGAGGCGAAATATTAAGCCCCTATCTTTCTCTGTGTTTGATGGATGCCATTTGTTCTAAGAATATGCTTTGAGTAGTAGCAATCATGGAAGACTATATGATGATTGAGTATGTAGAGCTCTTACTTAGACTCTGTTGAATAAGTTGAATTGCAATTGTTTGGTGACTAAGAATATAGGTTGTTGAGTTCCAAGAGAATCCATTGTTTGAACCTTAACATGTGAATTGGTTGCTACTTTGTCATGATGAGTTTTATGAGAAAGAGTAGCTGTTATGATGCTAGGAAAAGTGATTGAAATTATCATTGATCAAACTTATGCACTTTGCTAGCATTCACACTTCATAAATTATTTCTTTTATCATTTACCTACTTGAGGACGAGTAGGAATTAAGCTTGGGGATGCTGATACGTATCCAACATATCTATAATTTATGAAGTATTCATGCCATGTTTACAATAATTTTATATGGTTTTGGTATGATTTGGATGGAACTAACCCGGACTGATGCTGTTTTCAGCAGAACTACCGGGGTGTTGTTTTTTGTGTAGAAATGAAAGTTCTCCAAATGAGCTAAAACTTTTTGACGATTTTTCTTGGAACAAAAGAGACCCACGAAGCTTCGGGGAAGGACTAAAAGGTGAAGGAGTAGGGCACAAGACACCGGGGCGCGCCAGGGGGCCCAGGCGCGCTTCGGTGGGTTGTGCTCACCTCGAGGCCCATCTTCGCGTGAAACCAATACCAAAAATCCTATATATAGAGAAACCGTCAGAAGTAACCCCAGATCAGAAGTTCCATCGCCGAAAGCCTCTGTAGCCACGAAAAACCAATCTAGACCCCGTTCCGGCACTCCGTCGGAGGGGGAGATCATCACCGGTGGCCATCTTCATCATCCCGGCGGCTACCATGATGAGAATGGAGTAGTCCACCCTTAGGGTCGAGGGTTTGTACCAGTAGCTATGTGTTTAATCTCTCTCTCTCTCTCTCGTGTTCTTGAGATGTCATGATCTTGATGTATCACGGGCTTTGTTAATATAGTCGGATCATATGGTGTTCCCCCTCTCTATCTTGTTGTGAATTGAGTTTTCTCTTTGAGATTTTGTTTTATCGGATCGAATAATTTATGGATTTCAGAACACTTGATGTATGTCTTGCTATGAATAATCGTGGTGACAATGGGGTATCATATTGATTCACTTGATATGTATTTTGGCACTCAACTCGCGGATTCCCGAGGTGACATTGGGGTAATCTATGAATAGGGGTTGATGCACGTTCTCGTCTTTGTTTCTCTGGTAGAAATCTTGGGGCACTCTTTGAGGTTCTTTGTGTTGATTGAGTATTATGAATCTGAAATTGTTTGATGCATATCGTATAATCAACTCACGGATACTCGCGGTGACATTGTAGTATCTAGGTGACATGAGAGTTGGTTGATGTGTATCATATGGTGTTATTTTAGTATGAACTCTTGGATAGATCGAACGGAAAGACTAGATTTGTGTTATTTTAGTACGAACTCTTGAATAGATCGAACAGAAAGAATAGCTTTGTGGTGGTTTCGTACCCTACAAACAATTTCTTCTTATGTTCTCCGCTAGATATGAACTCCGGACCGATTCTTCATCGCATGTTGAGGGATGGCTATATGATCCAATTATATAAGCATTGTTGAGAGATTGCACTAGCGAAAGTACGGACCCTAGGCCTCATTTTCAAGCATTGCAATACCGTTTGTGCTCACTTTTGTTACTTGCTACCTTGCTGTTTTTTATTGTTCCTATTACAAACATCAATATCTTCTATCATTACTACACTTCTATCACCATCTCTTCGCCGAACTAGTGCACCTATACAATATGCCATTGTATTGGGTGTGTTGGGTACACAAGAGACTCTTTGTTATTTGGTTGCAGGGTTGTTTAAGAGAGACCATCTTCATCCTATGCCTCCCACAGATTGATAAACCTTAGGTCATCCACTTCAGGGAAATTTGCTACTGTCCTACAAAACTCTGCGCTTGGAGGCCCAACACGAGTCTACAAGAACAAGTTGTGTAGTAGACATCATGCGTCCACTGTCCCGTACAAATCTTTAGCCGTTGTTAATCTAAGGCCCTGTTTGGTTAAAAAGTCCTAGGACTTTTTTAGTCCCAACTAAAAAGTACCTAGTCTCTACCTGTTTGGTTCCAGGGACTAAACATGGACTAGAGGTTATTAAATGACATGATAAAAGACCATGTTACCCCTAGTAATGAACTAATAGAGATAAGGTGCAATGTGGGGCAGGGGCAACTGTTGGAAAAAGTCCCAAAAAGACTCCCTCAGGGTCTTCTTTCTTTAGTCCCAAATGCCCACTTTTAGTCCCTAAAAGTCCCTCCTGTTTGGTTTAGATGGGACTAAAAGGGACTTTTTTTAGTCCCTACACCAAAAAGTCCCTGTAAACAAACACCCTCTAATAATGCCGCTGGAAAATTGAAGCAATGCCACAGTTAAAAGCAAATTACATGTTTAACGAATTTTATTGTTAATATAATCTCTCTGTTAATATGAATCAATGCCACTATTTGAGAAATGCTACATCTTGCTTTCTTTCCCATTTGGATAAGTTAGATGCTTCTTTTTGTGGGCTTCGGTGTCATCCACCGTTATTGACCAGTAGTTGTTTCCTATGCACCTCTATGTAAACAGGGTTCTCTACTTCACCTCGTTGCTATTGCGACCTTTTGTTGCACTGCATAAAACACTTTTGTTTTAAGAGTGTTTTGTGCAGTTCAACCAAAATGTCACACCGACAACGTTGCTTGATTGCTTGATCTTAGTGGAACCGCACAAGAGGGGATCTGACTTCACATCCGTGTTGGCAAATTTGTTTCAGATCTTCTTCTTGTGAGTTGTTTGAATTCTGTGTCATGAGAGGTCAGTACTAGCCTTCTTTCACATGATTGTGCAGTGTGCTTTCATATGTTGTGCTACTTATACGGTAATGTTGCTTGATTTTAGTGAACTACACAAATGGAGACAAGACTTCCAATCTGTATGTGCACTGTAATATCCCACTGAGGTAAGATAATGATATTTCACAACTGTTGGCCTGTATTTTGCTACTGTCATCAGAAAATTAATGCCGTTATTTAGTGCTATTCTTGTGCTCCCTAATTGACATGCCAAATCTTACATTGAAGGAGAATCTTGTCTGTTATTGAGCCAAGTGATGAAGGGAAGAACAAGCGGAAGAAAAACAAAAACCAACTCCCGGTGCATCTTGAACCAAGTGATGAAGCACTTGAATTGTGATGACACAAGTAGTGATATAGTTTTGCATCTTAATTTATTGCTATGGCTGGAACGAGTAATTGTTTTGCCACTGATTTAGTGGCACTCTTAATGTAATACTCCTATGTAATTATCTCCACTTGTGCAAACAGGGATCTTCTTTGAAGATAACATATGTTTTAGTGGAACTGCACAAGAAGATGTTGGAAACATTAAACTAATCGAGGAGTATATAGTAAGCATGGCAACCACAATAGATAACAATAGATGGTTCCTGAGAAGTGCTTCATCTGTATGCTCTACACAATAAGCCTCCTAATAAAGGTTGGTACCGGCCCACAGATTTCATCCATATGATTGAGCTTTGTCATCTCTATTGGTGTTGTGCTACTATTTAGCTACTGTCATGAAGTGCTTCATCTGTGCTATTTTAAATATTTCCTTTCCTTTTCTCGAGAAAACAGGGATGCTAGCCTTTAGTTGTCCTCTTGTCTTTGCACAACCGGATCATCCTCCTCTGAAGAAGAATATGGAGTACGTGAAGTGCCTAGTTCTGATTATGCCAGGATGAAGAAGCCAAGCCTCTCTTCTTATCAGAAGGTAGTAGTTGAAGGATGGTTACATTATTGCCCACAAGAACAAACTAACTTCAGCTCAGAAGGACTCACGGATCTCCATCTTTGTTGCTGTGATGGCCAATACAATGTTGTTTTAGGATTCTTTCCGGTGAGTTCCATTTTTTAAGTGTGTGCTCTGCGTTGATCATGTAGGTTGCCTGTTTAATATGTCAATTCATAGTACATTTTGCTCACTTTTTTGTATTTATGCAAACAGGGATGCTCAGCCTGATTTGAATGGGAACTGCACAAAATGTTCCCGAATATCGAATATTCTTGAATCATTCATTTCTAGCACAAGAAAGGAGGTGTCGATATGTTCAAGGCGTTGCAACATATAAAGGCGAAATCATACAAGCTACACGCGAATTTGGTTGATTTTGGTGGAACTGCACAAAAAGAACAACTGGTTTATTTAGCACGAGGTGTCATGTCAATGTCCGAACTAATGGAAAACCCTGCCCATTCCACAATCGTAGGCATTTGATATTTTGGAATGGGAAAACCTTGTCAAAGTTTGCTCAGTTATGTACGTAAAACAACACGTATTTGACATTTTGGAATGGGACAACCTTATCAAATTTTGCTCATTGATGTTAGCAAGAAGGCATGCGTTTGATATTTTCGAATGGGACGCCCTTTGCTGTCAGCAGCATCGATCGATTTTTCTTTACTCTTCAGTTGTGAACTAAATATTGGCTCTGATATGTGAATCGCTGAGATGCATAATCATCGATTGTTTTGAGTGTTCTCTATGAGTTGCCAGGCCTGTGTGTTTGATTGCAGTGTACAAGAATACTAAAAAGCTGCTCAAACTTTTTGTACTCCCTATGTTCCATTTTACTTTGCATATTATATTTCTTTCAAGTCAGTTGATTTTACATTGTACAGGAACGCTAAAAAGCTTCTCATAATTTTTTCTATAAGATTGGTGAAAGTAGAGATACTTTGACTTCAGACAAAACTTATATGCAGACTACGGCTCTGGCCAGCGCAGTAGTTTATATAGCAATGGTGGGCGGTAGAGGGACGGACAAGTGGTGCCGGAGTAGCTGCCTCGACAACCGCGTATCATTAATGTGGGCGGCAAACGGACCGACGGATGACACTTGTGTTGTTTGAACACGGAGCAATCGCTTTGCACCGAAGCGGCCGACCGCTTTCAGCGGTAGATGCTGCTGGCAAGGGAGGCGATCTGGTGGGCAGGCGGTCGACTTCGTGCTTGGCAGCGGTCCGGTCCAAAAGCCGGACATGCTGGCTCACAAGCGAGCTCGCCGAGCTGAGCGACGGCAATCAAACGATGGACGTGGCTTTCGACTAGGAGCTGGCGCCACCGCCTAAGCCATTTCATGATGTGTTCACCATTGAGCAGGTGCGGCCGCACTTCAACACCCTAATGGCGGAAGAGCTACCAGCTCAGGAGGACCTGTGCTGCAACCTCCGTCTCCTCGATGAGCACCGGCACGAAGAAGAAGGAATTGCCGGCGAACAAGCGAACAACAATGCCGTCACAGACATGTGGCCCTATGATACTGGCTTCCTGAATGAGCAGCGGGCGCTGTATCAGACCATTCATAGGGCCCGCGAGGCCCTCTCCATCGTCCTTTGAGTTGTTGCGCTCGTCGTGGTGCCATCGTCTCGCGTTGTCAACATGGTCAACGAACATGAGGAATCAAGAGATGACTTTAATTGGAGAGGATGATAGTGGATCCCACCAGGGCCATAGCCGCACATACGCAAGTGCCTCCTTATTAGTATATACAACTATAATTTTTTTGCTTCCTCCTGATTTCCTGACAGCACTGTCCCACACCATTGTCAACCTATATAGTCAATAAATGAGAGAATTGCATTCTTCATCTTCTTTTTCCTTCTTGTACTAGAGCAATCATGACCACATGGGTTTTTCTTCACCTTAAAAAGAGAGATAGAGGTAATTAGCTAAAAACATGCTCATTCTCAGGTCTTGGGTTGCGAAGGTAAGTATCATCCTCATGTTCTATATTGCTGTTAGGTTCATCCCACTCGGTGATAGGCTCATATGGTTCCGAGGGATCACAATATGCAAAATCATATGCAGCACCTTTGTCTCTGAGTGTTTTTCAAACATAATCATCAAATCTTGGTCAGATTTTACTTCTAGACAGTTTTTAAGAGCATAGTCATAATATTGCACATGTGCAACTTCCAAATAACGTGGCGAGTACTGCTCTACAATTGACTCGACCAAATCCTTATAATTTGTCAAGTCACAATCGATGACCTTCTCAAAACAAAAACATCTTACGTCCTTTCGAGCTTTCTTTGGATTGCCAAACAATTTAATTTTGAGCAAATAACTCGAATTTGGATCCATCCCGTGAATTAAAAAGACAACTTTAAACTTTGCTTTAAACCTATGCCTGAGTATTGCTAGACAATCTGATCAATAACCGAAATTAAGTGAAAAGATCTCTTCCTCAAATACACAGCTACACAAACTAGCACAATCTATGCATCATAATTGCTACTAGATGGACTGGCCCTTACCCATCTGGAAACGCCCATGTTGCTGGCGGCAACCGAGTGCCGCCCTGGCCTGAAGCTGCTGCCAAGAACGACCTAGACGTGCCCTCGCCGGAGACCCCAGCCACTGCCGCGCCCTGGCCCGAGCCAGCTGCAGCCGAGCCACCGGCCAGGACCGAGCCAGCTGTAGCCGAGTTTCCAGCCTAGCCCGATGCTGGCTCAACCCCACCGCAGCCCGAGGCTATCCCGACGCCCTGGATTGACCTGACCTCAGCCCCGCTGGTGACATCGGCAAGCACGTCCGCAACCGCGCCATGGCCGTCGTCCGCAGCTGCACCATGGCCGTCGTCCGCGGCGCCGTCACCATCCGCAGAACTGCCGCCATCCATAGCCCTCCGCTGCCGCCGCCGCCGCCGCTAGGTCTGGGAGGTTCGCCGCCGCTGCTGCCTCTAGGGTTGGGAAGAAAGGGGATGAGAAGAGTCGGGTCGGGAGAGAATAGAGAGACCGGTTTGGTCTCTATTTTTCTTTTTCCTCAAAGGGGTAATTGATGGATTCATGTACCTAGGGTAGGGTCATAGGCCTGACCTAAACGCCCTACCCAAGGGCATTCTCAGAAGAGATCATCTTCCAGCCGACTAACGAGGAACCCACTCGACCGACTGGAAGGACTCGACCATGGAAGACTCACTCGACCATGAAGATACACTCGACCACCGGAAGGTCAGAAGGCACTCCGCAACACAACGGTCTGTAATTGAATAGACTTAATGATAGTTAAGGCACTTTATGAGGGCGCTACAAGAACGCCCAAGCTTAATGTACTTTAACCTCTCCATTATGTGGGCTGGCTGGGGTCTGGCGACTCTATATAAGCCACCCCCTCCACAGCAGAGGGGTTCGCACTCTAGTAATACCTACACCGATAATCCACTCGACCGCCCGGGGCTCCGAGACGAGGGCTTTACTTCCTCGAGAAGGGCTCGAACTCGTACATCGCTTGTGTTCACAACCTCTCCATAGCTAGGACCTTGCCTCTCCATACCTACCCCCACTCTCTTGTCCGACTTAGAACCACGACGGTTGGCGCCCACCTTGGGGCAGGTGTTCTAGCGATTTGTGGAGGAGTTGCGAGACTTCCGAGTACTTTCGCCATGATATTCGCTGGAGTTTTGGTTGAGGGACGCGAGATCCGTCTCGGTGCTCTCACCTTTGTCGCCGACGACTCCGCATGGCTCCGTGGAGGCTCCACTCGACATCGAGGCGCTCCCGTCCGCTGGGCAACGACTTCGCGCATGTGTCCGCGGCGTTTTGTTGCGGCAACCGTCGACCCCAGATCGGTCGACTCCTTTATCGATCGCTCACCGGTCTCCGCCAGCGTATAAGCGCTCTGGTCGATCGAGACTCATGGTGGGTGAAGCACGCGTGGCTCGCCAGACAGCCACCGCCAGTCGCGCAATTGAGCCCGACGAGTCCCTCGGCCGATTCGACCATCGACCGGCTCAGAGATCGTGATCCGAATGCGATAGCGATGATCCAACGGCGGAAATCCTCATGGTCGACGACCCTCGCAGTCCTCCCGGTTTCGCCCACGGCGGCGGAGCGGCCGGTGGAGGTGACCCCGCATAAGAGCACGAAGAGTACCAGCCCGAGACACTCGACTCTCAGAGAGAAGAGCTTCGCCCAGCGAGAACATGGATGCCTTGCATACTCCCATCGTCGGAGAAACCCCTGAGGCTCGCGCCTTGGAGGAGGCACGTTTGGCCAATGTCGCCAACGCGCCACCGAGAACCTTCAGCGAGCACTCGATTTAACAGCAGCTGCAACGAAGTTCTCGAAGCTACCGACGCCGACTCTTCCCGCCGACTCGGTATACCGCGACGCCAATTCAGAATTTAGCACTGCAACCCGTATAGCAGAGTCCATCCAGCCTTCTCGCCGGAGGTGGGAGAGGCTTGATGCAGATCGAGATTTACTCCGAGCAGCAGGAGACCGTAACTCAGCCGTGTCGAGTCGCGCAATAGAATTCACATCGATCCGTCGCTGCGAATATCGCCCGGCTCCACGCCCCCGATCGCCTCCAGGGCGAGAGGGCGCGACAACCGGCGAGATCAGATGGAGACCGACATGACCGGGATGACAGCGCCGAGTGCCCATTTCCCCGAGGGAAGGGTCTTACGCCTCGGCGGCGGGATGATGACGTCGATTCAAGACGGGCGAAGAGTTCCGGTCGACCCTGTGGAACCGAGCTTCGCGCGCGATCCATTATCGTGCAAGGCTTGGTCGACCGAACAGAGCCCATCGAGGCGGACCGAGAGGATGCACCCACGAGCGTCGAGTGCATGTTTCGGTCCGGAGTGTTTTAGCAGGGCTATCGAGCCGCAGATGATCCCCCAATTTCAGGTTGGCAACAGGAGTCAAGAATTCATCGGGGAGTCCAAGCCCGAGACCGGCTTGAAGATTACCGAGTGGCTGTTCAGATTGGTGGTGGGAACGATGAGGTGGCCATGAAGCATTTGCCCTCATGTTGGAAGGTTCTCGCAGAGCATGGCTGAATCGCCACCTCCTAGCAAGATATATACTTGGGAAGATTTGTCCCGAGTGTTCGTCAGACTTTTGAAGGGACCTGCAAGCGACCGGCTGGTTTGACAGAGCTGCAAGTTTGTGTGCGTAAGACCAATGAAACTCTCCGAGAGTACATTCAGAGGTGGATTACTCGCACCATACCGTGGAAAATGTGTCCGATCATCAGCGGTTTGCCTTCAAAGATGGCGCCAAGAACAGAGAATTGAGTCTGAAGTTTGGTCCAACCGCGACATGACCCCGAGTCGAATGATGGAGATTGTTACTGGCACGCCAACGGCGAGGAAGAGGACCGACTCCGAAGCGGCAAGTACAAGCCAAGTCAGTCGGAAAAGGGAAATTCCAGTCGGAAGCAGAAGCGGAAAGCCGAGCCAGCAGCTCCTGGAGAGGCCCTAGCCGTGACTCAGGGGAAGTTCAAGGGGAAGCCGAAAGGATCCTGGAATCCTAAGAAAGTTAAGGATAAAGAAGGAAATGACGTGATGGACATGCCATGTCATATTCACACGAAGAAAGATGAAGAGGGCAACATCATTTACCCAAAGCACACCACTGCCAAAGTGTCGACTCTGATCCAAAGAAGCCAGGAAAACAGTCTAAGGACAAGGAGAAGGAGCCGACAAGGCCGAGACAAAGAGGACAGTGAGGAAGAATATCCGCATGTCAACTCCACTGATGATCTTCGCAGATGTGGAAAGCAAAAGTCGATCGAAAGTCATTAACCGTGAGGTGAACATGGTTGCCCCAGTAAAGCCAAGTTACGTGAAGTGGTCTCAAACACCCATCACATTCGACCAATCTGATCATCCGACTCATATTGCCACCCCTGGGCGGCAAGCGTTGGTGGTCGACCCAATTGTCGAAGGCACTCGACTGACGGAAGTGCTGATGGATGGTGGTAGTGGACTGAACTTGTTATATGCAGATACATTGAAAGGGATGGGCATTCCGATGTCCCGATTGAGCACCAGTAACATGAGTTTCCATGGAGTCATACCAGGGAAGAAGGCCAATTCACTCGCCAAATAGCTCGACGTGGTTTTGGTGATTCCAAGCACTTTCGCAAGGAAAAGTTGACCTTTGAGGTTGTGGATTTTCGAGTGCATACCACGCCATTTTGGGGAGGCTAGCCACGCACGATTCATGGCTCGACCATGTTACGGTACCTCAAACTGAAAATGCCAGCCCCAAGGGAGTGATCACCATCACCGGTGATCGGAAAAGGCGTAAGAGTGCTTTCGGAAGGGCTCAAGATTGCCGACTCCCAAGTGACAGCGGTCGAATTCAAGAATACAAGCAAAACGCAGATCCGAGTGATTTGTTACGATCCAAGAAGCCAGCCACGTAGTTTTGATTTCACCGCCGTGAGACGGCAGTTCATATTCACCCGATCGACCCCAATGCAGCCCGACCCACATCTCCACGACACTCGACCAAATAGGAAGAAGCGCCATCCGGTTCCTCCGTGAGAATCGACATTTTCGCATGGAAGCGGTGACATGCCGGTGTTCCAGGGATGGCTGAGCATCGCCTCCGAGTCGACAAGTCAGCAAAACCAGTTAAAGAGCATCTTGGCGGTCCGCCGTCGTAAGAGAAAAGCTATTGGTGAAGAAGTGGCTCATTGTTGGCGGCAGGATTTATCCGAGAGATATACCACTCGAGTGGCTCGCTAATGTCGCCATGGTTCCCAAGAAGGACAACTCGCCCGCATGTGCATTGACTTTAAGCACATCAATCGGGCCTGCCGAAGGATCATTCCTCTCCCCGCATAGATCAAATTGTTGACTCGACCGCGGGATGTGAGAGATTGTCTTTTCTAGATGCATATTCGGGTATCATCGATCCGCTCAGATGGACCCGATGAAATAAAACAGCTTTCATCACTCCATTCGGTGCTTCGCTATATCACCATGCCGCTCGCCTCAAGAATGCCGGAGCCACATTTATGCGAATGATTGAAGTGTCTTCTCACTCAAATCGGTCGGAATGTGGAAGCGATATGGATGATATCGTCGTTAAGTCCCGAAAAGGTTCCGACCTGCTTGCGACCTCGCCAAACATTTGCCAACCTCGGAAGGTACAATATCAAGCTCAATCCGTCAAAGTGCACATTCGAGTTCTGGTGGCAAGTTACTCGGTTTCTTGTTTCCGAACGAGGATCGATGCTAATCCGAGAAGATCGGCACTATTCTCCTAATGAAACGCCTACGGCGCGAGTGCACGACGCCCGTAAGCTTCTTCGATGAAAGATCGACACTATTCTCCGAATGAAACGCCTGCGCGAGTGCACGACGCCCGAAGCTTCTTGGATGCTTGGCCGCATTAAGTCGATTCATCTCGACTCGGTGAAAAGGCATTGCCTCTTTACCGATCGATGAAGAAGGCGAACAAGTTCGAGTGGACTCGAAGTCGATGCAGCATTTGCCGAGCTGAAAGCTCGCTATCCACCCAGCCGGTGCTTGCTGCTCCAATCAGCAAAGAGCCTCTGTTGCTCTATATTGCAGCCATTGGACAAGTCGTCGATGCCGCTTACGGTCGGCGGGAAGAGGAAGGAAAGGCCTTCAAAGTTCAGCGCCGGTGTATTATTTGTCCAAGTCTTGACTCCATCCAAGCAGAGATATCCTCATTATCGAAGCTTGTGTATGGCATATACATGACCACGAAGAAGGTTGCTCATTATTTCTCGATCATTCTATCACGATTCTGCCGACGCTCCTCTATCGAGATTCGCACTGTGAGACGCAGCCGGTCGAGTGGCTTAAATGGGCGATTGAACTTCTTCCCTTGATATCAAATTTGAGGCAAAGAAAGCCATTAAGTCCCAGGCTATAGCGGATTTCCTCGCTGAGTGGATTGAACAACAGCAGCCGATGAAGTTCACTCTTGAGCATTGGACCATGTTCTTCGATGGCTCTAAGATTTGAATGGTTACGGTCTTTGGGGTGGTTCTGGTTTCCCCAGAGGAGATAAGCTTAGATATGTGCTCCAGATTCACTTTGATTCCTCCAAGAATGAGGCAGAGTATGAGGCCCTCTTATATGGATTGCATGGCCATCTCACTCGGCGTCCGTCTTTGATGGTCTATGGCGACTCAGATTTAGTGGTCAACCAGTGATGAAGGAGGACGGAGAAGCCCAGCCATGATCGGATACTGCAATGCAGTGAGGAAGCTGGAAAAGAAGTTCGAGGGGTTGAGCTCCATCACATCCCCGATTGAAAAATCAAGCAGCGGATGATCTGGCCAAGATAGGTTCCAAAAGAGAAGCCATTCCAGTGGTGTGTTTTTGGAGCATATACACACTCCGCGATTAAAGAAGACCCTTCACAGAGGAAGCTCCACAGCCCAAGAGTGCCATGCACCGACCGAGGTTGAGGTCCCAGAAGGGTCGACTTGTTCATGGAAGTTTTAGTGGTCACTCCCGACTGGACAATTCCATACATCGCATATATTCTGAGAAAAGAGCGTCCAGAAGATGAGGAAGAGGCTCGACAGATCGTCCGTCGATCCAAAGCCTTTACCGTTATCAAAGGACAGCTGTATAGAGAAAGCCCGACTGGAGTTGGTCAGAAATGCATAACGCCAGAAGAAGGTCGAGTCATACTCAATGACATCCACTTGGGGACCTGTGGTCACCATGCGTCCTCTCGGACCATTGTAGCCAAAGCATACCGAGCCGGATTTTACTGGCCAAGGGCGAATGAGATGGCGAAAGAAATAGTGGACAAGTGCGAAGGATGTCAATTCTATTCCAATATGTCACACAAGCCTGCGTCAGCTCTGAAGACCATTCCACTCGTCTGGCCTTTCGCAGTATGGGGGTTAGACATGGTCGGTCCCTTGCGAAAGGGTCGGAGCGGTTTCACGATGTCTTTGGTAGCAATCGACAAGTTCACCAAGTGGATTGAAGCTAAACCAATCAAGAGTCTTGACGCTGATCGCTGTTTCCTTCATCGAGAGCCGACGCTCAGATATGGGGTCCCGCGCAAGATTATCACGGATAATGGGTCGAATTTTGACTCGAAGAATTCAAGGATTTCGCAACGCCAAGGCACGCGAGTCGACTATGCTTGATCGCCCATCCACAAATGAATGGACAGCAGAACGGGCCAACGGCTTAATCCTCAAGGGTTTGAAGCCCCGATCGATGCGAGATCTCAAGCATGCGGTGGAGCATGGGTCGATTTAACTCCTTGATGCTTTGGGGTTTGCGGACCACACCTAATCGGTCGACCGGAAGAACTCCATTCTTCTTGGTCTATGGAGCTGAAGCAGTCCTGCTGAGTGATCTTCTTCACAACACTCCCCGAATTGAACTTTACAACGAAGCAGAAGCAGAAAGCGGGTCAGGATGCAGTCGACCTCTTAGAGGAGGAAAGGGAGATGGCTCTGATCCGCTCGACCATCTACCAGCAAGACTTGCGTCGACTTTACGCCAGAAATGTGAGAGGTCGGGCCTGCCAGGAAGGAGATCTAGTTCTCCAAGTGGATCAGCAGAAACAGCATAAACTCGCTCCTTCCTAGGAAGGACCTTTCATCGTCACCAAGGTTCTCCACAACGGGGCATATCGTCTCTACAACGTCGAGCACAACATCGAAGAGCCCCGAGCTTGGAATGCAGATCTGCTCCGCCCATATTACACTTAAATTTTTTTTCACTCCGATGAGTTGTAATAAAATACTTCTGTAGTTCATAGATTTCGAAATAATAGTGTCATAATTCCTTCATAATTTTTGTCACTTTTTGTTTTTGTCCAGTTCAAATTTCCCCCAGTGGGTGGCTTAGCCGCGAATCCGTTTCGCCTAAGTTTGTACAAATCCTACCGAGTGGTAAGCCAGACTTCCACTCGGGGGCTTAGCCGCGAATCCGTTTCGCCTAAGTTATAAAAATCCTACCGAGTGGTAAGCCAGACTTCCACTCGGAGGCTTAGCTGCAGCCCAGTGCTCGCCTAAGGTATAAGAAATCCTACCGAGTGAAGAGCAAACCTTCCACTCGGGGGCTTAGCTGCAGCCCAGCGCTCGCCTAAGTAACTAAAAATCCTACCGAGTGGTAAGCCAGACTTCCACTCGGGGGTCTTAGCTGCAGCCTAGCGCTCGCCTAAGTAACTAAAAATCCTACCGAGCGGTAAGCCAGACTTCCACTCGGAGGCTTAGCTGCAGTCCAAGTACTCGCCTAAGTACAACGTATGTGAGCTTATAAGGAGGACGAGGTGCAGGTCGATTGCGACCCTCTCCTCCGAGCTACACCATAAGTATAATGTGCGCTCGCAAGGAAGACGAGGTGCAGGTCGACTACGACCCTCTCTTCCGAGCTTCGCCACGAATACAATGGAAATCCTACCGAGTGAAGAGCAAACCTCTCACTCGGGGGCTTAGCTGCAGCCCAGTGCTCGCCTAAGGTATAAGAAATCCTACCGAGTGAAGAGCAAACCTCTCACTCGGAGGCTTAGCTGCAGCCCAGTGCTCGCCTAAGGTATAAGAAATCCTACCGAGCGAAGAGCAAACCTCTCACTGGGGCTTAGCTGCAGCAGCCCAGCCGCCTAAGGTATAAGAAATCCTACCGAGTGAAGAGCAAACCTCTCACTCGGGGGCTTAGCTGCAGCCCAGTGCTCGCCTAAGGTATAAGAAATCCTACCGAGTGAAGAGCAAACCTCTCACTCGGAGGCTTAGCTACAGCCTAGCGCTCGCCTAAGGTAAAACAAATCCTACCGAGTGTAGAGCAAACCTCTCACTCGGGGGCTTAGCTGCAGCCCAGTGCTCGCCTAAGGAATAAGTCGACTGCAAGTAGACATCTTGCTGTGAACCTGCAAAGGGCAATTCGAGCCAAAAGCAATCATATCCAAATATCCAATCCAAGTTTAGGTCGATACCTAAAGGAACCGAGAGTGCTCGGGCACTAAGCACGTTAAGGTTTTATCGGTTATAATTCCACTCGCATACCGAGGCAAATTTAAAGTGTCGACTTAAAGGAAGTTTTTACCCTCCCGTGGAGGGTCGAAGGAGCAACGAACTCATCGAGGTCGATCCCATCTGCGATCCGCGTAGCAGCAGCGATGAAAGTTTCCATGAAGGACCTGAAGTCGTGTTTCTTGGTGTTGGCCACTCGGAGAGCCGCCAGCTTATCTTCTCGTGCATCTTTGCAGTGGACTCGCGCTAGGCACAGGGCGACATCTGCACCACACCGAGCTGAGGACTTCTTCCACTCCTGCACTCGGTCAGGGACAGCATTCAATCGAGCCATCAGCGACTCGAGGTCATTTTGGAGTGTCGCCCCGGGCCAGAGCGTCGACTCGATGCGGGACGTAGCAACCTTCAACCTTGCGAGGTAGTCCACTATAGCTGCAACGCGGGACTCCAGTCGGAAGACATTCATGGCAACTTCATCATTCACCGGAGAATTGACAGGGTCAAGGTTCAGCTCCAACTGGCTGGTTTCTTCTTCAAAGTTGCGATAGAATTCTGCAAAGACAGAACCCCGAGTCAAGACAATGGTCGAATGAGAACATCACAGTTGGAAGAATTGGTCGAGTGTAAAAGACTACCTTTGAGCATAAGGAACAATTTTTTAGCAAGACCACCCAGGAAGCTTTCCAGGTCATTCTTCTTCATAGCCAACTGGTTGATCTTCTCAGTCAGAATGGTCTTGTCAGCTTTCAGTCGGTCAACATCCTTGGTGGCAATGGCCAGGGCAGCCTTCAGATTAGTGTTGTCCTGTTCGAGCTTGGTGACTGAGGCTAACTTCTCGTCGACAAGCTTGATCTTCTCAGACAGCTCAAGATCCTTCTTCCTCTGGGCCTCCTTCACCTTGCTCATAAATTACAGCAAAGTCAGATTTGAAACAGATGAGGGAGAAAGGAGTGGTCAAGTCTCACCGAACATACCTTTGGTCTCCTCCTTCGCCTTCGTCGATTCTCCTGCACTAGCTTCAAGTCCAACTCGAGCTGAATATGCTTCGCTCCAGCTCATAGATAGCGCTACCGCAAGATCACAGGATTTCTACAAAGAATCAATCGACAAAATGTCAAAGATGATTCACTCGAGTGAATAGAGAAAAATCATACGTTTTAAGACCACGATCGAATGCAAGCATTCAACCGTAGTCTCGGGATTACACCCGGTGGGTGCACTCAGCGTGCCCCCACCGGGTACTATTCAAACAGTCGACGATCGACCAAAAAAAGGGGTCACCATCGACCAAAGCTTCAGATCGTAATCAATCGCCAGTGATCGACCACGCCTCGGGGTTTACACCGGTGGGTGCACTCAGCGTGCTCCACCGGTTTCGTAAACCCATTCGTTTTAGTGAATGATGATCAATCTTTACTAGTAAAGTTTAAAGCCGATCGCCAGCAATGACCTTAGCCTTGGGGACTACACCGGTGGTGCACTCGATGTGCCCGCTAACACGTAGTTTTTATCAACACACCCGGTGGGTGACTGCTATGGATTTGAGAAAGAAAAGAAGTTTTGATAGCATATCCTAACAGAGCAGGCGGTGGTCGATCGACCAACATTGCTTTGAAGAGCGGAGCTGGCGCCATAAGCTGCTTGGCTTGCATCCGGATGATCTTCACCGCTCCATCATGATCCCTCGCCATGACGCTTCCTTAGCAAAGACTAGCTTGGTCCTCCGGACGTGGTGCGTGGTGAAGAGCGAAGGTTGCCCAGACTCGACGAAGGGGACAAGCACTTGTCAACGGCACCGCGAAAGACACGGTGGGTCGAGTGGTGTTCTCCTCCGTGGCAACAGCCTCGGCGCCGCCACATCTTGAGCTGCTTTGCGGTGGGAGTCTTCCTACTTCTCCTATACCTCGGTGGTTCTTCATCCTCATCATCGCCATCGGGAAGGGTGATAATGTCATTGGTTGGAGCTTGTAAAAGAATCAAAGTTAGAAACTATGAGTCAGTCGACTAAGAACAGAATCAAAGATACAATACCAGGATTTGAGGTTGCCGTGTCCTCCATCTCGTGGTCCTCGGCCTTGCCTGAGGTTTCGGAAGTCGTAGCACTGAAGTTCCAAAGAATCAGTCAGTTAATTCAAGTGTCAACCAGAGATAAAGCTTGTGCAGAACATGAAGACTTAAGTAATGTGGTTACCCTGATATGGTGGGGATGAACACCTTCATTTTTGGTAGAGGCTTGGTTGGCCTCGACGGAGCTACCTTCGACTGCTTCGGCGCCTTTTCAGTCGGCACCGGAGAAGCGGTCCGAGGGCGTTTGGTCGATCATGAAGCGCCACAACCCCTTACGCGCTCATCGAAGGGTCGTGAATAAGTTTCGACCGCCTTTCCGAGCGTGGCGGCGCAGCTTCCTCCTCCTCCTCCTCCTCTACTTCATCTTCATCATCGTCATCGTCGTCATCATCGTCCTCAGCAGCATCTGAATCCCACTCTTCCTGGCTCTCACCCCGCTGGCTTCTCCCTCCTCGCTTGAGCCCGAGTCCGTTGGGCATTGAGTACAGCTCGGTAAGGGCCTGAAAACGCCAAGGCGAGCTCAATCGACCAAATTATAGAAACACATTCAACGGACATACAATGGAAAAGCAGAGTAAATGTACCTTATCCGAACATTTGTGATGGTCGAGTGGAGAAATCCTCCGGGATCCACGAGGATTGTCCTTGTTTCAGTGATTGCGGCCGCCCACCTTTCCACTATGGCATCGCCGATCGCTTCCGGTGGACTCGAGTCTCGTCTTCGATTCATGAAGACAACCACATGCGGTGGCTCGAGAACTAAAGGGCTGGATTCGCCTCGAAGGAAAACCTCCGAAGGTCCATGCCACCATGCCGCCCCGAACCAACCGCACCACGCGGTCCATCAACATCTTCACATCAGCTCTCCTCCGGAACCACCTTCGAGGAGGAGGGTTTGTTCACTCGACTAGTGGTGAATGGAGGAGTCCACTGATCGACCGGCGGCCACCATTACAGCAATAAAACCAGGTCGATCGCCGCCACCGACCGACTCGGGGAAAAGACATAGCTGGGAAGGTGCTCTTATTCCTCACTTGGATCCTAGGCCCCCGCACATCTGGACCACTTGGGTTTTCTCATCTCCTGGACTCGCCTTCTTCACAGTCTAAGAACGACATGTGAAGATGTGCTTGAACAATCCCCAGTGCGGTCAACAGCCCAGGAAGTTTTCACACATGGATACAAATGCAGCAAGATACGCGATGGAGTTTGGAGTAAAATGGTGGAGCTGGGCTCCAAAGAAGTTCAAAAGCCACGAAAGAAAACACTCGGGCAGGAAAATCCTCGATCAACATGGGTGGCCAGAGCACACACTCACCCTCCTCCGGCTGAGGCTGCCACTCTTTGCCAGGAAGCCTTGCGACGCCATGGGGGATCAGCCCGTCGTCGGCCATGTCGAGGAGATCCTTCTCCCTGATGGTCGACTGGATCCAATCTCCCTGGACCCAGCCCTTCGGCAAGCGGGATCTCGACGAAGACCCACTGCGGCTAGTGGATCTTCCCTTCGCCTTCTCAGCCGCCGACGCCTTCTCCGCCGCCGACGCCTTCTTCACGCGCTCCAGCGCTGCCGTCTTCTCCTTGCCCATGGCCGCCGGCGAAGTGCGCAAGAGGGAGAGTTGTGGGGGCGACAGCAGTTGCGTTGGGCGGGGGTGAAGAGAACAGAGGAGGAAGAACGAGGTACTGTACAGAAGCCCTCACAAATCGCATTTATAACATCCCTTCCGAGTGGATGACAGGTGGACCCGGACGATCCAATCATATCCCAAAACAGTTGCATTGACACTATACGTGGCGGAAAAAGCGGCGCGGAGATCGAGGCGTCCATGTCCTGTCCCATCCGAGCGCCGCGGTCCGTTCCGCTTCGTGCGCTTCCCCAAATTTCGTATCCCGCGAAATCCGCGAGCGGCAGATCGGTCTGCCTGATGCGAGATTTCCTGCGATCCGTCGCTCGGGAACAGCGAAGTATAAAAGATCACTCGACGAACGTACAAGAATGGATCGAGTCGACTGAAGAAAAGTTGCTCGTTATCAACAAAGAAGATCTTGATCTGCAACAACGATAGCCAAGATGCAAAGACAATCGGAAACAGCATCAACTCCTTCCTCACTCAAGCCTCAATCCATTCGGGGGCTAATGATGGATTCATGTACCTAGGGTAGGGTCATAGGCCTGACCTAAACGCCCTACCCAAGGCACTCTCAGAAGAGATCATCTTCCAGCCGACTAACGAGGAACCCACTCGACCGACTGGAAGGACTCGACCATGGAAGACTCACTCGACCATGAAGATACACTCGACCACCGGAAGGTCAGAAGGCACTCCGCAACACAACGGTCTGTAATTGAATAGACTTAATGATAGTTAAGGCACTTTATGAGGGGTGTTACCATGAACGCCCAAGCTTAATGTACTTTAACCTCTCCATTATGTGGGCTGGCTGGGGTCTGGCGCACTCTATATAAGCCACCTCCTCCACAGAGAGGGTTCGCACTCTTGTAATACCTACATCGATAATCCACTCGACCGCCCTGGGGCTCCGAGACGAGGGCTTTTACTTCCTCCGAGAAGGGCCTGAACTCGTACATCGCTTGTGTTCACAACCTCTCCATAGCTAGGACCTTGCCTCTCCATACCTACCCCCCACTCTACTGTCAGACTTAGAACCACGACAGTAATTTCATCCAACGAGAAAATACTGACATCAGTCAGTCCAGATCTTAATGACATATGCTAACGGACTTGACGGAAGTGTTAGAAAGGAAAAAAATTTACACTTGGTGTTATTTAGGGAAGAAAATTTATTGAAGTGTTAAATAGGGAACCAATATTTAAAACATTGTTATATAAGGAATTTTCTCTTGTGTTTTAAGTGTTGAATCCTTGCTGAACACACCCTTTTGAGAGAGCCAAAAATTATGCTATGCTTGCTCCTATGCTTCACTTAAATTTTTAGAGCCATGGATTTGTTCTAGTACTTCACTTATATCTTTTTGAGCATGGTGTGCTTTGTTATTTTTGAAGAAATGCTCTCATGCTTAACTTAGATTTATTTGGGAGTTAGTAATTTTTTTAAAGAAATTCTCTGTTGCTTCACTTAGATTATTTTGAGAGAAAGAAAAAATTATGCTCATGATCTTCACTTATATTTGTTTGAGCTTATCAAAAGCAACATATGAAAATAGTCCCAAAGTGATAGATATCTAGGGAGGATATAATAAAAACTTTCATGAAGATCATTGGACAAAATAAACTTGATTCTTAATAATGGTTTTGAGATATGACGATATGATATGTGAGTCATGTTGATGAATAGTTGTGCTTTAGTAAGAATATTGATGTTAAGGTTTGTGATTCCCTATGCAAGCATGAAAGTCAATAGTTATGCAATGAAATTTACATCCTACTTATGGTGCATTATTCGGTGTTACTTATGCTTAATGCTTGGGTATGAGATTTTTCTCTTTTTGGTTGGTCGCTTCTCAATCTTTTTGCTAGCCTTAATCTTGCACTAATTATGATCACTAGTTGTGCATCCAAAACCCTTTAAACCAGTTTTGCCATATGAGTCCACTATACCTACCTATATGTGGTATTTCCATGCTGTTCTAAGAAAATTTGCATGGGCCATCTCTAATTTTCAAAATAAATTTCTCTTTTGTGTGCTCTACCGCTCGTGAAGTGGTGAAGGGTAGCCAATATTTTCCATGCTAGATGTGTTATTCTGACGATGAGTGTTTATTCACTTGTCATTGCACGAGAGTACGGCAAAGGTATTAGGGATGCCCAGTCCCGAAATGAAAAATGAATTTACTTTATGTTGCCAAATAATAAATTCCTTAGAAAGTGTTGGTATGGAGGGCAACCGTGGATTCGTCTAGCCATGGAAAGTGAAAGTAATGGTGGAAAAAGGAATAAAATGAATTTTCTGTTTGGGAACCGCCTATGATGTATCTAGCATGGAAAGTGTTGGGATGCTCCAAGTTGTTTTCGTTGTCGAGAAAAGTATGCCTCTCAAAAATATTTTTATCTCTCAATTTAAGCTTTGAGCTCTGGCACCTCTACAAATCCCTACTTCCCTCCGCGAAGGGCCTTTCTTTTACTTATGCAACTTTTATTTTGAATTTGGGTCTCCATCTTCTCTTATAAAGCACCAACTAAGGGGCACAGTGATCGTATTTGAGCATTGTGTGTAGCTAATATTCGAATGTGTTACATGAATGGATCAATGATTGATCATGATGGGCTAGGGATAACTTGCTTTAGTGTTGATATTTTGAAATACATGGTTGTTGGTTGGTACGCTTGAGTGTTAAAGTCTTCATGTAAAAACTAGACTATTGCTTTGAATCATATAAAAGTCCATATGTCCGTGCTATAAAGAAAAGAAATGTGATGAACATGTTAGGCAACATTCCACATCAAAAAATCTGTTTTTATCATTTACCTACTCGAGGACGAGCAGGAATTAAGCTTAGGGATGCTGATACGTCTCCAACGTATCTATAATTTCTTATTGTTCAATGCTATTATATTATCATTCTTGGATGTTTTACAATCATTTTATAGTCATTTTATATCATTTTTTGGTACTAACCTATTGGCATAGTGCCCAGTGCCAGTTGCTGTTTTCTGCATGTTTTTTACATTGCAGGAAATCAATATCAAACGCAGTCCAAACGCAACGAAACTCCTGGAGGATTTTTTCTGGCCATAAGACATCCAGTGGGCCAAGGAAGCACCTGGGGGTGGCTCGAGGGGAGCAACACCCACCAGGGCGCGCCAGGAGGCCCAATCACGCCCTGGTGGGTTGTGCTCACCTCGGGTGCCCCCTGAACCACCTCTTTGCTCTATAAATACCACAATATTCTAGAAAACCTAGGGGAGTCGACGAAAATCTATTCCAGCCGCCGCTGAGTCCAGAACCACCAGATCCAATCTAGACACCGTCATGGAGGGGTTCACCACTTCCATTGGTACCTCTCCGATGATGCGTGAGTAGTTCTTTCCTACGAGTCCGTAGTTAGTAGCTAGATGGCTTCCTCTCTCTCTCTCTCTCTCTCTCTCTCTCTCTCTCTCTTGATTATCAATACACTGGTCTCTTGGAGATCCATATGATGTAAGTCTTTTTGCGGTGTGTTTGTTGGGATCTGATGAACTTTGAGTTTATGATCAGATCTATGTTTTTATTCATGAAAGTTATTTGAGTCTTCTTTAATCTTTTATATGCATGATTTCTTATAGCCTTGTATTTCTTCTCCGATATTTGGGTTTTGTTTGGCCAACTTGATCTATTTTATCTTCCAATGGGAAGAGGTGCTTTGTAGTGGGTTCGATCTTATGGTGCTTGATCCAGTGACAGAAGGGGAACCGACACGTATGTATCGTTGCTACTAAGGATAACAAGATGAGATCTATATCTCCGCAATAGAGAAATGGATCTTGTCTACATCATGTCATCATTATTATTGCATTACTCCATTTTTTTCCGTGAACTTAATACACTAGATGCATGCTGGATAGCGGTCGATGTGTGGAGTAATATTAGTAAATGCAGGCAGGAGTCGGTCTACTAATTTTGGATGTGATGCCTATATAATGATCATTGCCTGGATATCGTCATGATTATTTGAAGTTCTATCAATTGCCCAATAGTAATTGTTTTCCCACCGTTTGCTATTTTTCTCGAGAGAAGCCACTAGTGAAACCTACGGCCCCCGGGTCTCTTTTCATCATATTTGCCTTTGCAATCTATTTTCCTTTGCATTTATTTTTAGATCTATTAAACCAAAAATACAAAAATACCTTGCTGCAATTTATTTGTTCCACGATCTATTTATCCTATGTACCACTTTTACCTCACATTATTTGCCTATCTTGAGGCGCCGTACCCGAAAGGGATTGACAACCCCTTTAACACTTCGGGTTGCGAGTATTTGTTATTTGTGTGCAGGTGCTATTTACGTGGTGTGAGGAGGTTCTCCTACTGGTTCGATAACCTTGGTATCATCACTGAGGGAAATATCTACTGTCACTATACTGCATCATCCCTTCCTCTTTGGGGAAATACCGACGTAGTTCTAGCAGACATCATCAACTTAGTCAAAGTGATTCTAGCTGCACTGACCGTTGGATGTTATCAACGGCCGTGCCGCATCTCCAACCTCTGGTCTTCTTGCTCCAGCCGCCCAAACCAGGGCCGCCGTACCGCCTGCTCCAGCCTCACGTGGCCGACTATGCTACCGCACAGGCCTCACGGACCGACCATACTACGACTGGCCAGACCTTCCCTCTACTCACCCACACCCCCTGTTATTCTCTGGTGATGGTGGGCTTACATCATAGCTGAACCAGTGAACCCTCATTCTCCCCTCCGCGTGGCCATCCACCCATCTCATCTTCTCTGGCTCCTCGTCGTTCCCTTCCTAGGCCTCACCATCGTCCACCAGCTAGATGATCTCGGCGCCTCGTGGTCAATGAGGTCAATGAACGACAACCATCGGAAGTGGACTTTAGGGTGTGAGGCTGACAACTGGACCCACCAGCTACATCTTCAAAACCAAGGAAGTGCCTCCTTATTACTCGTGAAAATGATTCCTCCCCTGACAGCCGGGACCCATCAGTTATATTTTCGCACAGAAGGAAGTGCATCCTTATCCTCCCTGACAGCTGGGACCCACCGGATCAAAGCGTACATAGGTTGTCGCGAATGTGTACGTACATATTGGTCAATTGGACTCTCTGCAATGATGAACTGTGGGCGAGCAAGCAGCGGCACATGTAGTAGTAGACGACATTGAGTTGGCAGCGTAGGAAGACTCGGCATGCCCCCTAAGTAGCAATTCAGGCAGTCCCTTCTATATTGTGTACACGTACGTACAACCAGATACCAAAAAATATGGCCATGTACGTACATACGGGCGGGGTCTCGAACGCCTACTCGCGCATACGTATGACTAGGGCTCGTGTACATGGAGAGGCATCGGACGGCAGCAACGGCGTTGTGTTCATCGGGAGCCAACCGGCTTGGATGGAATAGCCAAAACGAGGTCTCGCATACCGCAGAACAGAGGAAACGGGTCTTTTGTTCGACCGTGTACGGTTGAAACGGGGTCCTGTTCATCGGGAAGGGTTTGGCGTACCATAAAACGGAGGAAACGGACTTGTGTTGGAGTGCCTACGGTCGAAACAGGGTCCTTGTTGATCGAGAGGGGTCTGGCGTACCGCAAAATGCAGGAACTGGACTTGTGTTGGAGCGCCTACGATCGAAACGGGGTCTTGTTCATCCACCATCTTCTGCCTCACTCCAGCCTCCACGGGCTACTGTTCATCCACCATCGACCTCCTCCAGCCTCCACGGGCTACTGTTCATCCACGTCTATTGTTCATCCAACCTCCATCAGCTGCTGCTCGTAGAGCCTCCACGGGGTCATGTTCATCCACCCCTAACCGGCTGGGGTGCGAAGGCCTCCTCAGGGTCCTGTTCATCCAGCGGCAATGGCCTACTACCACGGAGTCCTGTTCATCCAACCTCCACCGGGAACTGTTCATCCACAGCCGAAATACCGGCTCGACTCACCACGTCTCGACTCGTTCTACGTACCGCATGCACGGTAGCAATGGTCACTGTTCATCGAGAGGCAACCCAACACCGGCTGACTACGTCTCACATGGGGGCTCGATCGGCTTCAATAAGCAGCAGCAATGATCGATCGCTCGGGTTCAGTTAGCAGAAGCAACAAAGGAATCGCTCGGGTTTAGTTAACAGCCAAGGGATTGATTGCTTGGGTTCAGTAACGTGCGACCGCTCGGGTTTAGTTATCCAATGCCTCGCACATACGCGCGTACACGAGAGAAACGCGGAAACCTCCGTGCATCGCTCGGCCCCGACCACCCACCGTAACCGGGATCTCCTCGATATTTTCCTCGCCCTTGCTTCTACCACGCCTTTTTCCATGATGGATGGCCCAAATAATGTCATGCAGCTGCGTCTCCGGCCCGCCCAGGACGAAAAGCCCATTTTTTGTTATGATTTTTTGTCATAGAAGTAGGATCCCACCACATCTATGATGATACCGGTTTTGTCATAATTATGGTCATAGAAGTGTCATAAGCATGATAGAAAAAAAATCATTTGTCCCAAAATGTCACATATGTGTCTTTTGTTGTAGTGATGGGTGTCTTCTGGGTAGAAAAATCTCTAAAAAGTTTCGTGGCATTTGGACTTCGTTTGGTATTAAATTTCCATGAAGTAAAAAAACAACAACTGGCACTGGGCACTATGTCAACAGGTTAGACCCAAAAAATGATATAAAGTTTCTAGTAAATGAATATAAAACATCCAAGATTGCTACTATAACAGCATGGAACAATCAAAAATTATAGATACTTTGGAGACGTATCAGTTCTGGGCAAACGATGCTTGCTGGTATATAATTATTTGCCATTCTTGAAATCATCATCTACCTTTTCCTTAGTTTAATCTTTGCCATGATTTGCTCATTCTGCACAACAACTATGCTCTCTATGTACAGAACAATATTCTTCATTATGAATAGTGTGCTCTGTTGGGCACAGGTGTATATGGATCACACCCATGTGAGAGCAATGTTCCCGCACGCGTCGTGCTAGCTTGCGATTCCGTCTATGCTAACTTTCCATTAATTTTTGGCATTTTATGAACACGCCACCATTTCCCGCCACTTCCTCATCGGTTTCCCAAAGCCATCCAGCGATATTGTGCATAAACCTAGGCGGCGCGCGACACACCGAGGCAAGCATAGTCTATAGCCCCCTACCTTTTCCAAGCATGCCAACCCACCAAAGAGCCGCCTCAGCCATCAACCTCCTCTACGAGGAAAACAAGGAGCCATGGCCCATCAAGGCCGAGGGTGTCCCCGACAACGTGATCGATGACACCGTGCTGCACGTCATCTCCAGGGTTGAGCAGACACTCGGTGCACGGTGCTTTAGCGCCGTGGATCAAGATAGGCATGTCAGCACCGAGAGGCTACAACTCTTCCCACAACATGATCGTGGTGCGCCACAGAGAAAACTAGGCGCGTCTGCACCAATATGCTACTGCTTGTTGCACAGCAAGACCGTTGGAGCACGATAGAGCTAGAGGTGCAGCGTGCCGCATAGCAAGAGCGGAGCCATCTGCGATTGCCTGATGTCAATAGGGTGTCGTAGACTCGTAGCTGGGTACATGGCCCGTTAGTAGCCCCATTCGCTGTCAGGAGTGGGTAGACACCATCTGCGCCCTGCTTGCACTGGACATCGGCCACGCCGTTCGCATGGGTCGTGTCAATCGCCTTGTCAGCGGCCCGCTCGATGCCAACACGCTAGTCGCTATGCTCGACCGCCTCCTTGGCCCATGTGTCCACCTAGGCGCAGTAGAGGAACATGGCCATCGCATCCTCGAGCTGGTGATCTCTGATGAAATAGCCAACTTGGAGCTCGAGATTGCGCTCTAGATGTAACGCCAGCTTGTCAACCGCTTGGATGAAGGCATGCACGGGTTCATGCGGAGCCAAGAGCTACCATAGGCAAGGCTGCTGGTCATGGACGCGTTTTATTTGTTGAGTCGTTTCGACGTTAATCACTATATATTCACAACAATCATAATATTTCTCTTTTTAATGTGGGTACTCTATTTTTCGTTCTTGTATTGTTCTGTTTCAATGTGTCTTTATGTGTTTTCCATTCTGTACATGTGGATGCTAACATCTAGATAGAAATTAGTATACGAAAACAGATAAAAAATGGAATTCAAAATATATATTAATTTTTCAGTAGTTCATCACGGAATATATATAATATCATCACATATATGTGATGATACTTAACTACTACGTACAATGCATAAAATTGAAAATGAACAATAATAAAACTAATAATCCCTCCTTAGGGGGGTAGTATTCTGGCAGCCCCTCGGCAGCACCTCGCTGGTGCATGGCGGCTTCCCAACGCAGAGGAAGTACTCTGGCTCCTCTGCCTCACAGATCTTGATGTGTTGATCTGCCTCTTTCACACGGACGTGCTTGAACGATCTTGCCATTTTGTTCGACACCCACCCGAGCTCCTGATCGATAGCACGCTGGAGCTTATCAGCCCACCTCGACACAATGATGAGGCACCTAGCACCTTTGTCCTTCCTGGCGAAGTACCGGCCGTATTAATACACCTCCTCCGCACGTCCATGCACCTGCCCTCAATGCTCCACCGCCTCCTTTTCCCAAGAGGCTTCACGGGCCACCTGGTACCTGGCTTCCTCCTCTGCCATCTCCTTCTTGAACGCCACTTGCCTGGCTTTCTCAGTCGGCGGCAGCGCCATCCACAGATGAAGATTGTACTGGCACCAAAACCACTCCAAAGTTGGGGGGGGGGTCCGGTGCAACCTCGTCCGGCGGCGTGTAGGGGTCCTCCTCGCCGCTGCTCTATGATTAAATGTCGTTGGAGGGCAACGCCTCCTCGTCGGCGCATGGGCAAATCGGAAGCGCCATGGCAGAGTTTTGTGAGAGGGGTAGGGGGAGCGAGGAGAGGACGTAGATGAGATGCAGGCGGGATGACATGGGCAGGGTAGTATTTATTGGTGACCAGAATCTAGATCGATTGGAGCAGTACACATGCCGGTCGCCGGAATTTGTGAATACTATAGCTTGAATTGCACACGATTCCCGCAACAAAGGCCGTGTGTGAAATAAATCGCTAAAGGTTTCCAATACAGAACTAGGTCTGATTAATAACCTGTGCAACTCACCTTCCAAACCTCGAGGCACAAAATAGAGTGCAAATCATGTGGGGCCCAGTTGTCTTGCAAGATATTTACATTTTCTTTCCAAATCTAAGGCACACATGCTTATTTTGTGTTAACATGATATTATTGTATAATGTAATATAATACATAAATGATTTTTCCAACCCATGATAGTTTCTTGTTGCATGTAGATGTGGTTCAATTTGAATAACAACCATTAAATGGCTAGACAATCACTTAAATGTCTTAAAAAGGTCAAATGGCCTCTGAAGATTTCCAAATTTTAACATGACAGTCGTATTAGTTCGTGTTAACAGTAGAAAAAGTTTTGAGGCCATACAAGGAAGCTACCGCTGGTTCCTCATCAAACATGCATCATTCCCTCTCGGAACCACGAGTCTTCCCATGAGATGCTCTGGTTGGTGTGTGTCCAAAATTTCGTCGAACATGCTAATTTTTTACCACGACGTCTTGGTGCCATGCCATTACATTAAGCAAGGTTCCATGTATTTTTGATCATTTTTGAACTTTTTGTAATTTAAAAGCTGACGACACACAAGTATAGGGGATCAATTGTAGTTGTTTCGATAAGTAACAGTGTCAAACCCAACGAGGAGTAGAAGGAAATGACAAGCGGTTTTGAGCATGGTATTGTCTACAAGCACTAAAATTATCGATAACAGATAGTTTGATAGGAAGGTAATTTGTAACGGGCAACAAGTAGCAATGGTAACAAAGGTGCAGCAAGGTAGCCCAATCCTCTTTATAGCAAAGGACAGGCTGGAATGTTCTCTTATGACAAGCACGACGTTCTTGAGGACATATGTGAATTATCATCTAGTCACTTTCATCATGTTTTTTTGATTCACGGTTGCTACTTTGATAGTTTCACATGTGGGTGGACCGGTGCGTGGGTGTTGTTCTTACTTCAACAAGACTCCCACTTATGATTACCCCCTCTCGCAAGCATCTGCAACTATGAAAGAAGACTGAAGATAAATCTAACGCTAGCATGAAACATATGGATCCAAATCAGCCCCTTATGTAATAATGCATAAACTAGGGTTTAAGCTTCTGTCACTCTAGCAACCCATCATCTACTTATTATTCAACAATTCCTTCCCTTAGGCACAAGGATGGTGAAGTGTCATATAGTTGACGTTCACATGTGATACGTCTTCATCGTATCTACTTTTCCAAACTCTTTTGCCCTTGTTTTGGACTCTAATTTGCATGATTTGAATGAAACTAACCTGGACTGACGATGTTTTCAGCAGAATTGCCATGGTTTTAATTTTGTGCAGAAATCAATGTTCTCGGATTGACCTGAAAATTTACAGAGAATTTTTGTGGAATATATAAAAAATACTGGCGCAAAAAGTTACTAGAGGGGGGGTCACCCAGAGGCCACTAGCCCTGGGGGCGCGCCTACCCCCCCAAGGCTTGCCTCCCAGGCTTGTGGGCCCCTTGGACCTCCTTCGACCCTAATTCCAACTCTATATATTCCTATTCACAAAGAAAAAAATGAGAGAGAAGGATTCATCATGTTTTACGATACAGAGCCGCTGCCACCTCATGTTCTTCATTGGGAGGGCTGATCTGGAGTCCGTTTGGGGCTCCAGAGAGGGGAATCCATCGCCATCATCATCATCATCAACATTCGTCCATCACCAATTCCATGATGCTCACCTCCGGGAGTGAGTAATTTCATCATAGGCTTGCTGGACGGTGATGGGTTGGATTATATTTATCATGTAATCGAGTTAGTTTTGTTAGGGCTTGATGCCTACTATCCACTATGTTCGGAGATTGATATTGCTATGACTTTGCTATGCTTAATGCTTGTCACTAGGGCCCGAGTGCCATGATTTCAGATCCGAACCTATTATGTTTTCATGAATATATGTGTGTTCTTGATCCGATCTTGCAAGTTTTAGACACCTATTACGAGTTATGATCCGCATACCCCAAGGTGACAATAATTGGGATTCTTTCTGGTGATTACCATAGTTTGAGGAGTTCATGTATTCACTAAGTGCTAATGCTTTGTTCTGGTTCTCTATTAAAAGGAGTCCTTAATATCCCTTAGTTTCCTTATGGACCCCACTGCCATGGGAGGGTAGGACAAAAGATGTCATGCAAGTTGTTTTCCATAAGCATGTATGACTATATACGGAATACATGCCTACATTACATTGATGAATTGGAACTAGTTCTGTGTCACCCTAGGTTATAACCGTTGCATGATGAATGCCATCCGACATAATTATCCATCATTGATCCAATGCCTATGAACTTTTCACATATTACTCTTTGCTAAGTTACTTTACCGTTGCCACTGTTACAATCACTACAAAAACTGTTACTGCTACTGTTACCACTGTTACCGTTAATTCCATACTACTTTGCTACTAAACACTTTACTGCAGATATTAAGTCTTTCATGTGTGGTTGAATTGACAACTCAACTACTAATACTCGTGAATATTATTTGGCTCCCCTTGTGTCGAATCAATAAATTTGGATTGAATACTCTACCCTCAAAAACTATTGCGATCCCCTATACTTGTGGGTTATCAAGATCATTTTATGGCGCTGTTGCCGGGGAGCATAGCTCTCTTTGCTGAGTCACTTGGGATTTATATTTGTTGATCACCATGAAGAATTTTACCAAAACCAAGATTTTTCACTCTAGGACGAGGGGAAGTAAGGAACTGCCATCTAGCTCTACACTTGATTCACCTTCTATTTTAAGTAAGCTTGCGACACCACCACCTGCTAGTAATCCTGATATGCCACAAGTAATTGATGATGCTACTTCTGCTATGAATGATACTTATGATGATGCTAGTACTTTGCTTGATACGATTGTGCCACCTGGTGAATTTCTTGATGAACAACTTCCTAGAGCTAAAGAAAATGAGATTATTGAAACTGATGAAATTATTGAAATTGAAGATTATGATTCTTCTCCTAGATATGAATTGCCTGATATACCTGAGGGTTATGTTATGGATGGAGAGGTAGCTAGGGACTTTCTTGCTTGTAAGGATAGATATGATCTTAAGAAATTACTAGGCAAGTGGAAAGAAAAATCGTTGAATGTTAGAATGAAATATGATCCTAAGTTTGCTACTTCACCTATATTTGTTACCGATAAGGATTATGAATTCTTTATCGATCCTAAGTTAATTACTTTGGTTGAATCCGATCCTTTCCATGTCTATGAATCTGAAACTGTTCTGGCACATCTTACTAAACTGAATGATATAGCCACCCTATTTCCTCACAAGGAAAAAATTTGCTACTACAATATTCTTAAGTTATTTCCTTTCTCACTAAAGGGTGATGCTAAGATATGGTTTAATTCTCTTGCTCCTGGTTGTGTGCATAGTCCCTAGGATATGATATATTACTTCTCTAAAAAATATTTCTCTGCCCATAAGGAACAAGCTGCTCTTCTGGAAATATTTAACTTTGTGCAAATTGAAGTGGAGAGTCTCCCACAAGCTTGGGGAAGGCTTCTCCAATTACTTAATGCTTTGCTTGATCACCCTCTCAAGAAAAAGGAAATACTTGATATCTTTTATAATGGATTAATCGATGCTTCTAGGGACCACCTAGATAGTTATGCTAGTTGTGTTTCCAGGGAACGAACTATTGAACAAGCTGAAGAATTATTGAATAATATACTAAGCAATGACAATGATTGGACTCTTCCTGGACCACCTCCTAAGCCAACTCCGAAGAAGAGAGGTATTCTATTTCTCAGTCCTGAAGATGTGCAAGAGGCAAAGAAATCTATGAAAGAAAAAGGTGTTAAAGCTAAAGATGTTAAGAATTTACCACCTGTTGAAGAAATACATGGTCTTAATACCCCGACACGGGTGGTAGAGGTAAATTCTCTCTGTAGATTTGATGAAGGTGATATTCCTTATAGTAAATCTGCTAGTCAATGCTTGGATGAATTTCATAACTTTATTGTTAAACAAGAAAACTTCAATACATATGTTAGTAGACATTTGAAACGAAATGCTTATATGCTTGAATACTTGAGTGACTATATGTTTAGAACTGTTAATGATCTCAAGGTTGTTAGTAAACATGCTTCCATGGTTAAAACTCAAGTAGAACAAGTTCTCAAGGCACAAAATGATTTGCGTAATGAGAAGAATAATAAAATGAATGATTATGCTGTTAGAGTTGTGACCAGTGGAGGTAGAATGACTCATGAACCTTTGTATCATAAAGGCCATCCTAAGATAATTGAGTAAGATTCTCAAAGAATTAATACTGATGCACCTAGTTCATCTAAGAAGAAAAAGAAAAATGATAGGACTTTGCTTGCTTCTAGTGAACCTGTTATAGACACACCTGAGAATCCCAATGATATTTCTATTTTTGATGCTAAGACACAATCTGGTGATGGACATGAACCTAGTAATGATGATAATGATTATTTTCATGTTGATGCTCAACCTAGTAATGATAATGATGTGGAGATAGAACCCGCTGTTGATCTTGATAACCCACAACCTAAGAATAAAAGATATGATAAGAGAGACTTCATTGCTAGGAAACATGGTAAAGAAAGAGAACCATGGGTTCATAAACCCATGCCATTTCCTCCTAAACCATCCAAGAAAAGGATGATGAAGAATTTGAGCACTTTGTTGAAATTCTTATACCTGTCTTTTTGCGCTTACATTTGGCTGATATTCTTAAAATGTCTCCTTATGCTAAGTATATGAAAGATACTGTTACTAATAAAAGAAAGATACCTGAAGCTGAAATTTCCGTCATGCTTGCTAATTACACATTCAAGGGTGGAATACCTAAGAAACTAGGAGACCCTAGAATACCAACTATACCATGCTCCATTAAAAGAAACTATGTTAAAACTGCTTTATGTGATCTTGGAGCCGGTGTGAGTGTTATGCCTTTCTCTTTGTATCGAAGACTTGATTTGAATAAGTTGACACCAACTTAAATATCTTTGCAAATGGCTGATAAATCAACTGCCATACCCATCGGTGTTTATGAGGATGTACCTGTCGTTGTTGCAAATGTTACTATCTTAATAGACTTTGTTATTCTTGACATCCTTGGTAGTCCCTTTTTGAATACTTCAGGGGCTGTTATTGATTACAATAAAGGCAATGTCACTTTTCATGTTAATGGTAATGAGCATACGATACACTTTTTGAAGAAACAACCTCAAGTGAATAGTATCAACTCTATTGGAGAAATTCCAACAATTGCTATTGGAGGTTTTAAATTCCCTATTCCTACTGTCAAAAAGAAATAAAATATTCTTATTGTTGGGGACATGCATATCCCCGTTGAGGTAACCTAGTGTTATTTGAAAATTCTCCGGTTTCATGTCATTCGGAAGAAGTTTGTTAATAAGACTTGATCAACCTTATTAATGGATTCCTTTTGACGGGCATGTGATGGATGAATTTAGGAGGCACAACTTTCTATACCCACTTTTTACTTTCTGTTATTTAGAATTAATAAAGTAGAAATGCTATTATTTTTCTGTTTTCTGAATTATCCGTGCAATAAAAAATGACCAGAAAATAAAAGTTCTCCAAATGGCCTGAAAATTTAGTATGATTTTTATACAATATTAGAAAATATATGGCATTGAGCACACCCCGGGGCGGGGGGTGCACCTGTGAGCCACAAGCCCACAGGGCGCGCCCACCCCCTGGGTGCGCCTAGGTGGCCTGTGGGGCCCACAGGGACCCCCTCACTTATTCCAGCCACCCAACCACTTTGTATTCCTCCAGAAAAAATTACAACATTGCTCAAACCCGTGTTCTTGCTCATCTTGCTGCCATTTTCGATCTCCTTGCTCGTAGCTCCATTTGCCAAACTGGTTGGGGGATTGTTCATCGGTATGTGACTCATCTAATGGTCCAACTAGTTTTTGTTCTAGTGCTTTATATATTGCAAATTTTTGCTGCTATGGTGACCATGTCCTTGAGCTTGCATGTCAAATTTATATGGTCCAAAGTAGTTTTGTTGCATGCTATAGCTTCTAGACACTTGTGGGAGTAGTTGCTATTAGTTTTGTTCACTTTTATTTTGAGTCACTAAAAAATTCAGAAATTTTTCAGAGGAAGAAAATGTTTAGGAAAGTGTTCCAAGGTGGTTCCTCAAAGAAGAAATCCCCAAGGCCCGCGATACGTGAGCCGGACCTTGAACCACCGCGAGAAGCTCTAGTGCGGCCTTGTGAATGGCTGTCGGGTCACTTCATGACTCGTGCAGGTTTCAAGGAGGAATTTGACATGTACGTGCACAACGCTGGCCTGATGGACTTCTTGTCAGATAAGTGTTTGCAATACTACAACCTCACTAATTCCTTTGTGCGGAGATTTAAGTATTCTGTCCATCGCAATACACACTCTGTTTTATTTGATCTTTATGATAAATCATTTAGTATGGACCTTGAAGAATTTAATGATGCATGCAAAATTCTGCAATGGGGCATATATACTAAACCTCGTAAATCTGATTGCACTGAGTTCCTTGCTAGCATTACTATAGGTGAAACTAGAACCATAACACAAGCTACTATAGGGAGCATTCACTTTCCTGCATTACATTATTTTGCTCTCTCTATAGGTAGATGCATTAATGGTAAACATGGCCATTGCCACCTTTGCGCATCCGATCTTATTGTCCCTAAGAGCGCAATAATGAATAATAAACAATTTAACTTAGAGGCCATCATTGCAAGGCAGTTCGTAATAATGCATTAGCCGGAGACTTCTGTGGTGGAATTTATGCCACACGTTTAGCTCATTATCTTGGTGTTCAAATAAAATAAAATGATATTCCGTTACCACCTGCTTACGTTGATTATGATGCTATGGAACATTTCCAATTTCTTGAGAGGGACGAACAACCTTTCTAGTACAGACTAATCTTTGACCGGAATCGCGTATTCCGTATTACGTTTCCCGCTCCTTCCTTCTTTGACTTTCACATAAAATGAATATACTTCATAACCAGAGAGGAGGCGGAGGAGTATGAGAGGGCGAGGGAGACCGTCCGCCAAGCGGCGGCAGCTGCAATTGACTACAACCCCATCTACAACTCTAGGTATTATCCAGGCCAGCCGTGGCTCTAGACCAACTTAGGGCAAAAGCCTAAGCTTGGGGGAGTACGTATTTCTCAGCGACATTACATTCATGCATCACACGTTCATTCTAGTTGTCAGTGTTCATACTTTTTCATTGTATTATCCATGCTAGTTTATTTTTCTTGCTTTATTCTTATGTGTTTGAAAAACTTAGAGAAAAACCAAAAATATTTCTCGCTTTCTTTTTTTCTTTTTAGTCTTTTTGTTGTAGTATTAAAAGAAAACCCAAAAAGATTTCTCGTTCTTCTTTTGCTTGTTGGGACCTTTCCCGTGTAAATAGTTTTTCTCATTTTTGTTTACTTTTCGTTAATTTGCTTTCTTTAGAAAAAACAAAAACTCCGAAAATACTTTAGTGTGTTTCTTTGAAATTCTTTTCTTTTCTTTGGGTCGTAAGGAGAAGACCACAATGAAAATGTTGAGTGGCTCTCATGTGTATGATTGTTGATCTAACAAAGAGACCATATTACCTTGTCTTCTCATGTAAATAAATGTTTGCAGATTCCAGCTCAGTCCAATGCACGTGCACTCTTATTATTATTCACATCGTTTGGTCGTGCAAGTGAAAGGCAATAATGACGAAATTTGATGAAGTGATTGAGATGAAGAAAAGCTGGTATGAACTCGACCTATTTTGTTTTTGTAAATATGACTGGCTCATCATTCCTGATTTAGCCCATTATGAATGAATCATGTTTCCAATGACAATTAGGGATTATAGCAACTCATGCCATGCTTAATTAGCTAGGAGTGTATAATGGTTTATCTTGCGTGCCAACATGCATTTTAAAATGGTTATGATGTAGTATGATAGGATGGTATCCTCCTCTGAATGATTCAACCAGCTTGACTTGGCACATGTTCACGCATGTAGTTGAATCAAAAACAACAAAGCCTCCATGATATTTATGTTCATGGTGATTTATATCCTACTCATGCTCGCATTCAATGTTGATTAACCTCAATGCATGTTTATGGCTGTTGTCGCTCTCTAGTTGGTCACTTCTCAATCTATTTGCTAGCCTTTACTTGTACTAAGGGGGAATATTGCTTGTGCATCCACTTCCTTAAACCCAAAATTGTTCCATATGAGTCCACCATACCTACCTATATGCGGTATTTACCTGCCATTCCAAGTAAATTTGCATGTGCCAAACTGTAAAGCTTCAAATAATAATATGTTTTGTATGCTCGAATCACTCATGTAGTGACTGGGGGCTGTCAGTATCTTCCATGCTAGGTGGGTTATTCTCACGACGAGTGTTTATTGACTTGTCATTCATGAGAGAGTGGCTGATAATTGGGATGCCGAGTCCTATGATCAAAATCAAAATCAAAATACAATAATGAAACAAAACTCCCCCAGGACTGTTGTTCGTATGGACGACACCAAAGGATTCGGCTAGTCGTGGAGTGTGTTTGATTGGTGGAGGGGGAGTAAAAAATTTACCAATTTGTTTGGGAACTGCCTATAATGTGTCTAGCATGGAAGATAGTGACATATCTTGGTTGTTATGTTGACAATGAAAGCATACCGCTTAAAATTATATTGATCTCTGTTTTAAAAGCTTTGAGCTCTGGCATCTTTGCAAATCCTTGCTTCCCTCTGCGAAGGTCCTATATATTTACTTTTATTGTTGGGTCATCATCTTCTTATTAAAGCACTAGTTGGAAAGTGCTATGGTCATTTATACGCTTTGTTTTTAATTGATGTTGAGTACGACTATGACTGGATCTCTTTTGCCATGAATTACAATGTCTAGTCAGTCTGTGATCTTCAAAGGTGCTCTGCATTTATGTTTTGCGGTCTCAGATAGGGCTAGTGAGATACCATTATGTCATATTATATCATGATTGATTTGAAAAAGTGTTGTAATACGAGATTTATTATTATTCCTCGCTAGTTGGTTCTGCCATTGATATGAGTAAATGTGAGACCTAAATGTTATTGTGAATATGGTTAGTTCATAATCTTTGCTGAAAACCTGAATATTGGCTAGAAATACAACAACAAGATCAAACAGAGTTTGTAAAAGTTTTTCTTTGTCACTTTCAGTTTGTCAACTGAATTGCTTGAGGACAAGCAATGGGTTAAGCTTGGGGGAGTTGATACGTCTCCATCGTATCTACTTTGCCAAACTATTTTGCCCTTGTTTTGGATTCTAATTTGCATGATTTGGATGAAACTAACCCGGATTGACGCTGTTTGTAGTAGAATTGCCATTATATTATTTTTGTGCAGAAATCAAAGCTCTTGGATTGACCTAAAAATTTACCGAGAATTTTTGTGGAATATATGAAAATACCGGCACAAAAAGATACCAGAGGGGGCACCCAAAGGCCATAGCCCTAGGGGCGCGCCTAACCCCCAGGGCGTGCCTCCCAAGCTTGTGGGCTACCTAGACCTCCTCCGACCCTAATTCCAACTCTATATATTCCTGTTCATAGAGAAAAATGAGAGAGAAGGATTCTTTGCGTTTTACGATACGGAGCCGCCGCCGCCTCATGTTCTTCATCGGGAGGGCTGATCTGAAGTCCGTTTGGGGCTCCGGAGAGGGGAATCCGTCGCTATCATCATCATCCTCAACCTTTCTCCGTCGCCAATTCCATGATGCTCACCGCCGGAGTGAGTAATTCCAGCGTAGGCTTGCTGCATAGATGGTGATGGGTTGGATGATTTATCATGTAATCGAGTTAGTTTTGTTAGGAGTGCCATGATTTCAGATATGAACCTATTATGTTTTCATGAATATATATGTGTTCTTGATACGATCTTGCAAGTTGTAGACACCTATTACGGGTTATGATCCGCATACCCCAAGGTGACAATAATTGGGATTATTTCCAGTGATTACCGTAGTTTGAGGAGTTCATGTATTCAATAAGTTCTAGTGCTTTGTTCTGCTTCTCAATTAAAAGGAGGCCTTAATATCCCTTAGTTTCCTTATGGACCCCGCTGCCACGGGAGGGTAGGACAAAAGATGTCACGCAAGTTCTTTTTCATAAGCACGTATGACTATATACGGAATACATGCCTAAATTACATTGATGAATTGGAGCTAGTTCTATGTCGCCTTAGGTTATAACGGTTGCATGATGAATGCCATCCGACATAATTATCCATCACTGATCCAATGCCTACGAGCTTTTCACATATTGATCTTTGCTAAGTTACTTTGTCATTGCCACTATTACAATCACTACAAAACTGTCACTGCTACTGATACGTCCATTTTGCATCATGCTTTTATATCAATATTTATTGCATTATGGGCTGTTATTACACATTATGTCACAATACTTATGCCTTTTCTCTCTTATTTTACAAGGTTTACATGAAGAGGAGAATGCCGCAATCGAATTTCAATGGAAAAGGAGCAAATATTAGAGACCTATTCTGCACAACTCCAAAAGTCCTGAAACTCCACAAAAGTCAGTTTTGGAATATATTAAAAATATTGGGCGAAGAAAGCACCAGAGGGGGGCCACCCGCTTTCCACGAGGGTGGAGGGTGTGCCCTACCCCCTGGGCACGCCCCCTGCCTCGTGGGCCACATGGCAGCCCCCCAATGCCCATCTTCTGGTGTATGGTGTCTTTTGCCCTGAAAAAATCACAAGGAAGCTTTCGGGATGAAGCGCCACCGTCTCGAGGCGGAATCTGGACAGGACCAATCTAGAGCTCTAGCGGAGCTGTTCTGCCGGGGAAACATCCCTCCGGGAGGGGGAAATCATCGCCATCGTCATCACTATCGATCCTCTTACCGAGAGGGGGTCAATCTCCGTCAACATCTTCACCAGCACCATCTCCTCTCAAACCCTAGTTCATCTCTTGTATCCGATCTTTATCTCAAAACCTCAGATTGGTACCTGTGGGTTGCTAGTAGTGTTGATTACTCCTTGTAGTTGATGCTAGTTCGTTTATGCGGTGGAAGATCATATGTTCAGATCCTTTATGCATATTAATACCCCTCTGATTATGAACATGAATATGATTTGTGAGTAGTTACGTTTGTTCCTGAGGACATGGGAGAAGTCTTGTTATAAGTTGTCATGTGAATTTGGTATTCGTTCGATATTTTGATGAGATGTATGTTGTCTCTCCTCTAGTGGTGTTATGTGAACGTCAACTACATGACACTTCACCATGATTTGGTCCTAGGGGAAGGCATTGGGGAGTAATAAGTAGATGATGGGTTGCTAGAGTGACAGAAGCTTAAACCCTAGTTTATGAGTTGCTTCGTAAGGGGCTGATTTGGATCCATATGTTTCATGCTATGGTTAGGTTCACCTTAATTCTTCTTTCGTAGTTGCAGATGCTTGCGGGAGGGGTTAATCATAAGTGGGATTCTTGTCCAAGTAAGGGCAGTACCCAAGCACCGGTCCACCCACATATAAAATTATCAAAGTACCAAACGTGAATCATATGAGCATGATGAAAACTAACTTGACGATAATTCCCATGTATCCTCAGGAGCGCTTTGCTTTGTATAAGAGTTTGTCTAGGCTTGTCCTTTGCTACAAAAAGGATTGGGAGACCTTGCTGCACCTTGTTACTTTTGTTACTTGTTACCCGTTACGAATTACCTTATCACAAAACTATCTGTTACCGATAATTTCAGTGCTTGCAGAGAATACCTTACTGAAAAACCGCTTGTCATTTCCTTCTGCTCCTCGTTGGGTTCGACACTCTTAATTATCGAAAGGACTATGATAGATCCCCTATACTTGTGGGTCATCACTACTGTTACCACTATTACCGTTATTTCCATACTACTTTGCTACTAAATACTTTTCTGCAGATATTAAGTCTTTCAGGTGTGGTTGAATTGAAAACTCAACTGCTAATACTCTTGAATATTATTTGGCTCCCCTTGTGTCGAATCAATAAATTTGGGTTGAATATTGTACCCTCGAAAACTGTTGTCATCCCCTATACTTGTGGGTTATTAACATGACACCACTAAAGGAAGCAACAACATACATATCATCAAAATATTGAACGAATACCAAATTCACATGATTACTTATAACCAGACCTCTCCCATGTCCTCAAGAACAAAAGTAACTACTCACAAATCATATTCATGTTCAAGATCAGAGAGGTGTTGATTATCATTAACGATCTGAACATATTATCTTCCACCAAATAAACTAACTAGTGTCAACTACGAGATATAATAAACACTACTAGCAAACCACAAGTACCAATCTGAGGTTTTGAGACAAAGATTGAATATAAGAGATGAACTTGGGTTTGAGATAAGATGGTGATGGTGAAGATGTTGACGAAGATTAGTCCTCCCACGATGAGAGGATAGTTGGTGATGTTGATGGCTTTGATTTCCCCTCCCGGAGGGAAGTTTCCCCGGTGGAATTGCCCATCGAAGAGCAAAGATGCTCCTGCCCAAGTCCCGCCTCGAGACGGCAGCGCTTCATCCCGATAGTATTCTCTTCATTTTTTTCTAGCAAAAATGGCATCATATAGGAGAAGATGGGCCTCGGAGGCCTGCCAAGGTCCCCACAAGCTCGGGGGCACGCCCTAGGGGGTAGGGCGCGCCCTCGAGGCTTGTGGCTACCTGGTGGGTCCCCTTCTGGTAATTCTTTCGCCAATAATTTTTATATATTTCAAAATAATTCTCCGTCAATTTTCAGGTCATTTGGAGTTGTGCAGAATAGTTATCTCTCATGTAGCTCTTTCTGGTCTAGAATTCCAGATGCCGGCAATCTCCCTCTTCAAGTGAAACTTGCAAAATAAGAGAGAAAATGCATAAGAATTGCAACATAAAGTGATATAACAATCCATAATACAATAAATAATAGTAGGAAAACATGATGCAAAATGGACGTATCAACTCCCCCGAGCTTAGACCTTGCTTGTCCTCATGCGAAAGCCAAAATCGATAATCATGACCACATGTTTAGAGAGAGACGTGTACATAAAAATAAAATATGGAATGAAAGCATTAAGGTCATAATCATGCCAGCAATATATCATGAAACTTCTCACGCTAAAGTAACAATTCATTCACAATCTAAAGTATGAAACAGAAACTTCATTGAAAACTAACAAAATATCATTCCAGTCATTGAAACAATCACAATCCATCATATTTTCAGAAAGAGTCTACGTAAGAGCTTTGTTTAGCAAGTTCACGTGCTCAACTATCATTTAGTCTTCTATGATTGCTGACACTCAAGGCACAATTTTAGAGCAAAAGTTTCAGTCAGGCGCAATGAAAGATAGGGGCTTATAGTTTCTCCTCCCAACTTATTGACCTCAAGGGTAATCTAAAGGACAACACTATTCTAATCCTGGGATTAGAATAACTATTTGGATCACAGCAACCCTATATAGGGCCCAATGCATGTTCCTGAGATTGAGAAACCCACCGGACAGAAAAGCCCACCCACCCACCCACTTCCCCGATCCCCACCCCCACCCCAAACGCACCCGCTGGCCCGATCCCCAATCCTTCCCCGATCCTCCGCCGAATGCCATGACCAGCCTCTTGGATCGCGCCGACGCCGCCACCCTCCTTAGATCTCGGCGCCGGCGCCACCACCCTCCCTAGATTTCGGCGCCGACGCCGCCACCCCTTGGATTTCTCCCACGCTGCCTCGCGCCTCCCAAGAGACCCCTTCGCCGTCCACCTTGCTCGTACACCTCCAAGGTCGCGCCGCCGCATTCCCACCATGGCCGCACACGGCCCAGTGCCACAACCGCCATGGCTAGAGATCCACAAGCCCCGCGACCTTCCTCCTCTGTCCCTGCGACCTTCCTCCTATCCTGCCGTGACCTTCCTCATCCACCGTCGCCGGCGTGAGAGCCCAAGCACGCCGCTGGCCTCCTGCCTCCCCACGTCGCCGCCTACCCCAACCTCCCGGCTGCCCCACTGGGTCGATGCTCGACTGCTCCCCCAATGTCGTGGCAGTCCACCCCCTCCTCCACTGGCAGGGCGGTCCTTCCCCGGCTGGAAGATTTCCCCTGGCTGGAAGGTTCCCCGTGCCTCCTTTTGTGACACTAGCATCGCCGGAGGCCCTCATGCTCCTTTGCTATCTTCGGTCCCGTTGTCCTTATTACTTCCCCTCCACCGTTGCTCTTTCTCTGAACAAAGGAGATGAATGACTAACTGAATATTTTGCGAACTTCCATGTTCATCTCTGTGGTCCTCCTCAAGCTCCCTCCCCCTTGCGGCCGTGAGATCCTCACCGGCGACACCGGGCTCCATTCTGGTGAAGACAAAAAAGGGGGTTCTGAGGGGAAGAAGAAAAAAGGGTGATGAGACGGATGCGTGCTTGGAAACCCCTGCCCTGCTCCTGCCTATGGTGAGAACCCCGACAATCCATGTTCTGCTGCATCTTACACTCAAGCCGGCGGCCCTCCTCACAGTGAGCATGGGATGTGTGTTATGCACTGGCCGCAATGCTCAGTTGTGCTGTCCGTGAGACACATTCATCTTTTTTGTTTGTTTGACAGTACGTGAGATAAATTCATCTATGTTTTCATTTTTGAAGTTCAGATATGATGAAAATAACTAGTGGTTGTAGACAACCAATGTCAGGCCGAGCAAGTTACTCCTGGCAGGTCGAACAAAATGCTTGAAGCTGGTCAAAGAAAAAAAATACTTGTGTCTAGAGAATAAAATTAATTGTCCAGGTGCGTGGAGGTGAGCGTGTGCTTAGTTTTCATTCTTTATAGAAAATAGAAAAATCCTTTCTTTTATAAACGTATAAGTACTCTGTTGTTGTTAAAGCGCAGAACTTCAAACTAAAATAACAAAAGCAGCGCCAAATTTAAGTAAAAAAATTGAGCCTGGTACCGCCAAAATTGGTACAACTACAACTATTGTACTGCTGAGGGAATTTTCAGATATCAACTTGAAACATAAATCATGCAGGGATAGAAAATGAACTTTCTCTCCACATGACCATGTTTCAGAAGTTTCGAAGTTCACATGTGCCAAATACAGAAGAAATTCATCAAATAAAAAAGGACAACACCTATAAAGAAACATATTTTCCCTATTTCTAAAAAACAACCAAGAAGGTCAAAATAAAATAACAGATCAGTTTGATGCACATTAAAATTTTGGAATTTTCTCGTTTCTAGAAAATAACCAAAGTTTTTAAAAGTTAGATTTTCCTCGTTTCTCAAAAATAAGAGAGAAGGCCAACTCAAAATAACAAACCAACTAAAAAAAGGTTTATAAAAATCGATTTAAAGAAAACTAGAAAAATTTAAAGAACCGAGAAGGTCAAAAAACGTAGAAGTTCAAATTTGAAAACCCTAGAAGTTCAATTTGAAATAACCGAGAAGGTCAAAAAACCTAGAAAATTGTTTGCTTATTTAAAACCATATTTTTCTGTAAGAAGTTCGAAGTAAAATAAGAGAGAAGTTCAAAGGTTAAAAAAACTTAGATGTTTTCTCGTTATTAAAGAATCGAACATGAAGATCAAAAGCAAAAAAAAGTCAAAATCATGTTTATTTAAAAATCAAAAAATAAAAACTTTACTCAAAATAACACATAAGTTCAAAGTATATTAAAACCTAGGATCTAGAAGTTCAAAAAACAAAAACAATAAACAATGTCATTTTGGACATTTTTTCGCAATACTAAAGATAAAAGCCAAGAAGTTGAATTTTAAAAAATGAAGTTGTTCAATGCATATTAAAAACTCAGTTTTTTCTTGTTACTAAATAATAAAACCAAGAAGTTCAATATTTAAATGCAGAGTTGTTTGATATTTACTTGAAAACTCAATTTTTCTCGTTACTAAAGAATAAGTAGGATTTAAAAACTCAATTTTTAAAAGTTCAATTTTTCTCGTTACTCAAGTTCTATTAAAATAAACCTAGAAGTTCAAATTTAATGAAGCGGCTCAATGTCTATCAAAAAGTAGGATTTTTTTCGTCACTTAAAGAAATAAACCAGGAAATCCAAATTAGAAAGATGGAGAAGTTCGATGATTATAGAAAACTCAGATTTCCATCTATTAAAAACAGAGCACTTCAAAATTCATAAAAAAAGATTAAGAAACTCAGATTAAAAATTCATAATAAAAACTCAAAGTATTTTCATGTAACCGAGAGAAGTTCTGGTTGATAACTGCCAGAAGTTCATGTACTTCATGGTGTGCATTTTGTATTAAAAAGAATAAAAAAATCAAAGACTAAAAGTTTGTCGATATAAGTTCAAGTCCTCCGTCGAAGAAAGTTAAAAAATATTGTGAGAGAGGTTTATACAAAAGAAATACCATTTGTGTAACACTTGACGAATGGATGAGAAAATTACAAATGAAAAATACGTCACAGAAGTTCAACGTGAAAACAGCAGGAAGTTCACCTACTACACTGAATGAATATCAGATGAAAAACTTCTAAAATCGTCGCGAGTATGAAAAAATGATTAACACGGGGAAGTTGCGTGTTTGCAACAGCTTTCCATCGGTATATCACTTGCTCAATTTCGGTGAGTGGATGGAGAGCTACGAGCAGTGGATGGAGATCAACGAGCAAAAAAAGCACGTCGAAAACAGAGTGAAGTTCAGGTAGACATGCTGAGAAGTACAGGTTCTTCACGCGGTGCATTTTTGAAGAATCTGTTTCGCGATAGAGGCAGAACGAATGATCCCGCCGTTTTCTAAATTACTTGAAAACGGCTAAGAATCAGAGAAAACCATCAACATGAAAAAGTTTTGCATTTTCCGTAGCTTTTCAACGGTATATTATTTGCCCAATTCCAATAAAGTTTGTGGAAATTATAGCAAAAATACATTTTTTGCCATTTTCGAAACTGACTTAAAACCGTAAAGAATTGGGAGAAACAATACATACCAAAAAGTTTTGCATTTGTTCAAGCTTTCCAATGCAATATAACTTGCTGCATTCGGACGCACGGTTAAAACATTAGCTCGAAAATACGAACTCGGTAGGTGTCGTGGATTTGTCACGACAGATGTCCTATTGAAAGGACTTAGTCGTGGAGCCATCGCTACGAGTTTACTTGAAGGGGTTAAAGCGGACACAAAGACACAAGGGTTTATACTAGTTCGGCCCCTTCGATGAAGGTAAAAGCCTACGCCTAGTTGTGATGGAATTGATGTGGTCTCGATGGCTAGGAGCAAACAAGCTTCGCTTAGGCTCGAGTTGTGGTTGTCGTCCCTGAACCGTCGCCGGTCGCCCCTTATATACACGGGTGACGCCTGTCGGTTCATAGAGTCCCAACCGTTCATACTGTATCCCGGTTGGTATCTCTCTATTCCTAACTTACAACACAAGTTATACAACAGGCCGGTTTACGGCTACAAGTTCTAAACCGACTACTGTGCCTTGAGCCTTTCTTCGCTTATACCACTAACGGAGTTAACCTGCCCAGATCGCGGTTTACACCTAGTGGTAATATCCCCAACATTAGGCCCCGATTGATTTGAACTGGTTCATGTCAATCCTTCACAAAACTTGCATCTTGACATCTTCTAGTGATCGGTAAACCGCCAGATCGTCATCACTTCCGCCATCAGTAAACCGCATGACGTCATCCTGAAATTTTATCATTTACAACGCCCTCTTTCAATAGCAGTTCCTTGATCCGCGCGCTTGACCTAGCTCGGTTGCTTTATAAATAGGACCGAAGGGTCATTTCTTTCCTTTCCCTTCGTCCCCTCTTCTTCGTCTTCCTCGCACCGCTGGTCTTGGAGCTCCGCCACCGTCGCCGACTTACGCCTCGCCCCGGGCACAGATCGACTGAACGCATACGAGCATTGCGGCCTCTTTCGCGTCTTCTCCGCTCCGGTAAGCTTCTTCCCTTCTTGACCTAGATCTGTTCTTTTAGGGTTCCAGTTTCATGTTGTGTTCCTTGCGCTGCTCATATCTGTTCTTTTGACTTTGAATGAATCCATGAACTCCTGCTGTATTTAATAGTGATCCCGCACATCCGCTGTAGTCTCTCATCTAAGCCCACAGATCTTCCGTGATATACCTGCTCCATAGTTCATGCATTTCGCTTTACTTCTCAAACATTTTCATTTTTCAGAACTCGCGCTTGATCCGCGGCTGTAATACGATCTTATAAACTTGTTTCGTGATACTTAGTTATCCACAGCTTCAATCGCTTCAATGCTTAGGTCAGCGGTTTAACTTACGTAAAATAATCGCTAAACCGGTATATATATATCATTAGTCCCCTGGTTGAACCGCCAGAATCCACATGACACGGTATCACCGAAAACCGGTTTATAGATACTACCTCCGGTTTATCGTAGTTTAGATCAACACCTTGTACCAAACATGCTCTTGAACCAGATCAACTATTTCTTGTAGATCTTACCATGGCCAAGCAAGTGTATGAATGCAACTGGGTTCCTTCTCGCGTCACCGAATCACAGCTAGATGATCTAGTCTCGATTGGCGCTTTAGATGATAAAGATACAATCCACTGGAGGGTCCCTGGAGAGGAATGTCCTCCTACACCCCAGGAAGGAGAGGTTGTGGTCTTTGCTGATCACCTGGCCCGGGGCTTCAAACCGCCCGGTTCTAAATTTTACCGGGACATGTTAGCCAATTTTCAGCTTCGTCCACAGGATATTGGCCCCAACTCCGTCACCAATTTATGCCACTTTCAAGTACTATCTGAAGTATATCTTCAAGAGGAACCCTCTGTTGAACTGTTTAGAGACCTTTTTCACTTAAACCGTCGCACTGAATTCACCGACGGCCCCAATACCGAATTGGGTGGCATGGCTATTCAAAAGAGGAAGGAGATCACTTATCCCCACGTCAAACTCCATACTCACCCCAAGGAGTGGAATGCGACTTGGTTTTATTGCAAAGATACTTCTCTCAAGATGAAAATCCTTACCGGCTTCCGCCCGAAGCGGCCGAGCAACACTCATCCTTTTCCACAAAGATTGAGTGCCAAGGACTGAAGCAAATATGCCCCGCAACTATCCAAGCTTCGAGCCTTTATGGCCAACGGTTTGACAGGAATAGACCTTGCACGCTGCTGGATATCATGGAGCATACTGCCTTTGAGCCGGCGCTCCGGTTTGATGTGCCAGTATACTGATAGTGTCGACGACCCACTCCGACACACCAAAATCCAACTCTCTGATGATGAAGTTACAGACTCGGTAAAGAAGATGTTGAATGAACCGGAGCATCTCTGTGCCCAAACCGGTCTGCCTCCTTACTGCACCACCAACAAACCGCCAGCGGTAAGTGTTTAGTTGCTCCATCATTAAACCTGTTACTGCTTTATGTGTCTGACATTTAATTATTTCTGATCCAGGGTGATAATCCGTTTTGGAGCAAGAAACTTTCACAAGATAAAGCGGAGAAAGCAGGGCGGTCAACCCGGCCCAAGACCAAAGTTGTTAAGAAACCCACTCACAAGAGAAAAACCACCGCTTCATCTGACCCAGCCATTGGCTTACTTTTTACCCGCCTTATTGATGATGATGCTTGTCAGGACGACGCTGAGGCCAGCAATGCAGGATTCGCTGAGGTAACTATTCTCTCTTCCGATTCAGAAAATTTGCCTTTGCCAAAATTTCGCCAGGCAAACCGGAAAGTTAATTTTTCTCACCCTCTTGCTTATTTGGATCCCAAATTTCTTATGAAGACGCAGCAACATGAAGCTCGCCGCACAACCCGGCACAGTGGTCGGTCGTAGTTTCTCTGCCGGTTTACCAAACAGCCCGGTTCGAAGCGCGCTCGAGGTCTCCGACCTTTTATTGCTTTAAATTCTAAAGCGGGTTTCTTCCATCAACCTCTTAATCCGTCCGACCGATTATCGGTCACTTCCCATTCATCCTCCGTGAATCATCGCCACTCACTTACCACCATTGAAGATAGCTGCCGGGTAAGCCAAACCGAGCATATGCTTCTAGTCTATTGTGTAATGGCTTATGCTTTTCCCTGACTCTTTGTTTTTTTTCTCTTAGAACCAAACCGAAACCAACCAAGAAGGCCCGTTTGGATAAAACGGCTGAAGAAGATGCCGCCTCAGATCATGAGAGAGCGCCAGATCTTGAAAATTTTGCCTCAAGACATTCCCAATGATCCTCCGCCGCAAGATGATGTTATTCTCAAGAGAGGCTGTTAACACTTCAATCTCGCCGATCCGCCGCCAGCTCTGTCGGTTTGATAAATCCCATACCCTGCTGATAAAGCGGTCGTGCCCACACAATCCGTCGAGTCCAAAGATGATGACGTTAGGATTCTTGGTATGGGCGCTCTGAACCGGGAATCTCGCAACTTTAACCAGCACACTGTGAAAGAAGATTTTTCCGCTTTGAATAAAGGAAAATGGGATGTTGAATCGAGACATATGCTGCTCGAGCGCCCAAGACCTTCATTCTGGCTACTTAAACCAGCTTTACACTAGCCGTGACTGTGAAGCTGGCCTGGTCAAGATGATGAGGGATAAGTTTGAGGTAACCCACTCCTTTACTTGCTGCCATTATATCAGTCCTTCTAGCCCCCAAGGGCCGGTTTGTAATCTTGATCAAACCGAGACTTGAATATATACCTCAACAATTTTGAAATCCACCTGCATAGCCCCCAAGGGCCGGTTTAACTTAGCATACTTAAACCGGGGCTTCAATAAAAACTGTTCTTGGAAACATACGTAGATCAAATAGCCATTAGCCCCCAAGTGCCAAGTTGAATACTTGTATTGAGCTTGGGACTTTGCCATCTAGTAATATATATAAAAATTGAAGGTGCATTAGCCCCCAAGTGTCAGGCATATAACTTTGTTATGTGGTTGAGACTTCATTTTCTTGAACTGCTTGTTGAAAATACTGTCTATATGCAGGCTGAGGTGAAAATCAAGGAGGACCGGATTGCCGATTTACAAGAGGCGTTGAAAACCCAGCAGGCCGAAACAGACAAGGCCAAGAAAGAATTAACCAGTGCCTTGAACATGCTGAACAACTCAAGGAAGGCTTCAAGAAAGAACAGCTGATTGGGCCACCGAGAAGGCCACTTTAATCAAACGAGCGGAAAATCTGAAGCTGCCCTTAAACCGTGGTAGATGATCCGACACCAGAAACGGCAAGTACACTCCATGACATGGCGATCTTTGGTAAGCTCCTTTGAACATTTGTGATGCTTTGAACGTCTTTGTAGTATAAATCCGGTTTGAGACTATCTCTTTATTGTTGTAGGCACACGATCGGGCACTTAGGAAACGATGTGCGGAAGAAATCAAGGCTGTCTACACCTTAGTAAAACAGCTATATACCGGAGCCCAATGGATCATCACCACAGCCTCTCATAATAACCCGCACCTTCCTTACTCCTGGATACTCGAACAGGTTGTCCATGCTTCCCGCCCGGATTGAGGAGGTGAAAAATCTGCTTGCCGAACCGGAGCTATTAATGCTTTGATCCGAGCCAAGGCATGGGTACAGATTTTGACCCGTGGAAGCAGCTCAAGGCTACCCAAAGTGTGAAGGTAGATGGTTCTGAATTTAATGAAGAGGATTTACTGAGGCGATAAACCGTGCAAGGCGCCCTCCGGCTGTCGGTGGTCAAGAAGTAGACTTGACGATTATCAAGCACAAGACAATGACCGAACAAGCGAGTGCCTGCCCCAACTTTTGAAGCGGAAAATCTGATCCCTCCAATCCGTAAGCATACTTACGCTCCTGATATTGAACCGTCTTCCCTGATCCATGAAGAGGCTGTTTTCCAAGCTTTAATGGGAATCGACTGGACCATTGTTGATTTCCAGCCAATGGGTAGAGACGAGGAAGCTGAAGCGGCGGAGGATGAGGAGCAGGCTTGAACCGGAGGCCGGTTTAAATAGCTGTCGTTGGCGGCTGTCCAAAAGAACAATGATCTTACTTGGGCACCGTGTTGCCTTGTAATAGCTTAGTTAATACTTCTATCTTGAATATGCCTTCGTGCATAAGTACTGAAGCTTTTGCTCGATTCGTACTTCCTGCAATCAGAAAAATTTGAACTTCGGTGGCGGTTATACCGCCAGCCGGTTTATGATGTTGAATATATGTATCAGTAATACAACAAATATGTGACACAAATACCTGCCATAACGGGCATGAAGTCATGAGCGTATAAGCTTAAAGCGGAGGCCTTAGAAACCATTACCGTCGGTAAAGCGGGGAGAGAACAGCTCCCATATAAACCGTGCTGAATCAACACAAGCCCCCTTGTTACTCGATGATGATAACAAGAAAAGGTAAACCGGGCATACGTCTCCGGTTTAAAGGGAAATCAAATCCATTGGCTTAACCGGAAAAAAGGTGTTTTGTTGATAAAAGAAATCCAACAAAAACAAATATCAAAGAAGCCATGAAAACAGCATGGAAACCAAGGCAATGATAAAACCTTTTTACAAACATACGCTATACTGAGCTGTTCAGATGGTATTACCATGGTCGGACAGGATCAAGCCCCCAATAGGTGTGACTATGATTCAAGTCAGCCAGTCCCCAAATGACTCGTGGCATATATGCCGATCAAGAGGCGTGGTAATGGTTCGGTTCGACCATTCCCCAAGTGATTTGATGGCCTTAGGTCGACCAAGAGGCGGATTGGTTCAGACTTGACCATGTCCCCAAGTGATCCGGTGGTATCGCCTATCAAAAGGTGTGCGTTGGTTCGGACGCGACCAAGGCCCCTAGTGATATACAAAAAAGCAAATGTCAAGGGGTAAACCGGAGGCCGCTTTAAAAATAGAGGTAGTCCATGTAACCACGCATGATAAGAAAGACAGAGACCCCGCTTTAGCCGAGGCTCCGGTTTTATTATATCGAAGATAATATATACACGGTCATGATATGTACATAAGTAGAGCCGATGGCTCATGTGTAGTAAGGCCGAAGATGAGCTATGTTCCATGGCCTGTTGGTCTCCTCCTCTGATGTGCGTGAGTCTTGATGCTCTCGAATATCAATCAGATAGTATGACCCGTTGTGCAGATTCTTGCTGACCAAAAAAGGTCCTTCCCAAGGTGGGGATAACTTGTGCATATCTGTCTGGTCTTGGATGAGTCGAAGCACCAAATCTCCTTCTTGAAAGGTTCTGGTTTTAACCCGCGATCGTGATAACGACGAAGATCTTCTTTGGTAAATCGCCGAACGAGCAGCTGCCATATCACGCCCTCATCCAATAGGTCCAAAGCGTCTTGTCGTGCCGTTTCATTGTCCGCTTCAACATAAGCCGCCACACGAGGCTAATCGTGCGGATATCGCCGGGAGAAGCGCCTCTGCTCCATAGACCATGAAGAACGGTGTATATCCGGTGGACGGTTTGGCGTAGTATTGATACTCCATAGCACCGATGGTAGCTCTTCAACCCAACACCCGATGTCCTCTCGTAATGGGACCATAAGCCGGGTTTGATGCCTCGTAAGATCTCTTGATTAGCTCGTTCTGCCTGTCCATTGGACTGGGGGTGTGCTACGGATGACACGTCAAGCCGGATGTGCTCTTGTTCACAGAATTCTTTCATAGCACCCTTGGATAAATTGGTACCATTGTCAGTAATGATACTGTGCGGAAAACCAAACCGAAAATCACCTTTTGATGAATCTGACCGATGTTGCTGCATCACACTTGCCGACAGAGCCCGCTTCAACCCACTTGGTAAATTTGTTCATCGCCACCAAACGGTGGGTTTTCTTATCCTTGGATCGTTTAAAGGGTCCAACCATATCCAGCCCCCAAGTTGCAAACGGCCATGTTATTGGGATCATCCTCAACTCTTGTGCTGGTACATGAGCACGTCTTGAAAATTTCTGACATCCATCACACCGTTTAACCAAGTCCTCCGTCGACGTCGGCGCCGTCAACCAATAAAACCCGTGATTTAAACGCCTTTGCCACCAGAGACTTTGAACCGGCGTGATGTCCACAATCCCCTTCATGGATTTCTCTTAAGATTTCATAGCCTTCCTCAGGAGAAACACAACATTGAAATGCCCCTGATATACTGCAATGATGTAGCTCACCATTAAGAATCGTCATAGACTTGGAGCGCCGGACTATCTGTCTGGCCAAAATCTCATCTTCTAGCAATTCCCCTCGAGTCATATACGCAAGAAAAGGAACCGTCCAATCCGGAATAGCATGTAGTGCTGCCACCAATTGAGCCTCCGGATCAGGAATAGCCAAATCCGCTTCACCTGGGAGCTGGACTGACGGGTTGTGCAATACGTCCAAAAATACATTAGGCGGGACCGGTTTGCGCTGAGAACCCAACCGGCTTAAAGCATCCGCCGCTTCATTCTTCCAGCGGTCCACATGATCCACTTGATAACCCTTGAAGCAACCTGCAATATTATCCACTTCCCGACGATATGCAGCCATGAGCGGGTCCCTAGAATCCCAAGTGCCAGACACTTGCTGAGCCACAAGGTCCGAGTCACCAAAGCACTTAACCTGGCTTAAGTTCATCTCTTTAGCCATCCGGAGACCATGGAGCAAGGCTTCGTACTCAGCTGCATTATTAGTACAAGGGAACATTAAGCGGAGAACATAACAAAACTTATCACCTCGTGGGAAGTTAAAACGACTCCAGCCCCCAAGCCTTCCAACCGCTCGATCCATCGAAATGAATAGTCCAATATGTGTGATCCGCTTCTCCTCCGTGCTCAGAACTCCGCCCAATCATTAATGAAATCAACAAGTGCTTGAGACTTCACCGCTGTCCGTGGTATATACTTCATCCATGCGCCCAAGCTCTATAGCCCATTTGGCAATCCGCCGATCGCCTCCGGTTCAGATGATATCACCCAAAGGAGCAGAATCGACCATCGTGATGGGGTGCCCTTGAAAATACCGCTTCAATTTCCTACCGCCATGAAAACACCATAGACTAGCTTCGCCAATGCGGATATCTTTGCTTGGACTCAATAAGCACCTCATCGATATAATAAACCGCTGCTGAACCGGATATTCCTTGCTCGCCTCCTTGCGTTCCACCACAATAGCCACGCTTAATCGCCGAGCATTGGCTGCGACATATAGCAACAGGGCTCCTTGTCAACCGGAGCCGCAAGAACAGCGGATTGGCTAATCGCCGCTTTAAGTCCTCAAATGTTTCATCGGCAGCCGGACTGCATTTAAATTATCTGTCTTCCTCAAAGATTTGGTACAAAGGGATGGCCTTTTCTCCGAGGCGGCCGATAAACCGGCTCGGCAGCAAGCGATTCGCCTCGCCAAACGCTGAACATCATTGATACACTTCGTTTAGCCAAGGAAGTAATAGCCTTAATTTTCTCTGGATTAGCCTCAATTCCTCTGTTAGACACCAGGAAACCCAATAACTTGCTCGCGGAACACCAAAGACACACTTGGCGGATTAAGCATCATCTTGTAAATGCATAAGTTGTCAAAGGTTTCTCAAATCATCCACCAGCGTCTCTTACATCTTGATTTCACTACAATATCATCCACATAAGCATGCACATTGTGGCCGATCTGTGTATGCAGGCAATTCTGTACACACCATTGATAAGTAGCCTGGGCACTCTTGAGCCCGAAAGGCATAGATACATAGCAGAAGGCTCCAAAGGGAGTGATAAATTCTGTTTTCTCCTGGTCCTTAACCGCCATTTTGATTTGATGATATCCAGAGTACGCATCCAAAAAACTCAAACGCCACACCGCCATGGCATCAATAATCTGATCAATGCGGGAGGGCAAAGGATCCATTGGATGTGCCTTGTTAAGATCATGTAATCCACACATACGCCAAGTGCCGTTTTCTTAAGGACCAGCACCGGATTAGCAAGCCACTCGATGAAACACCTCAATGATAAAGCCACTGCCAAAAGCCCGCTACTTCCTCTCCAATGGCTTTGCGCCTTTCTTCGTTAAACCGGCGGAGGAACTGTTTCATCGGTTTATACTTAGGATCCACATTAAGAGTGTGCTCAGCGAGTTCCCTCGGTACACCTGGCATGTCAGATGGCTTCCATGCAAAGATGTCCCGATTCTCACGGATGAACTCGATGAGCGCACTTTCCTATTTGGGATCCAGGTTGGCACTGACAGTGAACTGCTTGGACGAATCGCCTGGCACAAAGTCAACAAGTTTGGTCTCAACTGCCGATTTAAACTTCAGATCCGAGTCATGCTCTGTAGTTGGCTTCTTCAAAGGGGTCATATCTGCCGGATCAACATTGTCCTTATAGAACTTCAACTCCTCCGTGGCATAGACCGACTCTGCATAAGCTGCATCACCTTCCTCACATTCCAAAGCGACCCGACGGCTCCCATGCACCGTTATCGTTCCTTTGTAACCCGGCATCTTGAGCTGCAAGTAGATATAACAAGGTCGTGCCATGAACTTAGCATAAGCCGGCCGCCCAAACAAGGCGTGATATGGGCTCCGGATCTTCACTACCTCAAAGGTTAGTTTTTCAGACCGGGAATCATGCTCGTCTCCAAAAGCCACATCCAGGGCTATCTTACCAACAGGATATGCAGATTTGCCTGGTACTACGCCATGGAACACTGTATTGGATGGTCTGAGATCCTTGTCTATTAGACCCATGCGGCGGAAAGTTTCATAATATAGTATGTTAACACTGCTTCCTCCATCCATAAGTACCTTGGTGAACTTATAACCTCCCACCTGAGGGTCTACCACTAATGCTAGCTGGCCTGGATTATCAACCCGGAGGATGGTCTCTCTCGCTCCACACGATAGGCTGCTCGACCAGCGTAAATAACGTGGCAAGGCCGGTTCAACGAGTTCATCGCTCGCTTGTGAAGTTTTGGTCGCGCTTATCCAAGCTAGTTGTGAAAACATGATATCGCCCATTGTTCAACTGCTTTGGTTGGCTCGATAACCCGATCATTTGCTCTTGCTGCCGCCATTCGATTATTACGATTATTGTGACCGCCTCGATTAAGACTGAACGGAAGCTCCATCGTGACCCGCCCGTGGAAACCGGATCTGAACCGCCACCGACCCTGGTCATACCGAAAGCATTAGAGTTTTGAACTCCTGCATAATATAACAATCTTTCCAGAGGTGGGTAGCTGGCGACTCCTTCGTCCCGTGATTTGGGCAAGGCTGATTCAACAAGTAATTCAAACGGCTCGCATTAGGATTGGGACCCTCATTACGATTTGCCTCTTTACCTCTGCGCCGCTGCCCCCTGTCTTGTGCATTAGTATTGGCCACAAAATCCATGTTGCCATCCGCCTTGCGTTTGCCTCCGTTTCCATGACCCGCCGGTTTGTACTGTTGCCCTTGAGTTGCCATTCTTCTTTCCTTCCTCGCTTCATCATCATCAGCCTCGGGATCCTTGGTACTATCCGAATCAGCATACTTCACCAACGCGGCCATGAGGGTTCCCATGTCATTACAGAACCGCTTCATGCGCCCCAATTTCAATTTTAAAGGCTCAAACCGGCAGTTGCCTTCTAGGGTTAAGATTGCGAGTCGGCGTTAATCCCGCCGATGAGTGCAAAATCTCCAAACACGGCGCACCCAACGGGTCGTTGATTCTCCTTCCTCTGGACACAAGCCGCCAGGTCTACTATGGACTTGGGCTGCTTACATGTATCCTTGAAATTCGGATAAACCGGGCCAAGAATCTGGGCCCATGAGCTGATAGAGTTGGGCGGTAGGCTCTTCAACCAAGTACGAGCCGTGCCTTCAAGCATCATGGTGAAGTATTTCGCACACGCAGTCTCATCCATGTCTAGCATCTCCATGGCCATCTCATAACTTTCTACCCACGCTTCAGGGGACAAATCGGCGGTGTAATTCGCACCTTGCGCGGACCCTTGAAATCTTTAGGCAGCGCGACATTGCGAAAGCGGGGATCAAACAGGCACCCCTAAAGCGGATGCGACTCCGGTCCGGCGAAGGTGGTAGGGCGGACGGTGTAAGTTGGCTGCGCCATCTGCGCCGCTAATTGGCCTCCCTCGCGTGCGGGCCGGTCCACCACCTCCGAGCATCGCGAACGCCACTGTCGGGTTGTTGCCACGGGCCGCTTCACGGTCCCGCAGACACTTGATATGGCCGGTTTATCCATGCGCCGCTATAGCTCCGCTTGACGGGCGTAGAATGAATCCGTCACGGCTGTATGAATATGCTTCTGCTGAATCGGTGCAGTCCGAGAGCTCCTTAACCCGACGCTCTCGACCGCTGCGGTGAGTCCCCTTCGATCGATAGCCTCCAATCGGCGGCGGCTGCGACAAGGTTGTCCATAGGATTAGAATAATGGCACGGGGTGTCTCGAACCGTGGGGAAACACGGTATTCTGCCGAGGAGGCTCCATCAGCGAGGTTGGACCGTCGCCTCGGTCCCGTGCCTCAATCCGGTTTGCCTCCGGTCTTTGGGGCAGACATCGGGTCCAGCTCACGGGTCTCGAAGAGATTTCTGGGATCAAGCCCTAATGGTAGGCGTGATCTATACTTCCGCTTCAACACCTCTTGCGACGCACTCTGGTCAAGCATGAGTTTGTAGGCCTGGGCGTCTAGAGCAGCCCGTTCTGCAGCCATCCGCTCCTTTTCTGCCGCTAGATCCGCTTTGGCTTGCGTGATCTGCTCTTTCACCTTCGCAATTTCAGCATTATGGGCCTCCTGATCCGCCGGGTTGTCCTCTGCCATAAGCGCAGCTAGTGCATCAAACAGATCGATAGAACTTGAACCGGCGGCGCGCCCGCCTCCTGCCCTCGCCGCCACTCCCGCCGCTGATCCGGAAAGCATCGCCTGCAGCGGTTGAAGAGTGATTCGCGTGCGCGCATCGCCATGACTATTCCAACCCGTTGATCCGGCTTGGGGGTCCGGAATCTCGTCGCCATCGGAACAGCCCCGATCATATCGCCCGTGAATCGGTACAATGATTGATTTCTCCTGTTGAAGATTCGTTGCCGGAATAGACGACGGTCTCACTACCGTGTTCTGAACCGTCCTCGCGTTCTCCTCCGTGGATGACTCCAACGAAGACACGCTTCACAGCCGGTTTAGCCTGGGTAAGTCTCGCACGCTGAGCCGTCTCGACGAGGTTGGTGCAGATGTCCGGCTCAGGCCCAGGCTCCCCGATCTTGCCGATGAAAACGTGTATGCCACCAAAGGGGACCCGTACCAGACTCAATTGAATCGGCCTCGGGACCCCATCCTGCGTCGTCGATGTAGATCCGCGCGACGACTCTTGGTCATCCGCCCACGACGTAGCCTTCGAGTCCTTTGAGCTTGCCCTCCAAGATCGTCAAACCATCGCGGCGATAGCCCCACGGTGGGCGCCAATCGTCAGGATTTGTCACGACAGATGTCCTAGTGAAAGGACTTAGTCGTGGAGCCATCGCTACGAAGTTTACTTGAAGGGGTTAAAGCGGACACAAAGACACAAGGGTTTATACTAGTTCGCCCCTTCGATGAAGGTAAAAGCCTACGCCTAGTTGTGATGGAATTGATGTGGTCTCGATGGCTAGGAGCAAACAAGCTTCGCTTAGGCTCGAGTTGTGGTTGTCTCGTCCTTGAACTGCCGCCGGTCGCCCCTTATATACATGGGTGACGCCCTGTCGATTCATAGAGTCCCAACCGTTCATACTCGTATCCGGTTGGTATCTCTCTATTCCTAACTTACAACACAAGTTATACAACAGGCCGGTTTACGGCTACAAGTTCTAAACCAACTACAGGCCTTGGGCCTTTCCCTGCTTATACCACTAACGGAGTTAACCCGGCCCAGACTGCCGGTTTACACCTAGTGGTAATATCCCCAACAGTAGGACTAGGACCATTTTCTAAATTACTCTTAAACCATTCAAAATTAGAAAATACTTTCAATATAAAAAAGTAGCGCATTTTCATAAGCTTTCCAACGCCATATCATATGCCTCCATTGGATTAGCCGTTTAGAAATGACATCGAAAAAACGAACTCAGCTGTTCGGTTTACGAAATTTAACGTTTTTTCAAATTACTCTTTAACCATAGGGAATTAGAGAAAACTTTCAACATGTGGAAGGAGCGGTTTTGCAGCAAATTTCCAATGCCATATTATATGCCTCATTCCGATAAACAGTTTAGAAATGCGATCGAAAATATGATTCACGTTTTTTGTGTGAAGAAAAAACTGTTTTCAAAACTGCTCTTAAACAGCTTATATTCTGCCAAAAATTTAAGTTGGGTCATGATATTGGTGTCCATAGCTTTCCAATGGTATATATCAAGCCCCATTTGGGCAATGTTGGCGGAAGTTCAACCTAGTTCACAAGGAAGGTCAGGCGCGTTACTCAGGCAGTTCAGGTTGTGATCAGAATATTATTCTGATCCCGTGATCAGAATAGTGTTTATGTATGTATGTGTGTGTATATATATATATATATATATATATATATATATATATATATATATATATATATATATATATATATATATATATATATATATATATATAGAGAGAGAGTAGCATTATTATGATCAAGGGATCAAAATAACTATTCTGATCACAGGGCTCCTATATAGGCACGGAGGTCCTCCCGAAATCTGAAAACCCGATTAAAGAAACCCACCCTGGCCCCAACTCTTCCCCAACCTCCACACTCCCCGTCTCAATCCCGTAAACCGCCATCGTGCCCACTCCCCGGACCTCCCCGCCGCATGGCCACAAGACCCCACCTCCTCCGCCATCCCCGCCCGCCTGCCCCTCCTCGGCTCCCTCCCCGCCCCACCTCCCTCTCTTCCCCGCCTTCTTCCCACGCCGTCACGGCTTCGCGAAGCTGCCGCCGACCGATCCCCACGGCGACGCCCACGCCCGCGCGCCGCCTAGGCTCAACCGTTCCGGACCATCCATCGCTGGATCCGGCCCGCGCCACCCACCGCCTGAACCAGACCCCCGCCCTGCCCAGCGCCATGATTCGGTGTCGTCCCAGCCGCGACCCGGATCCGATCGGCACCGTCCGTCTGACGACTATGGACTCCAACGCCTGACCTCTCCGCCTCCAGGACCTTCGACCATGGTTTGGCTCCAGTCATCGCTGTTGGCCCTCCACCTCGCTCCGTTTGCTCCCTCGACAACTGCCGCTGATGCAGCACTGGCTCTCCGCCCGCCCAACGCCTCAGTTCTCCACGGTAGCCCAATACAGTGGACGAAAATGCAGTCCATTGTGCAAATTTTCTGCAGTCCACTAGTTAGCAAAAAAAAAGGTGGTTCCACCTTGCAAAAAACTACAGAGGTGTGCAATTTCTTCTGATTGTGGCAGCAGTTCATTGCATATTAGAGAAGAGCGAAACGAAACGATGGGAGTGCAGATGTTGTTTGTTACTATTGTAGTATTTTAGATGCAAAAAACCGACCATCTGTTTAGCCATTATCTGGGTCTCTTTGTAGTTATATTTTGTTGCAACCTAGTAACGACTTTAGATAGTTGTGTGTAAATAATCTAGATTATTTCAGACAATGTGGCTGACTATGCCGTGTGTTAAAAGCAGTTTGTTTCAGCAAGGTCGAGATTTATTGTGTGTTCTTGGGTCGAAGTTCACATAAGAAAATGGCAGAAGTTTTCTTCAGTTTTTGTGATCGTTTTGAACTAACATGTTTTATTTGGTCATTTTGGACTAACTACCGATGTTATGGAGTTGTTGTTTAATTTACAGTTTGTGTACACATGGCAAGCACGCTGGTAGCGCTACGCACACACTGCTCCCTACGCACGCATGGGATTTTTCTTTAATAACTAGCATGTTTGGTTAAATGTGTGAAGTCTTGCTACTACCAACAGAAAAGGAAAAACTCCACTTTGCCTCATTTGGAGATATATAAATGGAACCAATTTAGTAATCCCTGGGAGCCCATAGTGTGTCCCACCCATTTCTTTTACAAGATGGTCGTCTGTGTGTGCTTGCGTTCGGTGTGCTTGTGCTATGGGTATGTGTTTCCTTTATTGTTTGAATAAATCAAAAATCCATACATGCAAAAAATTGAAGTTCAAATATCTTATAAAAGAAAATGTTCGTATGCAAAATTCATAAGCAAAAATATGTTACAATGGAAGACCAAAATAAAATAACAAAAATGCCCGCTGGTTTCAGTTTCACATGTTGGTTTTCTTCCAAGTTTATATTTCCAAAAATGCATCAACACCGTGGAGTGTTAACTGTTCTTGTGTCCTTGTATCAAGCCTTGTGTTTCGTGAAGAGAGATAGAGACATTTGTGGCCGAAGAGAGCACTAATCAATTTTTTCTTGAAGATTTCACCTTCGATCAGTGCTCTCTGTGGTGTGGTGACACTAGAAATATCATTATACATAGAACGCAAAAAAGTTCAGAAATACAAATGATAGAAGTTCATATATATGAAGGTTGATACTTCGTGTGTTGCGTGCATACATGGGAACACACAAGAAATCATGTGGTGCCATCATTCAGTAGCAGTTCAACAAGAAAACCCGCAGCAGTTCTATTAGTATAACCCCGTCAGAAAAAAATCAAGTTATGCTACTTGATGTTGACAACAACAAAAAATGCCATTTTTTGCAGAATTTTTTTGCAAAAAATTACAATGAAATATTGTGCTCTCAAAAAGTGTTAGTGGTCTCCGTAAGAACGCAACATTTCTTCTATTTCCATTTCCTTTATGTTTGTATATATAAGAATTCATAAAACTTGAGCCGGTCAGGGACATATCGTCGAGAAGTTCATGTATAAATGGACTTGTCTTAACTCTGAATGTTCAAAATTCAAAAAATGGAGAGCTCAAAGAAAATGACAAAACAAAAAAGTTTAAACAATTCCCATGGATTTCGATGGATATTTTAATTAAAAAAACAGAAGTTAAAATTTAAATAGATGAGCGGTTCGATGTTTATTAGAAACCTAGAATTTTTTTCATTACTAAAAGAAATGAAACCAAGAAGTTCAAATTAAAAAAATGGAGTAGTTTGATATTATATTGAAAACTCAGATTTTTTCGGTTACTAAAGAATAAAACAATAAGTTCAATTCAAAATAATAAAGAACTTCAATTGGAAAAAGCATAGCAGTTTGATATTTATGTAAAAGCTCAGATTTTTTTTCGATTACTAAAGAATAAAACCAATATATTAAATTCAAAATAACAAAGAAGTTCGGTGTTTCTAACAAAACTCCAATTTTCACATTTCTAAAAAATATACGAAGAAATTCAAATAAAAAGTTAGAGAGGTTCAATGTCTATAAAAAACTTAGATTTTTTTCTGTTACTAAAGCGAAATAGAGAAATTCAATTTGATAATAGCCAGAAGTTCATGTACTGCATGGTGTGCATTTCGAATGAGAAAAAAAGAATAAAAAGGGAAAGTCCAAAAAATTTGTTGCTAGAAGTTCAAGTGCTCTACCCGAGAAAGTTCAAAAATTCTTGTGAGAGAGGTTGAACAAAAATACGTGACAGAAGTTCAAGGTGAAAACAGCGGGAAGTTCAATTACTATACGGAATGCGTTTTAGATAAGAATATAATAACAGAAAACTAAAATCTTAAAAGGTTTGTTGCAAGAAGTTAACGTGCTCCTCCTAGCATAGTTCAACATTCATGTGCGAGATGTCCGTCGTTCATTTACATGTTGAAAAAAAGGCAAAAACAACGTTGTTTTTGCCATTTAAAAACTGCTCTCAAACGACAACGAAATTTTAACACCTAGCTACATGAAGAACTTGTTGCTATTCATAAGCTTTCCATTGGTATATTATGTGCCACATTTCGATGAATGGTTTAAAATTTTCATGTATACATTTTAAAACATGTTTTTATGTATTCAAAAAATTCTTATCTGTTGAAAGAAGTTCATAGTGAAAACAACGAGAAGTTCAAGTACTGCAAGGAATACATTTTAGGTGAGAATAAAAGTATAGAAAAGAAAAGCTTAAAAGGTTTGTTAAAAGAAGTTCAAGTGCTCTGTCCGGGGAAGTTCAAAAACTCTTGCGAGAGAGGTTCACCTTGTATTTCCATGTTCAAAAGCACAAAAAAGAAATTGTTTTTTGTGTTTTAAAATAATTCTCTCAATCCACAAAGAAGTTTAGTTATTATTTGAGAGCAATTTGATTTCAAAAAGAAAAATTCAAATTATAAAAATGGAAAAAGTTCATGTACTATATGGTATGTGTTTAATATGAGAAAAATGAATTAAAAAGCAAGGTCCAATTTTTTTGTTGTTATAAGTTCAAGGCCTCGGCTAGAGAAAGTTAAAAAAATTATTGTGAGAGAGGTTTGTACAACAGAAATATCTTTTGTGTAACACTGACGAATGGATGAGAAAATTGCAAACGACAATACGTCATAGAAGTTCAACGTGAAAACAGCCGGAAGTTCAACTACTACATAGAATGAATTTCAAATGAAAAACTTTTAAAATCATCAGTAAAATATGAGTTTTAATGTCATTGGTGCGGCGCAACTGGTTCAATGCTTGTTACAAACCCGAAGAAGGTCATTAAAAATGCATCTCAAACAATTTTGTAACAAAGTTTTTATCTTTTAAAATAAACCTAGAAGTTAAAATTAAAAAATGGAGCGACTCAATGTCTATCGAAAAGTAGGATTTTTCTATTACTAAAAGAAATGAAACAAGGAAGTCCAATTAAGAAGATGGAGAAGTTCGATGATTATAGAAGACTCAGATTTTCCTCGTTATTAAAGAATAGAAATAAGAAGTTCAAAAATTAAGTAACAAGAAGTTCAACTATTAAAAATAGAGCGCTTCAAAATTTCGTAAAAAGATTAAGAAAAATACTAGGAAGTCCATATTAAAAAGATGGAGAAGTTCGATGATTATAGAAAACTCAGTTTTCCTTCGTTATCAAATAGTGGAAACAAGAAGTTCAAAAATAAGATAACAAGAAGTTCAACTTTGAAAAATAGAGCGCTTGAGAATTCATAAAAAAAGATTAAGAAATTCAGATTAATATTCATAAAAAACTTAGATATTTTCACGTAACCGAGAGAAGTTCAGATTGATAACTGCCAGAAGTTCACGTACTACACGGTGTGCATTTGTATGCAAAAATAATAATCAAAAAGCAAAGGCCGAAAGTTTTGTTAATAGAAGTTCAAGTGCTTTGCCCAAGAAAGTTCAAAAATTCTTGTGAGAGGGGTTGAACAAAAAAACGTGATAGAAGTTCAAGGTGAAAACAACGAGAAGTTCAATACTGCAAGAAATGCATTTCAGATAGTAATATAAGAGCAGAAAACAAAAAGGTTAAAAGGTTTGTTGCAAGAAGTTCACGTGCTCCTCCCAGTGAAGTTCAAGATCTCTAGTGCGAGACGTCCGACCTTCAATTATATATGAAAAACAGGCAAAAAAAAGACGTTGTTTTTGCCATTTTTAAAACTGCTCTCAATCGATACAAATTTGTAACGTGTGTATATCGTTAAAAACACATTTTTACGCATTCAAAAAAAATATTTATGTATATCGTTAAAAACACATTTTTATGCATTAAAAAAATTTGAACCGTCGCGAGTATGAAAAACTGAACAACACAAAAAAGTTGCATGTTTGCAACAACTTTCCATCGCTATATCATTTGCTCAATTCTGATAAGTGGTTTGGGAGTTACAGGCAAAAAAACATCACGTCAGAAGCAGAGTGAAGTTCAAACAGACGTTCCCGAGAAGTTCAACTACTTCACATAGTGCATTTCCATTCGCGATGAAGGCAGAAATTATGATCTGATCATTTTCTAATTTACTTCAAAACGACAGGAATATCATTTGTGTAAGTTCAAGTCCTCGTCGGAGAAATTTTGAAAAATTATTGTGAGAGAGGTTTGTACAAAAAGAATATAGTTTATGTAACACTAACGAATGAATGAGAAAATTACAAACGAAAATACGTCACAGAAGTTCAAAGTCAAAACAACATGAAGTTCAACTACTGCACTGAATGAATTTCAGATGAATAACTTCTAAAACTGTCGCGATTATGAAAAAATGATCAACATGGGAAAGTTGTGTGTTTGCAGCAGCTTTCCACGGGTATATCACTTGCTCAATTCCGGTGAGTGTTCTGGTGAGTGGATGGAGATCTATGGGCAAAAAAACACGTGAAAAACAGAGTGAAGTTCAAGTAGACATGTCGAGAAGTTCAAGTTCTTCACGCGATACATTTTCGAAGAATGTGTTTCCTGATAATGGCAGAACGAATGATCCTGGCGTTTTCGAAATTACTTGAAAATCGGCAGGAATCAGAGAAAACCATCAACATGAGAAAGTTTCGAATTTTCCGTAGCTTTTCAACGGTATATTATTTGCCCCATTCCGACAAAGTTTGTAGAAATTATGGCAAAAATATGTTTTTAGCCATTTTCAAAACTGACTTAAAACCATAAAGAATTGGGAGAAACAACATATAACAAAAAGTTTTGCATATGTTCAAGCTTTTCAACGCCATATCGTTTGCTACGTTCGGACGCACGGTTAGAAAATTAGCTTGAAAATACGAACTCGGTGGAACTTGTACCGTTTTCTAAATTACTTTTAAACCGTTCAAAATTAGAAAAAAAATTTCAACATGAAAAAGTAGCGCATTTTCATAAATTTTCCAATGTCATATCATTTGCCTCAATTGGATCAGTCGTTTATAAATTACATTGAAAATACAAATTCGGCTGTTCGCTTTGTGAAATTTTAAGATTTTCAAAATTACTCTTTAACCATAGGGAATTAGAGAAAACTTTCAACATGTGGAAGGAGTGGTTTTGTAGCAGCTTTCCAACGCCATATTATTTGCCTCATTTTGATAAACAGTTTAGAAATGCGATCGAAAATACGATTCACTTTTTTGTGTGTGAAGAAAAAACAGTTTTCAAAACTGCTCTTAAACCGCTTACATTTTGCCAAAAAATTAACTTGGGTCATGATACTCATGTCCATAGCTTTCCAACGGTATATAGCAAGCTGCATTTGGGCAATGTTGGCGGAAGTTCAACCTAGCATAGGGGGAAGTTCAGGTCGAACAAGTCAGGCAGCAAAATTGCAAAAACGCGAGTTCATCAGGACCCGAGTGCAAAATCCGCCAATGAGCGAGATTCCTATTTAAAACCGGTATTTAGTTGCTAAAAACGTTTCTAGATTACACTAACATCGTATAGAACACGACTAACCAGAATAATTCACGCGGGGAGACACGGTTGCGAAGATAGCCCGAAGGTCGGGTTCATATAGAGGGAAGTTCAGGCGCGTTACTCAGGCAGGTCAGGTTGTGATCAGAATATTATTCTGATGCCGTGATCAGAATAGTGTTTTTACATATATATATATAAATATATATATATATATATATATATATCCACCACATGATGCTTGCCACTAAAGAGTACACAGAGCGGAATAGGGATGAACATTATTGACTCTTGCATAAAAATGAATACATAAAAGTAAAAGATAGGCCCTAAAGGTTTTCATGCGCTTTTTACTTTGGATGTGCAAGCTCTTAATGTAAAGGAACTTCACTTTATATTTCCCCTTATGATAGCAACCTTTATTATGCAGTCTGTGACGTTTATTTCTTTCCCATCACAAGATTGTAAAAAGCTTATTTTCCCTTACAATAAAAGATCATACATATTTAGGAGCATTTTTTTATTGATTTATGCACCGATGACAACTTACTTGAAGGATCTTATTCAATCCATAGGTAGTTATGGTGGACACCCGTGGCAAGAACTAGATTTAAGGGTACTGGAGGCACATGTAGTATCTCTACTTAGTGAGAACTTTGGCTAGCAAAAGATCGTAGACAAGCACCACATGTTAGAGGATATATGACAATATAACTTCTATGTGAATATAAGCAATCATAACTCATTACGCTGTCCTCCTTGTCCATCATCAACTAATTGATATAGAATATTTGATGGAGGCTTACAATCATAAAAGATGTCCAAGATAGTGTACTTATATGTGAGTCCTCTCTTCCTTCAATACTTTTCTCATGGATTGCACCAATGACCAATGCTATGTTTGTCAACTTCCACAAAAATTTATCAACTATACTTCCTTTATGTGAAGTCATTGCTCCCCATGGAATTACCATATGATCTTTTCATTCCTTTATTATTTTTCTTTCATTGCTAAGATTGAAACAAGAAAGCAAAGCAAAACTCAAAACTACTCTTTATTATATAACTCTCACACGATTACATAGAAGCACTTGAAACTAAAGCATAATAAAACTTTATTCTTGTAAATCAAAATAACTAAGGAATGAACTAAGATAGATAATGATGATAAAAGTGATGGTGATACAATACCGGGGCACCTCCCCCAAGCTTGGAACAAGCCGAGGGTGGTGCCCATACTCGTGTACTCAAGTGTCTTTCCTTGGTGATGGTGGTGATGAGGAAGTGGTAGGCTTGTCCTGCCACTTAAGGACAATATTTTCCTCTTTTAGCTTGCAGACTTCCTGCTCAAGTTCCCAGATTTTGTGACGCAACTTGTCCTCTTCTTCCTACACACGACGAAAAGGAGCGAATTGGAACTTAGAATCTTTTACTGTGTTCGGGAGGCTTGATTTCTTGAACTCCACATGCATGTCCCTTGGTTGAGGTAGGGGGCATCTTCTTCTACTTCGCTTGAGCAATCTATCTGTTTCAAATCCTTCTCTTCTTTTTCATCTATGGGCCTCTCATATGGATCAACATCACTGTAAATCCTTGGATTTGCAACATAATGAGAAACATAGCTCTCTCCATCCAAGTCTTGGGACGACATGCTGCCAGATCTGCCAGGAAAACAAGCCGGGACAAGAACAGAGGAGAAACTTGCAATAGCGTGGTCAAAACATCCGAGAGTATATATAATGAATTTTTCCCGTGCAGGACAACTAATATGGAAGAAAAAAAACGGAGTCCGGAATGTCCAGAAGGGAGCCACAAGCACGGGAGGCGCGCCTAGGGAGTTGGGCGCGCCCTCAGGCTTGTCGCTTCCTGGTGCACTTTCTCAGTTGTTTATTATTTTCTTAATTTTTTATATATTCCGAAACGAACAAAAAGTACTTTTATGGAATCTGTGGAGTCGGTTTACTTACCGTACCACATACCTACTCCTTCTCAGGGTTCTGGAGCATTCCGGGAGGTCTCTTCTATGTGATCCTCCAGTGTCATTACTTGAATAATATTAGTTTCAACATTAAAGAGCAAACCTAAGATACAATGTTTAATTCTTTGCCCATTAAACACTCTCGGATTGGTGCCCTCGGCATTGTTGATCTTAATAGCTCCGGAGCGATAAACTTCTTCAACGATATATGGCCCTTCCCATTTGGAGAGAAGTTTTCCTTCAAAGAATCTGAAACGAGAGTTGTACAAAATAACTTGATCACCTACTTTAAATTCCCTTTTTTGGGTTATTTTGTCATGCCATCTTTTAACTTTTTCTTTAAACAACTTGGCATTTTCATAAGCTTGTGTCCCCATACATCTAATGAGCTAATACTATCAAATAATCTCTTGTCACCAGCAAGTTTGAAACCATAATTAAGTTCTTTAATTACCCAATAAGCTTTATGTTCCAACTCAAGAGGCAAATGACATGCTTTTCCATAGACCATTTTATATGGAGACATTCCCATAGGATTTTTATAAGCAGTTCTATAAGCCCATAATGCATCATCAAGTTTTTTAGACCAATTCTTTCTAGATCTATTAATGGTCTTTTGCAAAATTAACTTTATTTCTCTATTACTCAATTCAATTTGACCACAAGACTGAGGATGATAAGGTGATGCAATTCTATGGTCAACATCAAATTTAGCAAGAAGTTTACGGAATGCACCATGAATAAAATGTGAACCACTGATGTCTACTGCACAACCTTCTTCTTGTAGACGTTGTTGGGCCTGCAAGTGCATAGGTTTGTAGGACAGTAGCAAATTTCCCTCAAGTGGATGACCTAAGGTTTATCAATCCGTAGGAGGCGTAGGATGAAAATGGTCTCTCTCAAACAACCGTGTAACCAAATAACAAAGAGTCTCTTGTGTCCCAACACACCCAATACAATGGTAAATTATATAGGTGCACTAGTTTGGCAAAGAGATGGTGATACAAGTGCAATATGGATGGTAGATATAGGTATTTGTAATCTGAAAATATAAAAACAACAAGGTAACTAATGATAAAAGTGAGCGTAAACGGAATTGCAATGATAGGAAACAAGGCATAGGGTTCATACTTTCACTAGTGCAAGTTCTCTCAACAATAATAACATAGATAGATCATATAAAAATCCCTCAACATGCAACAAAGAGTCACTCCAAAGCCACTAATACCGGAGAACAAACGTAGAGATTATGGTAGGGTACGAAACCACTTCAAAGTTATTCTTTCGGATCGATCTATTCAAGAGTTCGTACTAGAATAACACCTTAAGACACAAATAAACCAAAACCCTAATGTCACCTAGATACTCCATTGTCACCTCAAGTATCCGTGGGCATGATTATATGATATGCATCACACGATCTCAGGTTCATCCAACCAACACAAAGTACTTCAAAGAGTGCCCCAAAGTTTCTATCGGAGAGTCAAGAAAACGTGTGCCAACTCCTATGCATAGGTTCATGGGCGGAACCCGCAAGTTGGTCACCAAAACATACATCAAGTGGCACGTGATATCCCATTGTCACCAAAGATAAACACGACAAGACATACATCAAGTGGCACGTGATATCCCATTGTCACCAAAGATAAACACGGCAAGACATACATCAAGTGTTTCTCAAATAAAGACTCAATCCAACAAGATAACTTCAAGAGGAAAACTCAATTCATCACAAGAGAGTAGAGGGGGGAAGAAACATCATAAGATCCAACTATAATAGCAAAGCTCGTGATACATCAAGATCGTGCCATAGAGAGAACACGAGAGAGAGAGAGAGAGAGAGAGAGAGAGAGAGATCAAACACATAGCTACTGGTACATACCCTCAGCCCCGAGGGTGAACTACTCCCTCCTCGTCATGGAGAGCGCTGGGATGATGAAGATGGCCACCGGTGATGGGTTCCCCCTCCGGCAGGGTACCAAAACAGGCTCCCGAGAGGTTTTTGGTGGCTACAGAGGCTTGCGGCAGCGGAACATCCGATCTATCTTGATATTCGATGTTTTTAGGGTACGTAGGCTTATATAGGCGAAAGAAGTCGGTCGGGGGGTGCTTGAGGGGCCCACGAGACAGGGGGCACGCCCAGTAGGGGGGGCCCTCCTATCTCGTGGCCTCCTCGAGGATCTTCTGACGTGGACTCCAAGCCTCCAAGATCATATTTTTCCAAAAAATCACGATGCCGAAGGTTTCATTCCGTTTGGACTCCATCTGATATCCCTTTTCTTCGAAATACTGAAACAGGCAATAAAACAGCAATATGGGCTGGGCCTCCGGTTAATAGGTTAGTCCCAAAAGTAATATAAAAGTGTATAATAAAGCCCGTAATCATTCAAAACAGATAATAAAATAGCATGAATGCTTCATAAATTATAGATATGTTGGAGACGTATCAGCATCCCCAAGGTTAATTCCTACTCGACCTCGAGTAGGTAAATGATAAAAGAAAGAATTTATGAAGTGTGAATGCTAGAAGGTGCACAAGTTTGATCAATGATAATTTCAATCACCTTTTCTAGCATGATAATATGTCATAACAGTAGTTTATGTCATAAAACTTCTCACGATAAAGTAACAAGCAATTCACATGTCAAAGCATAGACCATAAACTTTCTTGAAAACTAGCAAACTTCATTCTCAGTCATCAAACAATTGCAATTCATCTTATTTTCAAGAATAACAAACTCCACATACTCAACTATCATATAGTCTTCTACAATTGCTAACACTCATGCAATACTAATGGTTATGGAGTTTCAATCGGACACTAAGAAAGATAGGGGCTTATAGTGCTGCCTCCCAACGTATTCACCTTTGGGTGATGTCAACAATAATAGTTCATGCTAACTTACATCCAATTGGATATATATATCAGGATCACCCCAACACAAAGTGCTTGCCAAAGGATAAAATGAAAAAGGGAAAGGTGAAGATCACCTTGACTCTTGCATAAAAGTAAAAGACATAAAGTAAAAGATAGGCCCTTCGCAGAGGGAAGCAGAGGTTGTCATGCACTTTTTAGGGTTGGATGCACAAAATCTTAATGCAGATGAATGTCACTTTATATTGCCACTTGTATATGGACCTTTATTATGCAGTCCATCGCTTTTATTGCTTCCATAACAAGATCGTATAAAGCTATTTTCTTCACACTAATAAGTCATGCATATTTAGAGAGCAATTTTTATTGCTTGCACCGATGACAACTTACTTGAAGGATCTTACTCAATCCATAGGTAGGTATGGTGGACTCTCATGGCAAAACTGGGATTAAGGATATTTGGAAGCACAAGTAGTATCTCTACTTGGTGCAAGTAATTTTGGCTAGCATGAGGGGGAAAGGCAAGCTCAACATGTTTGAATGATCCATGACAATATACTTTAACTGAGATGTCGAAAAACATAAACCATTACGTTGTCTTCCTTGTCCAACATCAACTCTTTAGAATGTCATACTTAATGAGTGCTCCCAATTATAAAAGATGTCTAGGATAGTGTATTTATATGTGAAATCTCTCTTCCTTCAATATTCTTTCATGAAATTGTTCAAATGACCAATACAATGCTTGCTAACCTTCAATAAATTTACAACCTCTAGTTCTTAGATGTGAAGTCATAACTCCCCATGGGATAAGCAAATGAGACATAAATAATTTCAGATTTATGACATTCAACTCATTCAACCATTTACTCATAGGATATAAGTGAAGCACACGAGTAAATGACAAACTACTCCAAAAAGATATAAGTGAAGATCAATGAGTAGCTAAATAATTATGTAACTATGTGAAGACTCTCTCCCATTAAAGAATTTCAGATCTTGATATTGTATTCAAACAGCAAGCAACAAAATAAAATGACATTTCAAGGATAGCACAACTCATGTGAAGAAGCAAAAACTTAGGTTCAACCGATACTAACCGATAGTTGTTGAAGAAAAAAGGTGGGATGCCTACCGGGGCATCCCCAAGCTTAGATGCTTGAGACTTCTTGAAATATTATCTTGGGATGCCTTGGGCATCCCCAAGCTTGTAATTTTGTGTCTCCTTAATTCCTCTCATATGATGGTTTATCTTTTTATCAAAGGCTTCATCCACACCAAACTCAACAAGAACCCGTGAGATAGGTTAGTATAAACCAATGCAAAACCTTATCATTTTCTACTGTAACAAATCACTAAAATTATTATTCAACATTGCATACTAAATGCCTCTGCATATTTAATACTCCTATCCTCAAGTAGAATCATTATACAAGCAAACATATGCAAACAATGCAAACACAACAGCAATCTGCCAAAACAGTACAGTCTGTAAGGAATGCAAGAGTATCAATACTTCCCTAACTCCAAAAATTATGAAAGAAAATTACCACTGTAATAAATTTATAGGAGCTCATTATGCAAAAAAAATTAACATTATATCATGCTCTGAATTTTCTAGGGAATTTTTTGCAACAGCGGTAAACTTTCTGTTTTCAAACAGCAACATGTATACTAGCAAAATAAGCATGGCAAAGGCTATCCTTAACATTCTTATTGAAAATAAAGATGCAAAACATTATTATAAATAACAGCAAGCAAATACTAACAAAATAAAATGACGCTCCAAGCAAAACACATATCATGTGGTGAATAAAAATATAGCTCCAAGTAAAGTTACCGATGGACGAAGACGAAAGAGGGGATGCCTTCCGGGGCATCCCTAAGCTTAGGCTCTTGGTTGTCCTTGAATATTACCTTGGGGTGCCTTGGGTACTGTAATGAACTCATTATAAATTCATATTGGTGTAATATCTACTGTATTCCAACTTATCTATGGTTCATACCTTCCGATACTACTCATAGATACATCAAAATAAGCAAACAACACATAGAAAACAGAATCTGTCAAAAACAGAACAATCTGTAGTAATCTGTATCAAACGTATACTTCTGGAACTCCAACAATTCTACCAAATTAGGAAGTCCTAAGCAATTAGTGTACCAATCCAGAGCAAAAAGAATCAGATCATAATAACGTTTCTGTGAATTAAAAAAACTAATTTACTGGGTGCAAAAGTTTCTGATTTTCAGCAGGATCAACACAACTATCACCGTAAGCTATCCTAAAGGTCTTACTTGGCACTTTATTGAAACAAAAGATATAAAACATGATTAATATAGTAGGATAAGCATGTGGACACACCAAAACAGTAATGATAAATATTGGGTTATCTCCCAACAAGCGCTTTTCTTTAATGCCTTTCTAGCTAGGCATGATGATGACAATGATGCTCACCTAAAAGATAAGAATTGAAACATAATGGGAGCATCATGAAGCATATGACTAGCACATTTAAGTATAACCCACTTCCTATGCATAGGGATTTTGTGAGAAAACAACATATGGGAACAATAATCAACTAGCATAGGAAGGTAAAACAAGCATAGCTTCAAGATTTTCAACACATAGAGAGGAAACTTGACATTATTGCAATTCCTACAAGCATATATTCCTCCCTCATAATAATTTTCAGTAGCATCATGAATGAATTCAACAATATAAGCAGCACCTAAAGCATTCTTTTCATGATCTACAAGCATAGAAAAATTTACTACTCTCCACATAAGCAAATTTCTTCTCATGAATAGTAGTGGGAGCAAACTCAACAAAATAATAATCATGTGAGGCATAATCCAATTGAAAACTAAAATCATGATGACAAGTTTCATGGTTATCATTATTCTTAATATCATACAAGTCATCACAATAATCATCATAGATAGCAACTTTGTTCTCATAATCAATTGGAACCTCTTCCGAAATAGTGGAATCATCACTAAATAAAGTTGACACTCTTCCAAATCCACTTTCATATTCATCACAATAAGATTCAACATCCTCCAAAATAGTGGGATCACTACTTCCTAAAGTTGACACTCTTCCAAACCCACTTTCATCAATATAATCATCATAAATAGGAGGCATGCTATCATCGTAATAGATTTGCTCATCAAAACATGGGGGACAAAAAATATCATATTCATCAAACATAGCTACCCCAAGCTGGTGGCTTTGCATATCATTAGCATCATTGATATTCAAGGAATTCATACTAACAACATTGCAATCATGCTCATCATTCAAAGATGTAATACCAAACATTTTATAGACTTCTTCTTCTAGCACTTGAGCACAGTTTTCCTTTTCATCATACTCACGAAAGATATTAAAAAGACGAAGCGTATGAGACAAACTCAATTCCATTTTTTTGTAGTTTTCTTTTATAAACTAAACTAGTGATAAAACAAGAAACAAAAAGATTCGATTGCAAGATCTAAAGATATATCTTCAAGCACTCATCTCCCCAGCAACGACGCCAGAAAAGAGCTTAGTCGACGGGGTGTGAGTGCCGCTTACCTAGTGTCCCTGGCAACGACACCAGAAAAGAGCTTGATGTCTACTACACAACCTTCTTCTTGTAGACGTTGTTGGGCCTGCAAGTGCACAGGTTTGTAGGACAGTAGAAAATTTCCCTCAAGTGGATGACCTAAGGTTTATCAATCCGTAGGAGGCGTAGGATGAAGATGGTCTCTCTCAAACAACCATGCAACCAAATAACAACGAGTCTCTTGTGTCCCCAACACACCCAATACAATGGTAAATTGTATAGGTGCACTAGTTCGGGAAGAGATGGTGATACAAGTGCAATATGGATGGTAGATACAGGTATTTGTAATCTGAAAATATAAAAACAGCAAGGTAACTAATGATAAAACTGAGCGTAAACAGTATTGCAATGATAGGAAACAAGGCATAGGGTTCATACTTTCACTAGTGCAAGTTCTCTCAACAATAATACCATAGATACATCATAACAATCCCTCAACATGCAACAAAGAGTCACTCCAAAGCCACTAATAGCGGAGAACAAACGTAGAGATTATGGTAGGGTACGAAACCACCTCAAAGTTATTCTTTCGGATCGATCTATTCAAGAGTTCGTACTAGAATTACACCTTTAGATACAAATCAACCAAAACCCTAATGTCGCCTAGATACTCCATTGTCACCTCAAGTATCCGTGGGCATGATTATACGATATGCATCACACAATCTCAGATTCATCCAACCAACACAAAGTACTTCAAAGAGTGCCCCAAAGTTTCTACCGGAGAGTCAAGAAAATGTGTGCCAACCCCTATGCATAGGTTCATGGGCGGAACCCGCAAGTTGGTTAGCAAAACATACATCAAGTGGCACATGATATCCCATTATCACCACAGATAAACACAGCAAGACATACATCAAGTGTTTCTCAAATAAACACTCAATCCGACAAGATAACTTCAAGAGGAAAACTCAATTCATCACAAGAGAGTAGAGGGGGGAAGAAACATCATAAGATCCAACTATAATAGCAAAGCTCGCGAAACATCAAGATCGTGCCATAAAGAGAACACGAGAGAGAGAGAGAGAGAGAGAGAGAGATCAAACACATAGCTACTGGTACATACCCTCAGCCCCGAGGGTGAACTACTCCCTCCTCATCATGGAGAGCGCCGGATGATGAAGATGGTCACGGTGATGGGTTCCCCCCGCAGGTGCCGAACGGGCTCCCGAGAGGTTTTGGTGGCTACAGAGGCTTTGCGGCGGAACTCCCGATCTATCTTGATATTCGATGTTTTTAGGGTACGTAGGCTTATATAGGCGAAAGAAGTCGGTCGGGGGGTGCTCGAGGGGCCCATGAGACAGGGGGGCGCCCAGTAGGGGGGCACCCTCCTATCTCGTGGCCTCCTCGAGGATCTTCTGATGTGGACTCCAAGCCTCCAGGATCATATTCTTCCAAAAAAAACATGATGCCGAAGGTTTCATTCCGTTTGGACTCCGTTTGATATTCCTTTTCTTCGAAATACTGAAACAGGCAATAAAACAACAATATGGGCTGGGCCTCCAGTTAATAGGTTAGTCCCAAAAAGTAATAGAAAAGTGTAAAATAAAGTTCGTAATCATTCAAAATAGATAATAAAATAGCATGAATGCTTCATAAATTATCGATACGTTGGAGACGTATCAACCACCATCAGTCATTAAATATCTAGGGACTCCAAACCCCGAGAAAATAATTTATTTAAGAATTTTAATAGAAGCGTTATGATCAGCACTACTAGTTGGAATAGCTTCTACCCACTTATTAACGTAATCAACAACAACTAAAATATGAGTGTACCTGTTAGAGGAAGGAAAAGGTCCCATATAAATCAAAACCCCATACATCAAAGTGTTCAATAACAAGTGAATAATTCATAGGAATTTCTTGGTATTTATCAATATTACCAATTCTTTGACATTCATCACAAAATAAGACAAACTTGCGTGCATCCTTGAAGAGAGTAGGCCAACAAAAACCAGATTGTAATACCTTATGTGCAGTTCTATCTCCAGCATGGTATCCTCAGTATGCCTCGGAGTGACACTTCAATAGGATTTGTTCCTGTTCATGCTCAGGTACGCAATGTCTAATAACACCATCTACCCCTTCTTTATATAGATGTGGGTCATCCCAAAAGTAATGTCTTAAATCAAAGTAGAATTTTTTTCTTAGCAACCATGTAATTAGCGTAGTCTGCATACCAAGGACTATTACGAGAAACATTTATAATAGTTAATTGCTCATCAGGAAAACTATCATTAATAGGCAATGGGTCATAAAGAACATTTTCCATCCTAGACAAGTTATCTGCTACAGGATTCTCAGCTCCCTTTCTATCAATAATATGCAAATCAAATTCTTATAGTAAAAGGACCCACCTAATCAACCTAGGTTTAGCATCTTTCTTTTCAATAAGATATTTAATAGCAGCATGACCAGTGTGAGTAATAACTTTGGAATCAATAGTATAACACTATTGCAGGATGCTGCTAACTCGACACTACAATTAGAGATCCTTCGACGAAACTGTGTGTGGTGCATAAATTGCAAACGGTGGTGTAAGAAAACCGTCAAAAATGATATGAACTATTTACGATGGAGTCATCAAACAATGATTCAAATTAGAGTTGCATTTTCGATACGTGGCTTACAGTTGATCCATATGAACTGTTTGTGATGAGCCAGAAGAATAGAAACGGTCAGCCATATCAAGGTGTGTGCGATAAACGACATACAGTTCACTCGGATAAACTGTTTGCGATTACAGAATGCAACAGAAATGGTCAACCATATCAAGGTGTGTGCAATATATGACATATTGTTCACTCGGATGAACTATTTATGATTAGGGAATGCAACAGAAACGGTTAGCCAGATCAAGGTTTCTGCGATAGATGACATACAGTTCACTCGGATGAACTATATGCGATGAGCCAAAACAATAAAAATTGTCAGCCAGATCAAGGTGTGTGTGATAGACGACATACAGTTCACATAGATGATCTGTTTGTGATGAGCCAAAAGAACACGAATGATTCGTGTAAAAAAGATGTGTGTGATACGCGGCAAACAGGCTACTCGGATGAACTGTTTGCGATGAGAAAAAATAACACAAATGGTTACTACAGGTATTTCATGTGCGATTATGTGTGTAGAAAAAACTTTGAAAATGCAAACGAGTTGCTTGTGATGGCTAGGAGTATCGCACATGATGCATGGTTTGTGTATTCGTGTGCGATGATTAGTAAGTTACACATACGTTTTCTTATCTTAACACGTGTTTGATAACACGTGACACCGCATACAATTGTGTGCTCCACTTAGTCTTCCCGCGCAAGGACCATCCATGGGGGTGAATTGTAAAATCCCCAATCCCCTAGCCAGCTGCTAGCTATAAATAACCACATCAATGGACGGTGTCGACGACTTGCTACTAATCCACTTGCTAGCTAGTTACTCACACATACTGGCATACCCCCATCGATCACGACAGGATGGAGTTGCACGACGGGAATGGATGCCAGAGATCATAGTTTAGGTTAATTAATTATTCCTCTAGAGCCGGATGAGCACCAATTTCATTACATTTCGGGCATTATTCAACTAAAAGCGGTGCTCGTCCGGCTCTGGAGGTATAATTAATTAACCTAATTTATGATCTCCGGCGCCCATTCTCCGTGTCCAGCTGAGACCAAATAACTGAACCTTCTTCTCAAGCTCCACCTCGCCGCTCTCCAGCTGGAGCCCCTAGAAGTGAAGTTGTCCGGCTCCATGTTGCCGCCAAGTAGCTAATCGGTCGTCGATGTTCAACCCACCAAGCTTGGCTACAACTAGAGGGGTGGAACGGTGGACTTCCTAGGACCATTGTGCCGCACATAACTGCATTGTGGCAACACGCGCGGTGCAACCGCCTGCATATGGGGCCCCCAACGTGATCGTGCGCTGGCCCCAATAGCTGGCAGAGAGCGCGCGATGGGACGCGAGAGCAAAGTGCGCTTGGGCCTAAACGGCGAGAAGAGTGCGCCACGGTCACCTCAATGTCGAGCAATCACATGCATAATTATTGCATATAGCAGTTGAACATAGTAGGGAATAGCCGTCAACAAGCCGGCGGATGCATATACCAGCTCGTACCTACCAACACAGATGCCCAATGCAGAAATTAATGGCGTTATATACGTGTCCCGCAATCCATGCCAATGCTTCCTGCCTCTTCCCTCATAGATTTTCCGCCACCAGCTAGTGGCTAGCTCCATATGACCCAGGCGGCAATGCACTGTAGTGATACTGTGCGTAGATCTAGTCCACACCAATCTACCATTTGTTATTCCAAGCATGCCAGGCAACTAAAATTTTGACATCGACCCCTTCATTGATTACATCTTCAGTGAGGAGAATGAGTCAGAGCAGGTCGGAGAGCAAGAGCTTCATCGGCCGGAGCAGGTGCCATGGCTCATCGGCAGTGATATCGCCGTGTCGTTGCTTGGGCGCACAATGGACATGTTGCGGAGGAAGTGTGATGAGTCGTTTGCCATCCACCGTGCAAAAGATCCAGAGCTGCTAGGCGGCATGATCGACAACGCACCTGAAGAGCCACCGTCATCAGTGCTCATCGAGAGCCTGATGCCCCGCATGAATGGGCAGAGGTCCTCTGCAATCCAGTTATGAGACAGTCTGTCTGCCGCCTCATCATTGCCACCAGCGACCGTGTCAACCTCCATCCCGACGATGTGGTGGCCAGGCTCGAGCGCATCCTTGGCGGAGTTGACGTCCCCAACGAATTAGAACATCACCAACGTGATATCTTGAGGATGTAGGTGATGGATGAAATTTGCTACCACTGCATAGACATGGAGATGGAGCGGTTCCGCGGGGGTGTCATGCGTGCTGTCAAGCTCTACTAGAAGAGGCCCTACAGCCCCAAGAGCCTCCCAGCGCTAACAGCTCCGCGTGCGAAGACGGGTAGCGTGGCCGCGGGTCCGGACACTCGGAATGAATGGTCTCAAGGGTGCTACACTGTCGGTGTACTAAAGTAGGGGCACTCCTTTGTACCCCTTACTTGTGCGTGGGCAGTCAGAGCCACAGGCCGAAACCACACTTAGCAGGGCAAAAGGAAGGAGTCGAAGCTACAAAAACAATCAGCGCAACGCCAAAGACCGAGACCACAGAGAGCAGATGGACGAAGCAGGATCCCCCGGCAAGACCCTTGCCGGGGCAGCCTCAGCAGCCCCGGCAAGCCCCTTGCCAGGGCGGCTCGCCCACACCAGCGCAGTGAGCCACCCTTGAACCCACGGTCTCCAACACCATCAACTACGCTGGGCCAGGGCTCGGGAGGCACCTCCATGGTGGCATGCAGATCTTCGTGAAGACAAAGGATATTCAAGATCAGATGAGGATTGGAAGGCAACGATCCTCGACAAGATCCTTGCCGAGGAAACCCGCAAGACCCCCGGCAAGATCCTTGCCGGGGACGACAGCGCGCCATGGCAAGACCCTTGCCGGGCCACCCGGCAAGGCCCTTACCAAGGGTGTCAGCGGGGCCACGCCCAGCCAGCGCCAACAAGTCTTCATCGCTGACATGCAGCTGCCACCAACCAGTCAAGGTGCACCGCATGGCAACATGCGCTTCCAGTTAACTCAAGACACGCGTGCGTGGTAGCATGCAGATCTTCGTGGAGGTCCACCACCGCACCACCTCAGCTGCTTGCCTGCCTACATGGCGCCGCATGCATCGCTGGCCAGGGCGCGTGTCGAAGCGAGGAGAAGCGGCGACGAACGGGACGGGCCTCGCTCCCGTCCCCGATAAAGCAAGAGGACACCTAAGCTACGCATTAAATGCGTCTTGTCCTGTAATACGAGCGATAAGCTCATAGCACTGTAGGCCTTTCCACCTCCTGTGTGCCACTGTGGCAGCCCCTTTCGACTATAAAAAGAGGCCCATGGCGTACTGGAGAGGGATTCGGCTCTTTTGAAGCACGCAGCCACCATAGCTAGTTCAAGAGCTCAAGAACACTCAATACAACCATCAAAGCAGGACTAGGGTTTTATGCATCCTCGCGGCTCGAACCTGGGTAAACGATCCTTGTGCTGATTGCTAATCCTGCTCTTCTCACAACCCCGCGCCCCGCAACCACAGAAGGGATCCTCGTGATCCCATAGGTGGCGTTTCCCACCGACATCTTCGGCGCGCCAGGTAGGGGGCGCAATTGTGAGAATCTGGTCTAGTAGTTGGCCTAGCAGTCCTTCATCGCCATGGCTCCTAAGAAGAAGACGACCACGGCGATCGGTTCGTCCGGGACCGGACTGCCAGTACCGGTGTGGACCAGTAGCGGGCCAGTCACGGAGAGAACCCGTGGCACGGCCCACGAACATCCACTTCACCCTGGCAGTTCAGGCCTGGTGAGCGGCATCGTTCGTACGGTAGGCGACGAGCCACGCGTCGTGAGCTCCACAGACGGAGACGCCCCCCCCCCCCCGGCAGGCGGCGTGGGGCCCTCCAGGGGCGTTGTCATGCTGCCGGACGGCAGCGTGGCGACCTCCAAGATACTAACACCGGCGCCCACATCGTGCTCTTCTCAGGTCGTGCGCCATGAGCAGCGCCGCTCTGCTGGTGACCCTGGGCGCCGCCCTGGGAAGAGTCCCATTGTCGGTGTACTAAAGTAGGGGTCCCTTAGTACCCCGAACTTGTGCACGGGCAGTCGCAGCACCCCCCGGCAAGGCTTGCCGGGCGCCCGCCAAGACCCTCCGTCAATACCTACTACCGCCATTCAAGAGCAAAGTATCAATCGAGAAGACAAAGGCCCGCCAAGAGGAGCTTGCCGAAGGCTAGCTAAGGCGCCCCAGAAGACTTGCCGCGACGCGCTGCAAGGCCCCGGCAATGCCGCGGCGGCAAGCTTGCCGCACAACAAGAGAAAGGCGCTGCAAGGCTGCCACCCAAAGTCCAACAGACCCAATGACGTGTCACCCTGTGGCCGCCCCAGGGCACGTGGCGAGGCGTTATGCAGCCATGCGAGCAAGGTGGCAAGCGGAGCCGACAAAGACGCCATCGTGGCAACCAAAGGCTCACCTAACGGTCGCTTTTGCACCGTTAGACGACCGAACGGGCATTAAATGCCCTTGTCCCCGCCGCCGAGTTAGGTAGGAGACACTGCTGGTCATCGCTGTACCAACCTGCGTTTTACCTTTTTACCCCTCTCCCCACGCTGCCACCTGTGGGTACCCCCTTCGGACTATAAAAGGGAGGCCCATGCGCACATAGAAGGGGTTCGGTCCATTCGACACCCACAACACCACCATACGCCGCGCCTCGAGCAAGATCAAATACAAGCACAAAAGCAGCAAGAGGGGTTTTATCTCCCGAGAGCCCCGGCTGGGTAAAATCGCCCGTCTCCCCTGCGCGGCCTCGATCGCTGCGCGACGCCCTCGCTTCCCTTGCGGACTAGAAGGGGCCCCGCGTTCTATAGGTGCTCGTGGTCGCACTGAGACGCGCCTCGCCCGACATCTTTGGCGCGCTGTAGGGGACGCGCCGAGGTCGTGAGCATCCGATCCGCCTCCGCTACATCAACGCCTTTCATCAATATGCCACCGAAGAAGAAGCCTTTGAGGTGGCCACCCGCTCACATCGGTTCGCCACCACCGCCGAGCAAGCGGGCGGTGGAGTGGACGCCAATGAAGGAGCGGGCGCCGACGGTGGGACTCACGCCGTCACCAGTGTCCAAAACAAGGCCCCGCAAGCGCCGGCGATCGCAGACACCACACCCTTCCCGGGAGGTGCAGGTCGACAACGCCCGGTGCTCCTAGCACCGTGCTCGCATTGGAACAAGGCCTGCTGGTGGGTCGCGGACGCTCGAGGTCAAGATGCACGCCAAGATGTCGGGCGCGAGTGAGGTACGGTCGCCCGGACGGGGTGTGGCACCTCCCAATCTAGTTGGGAGTCCGAGCACATCCCGCTCCTCGCGCCGCTCGTCGCCACCGCCACCCAAGACAGCAGAGGAAGCGCTGGCCCGAGCCCAGCTTCTTCTAGATTACCCTCCGGCACCACACAAGATCGACGACTGGAGGATGACCATATACAGCCTCATCGGCTTTGCCAACGGCGACAAGCCCCGGCAGCCGAGCGCATCGAAGTTCTTCGCAGGCGCCAGCGCAAGCCGACGCCGACAAGACCGCTGGGGTGCCACCTCCGTGCACTCCCAGCCTCAAGGCCAAGATCGCCACCGCCGACCAACCCCGACGCCGACTCCACCGCGTTGTCGGACCCGCGAACTCGCCGTGATCAACGCCACGCCTCCAAGAACGGCAACACGAAGACGCCGACCGTCGATCGAAAAGTGCGGAGAGAAGCGCGACGTCACGCCGACCAGCCGCTGGGCCCATCAATGTGCATGCACCGAGAACCAGCGACTTGTCAGACGCGCAGGTTGCCTGCGCTCACCCGTGAGCTGCGGCAAGTCCAAAGGGCCCAAAACCAAGAACTTCAAGCCGACGCGTTCGAGAAGTATGATGGCAGGATACATCCGCCGGAGTTCCTCAAAGATCTACACCATCGCGTGCAGCTGCCGGAGAGCGCGACGAGAAGATCCTCGCCAACTACTTCCCACCGGTGCTCAAGCCCAACGCCGATCTTGGCTCATGCACTTGCCGGACGGATCCATCTCTTCATGGGCGGACCTATGTCACCAGCTTGTCAAGACTTTACGGGCGGCCACAAACCCCATGGCCAGGAGAGCGATCTGCATCCGCCGCCCGTAAGGAGGGAGAGCCTCGCGCAAGTACATACAGAGATTCAGCCAGTGCAGCGAACATCTCAGACGCCCACCCCGCCGTAGTTATCGCGCGTTTATCGAACGCGCGTAACCGCAGGATGAGGGAGGAGATGGCGATGTGCAAGATCGAGATGTCACGAGCTCTATGCTCGCCGACAAGTGTGCACGGGCCGAGGAGGGAGGAAAATCCCCGAGAGATTGCGGCGCAGTATGATCTCGACAAGGAGGATGCCGCCCGCAAGGAAGAACCGCGCGGAACAACAGAAGAGAAAGGCAAAGGATGTGCTAGCTGTCGAGCATTCCGGCAATGGAGGCGGCTCCGACAAAGCCAAAGCCGATGACTCCGGCGAGGCTGTGGTAGCCGCCGACAAGCAGGATGGCTCCGGCAAGCGATATTGCAAGATTCACCGCACCAAGGGCCACGACCTCCAAACCTGCAAGAAAGTGGAGCAGATGGCGGAGCTACAAAAAGCTGAGTACGAGCGCCGCGATAAGGAGAGAGCCCAGGGAGGTGGCGGAGGATCCGGCAAGAAGCTTCCCGCCCGGGGAGGGCACCGCGGCAAGGCCAAGCCGCGGCAAGGAGATAGGCCTCCCCGCGGCCGCGACAAGGACGAAGATGAAGATGAGGATGATGAGATGGAGGAGGATGAGACTGATGACCAAGAGTTCCAGAAGGCAACAGAGGTGTTGTGCATCGACGGCGGCGCCTCTCTGCACACCTCGCACCGCCAACTCAAGCAGAGGGTGCGAGAAGTGAACGCAGCAGAGCCGCCCGCCGAGTCGCAGCAGCCTCTCGGCGGTCCAAGACGCCTATTATCTTCGATGTTGAGGACCACCTGATCGCATCACCGCGGTCGGGTGCTTGCCGATGTTGGCCTCACTCAACAATCCGCAACCTCAAGGTCACGAAGATGCTGGTTGACGGCGGGCCGCCTGAACCTGATTTCTCCACAGGCTCAAGAAGCTACAGATCCCCGACAAGGAGCTCAAGAAACCGGTACCTTTCAAGGATAAACCGGGAAGGAGCAAGCCCAAAGGGAAGATCACACCGCCAAGGACATTTGGCAATAACTGAACTTCGTGATGTAGAGGGTCACGCTTGATGTTGCTGATATCCCATTACCCTACAATGGGATACTCGGCCGACCAACGCTTGCAAGTTCATGGCAGCCTCTCACTACGCATACAATGTGCTCAAGATGCCTGGTCTGATAAGTGTCATTTCCGTCCAAGGTGACAAGAAGGATGCACTTATCTGCACCGACAAGATCTACCGGGAAGCAGCAGCCGCGGCGGAGTGCAAGCCACTTACCGTTGAAGCTCCCCGGGGGAAGAAGAAAGCCAAGTCCGGCAGGAGCAGCTCTGATGCCCACTCCGGCAAGCGCGCCTCTCCGGAGTGCTGCGCTGCCGTCGAGGACGCACCATCGAGCTCCACCGGCAAGTGCAAGAAGGCAAAGGCAGATCTACCAAAGATTAAGCCCGGCAAGAACAGCTCTGGTGCCTACTCCGGCAAGCACACCTTCCCGGAGTGCCACGCTGCCGTCGAGGACGTACCATCGAGCTCCACCGGCCAGTAGGGCAAAGAAAGCAACCAGTTTAGAACTTTTTGTATTCCCTGAAAATCCGTACCTTGTACGAAGAACCTGTGCGCAGAGGGGTCGAACCGTGGCTAAGTTGCGCCCTTGATCTGTTTCGAGTCCGCTCAACGATGAAAGCGCGCTGCAACTAGCCCGACGAGTTCTCCTTGCCGGGGGCAACACCGCCAGCGGGCTGCTGATGTTCTGCACTCAGCAAGTGTGTTTTGCGCCGGCGGGTTCCCTGCAACCATGAGGGTAAAAATGTACAAGGGAGGAAATCAAGGGAGAAGTGCGGCCTCGCCGGATCGAAGAAGACGGAAAAGCTAAGTCGCCCAAGCTTGAATACAGAGCACTTCTAGTTCTAAGCTTTTATGTTATATTCCTTGAACGTTTGTGTCTTGTACGAAAAACCCGGGCGCGGAGGAACCAACTCATGGTTAAGTTGCGCCCTTGCTTTGTTTACGAGTCCGCTCAACAATGCAAGTGCGCTGCAACTGGCCCGAGAAGGTTTCTTGCCGGAAACAACACCGCCAGAGGGCAGCTGATGTTCTGCACTCAGCAAATGTGTTAGCGCCGGCAAAATCCCTAGAAGCGTAGGGTAAAAACGTACAAGGGATGTAATGGAGTAGAGGAAGTAACGTAGCAAGCCTTTCCGTGGGGCGTCCTTTGTATGAGAAACTTGTGCGCAGAGGGGCTGGCTCGTGGCTGAATTGCACCCTCGATTTGTTTCCGAGTCCGCTCAACAATGAGAGCGCTACCGCAATTAGCTCGACCAGCTCCTTGTCGGAGGCAACACCGCCAATGGCTGCTGATGTTCCAGACTCAAAGAAGCGGTATGCACCGGCAAGTCCCCTAAAAGGCGTAGAGTACAAACATACAAAGGGCAAAGCATGACATTGCGTTACCCAACATAAAAGTTACGCCACCAAAAAGTGATTTATTGCAGCACTGTCTAAGTTATTTTCGTGACTATAATAACAGCGGCAAAAAAGAAGAGAAGAAGAAAACAGAAAGGCGCACCGGCACCTAAGTCTCGGTGGAGCCAGAGTTGCCGGGGGCTGCAGATGCTAAGATTCATCCCCGGCAAGCCAGAGTCGCAGGGGGCTGCGATATCAGATAAGTTTTTCATCCCTCCTCATGCATCCTCTTATGGACCGGGGAAAGCAAGGCCGCGTCCTTGAACGAGTGTGCCTTGTATGAAAAAAAAACTTGTGCGCGGAGGATAGAATCGCGCTGTTACACCCTTGCTTTGTTTCCGAGTCCGCCAACAATACAAGCGCGCCGCAATCGCCCGAGAAGGTTTTTGCCGGAAACAACACCGCCAGCGGCTGCCGACGCTCAAGACTCAAGAAGTGTGTTTAGCGCCGCAAGTTCCCTAGAAGCGAGGGTGAAAACATACAAGGCATGTAATCAAGTAAGGGACATAATCCGCAAGCATTCCCCTTTTTCATTAAAAAAACATCCCAATTTAGTACAAGTCCATAGAGGATGAAAAACATGAGAGAGAGGATTACAAGTTTTAAATACAGCTAAGGCCCAGAGGCTTACAAATTCAAAGGAGATAAGATGCCCGTAATCCTCTCCTGCTTTCTCTTCAGAGGTAGGTCATGAGGCCCCTGCAAGAGAAGCTTGCCGGGAGGGCAAAGGGCGCCTAGGTGAGCTACGGGTGCCAGAAGACACCAAGAGAACTTCCCGGGGGCCGGCCAGGAGCTTGGCGGAGACGGGGGCGCCGGAGGCAGAGCTCGAAGACGGGGCGGCAGGATGTGAGCACGCTGCCGAGGGCGCCGCCAGATTCGACTTGACGGCCTTGCCGCCACCCCTCTTCCTTCTTCCGCAGCCTCCCTCACGCCACCGCCCAAGGAGACGGCCCGGGAGTTCGGAAGGTCGTGACCCGGATGATGGGGTCGCGGTGGCGACGGGTGACGGCCGACGCCTAGTCGGACTCACCGCCGCATCATCGCCATCGCCACTCTCCTCCTCGTCACTCTTGCTCGAGGGGAGTTCGCCATCGGAGGAGCTGTCCACGCAGATCGCGCCGGTGCCGGAGTCCTCAAGACCTTGACGGCGCGAAGGTCGCCTCCATTAACTTAAATGGAGGGTAAACCCCGCCGCTGCTGTGGATGCGGCGAACGCCTTCCACCTCGATCGGCACATCACGCCGGGCTGGGGATACGACACTAACTCGAAAAGCCGCTGATCCCGCAGCCCCTCATGCGCAACTCCAACATCTCGGGCGGATCCGGTTCCATCGCGCTTGCAAACGGGGCCGGGAGCCGGAGGCGTCGACGAGGTGCGCGACGCAGCTTGACGAAGAACTCCCAGGGGTCGTCCCCAGTTTGGACCGCCTCGGGGAGAGGAGCTGCCGGCGGGGACGGGGGTGGCACACCACCCCGGCCGCCTCTCCCCGAGTGCTCCAACCACGTCCTAGGCCTCGTCCACGGCCTCGCCCCCTCCCTCTTCCCCTCGTGGCCGGCTCCGCCACCACAGTGCACGGATAGGAGAGGCGCGCTGCCTCGGTGGCGACCTCGCCGCCACCGACGGCGACCAGGTTCCTCCTCCATGGCGCGATAGGAGGAAGAGTAGTGGTTGAAGAAACAGAAGAGGGGAAGTGCGGATTTTGCACTCCCTTCCGCCTCTTTAAAGGAACAAGGTGGGGCTCGGCCGCCTGGCCAGCCAATCGGAGCACGGGAGGGCAGAGGAGCAGGCCGCCCACCATCTCCGCCTGCGGACGGCTCGAGTTTCCCACCTTCGCCGCCACCACCCCACGCCAGCATGGGAGCCGCGTGGCGGGAGGCGGCCGAGGCGACGGATGCAAGGACTTTACCCTGCCCCTGTAGTCACGGAGGTGGACGCTTGAAAATCGCACACACCACCCACGCCCCACGACGCCGCAATCGACGCAGGCTGCTACGGAGGGCTGTGGACACAGAGTCCAATTTGTGTGGACCCAGGCCGCCAGTGTTCGAAAGATCGCTTTTGGGCCTCGCCCAACAACGCCAAGACCGTATGGCCCAGTTCGGGGCTCTGCCGGTGTACTAAAGTAGGGGTCCCTTAGTACTCGAACTTGTGCACGGCAACAGAAGACTTCGGCAAGGCTTGTCGGGCGCCCGCCAAGACCCTCCGCCAATACCTACTACCGCCATTCAAGAACAAAGTATCAACCGAGAAGACAAAGGCCCCTAAGAAGAGGAGCTTGCCGGAAGGCTAGCCAAGGCGCCCAGAAGACTTGACGCGACGCTCGCTGGCCCGTGCAGCAGTTCGCGGCGGCAAGCTTGCCGCACAATAAGAGAAAGGTCGCGCAAGGCTGCCACCCAAAGTCCAACAAGACCCAGCGACGTGTCACCCTGTGGCCGCCCCAGGCACATGGCGAGGCGCTGCGCAGCCATGCGAGCAAGGTGGCAAGCGGAGTCGACAGAGACGCCATCGTGGCAGCCGGTGGCTCACCTAACGGTCGTTTTTTAGACCGTTAGATTTGACCGGACGGCATTAAATGCCCTTGTCCCCGCCGCCGAGTTAGGTAGGAGACACCGTTGGTCATCAAGTACCAACCTGCGCTTTAACCTTTTACCCCTCTCCCCACGCTGCCACCTATGGGTACCCCTTCGACTATAAAAGGGAGGCCCATGCGCACGAGAAGGGCTTCGTCCATTCGACACCCACAACACCACCATACGCCGCGCCTCGAGCAAGATCAAATACAAGCACAAAAGCAGCAAAGAGGGGTTTTATCTCCCGGAGAGCCCCGGCCGGGTAAAATCGCCTGCCTCCCGCCGCCGGCCTCGATCTGCTCTGTGCATGCCCTCCGCTCCCTTGCCGGACTAGAAGGGGCCCCCGTGCCCCATAGGTCCTCGTGGCCGCACGGAGACGTGCCCCCGCCCGACACCCATGCGCCCTTCACATGATGAGGAGGGCCAGCATGCGTGCGGAGGTGCTGGCGAAGGTGGCGGACGGCTGCGGGGCCGTGATGGGGCTCCTTCTAACGCGGTTAGAAGTCGAAGCGCATCGCGATCCACACAGCTTTTGCCGCCGCCCACGCCAGCAGAAGCCCTAGCACGCACGCAGCTGCTCCTCGACTTTCCTCCCGCTGTGGAGAAGCTTGACGAATGGAGGGCCACCGTCCGGAGCCTCGTCGGCATCGCTAATAATGTCGAGCTATAGCCGGCGGGACCTGCAGGCCGTCGCTTCGTCGAGCCACCACATGCCAGCGGGGGTCGGGCCGGAGGCGATGCGGCCACGGTGCACTCCCCTCCTTCATGCCGGCCACCGCGGGTTTCGGTCCGTCATGACGACGCTCGTGATGATATCTCCATAGCGTCGTCTGACCCGCGAACCCACCGCGACCAACGTCAAGTTCTTCGGAGCGAGCTCATGAAGACGCTCGAACCACCATCGAGCGCCGGCGCGACGTGCGCCACCAGTCGGACAGGCGGGCAGGGCCCACTACAGACCACCCAGCACCGAGAGGCTACGGTGGCCTACCCTACGAGGTGGGTTGTCCCGCCTTCACCCGTGAGCTGCGGCAGTTCCAGTGGCCCTCCCACCGCATGTTCAAGCCCAACGTTGGCGAGGAGTACAATGGCAAGACTCACCCGTCGGAGTTCCTTAGCATCTACACCATCGCGATGCAAGCTCCTGGAGCCCGCGATGATAAGCTGCTTGCCAATTACTTCTCGTTGGCACTCAAGCCCAATGTTATGTCATGGTTGATGCACTTGCCGGTGGACTCCATTTCTTCTTGGGCGGATCTGTGTCATGAGTTTGTTGGCGCCTTTACCGGAGGCCACCAAGCTCATGGCCAGGCGAGCGACTTGCACATCATCCCCCAGAAACAAGGAGAAAACTTGCGTAAGTACATCCAAAGGTTCAGCCGAGTGCAGTACACAATTCCCGACGTTCATCCTGCCGCCGTGATCAGTGAATTCCATCAGAATGTGCACAATCGCAAGATGCATGAAGAGCTGGCGATGAACAAGGTCAAGGATGTGGCCGAGCTTTATGTTCTAGCCGATCGGTGCGCTCGCGCTGAAGAGGGAAGGAAGTACCCCGCCGAAGATGCTGGCACCGAAACCGACTCCACAGATGATACCGCCACCCCGGCGAAGAGGGTCTAGCGCCGTAACAAGAAGCGCAAGGGCAAGACCGTGCTTGCCGTCGAGGGGTCCGACGATACCGGCGCCACCAAGAAAACCAAGGCGAGTGACCCCGCCAAGGAGGTTGCCGGGTGTGTCGCTTGCCGGTCCTTGGAGGCTGCCGATAAGCCAGGGGGCTCTGACAAGCAGTATTGCAAGATCCACCACACCAAAGGCCATGACCTCCAGAACTGCCGGCAAGTGGGGCTGCTCACCGAGAAGCAGAAAGCCGAGTATGAGCGGCGGGACAAGGAGAAGGGCCAAGAGGGTGCCGAGGGATCCGGCAAGCAGCGTGGCGGCCAAGGAGGCCACCACGCAAAGATAATCAGCGGGAGAGGCCCGCCCGGGGCTGCGACAAGAAGCAAGAAGATGATGATCACGACGAGGACGGTGAGTCCGGTGACCACGAGTTCCAGAAAGCCACAGAAGCCATGTGCGTCGATGGTGGCGCCTCGCTGCATACATCCCACCGCCAGCTCAAGCAGTGGGCGCGTGAGATCATAGTGGTGGAGCCATCCTTCAACGCACGAAAGCCGCTGAAGTAGTCCAGCACGCCTATCATCTTCAACACCGAGGACCATCCTAACCGCACTACTATGGTCGGGTGCTTGCCGTTGTTGGTTTCATCAACAATCCGCAACCTCAAGGTGACGAAGATGCTGGTTGACGGCGGGGACGGTCTGAACTTGATCTCACCTGTTGTGATCAAGAGGATGCAGATCCCTGATGGAGACCTCGAGGAGACGGGCACGTTCCAGGGGGTCAACCCGGGGAGGAGCCAGCCAAAGGGAAAGGTCACGCTGCCCGTGACGTTCGGAGGCGAGTTGAACCACAGGATGGAGAGGATTGTCTTTGATGTAGCCGATATCCCCTTGCCCTACAATGGGATCCTCGGCCGCCCGGCACTAGCCAAGTTTATGGCGGCTTCAGATTACGCCTACAACACGCCGAAGATGCCCGGGCCGATGAACATCATCACCGTCCCCTCCGACAAGAAAGACACATTGATTTGCGCCGACCAACTCTACTGGGAAGCAGTTGCAGCAGTTGCCGCCAAGGCACCTGCTCCTGCCGACGGAGTCCCGGGAGGGAAAAAGACCAGCAAGACCCCTCGCACCCACTCTGGCAAGCGCACCTCTTCGGGGTGTTGCGCTCCTGTTGAGGACGTGCCAGAGAGCTCCACCGGCAAGAGCAACAAGTCCAGAGCTGCACCACCAAAGACCAAGAAGGTACCCGTCAAGGAGGACGGCACGGGGGCTTTACCATAAGCTCCACCTCGACAAAGAATAGGAAGAGTCACACTTTCTCGCAGCGAATGTCGATGTGTTTGCATGGCAAGACTCGACATCCCCGCGCTCCTGTGGAAGTGATTGAGCACCATCTTGCTGTCTGTCCTCATGCACGACCCATCAAGCAGAAGATCAGGAAGCAAGCTCTAGAGAGGCAGGAGTTCATCACGAGGAGATCAGAAAACTAGAGGTGGCAGGCTTGCTAAGGGGGTGCTCCATCCGACGTGGTTGGTCAACCCGGTAGTGGTGCACAAAGCAGACGGGAAGTGGAGACTGTGCATTGATTACACATACATCAGTAAGGCTTGTCCAAAAGATCCCTTCCGTTACCGCACATTGACCAGATTGTTGACTCCACGGCTGGTTGTGACCTGTTATCATTCCTCGACGCCTACTCAGGGTACCACCAGATCTTCATGACAAAAGAAGACAAGGAAAAGACAACGTTCATCACCCGATGTGGTACGTATTGCTTTTTACGGATGCCTTTCGGGTTGAAGAGTGCTGGCTCAACCTTTGCAAGAGCAGTCCAAATTGGTTTTGAACCCCAACTACATAGAAATATGGAAGCTTATATGGATGATATAGTGGTCAAAACCAAGGACAAAGCAACACTTGTGCAAGATCTGGAGGAAACATTTGCAAACCTGCGCAAGTTCAATCTCAAGTTTCTCGGGTTCTTTGTGTCGCAGCGCGGGATTGAGGCAAACCCAGATAATATCATGGCCATTGAGTAGATTGAGGCACCTAAACAGATCAAAGACGTGCGTCGGCTCACTGGCTGCATTGCCGCCATGAGCAGATTCATCTCCAAGTCCGCGGAGCGTGCCCTTCCTTTTTTTCAAGATCTTGAAGAAGACGGGCCCAATGGAGTGGACCCCGGAGGCCGAGGCAGCGCTGCAGGATTTGAAGAAGTACCTCTCCTCTACCCCAGTGCTGGTTGCACCCAAACCACAAGAACCATTGCTACTGTACCTAGCGGCAACGAATCAGGTGGTTAGCGCCGCACTAGTGGCGCAGAGAAAGGTCGACGAAGAGGCGGCAGCAGCGGCAGAGTCAACGGATGGCGAGCCGGAACCCTCCTCGGTAGTGCTCGGTCCCGGCAAGACCAAGTCCCCGACAGAGGCTGACGCCAGTGCAACAGGGCCCACGCGACTAGGTGAAGAGGCGCAAAACAAGAAAATGGTGCAGCACCCAGTTTACTTCGTCAGCTCCCTCTTGCAGGGGGCTAGGTCGAGGTACTTAGGTGTGCAAAATTTGCTCTTCGGCCTCCTTATGGCCTCGAGGAAGCTGTGTCATTACTTCCAAGCGCACGATATCACCGTGGTCACCCGCTTCCCGTTGCAACGGATACTGCATAACCCAGATGCAACGGGGAGGATCGTAGAATGGGCCCTAGAGCTGTCGAGTTTCGGTTTAAAGTTCAAAAGCACCTCGACGATTCAGAGCAGAGTCTTGGCGGAGTTTGTTGTAGAATGGGCCTCGACGCCCGACGAAGAGGTACGGGAGACCACTCTCCCCGGCAAGGAAACGAGCCGCAACTGGATCATGTACTTTGATGGGGCCTTTTCACTGCAAGGCGCCGGTGCTGGCGTACTGCTTGTCGCACCCACCGGAGAGCACCTCCAGTACGTCGTACAAATGCACTTTCCCCGGGAGATGTCAACTAACAACACCGCCGAGTACGAGGGCTTGCTTGCCGGTCTCAGGATTGTGGTGGACCTCGGAGTCAAAAAGCTCATCGTCAGGGGTGATTCGCAACTCGTTGTTAGGCAGATCAACAAAGATTACCAAAGCCCATTGATGAAAGCCTACGTGGATGAAGTGAGGAAACTAGAGGAGCGCTTTGACGGTATACGAGCAGAGCATGTCCCTCGGACGGAAAACGACATCGCCGACTACCTATCAAAGCGTGCTACCCTCAAGCTACCTGTGGAACTAGGTACTTTTGTGCTTCGGTTAACACAACCATCAACCGGGCAGAACAAGCGGAGGAAGCTAGGTCCCGGCAAGTACTTCCCCACTGAACTCCCCGGAGCCGCTGGCGAAGATGTTGCTGTGGATGCCGATCCTGCCGCGGGGCAACCGACTCCGGCAGGGCCTCAGGCCATAGCCGTAGAGACGGCCGCTCCCGTGGCAGAAGAGATGCCTTTGGTCCTTGTCGTTGAGCCACGGGCTCCGGCATGGGTGTAGCAAACCGTCCGATTCCTCCAAATGGAGAGCTTTCTGAGGAGCAGGAAGAGGCAGAGAGAGTAGCCCGCCGGTCCGCTCTATACCAATTCATTGACAACGTCTTGTACAGATAAAGACCGAATGGGGTGAAATTGAAGTGCATCTCCCGGGAGGAAGGACTAGAGCTGTTGGCAGAGATACATGGAGGCATATGTGGCTCCCACATAGGGTCGAGGGCCCTTGCTGGCAAGGCTTTCCGGCAAGGTTTCTTCCGCCCACCGCCTCCAGATGCGACGACACTAGTAACCAAGTGTGAATCATGCCAGTTCCATTCAAAGAAGCTTCATCAACCAGTTCAAGCCCTTCAAAACATCCCTCTCTCCTGGCCCTTCTCGGTATGGGGGCTCGACATATTGGGCCCTTTCCCTCGTGCCGTCAGGGGCTTTGAGTACTCGTACGTTACAATCGACAAGTTCACAAAGTGGCCAGTGGTGGAAGCGGTGAGGAAGGTGACAGCGCAGTCAGCCATCAAGTTCTTCAAGGGGCTAGTTTGCCGTTTTGGGGTGCCCAACAGGATCATCACCGACAACGGCACGTAGTTCACAAGACACGCCTTCATGCTGTACATTGAGGATCTCGGTAGCAAGGTCTTTTTTGCTTTCGTGGCACACCCATGGAGCAACGACCAAGCAGAGAGAGCAAACGCTGAAGTTCTGCGAGGCTTAAGAACGAAGACTTTTGACAGGTTGTGCAAGAGTGGAAGGCGCTGGATTGACAAGTTGCCGACGGTTCTTTGGTCGATCAGAACGACGCCAAATCGAGCCACCGGCCAGACACCCTTTGCCATGGTCTACAGGGCAGAAGCAGTTCTCCCCCATGGAACTCATATACGGGTCACCTCGAGTGCTCGCTTATGATGAGCTTGAGCAAGAGCGATTGCGTCAAGATGACGCAACGCTCCTTGAGGAAGATTGTCTCCGGGTGGCAGTGAGAGCAACACGCTACCAGCAACCCTTGCGCCGCTACCATAGCCGCAAGGTTCATGCCCGAAGCTTTGAGGAAGCCGACCTTGTTCTTCGGCACGTTCAGTCGGCCAAGAATTCCAACAAGTTGATGCCAAAGTGGGAAGGCCCTTATCGGGTAACACGAGTCACCAGGCCAAACGCAACCCGCCTGGAGACCGAAGATGCCATTCAGTAAGCAACTCCTGGAACATCGAGCATCTTCGCAAGTTTTACCCATAAGGCGCGGCTGCCGGGCCTCCCGGCAAGCCACCTTTTGTACAAGCCTTGCCGGCAAGGCATGTAACCCTTTGTACAAAGCCAGGCGCAGACCCTGAGCATAAATAAACGAAGTGCTGGTGCCCTGAGTTACAGCATGCATGCTAGGTCAAGTCTCTTCCTCGGTTAGGGTTGATAGTGCTTAGCGGCGGCTAACCCCTAGCTTAGAGGTCGAGTGTGAGTCTCTCTGTTCTTTTCAGTCCTCTTTGGTTCACAGGGCACATGAGCACTTATGCCGAGCTATTTGGAAGAAAGGGAACGGATCGGCGTCCCGACCCCGGCAAACCAAAGTTGTCGGGGGCTGCAAGTACAAGGATCCAACCGCGGCAAGCCAAGGTTGCCGGGGGCTGCAGATCCAGATAAGTTCTTTATCCTCTATCATGCACTTCGGTATGAAACTGGGATATGTGAAACCTCGTTCTATTTCTAGGCTGTCGTGCTCCCCTTTTTCTGTACCCAAGGATTATCTCCTGGGTCCGGATTTGGTTGTAGCCGCGGCAGCAAGGAAATGGAATGAGGAGCCTACGCCCACTTCATCCCTGCCTCCGCCAAGGGCGCGAGAAAGGTCGAGCAAAGTGAGGGGACGGCAAGGCCTATTGCCGGGCGAAAAATGTTTATCTTAAATAATAACGAGGATTCGCTCCTTGTCGCGGGTTTCACCCACGAACAAAAAACCCGGCAAACATCCCTTTTTCATTAAAGACATCCCGTACATGTATAGTTCGTACGGAGTGAAGAACATGAGCAACATGATTACAAGTTCTAAATTTAACGAAGGCCCGAAGGCTTACAGACTAAAAAAGATAAGGTGCCCGTAATCCCTTTCTTGTCCCTCTCCTCAGAAAATGAAACAAGAAAGCAAAAGGGCAGAAGGAGCGCCTAGGCGAGGTACGAGGAGCAGAAGGCGCCAAGAGAACATGCCGGCGATCGCCTAGGAAAGGGTTGGCGGTGATGGCGCCGGAGGGAAAGCTAGAAGATGAGGCAGTGGTCCGTCAATACGCTATGAAGACGTCGGTGCCATTGTAATCCGACTTGACGGCCCGCTACCCGCCTTCTTCGCCTTCTCCGGCCTCCCTACGCCAGCCGCCCAAGGGGGCGACCCCGAGAAGTTCAAGGAACCGGCAACACAGATAATGGGGTCGCCGGTGTCGCCCCGGAGCGGCGTGCCCGACACTTAGTCGGACCCGTCATCCTGCCGCCCGCTACCCTCGTCGTCGCTGCCGCTGTCCTCCTCGCCACTCTTGCTCGAGGAGGAATCTTCATCATCAGAGGAGCTCTCCACGCAGCACCTTACACGAGTCCCGAAGTGCCCAAAGACCTTGACGGAGAGGAGGCCGCTCTCTATTAGTTTGAAATGGAGAGTGAGCCCCTCCATCAGGCTGTGAATGCGAGTGAAAGTCTTCCACCCCCGGTGAAGGTACATGATGTGAGGGGCTGGGAACTCGACGTGGGCCCATGTGCCGATGTTCCCACAACCCCTCATGTGCAGCCTCAGCGCCTGCGGCGGGTCTAGCTCCATCTCCCACACAAATGGGGTTGGGAGACGAAGACAACGGTGCGGCGGCTGGCGTAGCCTGAGGAAGAACTCGTAGATGTTGTCCCCGACATGGCCCTCCACCGGGGGAGGAGCCGCTGGCGGAGGCGAGGCCGATGCACCGCCCCGTCCTCCTCTTCCCCGAGCACCGCGACGGCCTCGACCTCGCCCCCTCCTCCTTCCTCTAACAGCTGGCTCTACCGCCACGAGCTCTTGGGGAGGAGCGACACTTTGTCTAGCTGAGATCCTCGCCGCCACCGATGGAGCGTTGCCACGCCCCCTCGCCATGGCAGAAGGAAGGAGGGAGCAGGAATGGAGAGGAGCAAGTGACAAAGGATTGGGAGGCGTCGTTCCTCACGCTCCCCTCCTTATAAAGGGGCGGGGGCAGGGCACAACCACCCCTTTCGGCCAATCCGGCTCCACGAAGTGACAACGGGCGGGGCCATCGACCGCCCTCCCCACTCAATTGAAGGCGCGTGGGAATCGACCCACGTGCGCGCGACTTCCCGTATCCTACGCACCTATCATTTGCTCTGTGTCATGCATGCAGCAAACGTGGCGCAAGAGGCGGACGCAATGGGACGCGTGGAGCGACGGTTCCCAAGTAAGGGCAGTAAATGAGAAGTGGCCCTGCGGTCTCGAGGAGACACGCAAGCCGCCTTTTTACTGTCCACCACAAGATGATGCCAGCATGCTTCGTTCACGCGCACACGCGCGACCCCCACATCGCGCATTCCAAGCCGGTCATGGGGAAGCGTAGCGGAAGAAAAGTTTTTACCGCAGTGAAAACCGCCCCGCCTGCCCGCGCACCGTTTTGGGCCTGGCCCAACAACGCGTTGCGCCTATGTGTGGCCCAGGCCCGGGGGCTCCTGTCGGTGTACTAAAGTAGGGGCACTCCTTTGTACCCCTTACTTGTGCGCGGGCAGTCAGAGCCACAGGCCGAAGCCACACTTAGCAGGGCAAAAGGGAGGAGTCGAAGCCACAGAAACAATCAGCGCAACACCAAAGACCGAGACCACAGAGAGCAAATGGACAAAGCAGGTTCCCCCGGCAAAACCCTTGCCAGGGCAGCCCCGGCAAGCCCCTTGTCGGGGTAGCTTGCCCACACCAGCGGAGTGAGCCACTGCTACGTCTTGAGCTTCCATTGGTTTTCCTTGAAGAGGAAAGGATGATGCAGCACTAGTAGCGTAAGCATTTCCCTCAGTTTTTGAGAACCAAGGTATAAATCCAGTAGGAGGCTCCTCAAAAGTAACACGCACCTACACAAACAAACAAAGAACTCGCAACCAACGCAATAAAGGGGTTGTCAGTCCATTCACGGCCACTTGTGAAAGTGAGATCTGATAGAGATAGTATGATAAGATAAATATATTTTTGGTATTTTATAATATAGATGCAAATAAAAGTAGATTGAAAGCTCATATGATAAAAGATAGACCCGGGGGCCATAGGTTTCACTAATGGCTTCTCTCAAGATAGCATAAGTATTACGGTGGGTGAACAAATTACTATCAAGCAATTGATAGAAAAGCGAATAATTATGAGATTATCTAGGCATGATCATGTATATAGGCATCACGTCCGCGACAAGTAGACCGACTCCTGCCTGCATCTACTACTATTACTCCACACATCGACCGCTATCCAGCATGCATCTAGAGTATTAAGTTCATAAGAACAGAGTAACGCATTAAGAAATATGACATCATGTAGAGGGATAAACTCAAGAAATATGATATAAAACTCCATCTTTTTATCCTCGATGGCAACAATACAATACGTGCCTTGCAACCCTTTCTGTCACTGGGTAAGGACACCGCAAGATTGAACCCAAAGCTAAGCACTTCTCCCATGGCAAGAAATATCAATCTAGTAGGCCAAACCAAACTGATAATTCGAAGCGACTTGCAAAGATAACTCAATCATACATAAAAGAATTCAGAGAAGATTCAAATATTTCTCATAGATAAACTTGATCATAAACCCACAATTCATCGAATCTCGACAAACACACCGCAAAAAGAGTTTACATTGAATAGATCTCCACAAGAGAGGGGGAGAACATTGTATTGAGATCCAAAAAGAGAGAAGAAGCCATCTAGCTAATAACTATGGACCCGAAGGTCTGTGGTAAACTACTCACAACTCATCGGAAGGGCTATGGTGTTGATGTAGAAGCCCTCCATGGTCGACCCCCCCTCCGTGGCGCCATGAATGCTCCAAGATGGGATCTCATGGATACAAAAGGTTACGGCGGTGGAAATTGTTTTTCGTTGATCCTCGGATGTTTTCGGGCACGAGGTATATATAGGAGGAAAAAGTACGTCGGTGGCCGCTCGTGGGGCCCAGGAGACAGGGGCGCGCCCAGGAGGGGTGGGCGCACCCTCCTATCTCATGGCCGCCGTGTTTGCTTCTTGACTTGCACTCCAAGTTCTCCGGGTCACGTTCATTCCAAAAATCATGCTCCCGAAGGTTTCATTCCGTTTGGACTCCGTTAGATATTCCTTTTCTTCGAAATACTGAAATAGGCAAAAAAACAGCAATACAGGCTGGGCCTCCGGTTAGTAGGTTAGTCCCAAAAATTATATAAATATGTTAAATAAAGCCCATAAACATCCAAAAGGGGTAATATAATAGCATGGAATAATCAAAAATTATAGATACGTTGGAGACGTATCAAGCATCCGCAAGCTTAATTCCTGCTCGTCCTCGAGTAGGTAAATGATAAAAACGGAATTTTTGATGTGGAATGCTACCTAGCATAATTCTCAATGTAATTTTCTTTATTGTGGGATGAATGTTTAGATCCAAATGATTCAAAATAAAAGTTCCAATTGATAAAAGAAATAGTAATACTTCAAGCATACTAATCAAAGCAATCATGTCTTCTCAAAATAACATGGCTAAAGAAAGTTCATCCCTACAAAATCATATAGTTAGGCTATGCTTCATTTTCGTCACACAAAGATGTTCGTAAATTCTACACCCCCGATGACAAGCCAAGAAATTCATACTTAAATAATCTCAAACTTTTTCAACCTTCACGCAAATACATGAGCGTGAGCCATGGATATAGCGCTATGGGTGGAATAGAATATGATGATGGGGATTGTGTGGAGAAGACAAAAAAGGAGAAAGTCTCACATTGACGAGGATAATCAACGGGCTATGGAGATCCCCATCAATTGATGTCAACATGAGGAGTAGGGATTTCCATGCAACGGATGCACTAGAGCTATAAATGAATGAAAGCTCAACAAAAGAAAACCAGTGGGTGTCCATCCAACTCGCTTGCTCACGAAGACCTAGGGCAATTGAGGAAGCCCATCGTAGGAATATACAGGCCAAGTTCTATAATGAAAAATTCCCACTAGTATATGAACATGACAACCTATGAGACTCACTACATGAAGAACATGGTGCTACTTTGAAGCACAAGTGTGGAAAAAGAGATAGTAACATTGCCCCCTTTTATTTATTTTCCCTTTTTTTTATCTTTTTTCCTTTTTTCTTTTTTTTGGGCCTCTTTTTTTTCTTTGGCCTTTTTTCCTTTTCCTTTTTTTCTTTTTTTCTTTGGGACAATGCTCTAATAATGATGATCATCACACTTTTATTAATTACAACATATGAATTACAACTCGAAACTAGAGCAAGATATGACTCTATATGAATGCCTCCGGCGGTGTACCGGGATGGTGCAATGAATCAAGAGTGGCATGTATGAAAAATTATGCATGGTGGCTTCGCCACAAATACGATGTCAACTACATGATCATGCAATGGCAATATGACAAAACTAATGTATGTCATGGTGATAAACGGAACGGTGGAAAGTTGCATGGCAATATATCTCAGAATGGCTATGGAAATGCCATAATAGGTAGGTATGGTGGCTGTTTTGAGGAAGAAATAAGGAGGCTTATGTGTGATAGAGCGATCGTATCACGGGTTTGATGCACCGCGAAGTTTGCACCAACTCTCAAGGTGAGAAAGGGCAATGCACTGCATCAAGAGGCTAGCAATGATGGAAAGGTAAAAGTGTGTATAATCCATGGACTCAACATTAGTCAAAAGAACTCATATACTTATTGCAAAAATTTATAAGTCATCAAAAACCAAGTACTACGCGCATGCTCCTAGAGAGATAGACTGGTAGGAAAAGACCATCGCTCGTCCCCGACCGCCACTCATAAGGATGCACAAGCCAGGTACACTTCATGTTTCAAATTTGTTACACAACTTTAACCATACGGCATGCTACGGGACTTGCTAACTTCAACACAAGCATTCTTTAAATTCATAATCACCCAACTAGCATGACTTTAATATCACTACCTCCATATCTCAAAACAATTATCAAGTATCAAATTGATCATAGCATCCAATTCACTTCCTGTGATAATTTTTATTATACCCAACTTGGATGCCTACCATTCTAGGACCAATTTATAACCATAGCAAATATCATGCTGTTCGAAAAGACTCTCAAAATAATATAAGTGAAGCATGAGAGACTAGCAATTTCTACAAAATTAAGCCACCGTCGTGCTCTAAAAGATATAAGTGAAGCACTAGAGCAAAAACTATCAAGCTCAAAAGATATAAGTGAAGCACATAGCATATTCTAATAAATTCTAATCAACTAGGCTTATCCCAAAAGGTGTGTACAACAAGGATGATTGTGGTAAACTAAAAATCAAAGACTAACATAATACACGACGCTCCAAGCAAAACACATACATGTGGCGAATAAAAATATAGCTCCAAGTAAAGTTACCAATGAACAAAGACGAAAGAGGGGATGCCTTCCCGGGGCATCCCCAAGCTTAGGCTTTTGGCTATTCTTGAATATCTTGGGGTGCCTTGGGCATCCCCAAGCTTAGGCTCTTGCCACTCCTTATTCCATAGTCCATCAAATCTTTACCCAAAACTTGAAAACTTCACAACACAAAACTCAACAGGAAATCTTATAAGCTCCGTTAGTGAAAGAAAACAAAACCACCACATAAGGTACTGTAATGAACTCATTATTTATTTATTTTGGTGTTAAACCTACTTTATTCCAACTTTTCTATGGTTTATAAACTATTTTACTAGCCATAGATGCATCAAAATAAGCAAACAACACACGAAAAACAGAATCTGTCAAAAACAAAACAGTCTATAGCAATCTGTAACTAACGCAAACTTCTGGAACTCTAAAAATCCTACCAAAACAGGAAGCCTTGACAATTTGTCTATTGATCAGCAACGAAAATAATAAACGCAAAAGCACGTTTCTGTGATTTAACAAAACTAATTTCATGTGTGCAAAGTTTCTGTTTTTTACCAGAATCAAATTAACTATCATCATAGGTTATCCTATAGGTTCTACTTGGCACAAACACTAATTAAAACATAAAAACACATCTAAACAGACGATAGATGAAAAGTTTATTACTAAACAGAAACAAAAACAAAAAACACAAATAAAATTGGGTTGCCTCCCAACTAGCGCTACCGTTTAACGCCCCTAGCTAGGCATAAAATCGAAGATAGATCTAAGTAGTGCCATCTTTGGCACTAAATTTATAAGTAGCCCGCATGATAGATTCATAAGGTAATTTGACTTTCTTTCTTGGAAAGTGCCCCATGCCTTTCTGAATCTAATACTCCCTTCCTTCATATCAATAATCGCACCAATCGTTCTAAGGAAAGGTCTACCAAGAATAATAGGGCAAGAAAGATTGCAATCAATATCATTGATCCTTCCCATTGGCTTTTTAATGGTGGAATACACAAGGTGCAAATTTAAAGAGCAATCATCAAGATCATGGAAACCTAGAATATCACATAAAGTTTTCGGAATCATGGAAACACTAGCACCCAAATCACACAAAGCAAAACACTCATGATCTTTAATTCTAATCTTTATAGTAGGTTCCCACTCATCATTAAGTTTTCTAGGTATAGAAACTTCCAAATTAAGTTTTTCATCATAAGATTGCATTAAGGAATCAATGATATGTTTGGTAAAAGCTTTATTTTGACTATAAGCATGAGGAGAATTAACAACGGATTGCAACAAGGAAATACAACCTTCTAAAGAACAATTATCATAATCAAATTCCTTGAAATCAGAGATAGTGGGTTCAATGCTATTTAAAGTCATGACCTCTCCAATCCCACTTTTACCAAATTTAGCATCAAGATCTAAAAACTCTGAATTATTGGGACGCCTTCTAACTTAAGTTGACTCATCTCCAGTCCCATTATTATTAAGATTCATATTGCAAAACAAAGATCTAATAGGGGATACATTAATAACTTTAAGATCTTCATCATTATTTTCATGGAAACTAGAAGAACACGCCTTTACAAAGCAATCTTTCTTAGCACACAATCTAGTGGTTCTTTCCTTGCACTCATGAATGGAAATTCTCAAGGCTTTGAGAGACTCATTGATATCATGCTTAGGAGGAGTAGATCTAAGTTTAAGAGAATCGACATCAAGCGAAAGTCTATCAACGTTCCTAGCCAAATCATCAACTTTGAGCAATTTTTCTTCAAGCAAAGCATTAAAATTCTTTTGAGAAATCATAAATTATTTCACACTATTCTCAAAATTAGAGGGCATCTTATTAAAATTACCATAAGAATTATTGTAGGAATTTCCATAATTATTAGAGGAATTACTAGGGAACGGTCTAGAATTAAAGTTTCCTCTATAAGCATTATTTCCAAAACTATTCCTACCAACAAAATTCACATCCATAGATTCATTATTATTCTCAATCAAAGTAGACAAAGGCATATCATTGGGATCAAGAGGAGTATTTTTAGTAGCAAACAACTTCATAAGTTCATCCATCTTTCCACTCAAAACATTGATTTCTTCTATAGCATGCACTTTTTTACTAGAAGATCTTTCGGTGTGCCATTGAGAATAATTAGTCATAATATTATCAAGAAGTTTTGTAGCATCTCCTAAAGTGATTTCCATAAACGTGCCTCCCGCGGTCGAATCTAAAAGATTTCTAGAAGCAAAGTTCAAACCGGCATAATTTTTTTGTATGATCATCCATAAATTCAAACCATGAGTAGGGCAATTGCGAATCATCAATTTCATTCTTTCCCAAAATTGGGCAACATGCTCATGATCAAGTTGTTTCAAATTCATAATATCGTTCCTAAGAGTGATAATCTTAGCGGGAGGAAAATACTTAGAGATAAAAGCATCTTTGCACTTGTTCCAAGAATCAATACTATTTTTAGGAAAAGACGAAAACCAAACTTTAGCACGACCTCTAAGTGAAAACGGAAATAACTTCAATTTAACAATATCATTATCCGTATCTTTCTTCTTTTGCATATCACACAAATTAACAAAGTTGTTTAAATGAGTAGCGGCATCTTCACTAGGAAGGCCGGCGAATTGATCTTTCATAACAAGATTCAGCAAAGCAGTATTGATTTCACAAGACTCAACATCATTAAGAGGAGCAATAGGAGTACTAAGGAAATCATCATTATTGGTATTGGAGAAATCACACAATTTGGTATTATCTTGCACCATGGCAACAAGTAATCCAACACACAAGCAAACAGAAAAAGGCAAGCGAAAAAGAGAGGAGAAGATTGGGAAAGAGAGGGCAAATAAAACGGCAAGGGTGAAGTGGGGGAGAGGAAAACGAGAGGCAAATGGCAAATAATGTAAATGCGAGGGAGATGAGTTTGTGATGGGTACTTGGTTTGTCTTGACTTGAGCGAAGACCTCCCCGGCAACAGCGCCAGAAATCCTTCTTGCTACGTCTTGAGCTTGCGTTGGTTTTCCTTGAAGAGGAAAGGGTGATGCAGCAATAGTAGCATAAGTATTTCCCTCAGTTTTGGAGAACCTAGGTATCAATCCAGTAGGAGGCTCCTTAAAAGTACCACGCACCTACGCAAACAAATAAAGAACTCGCAACCAATGCAATAAAGGGGTTGTCAATCCCTTCAGGGCCACTTGCGAAAGTGAGATCTGATAGAGATAGTATGATCAGATAAATATATTTTTGGTATTTTATAATATAGATGCAAAAAGTAAAGATGCAAATAAAAGTAGATTGAAAGCTTATATGATAAAAGATAGACCCGGGGGCTATTGGTTTCAGTAGGGGCTTCTATCAAGATAGCATAAGTATTACAGTGGGTGAACAAATTACTGTCGAGCGATTGATAGAAAAGCGAATAATTATGAGATTATCTAGGCATGATCATGTATATAGGCATCACGTCCGCGACAAGTAGACCGACTCCTGCTTGCATCTACTACTATTACTCCACACATCGATCGCTATCCAAAGATGCATCTAGAGTATTAAGTTCATAAGAACAGAGTAACACATTAAGAAAGATGACATGATGTAGAGGGATAAACTCAAGCAATATGATATAAAACCCCATCTTTTTATCCTCGATGGCAACAATACAATACGTGCCTTGCAACCCTTTATGTCACTGGGTAAGGACACCGCAAGATTGAACCCAAAGCTAAGCACTTCTCCCATGGCAAGAAAGATCAATCTAGTAGGCCAAACCAAACTGATAATTCGAAGAGACTTGCAAAGATAACTCAATCATACATAAAAGAATTCAGAGAAGATTCAAATATTTCTCATAGATAAACTTGATCATAAACCCACAATTCATCGGATCTCAACAAACACACCGCAAAAAGAGTTTACATCGAATAGATCTCCACAAGAGAGAGGGAGAACATTGTATTGAGATCCAAAAATAGAGAAGAAGCCATCTAGCTAATAACTATGGACCCGAAGGTCTGTGGTAAACTACTCACAACTCATCGGAAGGGCTATGGTGTTGATGTAGAAGCCCTCCGTGGTCGATTCCCCCGCCGGTGGAGCGCCGACGAAGGCTCCAAGATGGGATCTCGTGGATACAGAAGGTTACGGCGGTGGAAATTGTTTTTCGTTGGCTCCCTGGATGTTTTCGGGGTACATAGGTATATATAGGAGGAAGAAGTACGTCGTGACGTCGTCAGGCCCCAGAGATCGGGCGCACCCAAGAGGGGTGGGTGCGCCCTCATATCTCCTGGCCGCCTCGTTTGCTTCTTGACTTGCACTCCAAGTTCTCCGGATCACGTTCGTTCCAAAAATCACGCTCCCGAAGGTTTCATTCCGTTTGGACTCCGTTTGATATTCCTTTTCTTCGAAATATTGAAATAGGCACAAAAAACAGCAATACGGGCTGGGCCTTCGGTTAGTAGGTTAGTCCCAAAAATGATATAAATATGTAAATAAAGCCCTTAAACATCCAAAAGGGGTAATATAATAGCATGGAACAATCAAAAATTATAGATACGTTGGAGACGTATCAGCCACCCTTGAACCCACTGTCTCCAACACCATCAACTACGTTGGGCCAGGGCTCGGGAGGCACCTCCATGGTGGCATGCAGATCTTTGTGAAGATAAATGATATTCAAGATTAGATGAGGATTGGAAGGCAACGATCCTCAACAAGATCCTTGCCGAGAAAACCCGCAAGACCCCCGGCAAGATCCTTGTCGGGGACGATAGCGCGCCACGGCAAGACCCTTGCCGGGCCACCCGGCAAGGCCCTTGCCAAGGGCGTCAGCGGGGCCACTGCCAGGCCCGCGCCAACCAAGTCTCCACCACCGTTCACCTGCAGCTGCCAGCCCAACCAGCTGGGCAGGCACCTGCATGGCAACATGCAGCTTCCAGGACAACTCAGCACACGCATGCGTGGCGGCACGCAGATCTTCGTGGAGGCTCCACCACCGCGCCACCTCAGCTGCTTGCCTGCCTACATGGCGCCCCATGCATCGCTGGCCAGGGCGCGTGTTGAAGCAAGGAGAAGTGGCGACGGACGGGACGGGCCTCGCTCCCGTCCCCGATAAAGCAAGAGGACACCTAAGCTACGCATTAAATGCGTCTTGTCCTGTAATACGAGCAATAAGCTCATAGCACTGTAGGCCTTTCCACCTCCTGTGTGCCACTGTGGCAGCCCCTTTCGACTATAAAAAGAGGCCCATGGCGTACTGGAAAGGGATTCGGCTCTTTTGAACCACGCAGCCACCATAGCTAGTTCAAGAGCTCAAGAACACTCAATACATCCACCGAAGCAGGACTAGGATTTTACGCATCCTCGCGGCCCGAACCTGGGTAAACGATCCTTGTGCTGATTGCTAATCCTTCTCTTCTCACAACCCTGCACCCCGCAACCTCATAAGGGATCCTTGTGATCCCATAGGTGTCGTTTCCCACCGACATACGCTAATCATGGAGTCCGAGAAGACCATCGTCAGAAGGCCGCTAGCTTAGCCTTTTAGCCTATATTTTATTATAATTGTATGGAAATGTTGCATATCGACATTTTAAGTCACTAATAATATGTAGGTCATGTGTGTTTTGGGCTTTTCCGCATGTGGCATTTTAAATTATCCTGAATATGTAAGACAATTATTAACCATTGCCATTGTAAATTTGCCTCAATGGCGAGCAGGGCTCGTGCAGGGACACCAAAGCGGAGCGCGCCGCGATCGCCTCAAGGGCGAGCAAAGCGCGCGGATGGAAACAAGTAGAGCGTGCCGTGGCCGCCCCAACGATGATTTAATTTGAGAATTATATAATTAGTGATAAGATACTAACTGGCTTGGCACCGAGCTTAAGTGCAACCATTCAAATGCAATTATTCTCTTAGCTAAGATTGAAGGATTTGTGAGAATGGAAATATTACACCTTCCTAATCTGGTAAACTTCTTTCTATTCAATCCTCAAACTCCATTTTGTTCTCTTGATTTCTTAGTAACTCAAGGGCGAGCAAATCATAAGCTTGGGGGAGTTGATGGCCCCAGAATTTGCGACTTTTTACAAGGTGTTTTGACTTGGTTTTCACCGGGTTTCCCTTATTTCTCAGTTATTTCTAACGCTAGTCCTTCAAGAAAGATGAAAAGTAGTTTTCCATTGTTTAGCAAGAAAAATCATTTATGGAAGAAAACCAAGGAGGATTACTCCAAATTAAACCAAATGAAGCAACTTCTATCCTGGGAGATTTACCAAGAGGCACACCAGAACGCAAGATGGCCATCCATACGAGCATTTGTGCTCGTATGAGCGATCGTACAAGGAACGAGAGGCCTCCCCTCATCTATACAAGCAACTTTTGTGAAGGGCAACAACACAACTAACAGACCTAGCCGCCACCACTTCATCAAAAACAGAGAGAGAAGATATCCGAAGAGGGAGAGCCACTGAAGATCCTTGTTTTATTCTTCCGCCTTCATACTCATACATTTCATCATCACCGACGTAAAGCGAATTCCAAATTGTAAGATCAGGGTGTATAACTCTATTCGTACCTGGAGACTGAGATTTGTTGAATCATTCATCTTATTGTGGATCTTCTTGGTATCATTGATATGGTTTCATGAATTTATTCTCTATGATGATTGGTTATTTTCTTTTGATGTGTGAGTAGTTCTCCCTAGGTATGGAAGATGTAGGTGAATGGTAAGATTCATTTGTGTCTGTCCTATATCTTGTCAATCATGTTTATAGTATTATGCTTTGTCTAGTATATTGTTATATTGTGGTGAACACTATGCGCATTGCCCAATTTAAGGGTCCAGGCAACATGATCAAAAGACTTAAACATGCAGCATATATTGTTTAGAAAAATTGCAACCTCTGACGTGACAGGTAAAGATATCTATGAGAATTAAAGATAATATGAGACAATGGCGCTCCACTGAACTTACTACATGGTTTCGGTTTACCAACCTTAATTGTAGAGACGACCATGTTGTGACAACGTCAAAGCAGGACGATAGTGTGGAATACCAATCCTGCAAGGAATCTCATAACTTTAGAGCGGTCCACCTACAAAATAAACAAGTCAAGTATTAAACTCAGGATACAAAGTAACTGAAATTACCATTGAACAGACACATTTAAGGTAGGGTTTGTATCATGGGAAGCGCTCTATATCTGTAGTCTTATAGGAATCAGTCGTCAGACCACTTGTGATCCGTCCACACCCGATTGATCCCATGGTTGAGGTATCACACGTAATCCCTCCAGGTTGTTGCTAATCACCCGGATTCACGCCCGCACATTTGCATAACCTCCTGATCCCTTGCCCATCACATCTCTTCCGGACCTCCATTCTTCTCTGGTGCCCCACGTCGGACTTCCCTCCGAGCTCACCGTCAACCTCGTTGTCGCTGTCTCCAATTGCAACACCGTGATTTTATCCCCCCCCCTCCCGCATTGTGCTTCTTCCCACCTCGCGCCGAAGATGCAATCCATGGCCTCCGCTACAAAACACCACAACACCCAGATCAGATCCCATGTACTGACCCTACTCGTCGCTGCCACCCCAAGTGACCTCTGTAGTGCGCCATTCCATCACTAGGTGGCTGTGCGCCCAATCTCCACTGCGCTTGTTGCCTCACCAGGTTGCCCGAAGGTTTGAACTAAGTGCCGGAGTACCACCTCTCGTTTGAAGAACCAGTTGTGGCATCTGAGCCTTTTCTACTCTTCGAAGTCCCTCCTCCAAATAAAAGGTATTGTGTGAATTGCCCACCATTCCATCATCTGTCTTCATGCACTAATTATTAACAATTTGGGGCATCATATATGTGTTCGACATACCAGTTCATTTGCATCAATGGATGAAATTGGTTTGTAGATCACAAAATGATGGAGGCACACACATGTTGGCAATATTCATTGCTTGGTTCCTGTTACATTATTCTATGCTTCCACTAGGTATGTGTTAATGTTGAGATAACAAGTAATGGATTCTTCATAATGTCCATTCTTCCTAATTTTATTGTATGTTTCCATCAGTCGAGATAGTATGCGGCAATAGAAACATACCTCTACTTTTTGTTGTACTTTATCTTACATTGTCAAGACATTGTTCACATTTAAACATTGTCATCATGCTTCCTATATTCATATATTTGATGATGTATGCTTCAGGCGGATGTGTGTTAGCTTTGGAGCCGATGGGCACCACCGGAGACATATATGGAGGCGACCGATGCATGCACCTAGATGTGTGATGACACTTGGATCCGCCCTACAATCAAGATGACCGCATGCGAATGGAAGCAAGTCTACAATCTATTGGAAACCTATGATATTAACTAAGGATTCCGTGTATGAACAAATGAAGCAGGAAGTGAACTTATGTCAAATTGTAGGCAAATTATTTTTACCATGGAAAGACTTGTACATGATGGAAGCAATTTTTTTTGCGGTGGGAAGCAAAGTTTTTCTTGTGTTTGGAAATAAATTCTTATTTGCAAATTTTTGTTTCATGGAAGCAAAGTGCTTGGACATACTATTTTGTTTCTTCCAAACAAATTTTGATTGGGATAGAAGCAAATTATCTTATCGGTGGAAGCACCAAATTTTTGCACTAAATAATGTTACATGGGATGCAAATTTAATTACTGAAGGAAATATGCCCTAGAGGCAATAACAAAGTTATTATTGATTTCCTCATATCATGATAAATGTTTATTATTCATGCTAGAATTGTATTACCCGGAAACATAATACATGTGTGAATACATAGACAAACATAGTGTCACTAGTATGCCTCTACTTGACTAATCGTAAATCAAAGATGGTTAAGTTTCCTAACCATAGACATGAGTTTTCATTTGATTAATGGGATCACATCATTAGGAGAATGATGTGATTGACATGACCCATTCTGTTAGCTTAGCTCTTGATCGTTTAGTATGTTGTTATTGCTTTCTTCATGACTTATACATGTTCCCGTGACTATGAGATTATGTAACTCCCGCTTACCAGAGGAACACTTTGTGTGCTACCAAATGTCACAACGTAACTGGGTGATTATAAAGGTGCTCTACAGGTGTCAGCGAAGGTACTTGTTGAGTTGACGTATTTTGAGATTAGGATTTGTCACTCCGATTGTCGGAGAGGTATCTCTGGGCCCTCTCGGTAATGCACATCACTATAAACCTTGCAAGCAATGTAGCTAATGAGTTACTTACGGGACGATGCATTACATAACGAGTAAAGAGACTTGCCAATAACGAGATTGAACTAGGTATTGAGATACCGACGATCGAATCTCGGGCAAGTAACATACCGATGACAAAAGGAACAGCGTATGTTGTTATGCGATTTGACCGATAAAGATCTTCGTAGAATATGTAGGAGCCAATATGAGCATCCAGGTTCCGCTATTGGTTATTGACAGGAGACGTGTCTTGGTCATGTCTACATAGTTCTCGAACCCGTAGGGTCCGCACGCTTAAAGTAAGATGACAGTTATATTATGAGTTTATGTGTTTTGATGTACCAAAGGTTGTTCGGAGTACCGGATGTGATCACGGACATGACGAGGAGTCTTGAAATGGTTGAGACATGAAGATCGATATATTGGACGACTATATTTGGACACTGGAAAGGTTCCGGGTGAGATTGGGACAATACCGGAGCTCCGGGAGGTTATCGGAACCCCCCGGGAGGTATATGGGCCTTAATGAGCCTTAGTGGAAAGGAGGGGAAAGGAGAAAGGGAGCCCCCCCAAGCCTAATCCGAATTGGGAGGGGGGTCGGCCCCCCTTTCCTTCCTCCCTCCTTCCTCTTCCTTCCCTCTCCCTCTCCTAATAGGAAAGGGGGGAGTCCTACTCCCGGTGGGAGCTGGACTCCCCCCTAGGGCGCGCCACCCCCCTTGGCCGGCCCGCTCCTCCACTCCTTTATATACGGAGGAGTGGGCACCCCATAGACACAACAATTGATCATTGATCTCTTAGCCGTGTGCGGTGCCCCCCTCCACCATAGTCCTCCTCGATAATATCATAGTGGTGCTTAGGCGAAGCCCTGCGACGGTAGAACATCATCATCGTCACCACACTGTCGTGTTGATGGAACTCTCCCTCGACACTCGGCTGGATTGGAGTACAAGGAACGTCATCGAGCTGAACGTGTGCAAGAACTCGGAGGTGCCGTAGTTTTGGTGCTTGATTGGTCGGGCCGTGAAGACGTATGACTACATCAACTACGTTGTGCTAACGCTTCCGCTTTCGGTCTACAAGGGTACGTGGACACACTCTCCCCTCTCTTTGCTATGCATCACCATGATCTTGCGTGTGCGTAGGAAATTTTTTGAAATTACTACGTTTCCCAACAGTGGTATTAGAGCCTAGGTTTTATGTGTTGATGTTATATGCATGAGTAGAACACAAGTGAGTTGTGGGCGATACAAGTCATACTGCTTACCAGCATGTCATACTTTGGTTCGGCGGTATTGTTGGATGAAGCGGCCAGACCGACATTACGGTACGCTTACGCGAGACTGGTTCTACCGACGTGCTTTTGCACACAGTGTGGCTGGCAGGTGTCGGGCCCAACTTTAGTTGAACCGAGTGTGGCTACGCCTCGCCCTTGAGAAGGTTAAAACAGCACTAACTTGACGAACTATCATTGTGGTTTTGATGCGAGGTAAGAACGGTTCTTGCTCAGCCCGTAGCAGCCACGTAAAACTTGCAACAACAAAGTAGAGGACGCCTAACTTGTTTTTGCAGGCATGTTTTGATGTGATATGGTCAAGACGTGATGCTATATTTTATTGTATGAGATGATCATGTTTTGTAACCGAAGTTATCTAAGAATCGGCAGGAGCCATATGGTTGTCGCTTTATTGTATGCAATTCAATCGCCCTGTAATTGCTTTACTTTATCACTAAGCGGTAGCGATAGTCATAGAAGCAATAGTTGGCGAGACGACAACGATGCTATGATGGAGATCTAGGTGTCACGCCGGTGACGATGGTGATCATGACGGTGCTTCGGAGATGGAGATCACAAGCATAAGATGATGATGGCCATATCATATCACTTATATTGATTGCATGCAATGTTTATCTTTTATGCATCTTATCTTGCTTTGTTTGACGGTAGCATTATAAGATGATCTCTTACTAAATTTCAAGATAAAAGTGTTCTCCCTGAGTATGCACCATTGCCAAAGTTCGTCGTGAAGGAAATATGCCCTAGAGGCAATAATAAAGTTATTATTTATTTCCTTATTTCATGATAAATGTTTATTATTCATGCAAGAATTGTATTAACCGGAAACATAATACATGTGTGAATACATAGACAAACATAGTGTCACTAGTATGCCTCTACTTGACTAGCTCGTTGATCAAAGATGGTTGTGTTTCCTAGCCATAGACATGAGTTGTCATTTGATTAACGGGATCACATCATTAGGAGAATGATGTGATTGACTTGACCCATTTCGTTAGCTTAGCACTTGATCGTTTAGTATGTTGCTATTGCTTTCTTCATGACTTATACATGTTCCTATGACTATGAGATTATGCAACTCCCGTTTACCGGAGGAACACTTTGTGTGCTATCAAAAGTCACAACATAACTGGGTGATTATAAAGGAGCTCTACAGGTGTCTTCGAAGGTACATGTTGAGTTGGCGTATTTCGAGATTAGGATTTGTCACTTCGATTGTCGGAGAGGTATCTCTGGGCCCACTTGGTAATGCACATCACTATAAGCCTTGCAAGCATTGTAACTAATGAGTTAGTTGCGGGATGATGCATTACGGAACGAGTAAAGAGACTTGTCGGTAACGAGATTGAACTAGGTATTGAGATACCGACGATCGAATCTCGGGCAAGTAACATACCGATGACAAAGGGAACAACGTATGCTGTCATGCGGTTTGACCGATAAAGATCTTCGTAGAATATGTAGGAGCCAATATGGGCATCCAGGTTCCGCTATTGGTTATTGACCAGAGAGATGTCTCTGTCATGTCTACATAGTTCTCGAACACGTAGGGTCCGCACACTTAACGTTTCGTTGACGACATAGTATTATATGAGTTATGTATGTTGGTAACCGAATGTTATTCGGAGTCCCGGATGAGATCATGGACATGATGACGAACTCCGGAATGGTCCGGAGATAAAATTTGATATATGGGATAATAGTGTTTGATCTCCGGAAGGGTTCCGGATGTTTCCCGAAATGTTTGGGTAAGAGAACACGTTATTTGGGCCAAAGGGGAAAGCCCACAAGGTTTTTGGAAAGCGCAAAAGAAAGTTTTGCGGAGTCCAGGGGCGACGCCAGGTCTCGGCGTTTAGTCCAGACGCCGGAACCTGGCGTCGCCCCGAGTCCGAGAAGGACTCTTGCCTTTCGGGTGAAACCGACCTTGTGGAGGCTTTTACTCCAAGTTTCGACCCCAAGGCTCAACATATAAATAGAGGGGCAGGGCTAGCACCAAAGACAGATCAAGAAACACCAAGCCATGTGCTGGCAACCCCGTCCCCTCTAGTTTATCCTCCGTCATATATAGTTTCTGTAGTGCTTAGGCGAAGCCCTGCGGAGATTGTTCTTCACCAACACCGTCACCACGCCGTCGTGCTGTCGGAACTCATCTACTACTTCGCCCGTCTTGCTGGATCGAGAAGGCGAGGACGTCATCGAGCTAAATGTGTGCAGAAATCGGAGGTGCCGTGCGTTCAGTACTTGGATCGGTCAGATCGTGAAGAGGTATGACTACATCAACCGCGTTGATAAACGCTTCTGCTTAGCGATCTTCAAGGGTATGAAGATACACTCGCCCTCTCGTTGCTATGCATCACCATGATCTTGCATGTGCGTAGGATTTTTTTTGAAATTACTACGTTCCCCAACAGTGGCATCCGAGCCTGGTTTTATGCGTAGATGTTACATGCACGAGTAGAAAACAAGTGAGTTGTGGGCGATACAAGTCATATCGCTACCAAAGATGCCATACTTTGGTTCGGCGGTATTGTTGGATGAAGCGGCCCGACCGACATTACGCAGATGCTTACGCGAGACTGGTTCTACCGACGTGTTTTGCACACAGCGGCTGGCAGGTGTCGGTTTCTCCAACTTTAGTTGAACGAAAAGGCTACGCCCGGTCCTTGCGAAGGTTAAAAAGCACTAACTTGACGAACTATCGCTGTGGTTTTGATGCGAGGTAAGAACGGTTCTTGCTCAGCCCGTAGCAGCCACGTAAAATTTGCAACAACAAAGTAGAGGACGCCTAACTTGTTTTTGCAGGCATGTTGTGATGTGATATGGTCAAGAAGTGATGCTATATTTTATTGTATGAGATGATCATGTTTTGTAACCGGTTATCGGCAATCGGCAGGAGCCATATGGTTGTCGCTTATTGTATGAAATGCAACGCTTCTGTAATTGCTTTACTTTATCACTAAGCGGTAGCGATAGTCGAGAAGCAATAGATGGCGAACGACAACGATGCTACGATGGAGATCAAGGTGTCGATCGGTGACGATGGTGATCACGATTTGCTTCGGAGATGGAGATCACAAGCACAAGATGATGATGGCCATATCATATCACTTATATTGATTGCATGTGATGTTTATCCTTTATGCATCTTATCTTGCTTTGATTGACGGTAGCATTATAAGATGATCTCTCACTAATTATCAAGAAGTGTTCTCCCGAGTATGCACCGCTATGAAAGTTCTTCGTCTTTGAGACACCACATGATGATTGGGTGTGATAGGCTTGCTACGCCTCGAGCTATGCTGGTTTTCCCAAGAGGATAGGATGATGCAGCACAAGAGCGTAAGTATTTCCTCGGTTTTGAGAACCAAGGTATCAATCCAAGAGGAGGTCACGCAAGTCCCTCGACCTGCACAACACGATAGCAACTCGCAACCAACGCTTAGGGGTTGTCAATCCCTTCACGGTCACTTACGAGAGTGAGATCTGATAGAGATAATATTTTTGGTATTTTTGATAGATAGATGCAAAGTAAAAAGTAAAGGCAAAGTAAAAACAAAGCAAGTAAATAAAGTGATATAGAGTGATATGATGAGAACAGACCCGGGGGCCATAGGTTTCACTAGTGGCTTCTCTCAAGAGCATAAGTATTCGACGGTGGGTGAACAAATTACTATTGAGAAATTGAGACAATTGAGCATAGTTATGAGTATATCTAGGCAATGATCTTGTATATAGGCATCACGTCCATGACAAGTAGATCGAAACGATTCTGCATCTACTACTATTACTCCACTCATCGACCGCTATCCAGCATGCATCTAGAGTATTAAGTTAAAAACAAAGTAACGCTTTAAGCAAGATGACATGATGTAGAGGGATAAATTCATGCAATATGATAAAAACCCCATCTTGTTATCCTCGATGGCAACAATACAATACGTGCCTTGCAACTCTTTTCATCACATCGAGTAAGGACACCGCAAGATTGAACCCAAAGCCATGCACTTCTCCCATTGCAAGAACTACCAATCTAGTTGGCCAAACCAAACGGATAATTCGAAGAGACTTGCAAAGATAACTCAATCATATATAAAAGAATTCAGAGAAGAATCAAATATTTTCCATAGATAATACTGGATCATAAACCCACAATTCATCGATCTCAACAAACACACCACAAAAAGAAGATTACATCGAATATATCTCCACGAGAGAGGGGGAGAACATTGTATTGAGATCCAAAAAGAGAGAGGAAGCCATCTAGCTACTAGCTATGGACCCGAAGGTCTGAAGTAAACTACTCACACTTCATCGGAGGGGCTATGGTGTTGATGTAGAAGCCCTCCGTGGTGGATGCCCCCTCCGGCGGAGCTCCGGAACAGGCCCCAAGATGGGATCTCGTGGATACAGAAGGTTGCGGCGGTGGAATTGGGTTTTTGGCTCCTCTTTTGATCATTCGGGGATATGTAGGTATATATAGGAGGAAGGAGTACGTCGGTGGAGCTCCGAGGGGCCCACGAGGTAGGGGGCGCGCCCAGGGAGGCGTGCCCTCCACCCTCATAACCTCCTTGGAAGCTTCTTGGAGTAGGGTCCAAGTCTCCTGGATCACGTTCGGTCAGAAAATCACGATCCCGAAGGTTTCGTTCCGTTTGGACTCCGTTCGATATTCTGTTTCTTCGAAATACTGAAAAAGGCAAAAAACAGCAATTCTGGGCTGGGCCTTCGGTTAATAGGTTAGTCCCAAAAGTAATATAAAAGTGAAAAATAAAGCCCAATATAGTCCAAAACAATAGATAAAGTAGCATGGAGCAATCAAAAATTATAGATATGTTGGAGACGTATCAAGGCTCTACGTTCAAATACAACGGGTGCAAAACAGTTGCACACGTGGAATACTCAGGTTAAACTTGACGAGCCTAGCATATACAGATATGGCCTCTGAACACAGAGACCGAAAGGTCGAGCGTGAATCATATAGTAGATATGATCAACATAGTGATGTTGGTTTAGTTGATTTGGATCACGTGATCACTTAGATGACTAGAGAGATGTCTGTCTAAGTGGGAGTTCTTAAGTAATATGATTAATGGAACTTAAATTTATCATGAACTTAGTCCTGGTAGTATTTTGCAAATTATGTTGTAGATCAATAGCTCGCGTTGTTGCTTTCATATGTTTATTTTGATATGTTCCTAGAGAAAACTGTGTAGAAAAATGTTAGTAGCAATGACGTGAATTGGATTCATGATCTGAGGATTGTCCTCATTGCTGCACAGAAGAATTATGTCCTTGATGCACCGCTAGGTGAAGGACCTATTGTAGGAGCAGATGCAGACGTTATGAACGTTTGACTAGCTCAATATGATGACTACTTGATAGTTTAGTGCACCATACTTAATGGCTTAGAATCGGGACTTCAAAGACGTTTTGAACGTCATGGGCCATATGAGATGTTCCAGGAGTTGAAGTTAATATCTCAAGCAAATACCCGAGTTGAGAGATATGAAGTCTCCTACAAGTTCTATAGCTAAAAGATGGAGGAGAATCGCTCAACTAGTGAGCATGTGCTCAGATTGTCTGGGTACTTCAATCGCTTGAATCAAGTGGGAGTTAATCTTCCAGATAAGATAGTGGTTGACAGAATTCTCTAGTCACCATCACTAAGTTACTAGAACTTCGTGATGAACTATAGTATGCAAGGGATGACGAAAACGATTCCCGAGCTCTTCGTGATGTTGAAATCAACAAAGGTAGAAATCAAGAAAGAGCATCAAGTGTTGATGATTGACAAGACCACTAGTTTCAAGAAAAGGGCAAAGGGAAATGTTGGGGATATTACCACTAGATGTAAACCGGCCAGCTTGGGCCGGGTTAGCTCCATTAGTGGTATAATCAGAGAAAGGCCCAAGGCCTATAGTCGGTTTAGAGTTTGTAGCCGTAAACCGGCCTGATGTATGACTTGTATTGTAAGTTAGGAATAGAGAGATACCAACCGGATACGAGTATGAACCGGTTGGGACTCTCTGAACCGACGGGCGCCTTTCGTGTATATAAGGGACGACCGCGGCGGTTCAGTGACGACAACCACAATTCGAGCCTAGGCGGCTTGTTTGCTCCTAGCCATCGAAACTACATCAATTCCATCACAACCAGACGTAGGCTTTTACCTTCATCGAAGGGGCGAACTAGTATAAAACCCTCGTGTCTTTGTGTCTTCTTTAACCCCTACAAGTAAACCCGTAGCGATGGCTCCACGACTAAGTCCTTATGTTAGGACATCCGCCGTGACAAATCCACGACAGCTTGGCGCCACCGTGGGGCAATCGCACGATGGTTTGACGACCTTGGAGGGCAAGTTCAAAGGACTCGAAGGTTACGTCGTGGCCGGATGACCAAGAGTCGCCGCGGCGGATCTACATCGACGATGCCGGATGGGGTCCCGAGGCCGATTCAATCGAGTATGGATACCGGGTCCCTTCGGCGCATACACGCCTTCATCGGCAAGATCGAGGGCTGGGCTCGAGCGACATCCGCACCGACCTCATCGAGACGGCTCAGCGTGCGCGACCTGCCCAGGTAAAACCGGCCGTGAAGCATGTCTTCGTCGGAGTCACCCATGGAGGGGAGTATGACGCCGGTTCAGAACACGGTAGCGAGACCGTTGTTTACTCTGGCGATGAATCTTCAACAGGAGAGACCGAGTCATTGTACCAGTTGCAGGATGATATGATCAGGGGCTGTTCCGACGGCGACAGTATTCCGGACCCCCCAAGCCAGCTAAACCGGGTTGGAATATTCATGGCCGGTACGTAGGCAGCGAATCACTCTGCAACCGCGGCAGCAATGCTTTCCGGCTCAGCAGCTACAGCAGGGGCAGGAGGCCCGTTGTGCCCGCGGGTTCAAGTTTTGTCAGATCTGTTTGATGCACTAGCAGCGCTCATGGCGGAGGACAATCCAGCAGATCAGGAGGCTCATAACGCAGAAATCGCAAAGGTGAAAGAGCAGATCACGCAAGCCAAAGTGGATCTCACGGCGGAGAAGGAGCGTATGGCTGCAGAACGGGCCGCTTTAGATGCACAAGCTTACAAACTCATGCTTGACCAGAGTGCGTCGCAGGAGGTGTTAAAACGGAAGTACAGACGTACGATCGCGCCGCCATCGATTTGATCCTAGGAATCTTTTCGCACCCGAGCGGACCCAAGAACCCGCCCGCTGTGGAGGCAAACCGGATTGAGGCACCAGAGCGGAGCGACGGTCCAACCGCGCCCGATGGAGCCTCCGCAGTAACACGGCGGTTCCTCCGCCGCATCATACATTACCTGTGCCATTATTCTAACCCTATGGACAACCTTGTTGCGGTCTTTGCACGATTGAGGCGATCGGTCGAGGAGATTCCCCACGTGCGTTGAGACACGCCGGTTAAGGAGCCCGATCTGCACCGATCCAGCAGAGAAGCGATTCATACTGCCGCGATCGATTCACTCTACGCCGCCCGCCGGAGCTACAAGCAGCGCATGGATGAGCCGCCCTGCTGGTAACGCACGGGACCGTGAAGCGCCCGAGGCAATCACCAGATAGGCGGCATTCGTGATGCTCGTGGAGGTGGTGGATCGGCCCGCACGCAGGAGGCTGAGTTAGCAGCGCAGATGATGCGGATCAATACACACCGGTTCGCCCTACCACCTTCGCCGAACCAGGAGTCACATCCGCTTTGGGGGTGCCCTGTTTAACCCCCGCTTTACGCAACGTCTGCCCAAGGATTTTAAGGGTTCGCGCAAGGTACCGAATTACACTGCAGATCTGTCCCCTGAGGCGTGGGTTGAAAGTTATGAGATGGCCATGGAGATGCTAGATGTTGATGAAGCCGCATGCGCAAAGTACTTCACTATGATGATGGAGGGCACAGCCCGTACTTGGTTAAAAAGCTTGCCGCCCAATTCTATCAGTTCTTGGGGGCAGTTACGGGCCCGGTTTATCCAGAATTTCAAGGATACGTGTAAGCAGCCCAAGTCCATAGTAGACCTGGCGGCTTGCGTTCAGGAGGAAGGGGAGTCAACAACCCGTTGGGTACGCCGGGTGTCTGAGATCTTACACTCCTCTGACCGGATCAATGCTGACTCGGCGATCATAACATTGGAAAGCAACTGCCGGTTCGAGCCTTTGAAATTTAAGCTGGGACGTATGAAGCGGTTTTGCAATGATATGGGAACCCTTATGGCCGCTTTGGTAAAATATGCCGATTCAGACAGTACCAACGATCCTGAAGCGGATGATGATGAAGCAGGGAAGGGAAAGAAGAACGGCAACTCCAAGCAGCAGCATTTTAAACCGGCAGGTCATGGAAACGGGGGCAAGCGCAAAGCTGATGGCAATCCGGATTTCTTAGCCAACACTAATGCGCAGGACAGAGGCCCGCGGCGCAGAGGCAAGGCGAATCGGGGTCCAAATGCTAGTGCAAACCGTTTGAGTTACTTGTTGAATCAGCCTTGTCCCAAGCATGGGACGAAGGAATCCCCATCGAATCATCTTTGGAAAGACTGTTATATTATGCAAGAGTTCAAAAACTCTGATGCTTTCCGATATGACCAAGGGTCAGGTGGTGGCTCAGGGTCCGGTTTCCATGGGCCGGGTCAGGACGGAGCTTCTGGTTCAGGGCATAACCAGGGCAATCTCAATAATCAGAGTAATCAGAGTGGCCAGCAGCAGCAGCAGCAATAATAAAGCTATCGAGCCAACCAAAGCAGCTTGAATGGCGGCAAGATCATGTTTTCACAACCAGTTTGGACAAGCGGATCGGAAGCTTCACAAACGAGTAGTAAACTCAGTGGAACCGCTTTACCGCATGTATTTGCGCTGGTCGAGCAGCCTATCGTATGGAGAGAGAGGACCATCCCCGGTTGATAATCCGGGTCAGCTGGCTTTGGTGGTAGATCCTCAGGTTGGGGGCTATAAGTTTACTAAGGTGCTTATGGATGGAGGAAGCAGTATCAACATATTGTACTATGACACTTTCCGTCGCATGGGTCTCACAGACAAGGATCTCAGACCGTCCAATACGGTATTCCATGGTGTAGTACCAGGTAAATCTGCTTATCCTGTTGGTAAGATAGCCCTGGATGTGGCCTTTGGAGACGAGCACGATTCCCGGTCTGAAAAGTTAACTTTTGAGGTGGTGAAAATCCGGAGCCCATATCATGCCTTGTTTGGACGGCCAGCTTATGCCAAGTTCATGGCACGACCTTGTTATATTTACCTACAGCTCAAAATGCCGGGTTACAAAGGAACGATAACAGTGCATGGAAGCCGCCGAGTCGCTTTGGAATGTGAGGAAGGCGATGCAGCTTATGCAGAGGCGGTCTGCGTGCTACGAGGAGTTGAAGTTCTATAAGGACAATGTTGATCCGCAGATATGACCCTTTAAAGAAACCCACCACAGAGCATGAATCGGATCTGAAGTTTAAATCGGCAATGAGACCAAGCTTGTTGACTTTGTGCGGCGATTCGTCCAAACAGTTTATTGTCGGTGCTAACTGATCCCAAATAGGAAGGCGCGCTCATCGAAGTTCATCCGTGAGAATCGGGATATCTTTGCATGGAAGCCATCTGACATGCCAGGTGTACCGAGGGAACTCGCTGAGCACACACTTAATGTGAATCCTAAGTATAAACCGGTGAAACAGTTCCTCCGCCGTTTAATGAAGAGAGGCGCAAGGCCATTGGGGAGGAAGTAGCCAGGCTTCTGGCGGCTGGCTTTATCATTGAGGTGTTTCATCCAGAGTGGCTTGCTAATCCGGTGCTGGTCCTTAAGAAAAACGGCACCTGGCGTATGTGTGTGGACTACACAGATCTTAACAAGGCTTGTCCGGCGGATCCTTTTGCTCTCCCCCGCATCGATCAAATTATTGATGCCACGGCAGGATGTGAGCATTTAAGTTTTTTGGACGCGTACTCTGGATATCATCAGATAAAAATGGCGGTTAAGGACCAGGAGAAGACGGCGTTTATAACTCCCTTTGGAGCCTTCTGCTATGTATCTATGCCTTTTGGGCTCAAGAGTGCCCAGGCTACTTATCAGCGGTGTGTACAGAATTGCTTGCATACGCAGATTGGCCGCAATGTGCATGCTTATGTAGATGACATTGTGGTGAAATCAAGACAAGAGGAGACACTAGTGGAAGATTTGAAGGAGACCTTCGACAACTTGCGCATTTATAAGATGATGCTTAATCCGCCAAGTGCGTTTTGGTGTTCCGGCTGGCAAGTTATTGGGGTTCCTGGTGTCTAACAGAGGAATTGAGGCTAATCCGGAGAAAATTAAGGCCATCACTTCCTTGGCTAAACCGAAGTGTATCAATGATGTCCAGCGTCTGGCGGGCCGGATTGCGGCGTTGAGCCGGTTCATCAGCCGCCTTGGAGAGAAGGCTATTCCCTTATACCAGATGCTGAGGAAGACAGATAATTTTGTCTGGAGTCCGGCCGCTGACGAAGCATTTGAGGATCTAAAACGGCAATTAGCCAATCCGCCTGTTCTTGCGGCTCCGGTTGACAAGGAACCGTTGTTATTATATGTAGCAGCCAATGCTCGAGCGGTAAGCGTGGCTATTGTGGTAGAGCGCAAGGAGGCAGGCAAGGAATATCCGGTTCAACGGCCGGTTTATTATATCAGTGAGGTGCTCATTGAGTCCAAGCAGAGATATCCGCATTGGCAGAAGCTAGTCTATGGTGTTTTTATGGCCAGCCGGAAACTAAAGCAATATTTCCAAGGACACCCTATCACAGTGGTTAGTTCAGCCCCTTTGGGTGATATCATACAGAACCGGGAGGCAACTGGCCGGATTGCAAAATGGGCCATCGAGCTTGGGCCACATGGACTAAAGTATATACCACACACAGCAGTGAAGTCACAAGCACTTGTTGATTTCATTAATGATTGGACGGAGTTACAAGCACCAGAGGAGAAGCCGGATCACACATACTGGACTATCCACTTTGACGGATCCAGGCAATTGGAAGGCTCGGGGTCGGAGTCGTTTAACTTCCCCACGAGGTGATAAGTTTTGTTACGTTCTCCGCTTAATGTTCCCTTGTACTAATAATGCAGCTGAGTCTGAAGCCTTGCTCCATGGTCTCCGGATGGCTAAGGAGATGAACTTAAGTGGGTTAAGTGCTTTGGTGACTCGGACCTGGTGGCTCAGCAAGTATCTCGCACTTGGGATTCTAAGGACCCCCTCATGGCCGCATATCGTCGAGAAGTGGATAATATCGCAGGTTGTTTCAAGGGCTATCAAGTGGATCACGTGGATCGCCGGAAGAACGGCGGCGAGATGCTTTAAGCCGTTTGGGTTCTCGGCGTAAACCGTCCCGCCTAATATCTTTTCTCGACGCCTTGCACAACCCGTCGGTCCAGCTCCCGGTGAAGCGGATTTGGCTATTCGATCCGGAGGCTCAATTGGTGGCAGCATTGCATGTTATTCCGGATTGGACGGTTCCTTATCTTGCGATATGACTCGAGGAGTTGCCGAAGATGAGATTACGCCGACAGATAATCCGCGCCCAAATCTATGACGATTCTTGATGGTGAGTTGCATCATTGCGGTGAGCCAGAGCGTTTCAACGCTGTGTTTCCGAGGAAGGCTGTGAAATTTTAAGAGAAATCCATGAAGGGGATTGCGGGCATCACGCCGGTTCAAAGTCCCTGGTGGCGAAGGCATTCCATCATGGATTCTACTGGTTAACTGCTCATGCTGATGCGGAGGACTTAGTCAAATGGTGTGATGGATGTCAGCAAGTGTGATGCGGCAACAGCGGTGCAATTCATCAAAAAGGTGATTTTCCGGTTTGGCTTTCCACACAGTATCATTACTGACAATGGCACTAATCTGTCCAAGGGGGCTATGAAAGAATTCCGTGAACGCGAGCATATCCGCTTGACGATCATCGATGGCGCACTTCAACCCAATGGGCAGGCGTAACGTGCTAATCAGAAATCTTGCGAGGCATCAAACCCCGACTTCGGTTCCGTACAGAGAACACCAGATGCTGGGTTGAAGAGCTCCCATCAAGTACTATGGAGTATCAATACTACGCCAAACCGGTCATCGGGTACACACCTTTCTTCATGGTTTACGGAGCGCAGGCGGTTCTCCCGGTGATATCAGCACGATTCGCCCGTGTGGCGGCTTATGTTGAAGCGACAACGAGGTGGCGCGACAGACGCTTTGGACCTATTGGATGAGGAGCGTGATCCGCAGCCGCTCGCTCGGGCGATTTACCAACAAGATCTTCGTCGTTATCACAGCCGCCGGGTTAAGACCAGAGCCTTTCAGGAAGGAGATTTGGTGCTTCGCCTCATCCAAGACCAGACAAATATGCACAAGTTATCCCCGCCTTGGGAAGGACCCTTTGTGGTCAGCAAGAATCTACACAACGGTTCCTATTATCTGGTTGATATTCGAGAGCGTAAAGACTCACGTACATCAGAGGAGGAGACCAATAGGCCGTGGAATATAGCTCATTTTTGACCTTACTACACTTGAGTCATCGGCTCAGTTTATGTACATAGCATGACAATGTATATATTATCTTCAATATAATAAAAACCGGAGCCTCAGCTAAAGCGGGGTCTCTGTTTTTCTTTTCATGTGCGGTTACATGGAGTGCTTCTGCTTTTAAAGCGGCCTCCGGTTTACCCCTTGACAGTTATATTTATCACTTGGGGGCTTGGTCGTGTCCGAACCAATGCAACACCTCTTGATAGGCGAAAGCCACCAGATCATTTGGGGACACGGTCACGTCTGAACCGGTCACGCCTCTTGGTCGACCAATAGGGCCAGCGTCACTTGGGGGCTTGGTCGAACCCGAACCAATGTCACGCCATTTGGCCGGCGTACTCGCCAAGAGTCTTTTGGGGACTGGCCGACTAGCACCATCGCCACGCCGGGGCTTGGTTGCGTCTGACCATGGTAATGCCATCTGACCAGCTCCATGAAGCTTTACTTTTGCAAAGAGTTATTGCCTTTGTTGCCACATTTTCACATGGTTGGTATTCGATTTTTGTTGCGTTTTTCAACCCGACGAATATTTTTAACCGGTTTAGCTGTCGGTAACAAACTAACAGGACACGGTTTGGTATCGCACCGCCGTTTTTTCCTCGGCTTACCTTTTTCCGGTTCATCCTTATGGAATAACACGGGGGCTTGTGCTAATTCAGCGCACCTATGTGGGAGTTATTGTCTCCCCAGACGGTCATGGTTTTTAAAGGCCTCCGCTTCAAGATTGGCTACGCCAGCTTTATGCCCAGATACGGCAGGTATTTGTATCGCATATTAATTGATTTTTGATACACAAAATATATTGGATGCCATAAACCGGCTGGCAGTGTCACCGCCGCCGAGGTTCAATTTTTTGGTTGCAGGGAGTATGAATCAAACAAAAGTTTCATCAATGCACGAAGGCATATCCAGGTAGCAAGTTTTGACTAAGGCTATTACAAGGCAACACAGTGCCCAAGTGAGATCATTGTTTTTGGGTAAACAGCCAACGACAGTTGTTTAAACCGGCTACCGGTTCACGACTGTTCTTCATCCTCCGCCGCTTCAGCATCTTAATCTCTACCCATCGGCTGGAAATCCACAGTGGTCCAGTCGATTCCCATTAACGCTTGGAAAACAGCCTCTTCGTGAATCAAAGACGACGGTTCAAGGTCAGGGGCGTAAGTATGCTTACGGATTGGAGGGATCAAGTTTTCCGGTTCAAAGGTTGGGGCGGGCACACGCTTGTTCTGCTCATTATATTGGGCTTGATAGTGCTCCAAATCGGCTTCTTCGGCCAATTGACAAGCTAGCGGGCGTACCGCACGGTTTATCGCCATAAGTCATCTTCGCCAAGTCCGAGCCATCTTCCTTCACACTGGGATAGCCTTGAGCTGCTTCCACGGGATCAAAATCCGGTACCCATGCCTTGGCTCGAATCAAGGCGTTGATGGCTTCGGTTCGTGCAGCAGATTTCTTCACCTCTTCAATCCGAGAAGGAAGGATGGATAGCCGGTTCAGAGTATCTTGAATCAGGGACAGCGCTGGATTATTATGCGACATTGTGGTGATAACGCGCTGGGCTCCGGTATATAACTGCTCCACTAAAGTGTAGACAGCCTTCAGTTTCTTCCGCACGTCATTTCCCAAGTGCCCAACGCGTGTGCTCGCATCTGAGGATAGTTTTAAACCGAATAATGATGCAGCAGAAAAGCATATTACACTTATTCACGTGGAGTTTATCAAGATGGCTGCAGTCATGGAATGTACTTGCCGCTTCACGGTGTCCGATCATCCACCACCGGTTTAAGGGCAACCGCATTTTCGCCCGCTTGAGCAAATTGGCCTTTTTAGTGGCCCGCATCACTGTTCTTTCTTCATGTTCTCCTTCACTGTTGCGGTGGCGGTCAAGGCAATGGTTAGCTCCTTCTTGGCTTTTTACTGTCTCGCCTGCTTTGGGTTTTAAAGCCGCTTTGTAAATTGGCAATCCGGTCGTCCTTGATCTTCACCTCACCGCACATTGGTAGCATGATCAGCAAACAATTCAAGTTCAAGTCTCAACCACACAACATAGTTATATGCTTGACACTTGGGGGCTAATGTACCTTCAATCTTTCTACTGCTAGTATATGGCAAAGTCCCAAGTTCAATATGAATATTCAACTCGGCACTTGGGGGCTAATTACCATTTGATTCTACTAAAGTGTTATCAAGAAATTTTTTGGAGTACCGGTTTAGGATGTATCGCTAAACCGGCCCTGGTGGTTATGAGGGAAGATTGCAAAATTTATCACAGAAAATTATCAAGTCCCAGTTTGATCAAAGATTACAAACCGGCCCTTGGGGGCTACAAGGGCTACTATACTGGTAATAAGGAAAGGAGTGTTACCTCAAACTTGTCTCTCATTAGTTTCACCAAGCCAGCTTCATAATCACGGCTGCTGTAAAGCCGGTTCAGATATCCGGAATGAAGGTCTTGGGCACTCAAAGCGGCATATGTTTCCAGCTCGGCAACCCACTTTCCTTTGTTCAAAGTTGAAGAATCCTCTTTCACAGTATGCCGGGTTAAGGTTGCAGGATTCCCCGGTTCAGAGTGGCCCATACCGGTAATCACAACGTCATCGTCTTTTGACTCGACGGATCGGCTGGGCACGGCTGTCTCAGTAGGGCTGCGAGGCTTTTCAAACTGGACAGTGCTGGCAGGTGGATCAACAGAGATGGAAGGGTTGACAGGCCTCTCTTCAGGAATAACCTCCTCTTGAATCGGAGGGTCGTTTGGAATGTCTTCAGAAGCAACGTTTTCGAGATCCGGTGCCTACTCATGATCTGAGGCGGCAGCCTCTTCAACTGTTTTGTCCAAGCGAGCTTTTTTGCTGGGTTTCGGTTTGGTTCTGAAGAAACAAAGATTCAGGAACAAGGCATACACATTACAGAAGAAATTGAAAGGCATATGGCCGTTTTGACTTACCCGGCGGCTATCTTCAACGGTGGTAGCTGAGTGGCTGACGATTCGCCAGAAGATGAATGGGAGGTGACCTGATAATCGGAGTCGGACGGATTAAGAGGTTGACGGAACAAACCCGCTTTGGAATTTAAGACAGTAAAAAGGTTGGAAACCTCGGTGCGGCGCTTCGAGCCGGGCTGTTTGGTAAACCGCAGAGGTAACTACCGTCCATTGTGCGGGTTGTGCGACGAGCTTCATGTTGCTGTGTCTTCATAAGAAGTTTGGGATCCAAGTAAGCAAGAGGGTGAGAAAAGTTAACTTTCCGGTTTGCCCGGCGGAATTTTGGTGAAGGCAAGTTTGTTGAGTCGGAAGAAAGAATGGTTACCTCAGCAAATCCGGCGTTGCTGGCTTCAGCGTCATCCTGACAAGCATCATCATCAATAAGACGTGTAAAAAGCAAGCCAAGAGAATCAAGTTCCGGATTACCCACATCATCGTCAATGGCCGGATCAGACGAAGCAGTAGTTTTTCTCTTGTGGGCGGACTTCTTGACAACTTTTGTTTTGGGCGATTTGGCGCCCGACTTTGTCCGCTTTGTCTTGAGAGAGTTTCTTGCTCCAAAACGGATTATCGCCCTGGATCAGAAATAATTGAGAAATTGGGTATATGAAAGTAACAGCAGGTTTGTAGGATGACACAGTCAGTAACTTACCGCAGGTGGCGCGTTGATGGTGCAGTAAGGAGCTAAGCCGGTTTGAGCACAGAGATGCTCCGGTTCATTCAGCATTTTCCTTACTGAATCCGTAACTTCATCTTGCACAGCCCAGATTTGGTGTGTCGGAGTGGGTCATCGACGCTGCCAAGATATCGCACATCAAACCGAACGCCGGCTCAAAGGCAGTATGCCCCAAGATAACCAGCAGCGTGCAAGATCAATCCCAGTCAAACCGTTGGCCATAAAGGCTCGAAGCTTGGACAGTTGTGGGGCATATTTGCTTCTCTCTTTGGCGATCAATCTTTGAGGAAAGGGATGAGTATTGCTTAGCCGCTACGGACGAAAAGCAGGTAAAGGATTTTCACCTTCAGAGAAGTATCTTTGCAGAGAACCAAGTCGCATTCCACTCTTTGGGGTGAGTGTGGAGTTTCACGTGGGGATAGGTGATCTCTTTCCTCTTCGGATAGCCATACCGCCCAATTCAGATTCGGGCCGTCGGTGAATTCAAGTCTGACGGTTTAGGTGGAAGAGATCTCTGAACAGTTCCACGAAGGTTCCTCTTGCGAGATATGCTTGGACAGCACTTGAAAGTGGCACTGAGTTAGTAACGGAGTTGGGACCAATGTCTTGGGGACGGAGCTGAAAATTGGCCATCACGTCCCGGTAAAATTTTGACCCGGGCGGTTTGAAGCCCCGGGCCAGATGATCCGCGAAAACAACAACTTCCCCTTCCTGAGGTGTAGGAGGACATTCCTCTCCAGGAACCCTCCAATGGATTGTGTTTTGATCATCTAAAGCGCCAATCGATACCAGTTCATTCAACTGTGTCTCGGAGACGTGGGAAGGAACCCAGTTGCATTCGTACACCTGTTTGGCCATGATAAAATCTACAAGGAGAAGGATCCGGTTTAAGAAAAGTTCTTATTACAGAATGATTGATTCAAGTTATGATAAATCGGAGGCGATTTCTATAAATCAGTTCATTATGATATGATGTCAGATATGTTCTGGCGGTTCAACAAGGGGACTAATGGCATACCTACGCCGGTTTAGCTGCTTTTATTATGGAGGGTTAAACCGCCTAATTTTGGCCTCGGAGATAATTGAGATCATGGACAGAAACAGGTTTCACAAAGTTTCATGTTTACTACGGATCAAACGCGGGTTTTCAGAAAACAGGAAATGCGCCGCGGAAGTAAAGAAGAAACGGAGGTGGACCATAAGGCGTATGTATATATGCAGAAGATCTATGGGATTAAGATGAGAAAGTACAGCGGATATGCAGGAGGCGTCATTGGTACAGAACAAGATTCATAGCATGGTTCAAAACTAAAAAGATGAAAACGCACGAAGAACATTGTGTGAAGGCTCGAACCCTAGAAACAGATCTAAATGCAGAAACAGATTGAAGAAGAGGAAGAAGCTTACCGGGAACAGAGGTGATGCGGAGAAAGGCCGCAGTGTTCTGGTACGTCCAGGTTGATGCAGCGGCCTAGGATGAAGCAGAAGCTGATGATGATGGCGGAGCTCCAAGGGTAGCGGCGCGAGGAAGACGAAGAGGAAGCGAAGGGAGGAACAAGAATGACCCTTCGGTCCTATTTATAAGGCAGTAAAGCTAGGTCAAGCGCGTGAATCCAGGGGCTGCTATTAAAGAAGGCGTTATAAAGGATAAACTTCAAGATGACGTCATGCCGGTTTACAATGACTAGAAGCAACGATGTCATGCCGGTTTACAGTGATCAGAGGCAACGACGACGTGGCGGTTTGCTGAGCAAAAGAAGATATCCAAGATACAGGCTTTGTGAAGAATTGACATGAACCAGTTCAAATCAATTTGGGGCCTAATGTTGGGGATATTACCACTAGATGTAAACCGGCCAGCTTGGGCCGGGTTAGCTCCATTAGTGGTATAATCAGAGAAAGTCCCAAGGCCTATAGTCGGTTTAGAGTTTGTAGCCGTAAACCGGCCTGATGTATGACTTGTATTGTAAGTTAGGAATAGAGAGATACCAACCGGGATACGAGTATGAACCGGTTGGGACTCTACGAACCGACGGGCGTCACTCGTGTATATAAGGGGACGACCCGGCGGCGGTTCAGGGACAGACAACCACAACTCGAGCCTAGGCAAAGCTTGTTTGCTCCCTAGCCATCGAAACTACATCAATTCCATCACAACTAGACGTAGGCTTTTACCTTCATCGAAGGGGCCGAACTAGTATAAAACCCTCGTGTCTTTGTGTCAGGACCCCGACTCAATGCCACATCGATCTAGCATGTAACACCTCATATCACTTTGCGGCCTCACGCACGGTATTCCCACGGGTGTCGCCTTACCTTTGCCTGGGACCGTTTGCGCCTTTTGGCACATGTATATGATAGTGTCGCTAGCATCCATATGATAAGGAGCCCGGGCTGACATGGCTAGTCGTAAACCCAAAGTGGCACAAACTTACAGGACAGCATCCATGACCCAAAGATCGAACGTGTTGGTCATCAGCGAGTAAGTTCCGGCTGTAGCACTGGGCTAGCAGGACTCGCAAACCGGCTGTAGCGGGCTAACAGGACTCCGGTACTCAACGCGTGACATTTCCCGGGATGCATACTGAACGAAAAAGGACACATGCGGCCAGCCTAAGTGTTCGGAGCGGTAGCAAGCTACCATGGCTCAAATGGAAACACTAGGAGACATTTCCGTAAGAGAGGCTACTAAAGATAAACAACTAGATAGTCGATCCCACACATACCAAGCATTTCAATAACATACACACAATATGCTCGATATGTGCAAATACATCATGGCATCACAACATGACTCTACGACTCAAGTATGTATTCATTAGGCCCGAGGAGCGAGATATTACAAACAGGGTCTCATGACCCAACATTGAGCATACAAATCAAGGCACACGCTGAAGCTCAACATGTCCGAGTACGAGACATCTATAAATGAAAAAGGCTATGAAGCGACTATCTACGAGATCCGCCGAGGGCACAAGATCGTAGCTGAGGTAACAAGCTAAACGTCAAGTCCACGTGGAACTACTAGCGAGACCGAAGTCTCTCTGCAAAAACATAAAATAGGCAAACGTGAGTACAAATGTACCCAAAGAAGACTTACATCGAACTAACTACATATGCATCATTATCAACAAGGGGATGGTGGAGTTTAACAAAGACAAGCCAGCTTTGACTCGGTGGCTATCCTAAACTACGAACGCAAGTAACTCTTTTGAGGTGGCGCTACGAGTCCACATATTCACCATATCAATACACCACTATGGATCCGCTCCGTCTCCCCACGAGAACGCCATCCATAGCACTCACGCTATCTTGCGTATTTTAAAGTATCCACTTTCACTTGTCTATGAACCTGATATAAGCAACCCGAAGTCCTTTACGCGGACACGGCTATTCAATAGATCATATTAACCCCGCAGGGTGTACTTCTTCATACATGTTTCCACCACTTAGCGCCCGCACACGACATGTGCTCGGCAGACTTCAAGCTTAAAGCCGACGTGGGTGTAGACCACGACCTACCTAGACACTCAAGTCTCTAGTCAGGTTTATCGCCTATTTGGGTTCCATCTATGAGGAGTTCGGCCAAGTTTCGCTCACAGCCCCAAACGATGTGAACAGGGTTCCGTGACACCAAACAGGCGCCCGGTTTACCCGCCACGTGCCTACCGCATCACAGCCCACCCCTACGGTCAAGATTGCGACGGCCTCCAACATACTACAAACACGTAAACTACTTGCAACTCCCGGACAGAGGACAAGGGTGAATAAGAAGTCGGCGGGGTCATATTTCAGGCCCAATGCATGGTAGTAGCTGAATCATGGATCACAAACACGTAACTCAGTTCCTAAGGACGGCTTCAATGAGACAACCCACCATGTACTCCTACATGGCCTCTCACCGATACCTTTACCAAATCGTGTTCACACACTTAGCTCACACACAAGAGGACATGTTCACACCTCCGATTCATCCTCGATGAATCGGACCGACTCAACTCTAAGCGAGAGCAGGCATGACAAACAAGCATGTATGAGTAGGCACAACAGGGCTCAAACAACTCCTACTCATGCTAGTGGGTTTCATCTATTTCTTGTGGAATGACAGTCATGCAATGGATAAGGGTTCAGCTACGCAGCAAGTAACAAATGATTCGTTGTTGTCCTAATGCAGAAAAGAGAGCGAAGGAGAGAGTGGGATTATATCGAATGAACAAGGGGTTTTGCTTGCCCGGCACTTCAAGATAGCATTGAGTCTTAAATCGCTGTCAACGATCACAACGTCGAAACCACGTCTATCGAGAGGGGGCAATTACCGGCAATTGAGAAAGAAACACAATCAATGCAAATGCACAATATGATGCATGATCATGACATGGCAATATGCTATGATTTGAGCTAATGCATCTAGCTATGATTTAAATGAAGTTGGTTTGAATACATGATCCAAATTCAAACTCCATATATGATTATTTAAATGCCCTTTATTTGTTTTGTCCAAAACAGAGGACAAACATTGTTCAAACATGCATGAAAATGGTACATATGGATTCCTTGAATTTTTCTGATAATTTTTCATATATAACTTGTTTGATTTGGAGCTACGGTTAATTTTATATGAATTTTAGAAGTTTTGGCTATTTTCTGGAATTTCCTGAATTAAAATAAATCCAGAAAATAGTTAACTGCGTCAGCATTGCGTCACCGTGACGTCAGCAGGTCAACTGGACATGGTCCGGGTCAAGCCTGACAGTGGGTCCCGCGTGTCAGTGTAATTAGTTTAACTAAATTCAATTAGCACTATTCCTAATTAACTAGCAGGGATGGGCCCCACCTGTCATTGAGTCAGGGGGAGTCAAACTGGGTCAAACCCGGGTCAAACTCGCCGGAGTTGACCCGAGGCTCGTCGCCGGCGAGGCCAGGGACAGCGGAGAGCGTCGGGATTCGCCCTCCGACGACCATTTGCGCGGGGGAGAGGCTCTACGAGACGAGGAGACTCGTCCGCGTCCAGTGGTGGTGGTGTTTGGGCTCGGGGTGGTCGGAAAAGACGCCGGCGACGACGTTGGCAGCTGCCGGAGCGCGGACGAGCTCGGGGTCGTCGCTAGGAGGCATGGCAGGAGACGCGGAGCGGTTCTGCGGGCTCCTGGGGACACGGCGAAGTCGTGACGCTGCCGTTTCGAAGTTTATGCGTGTCTGCGGGCCACGATGGCGGCATGGCGGCAGAGCCGAGCTCTTGGCCGTGATGGCCAACGGGGTTAGGAGGCAGCTCGAGCGACGTGGCTAGGGGGAGAAGAAAGATGAGCTCACAGCGAGTGCAGCGGTGGCCTCGGCGTGCTCGGGGAAGGCTTGGAGACGACGGAGGACGAGCGGCGATCGCCGAGTCCGAGGAAGAAGACGGAGCCGATGGCGGCGTTGTAGTTGCTCCCGCGGGGCGTGGCTGCGTGAGGTGGAAGAGGGAGTCGAGGCGGAGCCTCTAGGCGCGTCGGCCAGGCGTGGGCTGGCCGGTGGCCGCGGTGGCGGCGTGCGGCGGCGACGGAGGCGTTCGGTGAGATGGGGAATGGCGAGGGAGAGAGGCAGGGGGGCGAATGAGGTGTCGGCGAGGTCGGGCGACGACCAGAGACGATCCACGCGGGCGAACGGCGACTGAGGCGTCTGCAGAGGCTGGGTGGTGCGTGGCGAGCTCGGGCGCGCCATGCTCACCTCCCTGCTCTCAGCAAGGGAAGCAATTGGTCGGCACGGGCAAGACAAAGATCTTTGGGCGGCGGTGGGCTGCAGTGTAAGTGCCAGTGAGTCTCTCGCCTGTTTTAATTTTTGTTCTGTTTCTTTTTTATTTTATTTTGCCTTTGTTTTGAATTGAGAACAATTCAAACAATGCCAAAAACTCCTCTGAATATTTTTATTTTGCTAGATGGACTTTTCCAAAAGCTCATAAAATATTTCGTGGGTATTTGAAGTTATATTCTAATTATAAGAATATAATTCAAATTCAAATAGCTAATGATTTAAATTCAGATTCCCAAAATTAAGTCCATAAAATGTTCAATATTTTGGTTGGGACGAGAACCCTTGCCAAAATATCAAACATTTAATAAGGGCATTTTGGAAACAATGAATGAGATTTTAGGGTTTTGCCCTTCTTTTATTTAATTTTTTTGAGGCTTCCAAAATTCCTCAGTTCAACTTTCAGAAAATTAACATGATGCAAACAAGATGCAAACACTAGGCAGCACTAGAAGCTAGGGATGTGACAACTCGCCCCCACTAAACAAGAATCTCGTCCCGAGATTCAAGACGTGAGGTAAGAAGACAAAGGGAACACGGAACTGACACAGTCTTCATGACCCATTGCATTCTTCGAAGTTGTTGATTCATTGCTTCGAATTGATCTTGACGTCTTGCTTTGAGAACTACATCCAACATGACGATGAGAAGAAGGAAAGGATCTTGGAGGAATCGATCTTCTTGAGGTTCGAGCAACTTAGGATCACCTCAAGGATCACAAAATCAACTCACAGAATGAGACGTAGAAACATCTCTGGAGCTGAGAGGCAAGACATGCTTCAGGAAGGACAGAAGACATAATTTGATGAGGTTTCAGAGTAGCGAGTGAACAATTACTATGATCCCATAACGGGGCACCTTGGGAGAGGTGACTCGTAGAAATATCCCCTTAAGTGGCAAAAAGAATTACATTTGATTCAAAGATCATTGAAACTCTTTATATCAGCCTATGGCAATTCACAGTCGATCATTTGAAGGAGTCCGAGAGAATGACATTCTCGGACCAGAATGGATGATGTGGATTACCTTGTTGAAGACAAACACAAAGGATGATTTTAGTAACTGGGGAGAAGCTCAACAGTAGAGAGTGATTCCACTATTGGAGTGGTTATAGCATAACCGAGGAAACTGAGAGGAATCCCAGTTAGTGCCGGCGATAATACATAGTGCTTGTGCGTGCTCTCAAGAACTTGAGCATTTCCATATTCATCAAGGTTTTACCAACATCCGTGTCAAGGGTGCTGACAACACAACATACCACCATGATGAATAATGACGGATGATGCAGATGCAAAGGAAGATAACACCTTCTCAGATTTCACCTTAGCGAGTATAAGAAAACAAAATCTGGATGATCGACCGAGAGACATTTAGCACTCCGCTTCTAATGTTCTCCTTGATGTACTAGCGTAACCCATTTGTAGATATGGTTTGATATATAGAACATCAAGTAAAAGGTCGGACTTCGGGAGCTCAAGAATACATAAGGAACAACTACTAGAATAAATTCTACGAGATCCTTATGGGGAGGTGGCCAACTTCTTCAAACAAGATACTACAATAATAGGTCTTCCGGCGGGGTGTGTTGGCCATGACACCCGCTTTACCGGTTATCGCGAGACCAATATTATAGTTCTTGGGAAATGTTCCAACCATCATATCTGCTCGAGATTCAGATCTGGTTGGTGTCGAATAATCTAGAATCATCGAGTCTAGAAAGAAAATGAAAGTTTGCAACACAAGTCAACGAGATGACGTTGCGAGATTCTCGAAATGAACTACGATAGCAAGCTCCAAAACATGAGCTGGTTACGCTACAAACACCGTGAACACGCTGTCTTAGACAACATGACCATGTAGTAGGCTTATAATAAAACACTACCGAAGTTCGGTGGGGAACCATCATCAAGGATATCGAGTCCTTACATAAGTCTAGCTCTTAAGAAGGAACGTCTTCTCCTTGAACAAATCAATCGGTGGCTTGGTGTGCTCTGAGAATGCATATGGAGTGGAGGTAATTAATCTACCAAACCATAGTATACTTTGCACATGTGTGACTAACTTGGGATGATTCCAAGGAAGCAACATTGACTTTATCAAATTCACGGCGGCAACTTACACCAAGTACCGTGAATTAGAGGAAGTCACTTCTTACATCCGAACATATTCTTCATGAACAGGCACGAAGATAATGCTTACAAAAGTTTCCAATGCTAGCTTTAATGCTCCACATGGATCATGGGGGAGACAAGATGCTGCTGATGGGCTCAACAGTAACTCATCGGAATTTCCATATCACTGGTTTCCGCCATCACGTGAGCACGGTGATAGTATTGGTCAGACCAAAAGATGTAATGGTGTATGCTCGAGGGATCAACCACGAGTAAGACAACATTACGAATATCGTTGGTTCTGATTTGATTTGAGAATAGCCCACACTCAAATCAAAGTTTTGGCAAGACAATAGCTCCAACAACCGGTCTCGAGGATCAATTGGTGAAGATATCATCTTTCTTCAACACACACACACAAGGATATCCCCTAGTGATGAACTAAGCTAGGCAAGCCTTTATCTTCCAACTCTCCAAGTTGTTGTTTAGCTTAACCAACCAGCTCAGGGGTATCCAACACAGATTCTTGGAGAAAGGGTGGTTTACAGGGATAAACCATCTTGATCACGAACTCAACATAGCGGTCAGGTGACGACCTGGTGATACTTCCGAGAAGATATTCAGAAAATTACGAACCACCGGTATGTTACTAAGCCCGAGAACAATCTTGCCTTCCAGAGCAAGACGATATGATCAAATAAGCAAGGGACTGGATAACCCTAACTCATTGATCGAGGAGTGCACCAGAAATAAGGACTAGGTAGCACGATCAATCTTAGGATGATGATTTAATAACCAACACGCTAAGAATGAGAATATTGTCCATTAACTACCAAGCAACAGAGTTACTAGCTGTATTGATTTCACACACCACGATTCACTTGTCGGCATTCCGGTTACAATAACACGGAAACCGAGGAATGATCAATGATGGCAAGAAGTATTACTACATCAAGAATTCATAGGATGGTGTGCAATTCCCATGACATTCTTGATATAAAGATGGTATTACTCCAAGGTAGAACAGAACAAAAGCTGGATTAGTATTTGATCTGTGGAGTACGGCTGCTTTGACCCAATCCTGGAAATGGACAAGGTACTGGAGTTTGTTTCTCCTAGTCATTCTGGAATAGAATGGCTTGACGGACCACAGAAGTAAAAGGCATCGATGAACACGAATGCACGACTACTCCCGACCATCAATCGATAGACGAAGGTCACTATACAACTAAAGGGGGGGACAACTCAAAGGAACATATGTTTTTCTGAGTTGTGGATGCATAGATTAGTATGTCGAACCAAGTTCAACATGTTTCTTCCAGATAATCCATGCGGAAAGGTAGAACTGGCAGAGTCACAATATAAAATGGAGAACCCATCGAGAGCACTCCTGTTGTGATCCTTGATCCAACAAACATCTGCCGTAAGTGGTTCATAGTATTTGGAAGAAGGAAATACTACGGACCTCGAGGACTAATGCAAAGGTTACTAATAACCTAAAGGAACGAGCAAAGACTATCAACATGAGATAAGTAGGGTGAGTCTCGGGTTCAAAACCCAGGAATAGAATACCTACTACTAAGTAGCATCACGGGATGCTTTCGAGAATAAAGGCCAGAATCATCACACTGGAACACAAATCATGGCTAGATTACTAGATGATCCCCTAAGGCACCTAGGGTCATAATAATAATTCCAACATATACGTCGAGGCAATAGAGTACCTCAACTCACCGTTTAGTGTGGTTAATCTGGCACAAGGGAACTTGAAACGGTAGGAAGGGATTTGCAAATGCATCAGACTATTTAGAGACCTGGGATGACTCGGACAGCATAACGGCTGTAAATGCTCAAAAGATTGGAGACATGCTACAAAAATGGTGGCATAACCACTTAATATCACAATATCAAGGTTCTGAGACCAGCTATGAACATACGGAAGTAGTAAAAATTGAACTGAGATTGAATCCAACAATCCTATAAGTCTATGGATTAGTAACACGTCATCCTGATAGATAGATGAGAAGGCCTAGTTCTTAATCCCCGTAGAAGAGAAAAGGCTGACTCAGAACAGAAGGCCATGAGGTATAAGGAGTAAAAAGAGCCTTACGTTCCCATCCCACAATCAATTCCCTTACATAACTAAAGCATTTCTAGACACAACTTCGACCGGTTTGGCTTGGTAATCCTCACAGCAATCAAGCTCGATACCAAAACTGTCAGGACCCCGACTCAATGCCACATCGATCTAGCATGTAACACCTCATATCACTTTGCGGCCTCACGCACGGTATTCCCACGGTGTCGCCTTACCTTTGTCGGGACCGTTTAAGCCTTTTGGCACACGTATATGATAGTGTCGCTAGCATCCATATGATAAGGAGCCCGGTGACATGGCTAGTCGTAAACCCAAAGTGGCACAAACTTACAGGACAGGCATCCATGACCGAAGATCGAGCGTGTCGGTCATCGCGAGTAAGTTCCGGCTGTAGCACTGGCTAGCAGGACTCGATAAACCGGGCTGTAGCGGCTAACAGGACTCGGTACTCAACGCGTGACATTTCCCGAAGGACGTATACGAGAGCGAAGAAGGACACATGCCGGCCAGCCTAAGTGTTCGGAGCAGTAGCAAGCTACCATGGCTCGGTGGAAACACTAGGAGACATTTCCGTAAGAGAGGCTACTAAAGATAAACAACTAGATAGTCGATCCCACACATACCAAGCATTTCAATAACATACACACAATATGCTCGATATGTGCAAATACATCATGGCATCACAACATGACTCTACGACTCAAGTATGTATTCATTAGGCCCGAGGAGCGAGATATTACAAACAGGGTCTCATGACCCAACATTGAGCATACAAATCAAGGCACACGCGAAGCTCAACATGTCCGAGTACGAGACATCTATAAATGAAAAAGGCTATGAAGCGACTATCTACCGAGATCTGCCGAGGGCACAAGATCGTAGCTGAGGTAACAAGCTAAACGTCAAGTCCACGTGGAACTACTAGTGAGACCAAGTCTCTCTGCAAAAACATAAAATAGGCAAACGTGAGTACAAATGTACCCAAAGAAGACTTACATCGTAACTAACTACATATGCATCATTATCAACAAGGGGATGGTGGAGTTTAACAGCTGACAAGCCAGCTTTGACTCGGTGGCTATCCTAAACTACGATCGCAAGTAACTCTTTTGAGGTGGCGCTACGAGTCCACATATTCACCATATCAATACACCACTATGGATCCGCTCCATCTCCCTACGAGAACGCCATCCATAGCACTCACGCTTATCTTGCGTATTTTAAAGTATCCACTTTCACTTGTCTATGAACTGATATAAGCAACCCAGAAGTCCTTTACGCGGACACGGCTATTGAATAGATCATATTAACCTGCAGGGTGTACTTCTTCATACATGTTTCCACCACTTAGCGTCAGACACGACATGTGCTCGGCAGACTTCAAGCTTAAAGCCGACGTGGGTGTAGACCACGACCTACCTAGACACTCAAGTCTCTAGTCCGGGTTTATCGCCTATTTGGGTTCCATCTATGAGGAGTTCGGCCAAGTTTCGCCACAGCCCCAAACGATGTGAACAGGGTTCCGTGACACCAAGCAGGCGCCGGTTTACCCGCCACGTGCCTACCGCATCACAGCCCACCCCTACGGTCAAGACCAAGACGCCTCCAAAGATACTACAAACACGTAAACTACTTGCAACTCCGGACATAGGACAAGGGTGAATAAGAAGTCGGCGGGGTCATATTTCAGGCCCAATGCATGGTAGTAGCTGAATCATGGATCACAAACACGTAACTCGGTTCCTAAGGACGGCTTCAATGAGACAACCCACCATGTACTCCTACATGGCCTCTCACCGATACCTTTACCAAATCGTGTTCACACACTTAGCTCACACAGTGAGGACATGTTCACACACCTCGATTCATCCTCGATGAATCGGACCGACTCAACTCTAAGCAAGAGCAGGCATGACAAACAAGCATGTATGAGTAGGCACAACAGGGCTCAAACAACTCCTACTCATGCTAGTGGGTTTCATCTATTTACTGTGGAATGACAGGTCATGCAATGGATAAGGGGTTCAGCTACCGCAGCGAGTAACAAATGATTCATTGTTGTCCTAATGCAGTAAAAGAGAGCAGGAGCGAGAGAGTGGGATTATATCGGAATGAACAAGGGGGTTTTGCTTGCCTGGCACTTCTGAAGATAGCATTGAGTCTTCGTCAGTGTCAACGATCACAACGTCGAAACCACGTCTATCGAGAGGGGGCAATTACCGGCAATTGAGAAAGAAACACAGTCAATGCAAATGCACAATATGATGCATGATCATGACATGGCAATATGCTGTGATTTGAGCTAATGCATCTAGCTATGATTTAAATGAAGTTGGTTTGAATACATGATCCAAATTCAAACTCCATATATGATTATTTAAATGCCCTTTATTTGTTTTGTCCAAAACAGAGGACAAACATTGTTCAAACATGCATGAAAATGGTACAGATGGATTCCTTGAATTTTTCTGATAATTTTTCATATATAACTTGTTTGATTTGGAGCTACAGTTGATTTTATATGAATTTTAGAAGTTTTGGCTATTTTCTGGAATTTCCTGAATTAAAATAAATCCAGAAAATAGTTAACTGCGTCAGCATTGCGTCACCGTGACGTCAGCAGGTCAACGGGACACGGTCCGGGTCAAGCCTGACAGTGGGTCCCGCGTGTCAGTGTAATTAGTTTAACTAAATTCAATTAGCACTATTCCTAATTAACTAGCAGGGATGGGCCCCACCTGTCATTGAGTCAGGGGGAGTCAAACTGGGGTCAAACCCGGGTCAAACTCGCCGGAGTTGACCCGAGGCTCGTCGCCGGCGAGGCCAGGGACGGCGGAGAGCGTCGGGATTCGCCCTCCGACGACCATTTGCGCGGGGGAGAGGCTCTACGAGACGAGGAGACTCGTCCGCGTCCAGTGGTGGTGGTGTTTGGGCTCGGGGTGGTCGGAAAAGACGCCGGCGACGGCGTTAAGGCTGCCGGAGTTCTCAGACGAGCTCGGGTCGTCGCTAGGAGGCATGGCAGAGACGCGGAGCGGTTCTGCGAGGGCCTCGGGACACGGCGAAGTCTTGGTGACGCGCCGGTTTCGAAGCTTGCGTGTCTGTGGCCATGATGGCGGCATGGCGGCGAGCGAGCTCTCGCCGTGATGGCCAACGGGTTAGGAGGCAGCTCGGCGGCGTGGCTAGGGGAGAAGAAAGATGAGCTCACAGCGAGTGCAGCGGTGGCCTCGGCGTGCTCGGGAAGGCTTGAGACGACGGAGTGACGACGGCGATCGCCGAGTCCGAGGAAGAAGACGAGCCGATGGCGGCGTTAGAAGTTGCTCCAGGGGCGTGGCTGCGAGGTGGAAGAGGGAGTCGAGGCGGAGCCTCTAAGCGCGTCGGCGTGGGCTGGCGGTGGCATGATGGCGGCGGCGGCGGCGGCGGAGGCGCTTCGGTGAGATGGGGAATGGCGAGAGAGAGGCAGGGGGGGCGAATGAGGTGTCGGCGAGGTCGGGCGACGACGAGGAGATGATCCACGCGCGCAACGGCGACGAGGCGTCTGAGAGGCTGGGTGGTGCGTGGCGAGCTCGGCGCGCCATGCTCACCTCCCGCCTGCCTGGCAAGGGAAGCGGTGGTGGCACGGGCACAGCCACGATCTTTGGGCCGGCCGGTGGGCTGCTGTGTAAGTGCCAGGTGAGTCTCTCTGCCTGCTTTTAATTTTTGTTCTGTTTCTTTTTTATTTTATTTTGCCTTTGTTTTGAATTGAACAATTCAAACAATGCCAAAAACTCCTCTGAATATTTTTATTTTGCTAGATGGACTTTTCCAAAAGCTCATAAAATATTTGAGGGTATTTGAAGTTATATTCTAATTATAAGAATATAATTCAAATTCAAATAGCTAATGATTTAAATTCAAATTCCCAAAATTAAGTCCATAAAAATGTTCAATATTTTTGGTTGGGACCAGAACCCTTGCCAAAATATCAAACATTTAATAAGGGCATTTTGGAAACAATGAATGAGATTTTCGGGTTTTTGCCCTTCTTTTATTTAATTTTTTTGAGGCTTCCAAAATTCCTCAGTTCAACTTTCAGAAAATTAACATGATGCAAACAAGATGCAAACACTAGGCAGCACTAGAAGCTAGGGATGTGACACTTTGTGTCCGCTTTAACCCCTACAAGTAAACCCGTAGCGATGGCTCCACGACTAAGTCCTTATGCTAGGACATCTGCCGTGACAAATCCACGACAGGAAAGAAAGGGAACTTCAAGTAGAATGACAAGCAAGTTTTCACTCCCGCGAAGAAGCCCAAAGCTAGACCAAAGCCTGAAACTGAGTGCTTACACTGCAAAGGAAATGGTCACTGGAAACGGAAATGCCCTGAATATTTGGTGGATAAGAAGGATGGAAAGTGAACAAGGGTATATTTGATATACAGGTTATTGATGTGTGTCTTACTATTATTTATAGTAGCCTCCGAGTATTTGATACTTGTTCAGTTGCTAAGATTAATAACTCGAAACAGGAGTTACATAATAAACGGAGACTAGTTGAGGGGAAGTCATGATGAGTGTTGGAAGTAGTTCCAAGATTGATATGATCATCATCACATACTCCCTATACTTTCGGGATTAGTGTTAAACCTAAATAAATGTTATTTGGCGTTTGCGTTGAGCATGAATATGATTTGATCATGTTTATTGTAATCTGATTATTCCTTTAAAGTCGAGAATAATTGTTGTTACATTTACATGAATAAAACCTTCAATGGTCATACACCCAATGAAAATAGTTTGTTGGATCTCGGTCGTAGTGATACACATATTCATAATATTGATGCCAAAAGATGCAAAGTTAATAATGATAGTGCAACTTATTTGGGGCACTGCCATTTGGGTCATATCGGTGTAAAGCGCATGAAGAAACTCCATAAAGATGGATTTTCGGAATCACTTGGTTATGAATCATTTGATGCTTGCGAACCATGCCTTTTGGGCAAGATGACTAAAACTCCATTCTTTGAAACAATGAAATGAGCCACTGATTTATTGGAAATAATACATACCGATGTATGCGATCCAGTGAGTGTTGATGCTCGTGGAAAGTATCGTTATTTTCTGACCTTCACAGATGATTTGAGCAGATATGGGTATATCTACTTGATGAAACATAAGTCTAAAATAGTTGAAAGGTTCAATGAATTTCAGAGTGAAGTGGAAAAATCATCATAACAAGAAAATAAAGTTTCTATGATCAGATCGTAGAGATGAGTATTTGAGCTATGAGTTTGGCCTTCATTTTAAACAATGTGGAATAGTTTCACAGCTCACGCCATATGGAACACCATAGCGTAATGGTGTGTCCGAACGTCGTAACCGCACTTTATTGGATATGGTGCGATCTATGATGTATCTTACCGATTTACCACTATCGTTTTGGGGTTATGCATTAGATATAGCTGCATTCACTTTAAATAGGGCACCATCTAAATCCGTTGAGACGACACCGTATGAACTATGGTTTAGTAGTAAACCTAAGCTGTCATTTGTTAAAGTTTGGAGTTGCAATGCTTATGTGAAAAAGTTTCAACGTGATAAGCTCGAACCCAAATCGGAGAAATGCGTCATCATAGAATACCCAAAGGAAACTGTTAGGTACACCTTCTATCACAGACCCGAAGGCAAGATATTCGTTGCTAAAATGGATCCTTTCTAGAAAAGGAGTTTCTCTCAAAAGAAGTGAGTGGGAGGAAAGTAGAGCTTGATAAGGTAATTGTACCTTCTCCCAAATTGGAAAGTATTTCATCACAAAAATCAGTTCCAGTGATTCCTACACCAATTAGTGAGGAAGCTAGTGATGATGATCATGAAACTTCAAATCAAGTTACTACAGAACCTCGTAGGTCTTCCAGAGTATGATCCACACCAGAGTGGTACGGTAATCCTATTCTGGAAGTCATGTTACTAGAACATGATAAACCTACAAACTATGCGGAAGCGATGATGAGCCCAGATTCTGCGAAATGGCTGGAGGCCATGAAATCTGAGATGGGATCCATGTATGAGAACAAAGTGTGGACTTTGGTGGAGTTGCCCGATGATCGGCAAGCCATATTATATAAATGGATCTTCAAGAGGAAGACAGACACTAATATTAGTGTTACTATCTACAAAGCTCGACTTGTCGCAAAAAGGTTTTTGACAAGTTCAAGGTGTTGACTACAATGAGATTTTCTCAACTGTAGCGATCCTTAAGTCTGTCTGAATCATGTTAGCAATTGCCACATTTTATGAAATCTGGCAAATGGATGTCAAAATTGCATTCCTTAATGGTTTTCTTAAAGAAGAGTTGTATATGATGCAACCAGAAGGTTTTGTCAATCCTAAAGGTGCTAACAAAATCTATGGACTGGTGCTAGCATCTCAGAGTTGAAATATACGCTTTGATAAGTTGATCAAAGCATATAGTTTTATACAGACTTGTGGTGAAGCCTGTATTTACAATAAAGTGAGTGGGAGCACTACCGCCTTTCTGATAAATATATGTGAGTAACATATTGTTGATCAGAAATGATGTAGAATTTTTATGGAAAGCATAAAGGAGTATTTGAAAGGAGTTCTTTAAAAGAAAGACCTCAGTAAAGCTACTTACATATTGAGCATCAAAATCTATTGAGATAGATCAAGACACTTGATAAGTTTTTCAATAAGTACATACCTTGTCAAGATTTTGAAGTAGTCCAAAATGGAACAGTCAAAGAAAGAGTTCTTGCCTGTGTTGCAAAGGTGTAAAATTGAGTAAGACTCAAATCCCGACCACGGCAGAAAATAGAAAAGAGAATGAAAGTCATTCCCTATGCCTCAGTCATAGGTTCTATAAAGTATGCTATGCTATGTACCAGACCTATTGTATACCTTGTTCTGAATTTGGGGAATACAATAGTGATCTAGGAGTAGATCACTGGACATTGGTCAAGAATATCCTTAGTGAGGACTAAGGAAATATTTCTCGATTATGGAAGTGATAAAAGAGCTCGTCGTAAAAGTTACATCGATGCAAGCTTTTTACACTGATCCAGATGACTCTAAGTCTCAATCTGGATACATATTGAAAGTGGGAGCAATTATCTAGAGTAGCTCCGTGCAGAGCATTGTAGACATAGAATATTTGCAAAATACATACGGCTCTGAATGTGACAGACCCGTTGACTAAGCTTCTCTCACGAGCAAAACATGATCATACCTTAGTACTCTTTGGGTGTTAATCACATAGCGATGTGAACTAGATTATTGACTCTAGTAAACCTTTTGGGTGTTGGTCACATGACGATGTGAACTATGGATGTTAATCACATACAGATGTGAATATTGGTGTTAAATCACATGATGATGTGAACTAGATTATTGACTCTAGTGCAAGTGGGAGACTGAAGGAAATATGCCCTAGAGGCAATAATAAAGCTATTATTTATTTCCTTATTTCATGATAAATGTTTATTATTCATGCTAGAATTGTATTAACTGGAAACATAATACATGTGTGAATACATAGACAAACATAGTGTCACTAGTATGCCTCTACTTGACTAGCTCGTTGATCAAAGATGGTTGTGTTTCCTAGCCATAGACATGAGTTGTCATTTGACTAACCGGATCACATCATTAGGAGAATGATGTGATTGACTTGACCCATTTTGTTAGCTTAGCACTTGATCGTTTAGTATGTTGCTATTGCTTTCTTCATGACTTATACATGTTCCTATGACTATGAGATTATGCAACTCCCGTTTACCGGAAGAACACTTTGTGTGCTACCAAACATCACAATGTAACTGGGTGACTATAAAGGTGCTCTACAGGTGTCTCCGAAGGTACATGTTGAGTTGGCGTATTTCGTGATTAGGATTTGTCACTTCGATTGTCGGAGAGGTATCTCTGGGCCCACTTGGTAATGCACATCACTATAAGCCTTGCAAGCATTGTAACTAATGAGTTAGTTGTGGGATGATGCATTACGGAACGAGTAAAGAGACTCTCCGGTAACGAGATTGAACGAGGTATTGAGATACCGATGATCGAATCTTGGGCAAGTAACATACCGATGACAAAGGGAACAACGTATGTTGTTATGCGGTTTGACCGATAAAGATCTTCGTAGAATACATAGGAGCCAATATGGGCATCCAGGTTCTGCTATTGGTTATTGACTAGAGAGATGTCTCTGTCATGTCTACATAGTTCTCGAACCCGTAGGGTCCGCACGCTTAATGTTTCGTTGGCGATATAGTATTATATGAGTTATGTATGTTGGTAACGGAATGTTGCTCGGAGTCCCGGATGAGATCATGGACATGACGAGGAACTCCGGAATGGTCCGGAGATAAAATTTGATATATGGGATAATAGTGTTTGATCTCCGGAAGGGTTCCGGAATTCACCGGAAAGGGTTCCGGATGTTTCCCGAAATGTTTGGGTACGAGAACACGTTATTTGGGCCAAAGGGGAAAGCCCACAAGGTTTTTGGGATGCGCAAAAAAAAGTTTTGCAGAGTCCAGGGCGACGCCTTGGTCCCTGGCGTCGGAATCGCACGCAGGAACCCTAGCATCTGGCCGTGGAGTCCGAGAAGGACTCTTGCCTTTCGGGTGAAACCGACCTTGTGGAGGCTTTTACTCCAAGTTTCGACCCCAAGGCTCAACATATAAATAGAGGGGCAGGGCTAGCACCAAAGACAGATCAAGAAACACCAAGCCGTGTGCCGGCAACCCCGTCCCCTCTAGTTTATCCTCCGTCATAGTTTCTGTAGTGCTTAGGCAAAGCCCTGCGGAGATTGTTCTTCAGCAACACCGTCACCACGCTGTCGTGCTGTCGGAACTCATCTACTACTTCTCCCGTCTTGCTAGATCGAGAAGGCAAGGACATCATCGAGCTGAACGTGTGCAGCTCGGAGGTGTCGTGCGTTCGGTACTTGGATCGGTCGGATCGTGAAGACGTACGACTACATCAACCGCGTTGATAAATGCTTCCGCTTAGCGATCTTCAAGGGTATGAAGATACACTCGCCCTCTCATTGCTATGCATCACCATGATCTTGCGTGTGCGTAGGAGTTTTTTTGAAATTACTACGTTCCCCAACACGTCGTGCCCAGACACCACGTGATGATCGGGTGTGATAAGCTCTACGTCCATCTACAACGGGTGCAAGCCAGTTTTGCACACGCAGAATACTCAGGTTAAACTTGACGAGCCTAGCATATGCAGATATGGCCTCGGAACACTGAGACCGAAAGGTCGAGCGTGAATCATATAGTAGATATGATCAACGTAAGTGATGTTCACCATTGAAAACTACTCCATTTCACGTGATGATCGGTTATGGTTTAGTTGATTTGGATCACGTGATCACTTACATGATTAGAGGGATGTCTATCTAAGTGGGAGTTCTCAAGTAATATGATTAATTGAACTTAAATTTATCATGAACTTAGTACCTAATAGTATTTTGCTTGTCTATGTTTGTTGTAGATAGATGGCTCGTGCTGTTGTTCCATTAAATTTTAATGTGTTCCTTGAGAGAGCAAAATTGAAAGATGATGGTAGCAATTACACGGACTGGGTCCGTAACTTGAGGATTATCCTCATTGCTACACAGAAGAATTACGTCCTGGAAGCACCGTTGGGTGCCAAACCTCTTCGCAGAGCAACACCGGATGTTGTGAGCGTCTGGCGAAAGCAAAGCGATGACTACTCTATAGTTCGATGTGCCATGCTTTACGTCTTAGAACAGGGACTTCAACGACGTTTTGAACGTCATGGAGCATATGAGATGTTCCAGGAGTTGAAGTTAATATTTCAAGCAAATGCCCGGATTGAGAGATATGAAGTCTCCAGTAAGTTCTATAGCTGCAAGATGGAAGAGAATAGTTCTATCAGTGAGCATATACTCAAAATGTCTGGGTATAATAATCACTTGACTCAACTAGGAGTTAATCTTCCGGATTATAGCGTCATTGACAGAATTCTTCAATCATTGCCACCAAGCTACAAGAGCTTCGTGATGAACTATAATATGCAAGGGATGGATAAGACTTCTCGAGCTCTTGCAATGCTAAAGGCTGCGGAGGTAGAAATCAAGAAGGAGCATCAAGTGTTGATGGTCAATAAGACCACCAGTTTCAAAAAGAAGGGCAAAGGGAAAAAGAAGGGGAACTTCAAGAAGAATAGCAAACAAGTTGCTACTCAAGAGAAGGAACCTAAGTCTGGACCTAAGCCTGAGACTGAGTGCTTCTAGTGCAAGCAGACTGGTCACTGGAAGCGGAACTGCCCCAAGTATTTGGCGGATAAGAAGGATGGCAAGGCGAACAAAGGTATATGTGATATACATGTTATTGATGTGTACCTTACGAGCTCATGATAGCACTGGGTATTTGATCTTGGTTACATTGCTAATATTTGCAACTCGAAGCAGGCTACGGATTAAGCGGACATCGCTAAGGGCGAGGTGATGATGCGTGGGAAATGGTTCCAAAGTCGATGTGATCGCCATCGGCACGCTACCTCTACATCTACCTTCGGGATTAGTTTTAGACCTAAATAATTGTTATTTGGTGCTAGCGTTGAGCATGAACATTATATCTGGATCTTGTTTGATGCGAGACGGTTATTCATTTAAATCTAAGAATAATGGTTGTTCTATTTATATGAGTAATATCTTTTATGGTCATGCACCCTTGAAGAGTGGTCTATTTTTGATGAATCTCGATAGTAGTGATACACATATTCATAATATTGAAGCCAAAAGATGCAGAGTTGATAATGATAGTGCAACTTATTTGTGGCACTGCCGTTTAGGTCATATTGGTGTAAAGCGCATGAAGAAACTCCATACTGATGGACTTTTGGAATCACTTGATTACGAATCACTTGGTACTTGCGAACCATGACTCATGCGCCAGATGACTAAAACACCGTTCTCCGGAACTATGGAGCGAGCAACTGATTTGTTGGAAATCATACATACTGATGTATGTGGTCCAATGAATGTTGAGGCTCGCGGCGGATATCGTTATTTTCTCACCTTCACAGATGATTTGAGCAGATATGGGTATATTTACTTGATGAAACATAAGTCTAAAACATTTGAAAAGTTCAAAGAATTTCAGAGTGAAGTTGAAAATCATCGTAACAAGAAAATAAAGTTTCTACGATCTGATCGTGGAGGAGAATATTTGAGTTACGAGTTTGGTTTACATTTGAAGCAATGTGGAATAGTTTAGCAACTCCGCCACCGGAACACCACAACGTAATGGTGTGTCCGAACATCGTAATCGTACTTTACTAGATATGGTGTGATCTATGATGTCTCTTCTTGATTTACCGCTATCGTTTTGGGGTTATGCTTTAGAGACGGCCGCATTCACGTTAAATAGGGCACCATCAAAATCCGTTGAGACGACGCCTTATGAGCTGTGGTTTGGCAAGAAACCAAAGTTGTCATTTCTTAAAGTTTGGGGCTCGCTGCTTATGTGAAAAAGCTTGACTGATAAGCTCAAACCCAAATCGAGAATGTGTCTTCATAGGATACCCAAAGGAAACTGTTGGGTACACCTTCTATCACAGATCCGAAGGCAAGAAATTTGTTGCCAAGAATGGATCCTTTCTAGAGAAGGAGTTTCTCTCGAAAGAAGTGAGTGGGAGGAAAGTAGAACTTGATGAGGTAACTGTACCTGCTCCTTTATTGGAAAATAGTTCATCACAGAAACCGGTTCCTGTGACGATTACACCAATAAGTGAGGAAGCTAATGATGTTGATCATGAAACTTTAGATCAAGTTACTACGGAACCTCATAGGTCAACCAAACTAAGATCTGCACCAGAGTGGTACGATAATCCTATTCTGGAGGTCATGTTACTTGACCATGGCGAACCTACGAACTATGAGGATGAGCTCAGATTCCGCAAAATGGCTTGAGGCCATGAAATCGGAGATGGGATCCATGTATGAGAACAAAGTATGGACTTTGGTTGACTTTCCTGATGATCGGCAAGCCATCGAGAATAAGTGGATCTTCAAGAAGAAGACTGACGCTGATGGTAATGTTACTATCTACAAAGCTCGACTTGTTGCGAAAGGTTTTCGACAAGTTCAAGGGGTTGACTACGATGAGACTTTCTCACCCATAGCGATGCTTAAGTCCGTCCGAATCATGTTAGCAATTGCCGCATTTTATGATTATGAAATTTGGCAAATGGATGTCAAAACTGCATTCCTAAATGGATTTATAGAAGAAGAGTTGTATATGATGCAACCAGAAGGTTTTGTCGATCCAAAGGATGCTAACAAAGTGTGCAGCTCCAGCGATCCATTTATGGACTGGTGCAAGCCTCTCGGAGTTGGAATAAACGCTTTGATAGTGTGATCAAAGCATATGGTTTTATACAGACTTTTGGAGAAGCCTGTATTTACAAGAAAGTGAGTGGGAGCTCTGTAGCATTTCTAATATTATATGTGGATGACATATTATTGATTGGAAATGATATAGAATTTCCGGATAGCATAGAAGGATACTTGAATAAAAGTTTTTCAATGAAAGACCTCGGTGAAGCTACTTACATATTGGGCATCAAGATCTATAGAGATATATCAAGACGCTTAATTGGACTATCACAAAGTACATACCTTGATAAAGTTTTGAAAAAAGTTCAAAATGGATCGAGCAAAGAAAGGGCTCTTGCCTGTAATACAAGGTGTGAAATTGAGTCAGACTCAATGCCCGACCACTGTAGAAGATAGAGAGGAAATGAAAGAAGTTCCCTATGCTTCAGCCATAGGCTCTATCATGTATGCAATGTTGTGTACGGACACGATGTGTGCCTTGCTATTAGTTTAGCGGGGAGGTACCAAAGTAATCCAGAGTGGATCCTTTGGACAGAGGTCAAGAACATCCTGAACTACCTGAAAAGGACTAAGGATATGTTTCTCATTTATGGAGGTGACAAAGAGCTAGTCGTAAATGGTTACGTTGATGCAAGCTTTGACACTGATCCAGACGATTCTAAATCGCAAACCGGATACGTGTTTATATTGAACGGTTGAGCTGTCAGTTGGTGTAGTTCCAAACAAAGCGTCGTAGTGGGATCTACATGTGAAGCAGAGTACATAGCTGCTTTGGAAGCAGCAAATGAAGGAGTCTGGATGAAGGAGTTCATATCTGATCTAGGTGTCATACCTAGTGCATCGGGTCCAATGAAAATCTTTTGTGACAATACTGGTGCAATTGCCTTGGCAAAGGAATCCAGATTTCACAAAAGAACCAAGCACATCAAGAGACGCTTCAATTCCATCCGGGACCAAGTCCAGGTGGGGGACATAGAGATTTGCAAGATACATATGGATCTGAATGTTGCAGACCCGTTGACTAAGCCTCTTCCACGAGCAAAACATGATCAGCACCAAGACTCCATGGGTGTTAGAATCATTACTATGTAATCTAGATTATTGACTCTAGTGCAAGTGGGAGACTGAAGGAAATATGCCCTAGAGGCAATAATAAAGTTATTATTTATTTCCTCATATCATGATAAATGTTTATTATTCATTCTAGAATTGTATTACCCGGAAACATAATACATGTGTGAATACATAGACAAACATACTGTCACTAGTATGCCTCTACTTGACTAGCTCGTAAATCAAAGATGGTTAAGTTTCCTAACCATAGACATGAGTTGTCATTTGATTAACGGGATCACATCATTAGGAGAATGATGTGATTGACATGACCCATTCCGTTAGCTTAGCACTTGATCGTTTAGTATGTTGTTATTGCTTTCTTCATGACTTATACATGTTCCTATGACTATGAGATTATGTAACTCCCGCTTACCGGAGGAACACTTTGTGTGCTACCAAACGTCTAGCGTAATTGGGTGATTATAAAGGTGCTCTCTGGTGTCTCTGAAGGTACTTGTTGAGTTGGCGTATTTTGAGATTAGGATTTGTCACTCCGATTGTCGGAGAGGTATCTCTGGCCCTCTCGGTAATGCACATCACTATAAGCCTTGCAAGCAATGTAGCTAATGAGTTAGTTACGGGATGATGCATTACGTAACGAGTAAAGAGACTTGCCGGTAACGAGATTGAACTAGGTATTGAGATACCGACGATCGAATCTCAGGCAAGTAACATACCGATGACAAAAGGAACAACGTATGTTGTTATGCGGTTTAACGATAAAGATCTTCGTAGAATATGTAGGAGCCAATATGAGCATCCAGGTTCTGTTATTGGTTATTGACCGGAGACGTGTCTTGGTCATGTCTACATAGCACTCGAACCCGTAGGGTCCGCACACTTAAAGTAAGATGACCGTTATATTACGAGTTTATGTGTTTTGATGTACCGAAGGTTGTTCGGAGTCCCGGATGTGATCACAGACATGACGAGGAGTCTTGAAATGGTCGAGACATGAAGATCGATATATTGGACGACTATATTTGGACGCCGGAAATGTTCCGGGTGAGATTGGGACAATACCAGAGCCCCGGGAGGTTATCGGAACCCCCCGGGAGGTATATGGGCCTTAATGGGCCTTAGTGGAAAGAAGGGGAAAGGACCAAGGGAGGGGGTGATGAAGTCATGTACCTAGGGTAGGGTCATAGACCTGACCTAAGTACCCTTCCCAAGGACACCCTCAGAAGAAACTGCCTTCCAGTCGACCAAGAGGGACTTCACTCGACGGACTCGAAGGACTCGACCATGAAGACTCACTCGACCACCGGGAGATCAAGAGCCACTCTGCATCCAAACGGTCTGTAGTTAAGTAGTCTTTATGGCATTTAGACACTTTATGTAAGGCGTTACCAGTAACGCCTAGCCTTAATGTACTTTAAACCCTGCATTACTGAGGGCCGGAGGGGTCTGGCAGACACTGTATAAGCCACCCCCTTCCTCAGGGTAAAGGGTTCGCACACCTGTAATCCATACATTCATAATCCAGTCGACCGCCTCCGGGCTCCGAGACGTAGGGTTGTTACTTCCTCTGAGAAGGGCCTGAACTCGTACACCCCTTGTGTTTACAACTGCTCCATAGCTAGGATCTTGCCTCTCCATACCTACCCCCCATTCTACTGTCAGACATAGAACCACGACAGTTGGCGCCCACCGTGGGGCAGGTGTCTTAGCGATTTTTGGAGAAGTTGCAATTGTTCCGATTGCTTTCATCATGATTTCTGGTGGAGTTTTGGTCGAGGGCCGTGAGATCCGTCTCGGCGCGCTCACCTTCATCGCCGACGACTCCGCTTGGCTCCAGGAGGCTCCACTCGACATCGACGCGCTCCCCGTCCGCGGTGCGATGCATTTTCGCGCATGTGTCCGCGGCGTTCTGCTGCGGCAACCGTCGACTCCATATCGGTCGACTCCCCTATCGTCCACCCTCCTGTCTCCGCTTGCCGCAAGCGCCTCTGGTGGTCGAGGCTCGGCGGTGGGTGAGGCCTGTGATGGCTTGCCAGACAGCTACCACCCAAGTTGCGGCAATCGAGCCTGACGAGTCCCTCTACGGCTTGTTCGATCTGTCGACTGGCTCCGTAGAAACTGCATCCGGGTGCAATAGCAGTGATCCAGCGGTGGAGGTCTTGATGGTCAATGGACCTCGTAGCCCTCCCGGCTTCCCCCGCGACGACGGGGTGGACGGTGGAGGCGACCCCGCTCAAGTCCATGAGGAGTACCAACCCGAGCCACTTAATTCCTGCAAAGGAAGAACTTCGCCCGCAGAACATGGATGCCCCGCATACTCCCATCGCAGGAGAAACCCCCGAAGCTCGCGCCTTGGAGGAGGCACGTTTGGCCAACTTGGCTGAACGCACTCGTCTGGAGAACCTCCAGCGAGCACTCGACGAGCGCGCGCAGCAACGAGTGCCCGACTCCAATAAGCATCAACTCTTCCCGCCGACTCACGTATATCGAACCCCGATTCAGAATTTAGCAGCTGCAACCCATATAGTAGAGTCAATTCAGCCCTCTCAGTCGGAGGCTAGCAGAGGCTTGATGCAGATCAGAGATTTGCTCCGGGCAGCAGGATATCAGAATTCAGCTGTGTCACAGTCACGCAACAGAATTCACAATCGATCCGTCGCTGCGAATACGGTCCAGTCGGCTCACAGCCCCAGATCGCCTCCGCGGCGTGAGGGACGCGAGAATCGACGAGACCAATATGGTGACTGATACGATCGTGATGATAGGCGTTGAGTGCCCACTCCTCCCCCGAGGGGTGGGTCTTACGCTCCTCGGCAGCAGGATGACGTCGGCTTCGGTGTGGGGTGAAGAGCTCCGGTCGACCCGTGGAACCAGGCTTTGACGCGCGATCCATCATCGTGCAAGGCTTGGTCGTCGGAACAGGGCTCATCGAGGTGGCCATGCAGAGATCGCCCACTAGTAGCCGAGTGCATGTTTACGTGCGGAATGTTTCAGCGAGGCTATCGAGCAGCGGTAATTCCCCCAACCCGTGGTGGCGATCGAGTCGACAAGTTCACGGTGAGTGTAAGCCGAAACTTGGCTTGAAGACTACCGAGTGGCGGTGCAGATTGGTGGCGGAAATGATGAAGTGGCTATGAAGCATTTACCACTCATGTTGGAAGGTTCGGCCGGGGCATGGTTGAATCGATTAACCCCAAGCAGCATTTACACTTGGGAAGATCTTTCCAGTGTTCTTGAGCATTTGAGGAACTTGCAAGCGACCAGCTGGATTGGATTGTGAGCTGCAAGTTTGTGTGCAGAAGTCGAATGAGACTTTAAGAGAGTATATTCAGAGATGGATCACTTTGCATCATACCGTGGAGAACGTGTCTGATCATCAGGCAGTCTGCGCCTTCAAGTACGGTGTTAAGAACAGAGAATTAAGTTTGAAGTTTGGTTGGACTGGAGACATGACCCTGAGTCGAATGATGGAAATTGCTACCAAGTATGCCAACAGCGAAGAGGAGGACCGACTCCGGAGCGGCAAGTAGAAGCCGAGTCAGTCGGAGAAAGGAAACTCGATCGGAGCGAAGCGAAAGCGAACCAGCGGCTCTGGAGAGGCTCGCCGTGACTTCGAGGCAAGTTCAAAGGAAAACCCAAAGGATCCTGGAACCCCAAGAAGGTGAAGGATAAAGAAGGAAATGACGTGATGGATCTACCGTGTCACATCCACACGAAGAAAGACGAAGAGGGTAATTTCATTTACCCGAAGCATACCACTCGGCAAAGGCAGGCTCTCGATCCAGCGGTTCCAAGGTAAACAGCCCAAGGACAAGGAAAAGGAGTCAGATAAAGCCGAAGACAAGGAGGACAGTGAGGGAGGATATCCTCATGTTAACTCCACTCTGATGATCTTTGCGGATGTGGAAAGCAAGAGCCGACTGAAAGTTATCAATCGTGAGGTGAACATGGTCGCCCCGGCGACGCCCAGTTATCTAAGATGGTCCCAAACTCCCATTACATTCGACCAGTCCGATCACCCGACTCATATAGCCACCCCTGGGAGGCAAGCTTTGGTGGTCGACCCGGTCGTCGAAGGCACTCGACTGACGAAGGTGCTAATGGATGGTGGTAGTGGACTGAGTTTATTATATGCGGACATGCTGAAAGGGATGGGCATTCCAATGTCCCGACTAAGCACTAGCAACATGAGTTTTCATGGAGTTATACTTGGAAAGAAAGCTGAGTCGCTCGGTCAGATAGCTCTGGACGTGGTGTTCGGTGACTCGAAGCATTTCCGCAAAGAGAAGCTGACGTTTGAGGTGGTAGACTTTCAGAGCGCTTACCACGCTATTTTGGGGAGACCAGCTTACGCACGGTTCATGGCTCGACCATGTTATGTGTACCTCAAACTGAAGATGCCCGGCCCCAAAGGCGTGATGACTATCACAGGTGATCGGAAAAAGCGTAAGAGTGTTTCGAAGGCTCGAAAATTGCGATTCGGTGACAGCGGTCGAGCTAGAGGATACAAGCAAAATGCAGATCCGAGTGATTTGTTGCGGGCTAAGAAGCCTGCCATAGAGTCAGCGTTTCAGTCGTCCGGTGAGACAAAACCCGTTCACATTCACCCGACCGACCCCAATGCAGCTCCGACCCATATTTCCACAACGCTCGACCCTAAATAGGAAGGAGTGCTCATCCAGTTCCTCCGTGAGAACTGGGACATCTTTGCATGGAAGCCAGCTGACATGCCGGGTGTTCCCAGGGGACTGGCTGAGCATTGCCTTAGAGTCGACTCAGCCGCAAAACCAGTCAAAGAACATCTTTGGCGGTCCGTCGTCCAGAAGAGAAAAGCCATTGGTGAGGAAGTGGCTCGACTATTGGCGGCAGGATTTATCCGAGAGATATACCACTCCGAGTGGCTCGCCAATGTTGTCATGGTTCCCAAGAAGGACAAGTCACTCCGCATGTGCATCGACTTCAAACACATCAATCGGGCCTGCCCGAAAGATCATTTTCCTCTCCCTCGCATCGATCAAATTGTCGACTCGACTGCAGGATGCAAGAGATTGTCTTTTCTAGACGCCTATTCCGGGTACCATCAGATCCGTCTGTACGGACCCGATGAGATAAAAACAGCTTTCATCACTCCATTTGGGTGCTTCTGCTATATCACCATGCCATTCGGCCTCAAGAACGCCGGAGCCACGTTCATGAGGATGATTCAGAAGTGTTTACTCACTCAAATCAGTCGGAACATTGAAGCGTACATGGATGATATTGTGGTCAAGTCACGAAAGGGTTCCGACCTATTGACTGACCTTGCTGAAACATTTGCCAATCTCAGGAGGTATGATATCAAGCTCAATCCGTCAAAGTGCACATTTGGAGTTCCAGGTGGAAAGTTACTCGGTTTTCGTTTCGAGCGAGGAATCGACGCTAACCCGAAAAAGTTGGCACTATACTCGAATGAAAGCATACATGCGAGTGCACGCGTCGAAACTTCTTGGATGCTTGGCGCGTTAAGTCGATTCATCTCTCGCCTCGGTGAAAAGGCATTGCCTCTTTACCGATCGATGAAGAAAGCGGAACAAGTTCGAGTGGACTCGAAGCTGATGCAGCGTTTGCGAGCTAAAAGCTCTACTCTCCACCCAGCCGGTCTTGGCTGCTCCAATCACAAAGAGCCTCTGTTGCTTTATATTGCAGCCACAAGACAAGTCGTCAATCTGACTTACGGTCGGCGGGAAGAAGAAGGAAAGCCTTCAAAGCTCGGCGCCCGATGTATTATCTCTCGAAGTTTCGACTCCATCAAAGCAAAGATATCCTCATTATCGAAGCTTGTGTATGGGATCTACATGACCACGAAGAACGTTGCTCATTATTTCTCGATCATTCCATTACGATCGTCGTGACGCTCCACTTCGAGAGATTACGCTGTGAGACGAATGGCGGTCGAGTGGCGAAATGGGCGATTGAACTCATTCCCTTGATATCAAGTTTGAGGCAAAGAAAGCCATTAAGTCCCAAGCAATAGCAGATTTCCTCGCCGAGTGGATCGAGCAATGACAGCCGACTCAAGTTCACTCGAGCATTGGACCATGTGTTTTGATGGCTTGAAGATGTTAAATGGTTCGGTCTTTGGGGTAGTCTTGGTTTCCCCCAGAGGAGATAAGCTCAGATATGTGCTCCAGATTCACTTTGATTCCTCCAACAATGAGGCAGAATACGAGGCCCTTTTGTATGGGTTGCGCATGGCCATTTCACTCGGCGTTCGCCGCCTTATGGTTTATGGCGACTCAGATTTGGTGGTCGACCAAGTGATGAAGAGTGGGGCGTTAGAAGCCCGATCATGTTGGATCTTTGAATGTCTGATGAGGAAGCTTGAGAAGAAGTTTGAGGGCTTAGAGCTCCATCATATACCCATTGAAAAATCAAGCGGTGATGATTTGGCAAAGGTAGGTTCAAGAGAGAAGCCATTCGGTGGTGTGTTCTTGGAGCATATCCATACTCCAACGATCAAAGAAGATCCTTTTCTTGAAGAAGCTCTGCAGCCCAAGAGTGCCACAGATCCGACTGAGGTTGAAGTTCCAGCGGTGGTCGACTTGGTCATGGAGGCTTTGGTGATCACTCCCGATTGGACAGTTCCATATATCGTGTATATCCTAAGAAAAGAGCTCCCAGAGGGCGAAGAAGAGGCTCGACGGATCGTCGCCGATCCAAAGCCTTCTTTGTGATCAAGGGCAACTATCTGAGAGAGAGTGCGTTCGAGTTTGTCAGAAGTGCATAACGCCAGAAGAAGGTCGAATAATTCTTGAGGATATCCACTCGGGGACCTGTGGCCATCATGCGTCCTCTCGGACCATCATGGCCAAAGCATACCGAGCCGGATTTTACTGGCCAAGGGCGAATGAGATGGCAAAGGAGATAGTGGACAAGTGCGAGGGATGTCAGTTTTACTCCAACATGTCACACAAGCCAGCGTCAGCTATGAAGACCATACTACTCGTCTGGCCCTTCGCAGTGTGGGGGTTGGATATGGTGGGTCCCTTGAGGACAGGTCGAAGCGGTTTTACGCATGTACTGGTGGCAGTCGACAAGTTCACCAAGTGGATTGAGGCTAAACCCATCAAGAACCTCGACGTTGTATGCTGCTGTCGACTTCATCGAGAGGCGATATTCAGATATTGAGTCCGCACAGCATCATCGCGACAATGGATCAAACTTGATTCGGAGGAATTGAGCATTACGCACATCTCAAGGCACACGAAGTCGACTACGCTTGATCGCCCATCCCGGTCGAATGGACAAGCGGAGCGGCCAACGGCTTGATCCTCAAAGGGTTGAAACCCCGGTCGATGCGTGACCTCAAGCATGCGGTGGAGCATGGGTCGATGAACTCCCTCGGTGTTGTGGGGCCTAAGGACCACGCCTAACGGTCGACGGAAGAACTCCATTCTTCTTGGTCTATGGAGCTGAGGCGGTCCTACCGAGTGATCTGCTCCTGGCGCTCCTCGGGTTGAGCTCTACACGAAGTGAAGCGAGAACAAGCCTGGCGGGATGCGGTCGACCTCCTAGAGGAAGAAAGGAGATGGCTCTGATCCGATCGACCATCTACCAACAAGACTTGCGTCGTTTCCACGCCAAAAACGTGAAGAGTCGAGCCTTCCAGGAAGGAGATTTAGTTCTCCGAGTGGATCAGCAGAAACCACACAAGCTTGCTCCATCTTGGGAAGGACCCTTCATCGTCACAAAGGTTCTCCACAACGGAGCGTACCGTCTATACAACGTCGAGCACAATATCGACGAGCCCCGAGCTTGGAACGCGGAGTTACTCCGCCCATTTTACACTTAAGTTTTCACTCGGATGAGTTGTAATAAAAGTACTTCTGTAGTTCATGTTTTGCGAGATAATAGTGTCATAATTTCCCCAATGATTTTTGTCACTTCTATTTTTTCGCTAAAATTCCCCCTCGGTGGGTGGCTTAGCTGCGAATCCGTTTCGCCTAAGTTTGTAAAAAAAATCCTTACTGAGTGCTGAGCCAGTCTCCCACTCGGGGGCTTAGCAGCGAATCCATTTCGCCTAAGTTTCAATAAAATCCTACCGAGTGGTGAGCCAAACTCCCACTCGGGGGCTTAGCTGCAGTCCGAGTACTCGCCTAAGTTTCAATAAAATCCTACCGAGTGGTGAGCTAGACTCCCACTCGGGGGCTTAGCTGCAGTCCAAGTACTCGCCTAAGTTTCAATAAAATCCTACCGAGTGGAGAGCACACCTCCCACTCGGAGGCTTAGCTGCAGTCCAAGTACTCGCCTAAGTTCAAATTCAACGTCGCTCCTTAAGGAAGGCGAGGTGCTTGGTCATTGCGACCCTCTCCTCCGAGCTCGCCACAAGTCAGCGTCTTGGTGCAAGAAGGGCGAGGTGCAGGTCGACTGCGACCCTCTCCTCCGAGCTACGCCACAAGTACAACGTGCGATCGCAAGAAGGACGAGGTGCAGGTCGACTGCGACCCTCTCCTCCGAGCTACGCCACAAGTACAACGTGCGGTCGCAAGAAGGGCGAGGTGCAGGTCGACTGCGACCCTCTCCTCCGAGCTACGCCACAAGTACAATGTGTGGTCGCAAGAAGGACGAGGTGCAGGTCGACTGCGACCCTCTCCTTCGAGCTACGCCACAAGTACAATGTGAAAATCCTACCGAGTGGAGAGTAGACCTCCCACTCGGAGGCTTAGCTGCAGCCCAGCGCTCGCCTAAGTTTTGAAAATCCTACCGAGTGGAGAGCAGACCTCCCACTCGGAGGCTTAGCTGCAGCCCAGCGCTCGCCTAAGTTTTGAAAATCCTACCGAGTGGAGAGCAGACCTCCCACTCGAAGGCTTAGCTGCAGCCCAGCGATCGCCTAAGTTTTGAAAATCCTACTGAGTGGAGAGCAGACCTCCCACTCGGAGGCTTAGCTGCAGCCCAGCGCTCGCCTAAGTTTTGAAAATCCTACCGAGTGGAGAGCAGACCTCCCACTCGGAGGCTTAGCTGCAGCCCAGCGCTCGCCTAAGTTTTGAAAATCCTACTGAGTGGAGAGCACACCTCCCACTCGGAGGCTTAGCTACAGTCCAAGTACTCGCCTAAGTTCAAATTCAACATGCGCTCCGCAAGGAAGACGAGGTGCAGGTCGACTGCGACCCTCTCCTTCGAGCTACGCCACAAGTACAACGTGCGGTCATAAGGAGGACGAGGTGCAGGTCGACTGCGACCCTCACCTCCGAGCTACGCCATAAGTACAACGTGCGGTCGCAAGAAGGACGAGGTGCAGGTCGACTGCGACCCTCTCCTTCGAGCTACGCCACAAGTACAACGTGAAAATCCTACCGAGTGGAGAGCAGACCTCCCACTCGGAGGCTTAGCTGCAGCCCAATGATCGCCTAAGTTTTGAAAATCCTACGGAGTGGAGAGCACACCTCCCACTCGGGGGCTTAACTGCAGCCCAGTGCTCGCCTAAGTTTTGAAAGTCCTACCGAGTGTGGAGCACACCTCCCACTCGGGGGCTTAGCTACAGCCTCGTGCTCGCCTAAGTTTTGAAAATCTTACCGAGTGGAGAGCACACCTCCCACTCGGAGGCTTAGCCGCAGCCCGGTACCTGCCTAAGTGAATTGGGGAACAAGTTGATTGCAATAAGCACCTCGCTTTAACCTGCAAAAGACATCTCAAACCAAATGCAAGCATATTCAAACGTCGAATCCAAGTTCGGATAAATACCTAACGGAACCGAAAGTGCTCAGGCGCTAAGCCTGTTAAGGTTTGTCGGTTACAAGAATCACTCGGCATACCGAGGCAAATTTAAAGTGTCGAGCTCAAGAAGTTTTTTACCCCTCCTGTGGAGGGCTGGAAGGTGCAACAAACTCATCAAGGTCAATTCCATCCGCGATCTGAGTGGCAGCGGCGATGAAAGTCTCCATGAAAGACCGGAAATCATGCTTCTTGGTGTTAGCCACCCGAAGAGCCGCCGACTTGTCCTCTCGTGCATCCTTGCAATGGACTCGGGCCGACCACGAGGCGACATCTGCACCGCTTTGGCGAAGACTTCTTCCACTCCTGCACTCGACACAGGATGTGTTCAATCGAGTCATCGAGACTCGAGGTCATTGGAGCGTCTCTCCGGGCGAGTCAGGCGTCGATGCGGAAATGGCGACCTTTAGCCTTGCGAGATAATCAACGACGGCGGCAACACGAGATTCAAGTCGGAGTGTGTTCATGGCGACCTCATCATTCACGGGAGAGTTGATGGGGTCTAGGTTTGGCTCCAGTCGACCAGTTTCCTCTTCAAAGTTCTGGCAAAATTCTGCAAGCACAGCCACTGATTCAGGACAACAGTCGAATGGAAAGATCACAGTTAAAATACTTGTTTGATAAGATTACCTTCGAGCATGAGGAATAACTTCTTGGCGAGTCCGCCCAGATAAGCTTCGAGATCGTTCTTCTTCGCAACCAGCTCACTGGCTTTGTCATTCAGGGCAATCTTGTCACTTTTCAGTCGACTCACTTCTTTATTGGCAACATCAAGAGCAGCTTTCAGATTGGTGTTTTCTTCTTCAAGTTTGGTGACCGAAGCCAACTTCTCGTCTGCGAGCTTGGTCTTCTCTAAAGCTGTCTTTTGCATCTCAGCTAACTCAAGGTCTTTCTTCCTCTGGGCCTCCTTCACTTTGCCTGCAAACTTACAGCAAGGTCAGACTTTGAAACAAATGAAGGGCAAAGGCAGTCGTCGAGGCCTCACCAAACATACCTTTAGCTTCTTCCTTTGCCTTCGCCAAATTCTCCTGGACCAGCTTCAGATCAAGCTCGAGTTGGATATGTTTGTTCTCCAACTCGGTGTAACGAGCCGCAAGGTCGCAGGATTTCTACGAAGAACCAATCGACAGATGTCAAAGACAATTCACTTCCGAGTGACTAAACAAAAATCATACGTTTCTAAGACTACAGCTGAATGCAAAACATTCGACCATAGTCTCGGGGACTACACCCAGTGGGTGCACTCAGCGTGCCCCCACTAGGAGAATGACGAGTTGACCGGTCGACAAACCAAAAAAAATGGGAAATGATCTTCAGACTGTACTCCACTGCCAGTAGTTGACCACAGTCTCGGGGACTACACCCGGTGGGTGCACTCAGCGTGCCCCCACCAGCCTGGAAATCCAAAAAATTTAAACTACAAAGACTATGGTCGACTGCCAGCAGTCCACCATAGCCTTGGGGACTACACCCAGTGGGTGCACTTAGCGTGCCCCCACTAACCCGGAATTCCAATCAACACACCCAGTGGGTGTACGACGACAATCACTATGGATTTTAGAATGAAGAATTTTCAGATATCATATCCTAACAGAACAGGCAATGACCGACTGACCTGAACGTTGCTTTGAAGAGCGGAACTGGCGTCATAGGCTGCCTAGCTAGCTTCCTCGATGGCCTTCACCTGCTCCATCATGACTCCCGCCTGGCGTATTGCTTCTTTTGCAGCACTGGCTTGGTCCTCTGGGACGTAGTGGGTCGAGAAAAGTGAAGGCTGTGCAGCACTCGACGACGCGGGGTGAGCACTCGCCAACGGCACCGCAAAGGATACGGTAGGTCGAGTGGTGTTTCCTCCCTCCGCGACCAGTGTCTCGGACCTTTGGCACCTCTGAGTCACCTTGCCGCCAGACGTTTTCCTGCTCCTCCTTTGCTTCAACGGCTCCTCATCGTCGTCGTCAGGAAGAGTGATAACGACATTAGACGGAGCTACAGAAAAGAATCAAAGTTAGAGACCAAGAGCCAATCGACTAAAGATGGAACTATAAGGGTAATACCAGGCTTTGAGGTGGCAGCATCTTCCATCTCATGATCGTCAGCCCTGGCCGAGGTATCAAAAGTAGCAACGCTGCAATTCCACAAGTCAGTCGGTTGATTCATGAGTCGACCAAGAATAAATTCATGGGAAACAGAAAAAACTCAAGTGTCATCATTACCCTGAGATAGTGGGGATCACCATCTTCATCTTCGGCAAGACCTTGGCCGGCGTTGATGGTGCCACCCTGGATTGCTTCGGAGCTTTCTCGGTTGGCACCGGAGAAGTGGTTCGAGGGCACTTGGTCGACTGAGCGACAGTTGCGACCCCCTTACCACGCTCGGTCGCAGGTCATGGGCGAGCTTTGGCGTCTTCCGAGCGGCGGTGCAACTTCCTCCTCCTCCTCCTCTTCTTCCTCCCCATCAGAGTCGTCATCTTCATCATCATCAGCAGCGTCCGAATCCCAGTCCTCTTAACTTTCGCCCCCACTTCCTTCCTCCTCCTCAGTCGGCGTCTGTGCTCCATTGGGCATCGAGTATAGTTCGGTGGTGGCCTGACAGACAACAAAACAAAGATCAATCGACCAATTTGCAGCAAAAGCAGAACAAGTATGGCAAGATTACAATTGGGGATAAAGTGAGCATACGTTGTCTGGAGTGCAAGAATGGTCGAGTGGCGGAATCCTCCTGGCTCCTCGAGGGTTGTCTTTATTCCCTGTGATCGCGGCCATCCACCTCTCCAGTGTGGCGTTGTCAACTGCATCTGGATGGATCCTAGTTTCATCTTCGGTTCCACAGTACAGCCACATACAATGGCCTCGGTACTGAAGTGGTTGGATGCGCCGCCTAAGGAAGACCTCCAAAAGGTCCATACCCATCACTCCTTCCCGAACTAGCTGGACTACACGCTCCATCAACATCTTCACTTGGGCTTTCTCCTCAGGGAGCACCTTCAGAGAAGAGGGCTTGTTCACTCGGTCCATGGAGAATGGAGGGAGACCAGTCGACTGCCCCGGCGTCAACTCATCTTGGCAGTAGAACCAAGTCGACTGCCATCCTCTGACCGACTCAGGGAGGGTCATGGCCGGAAAGGTGCTCTTGCTCCTCATCTGAATCCCCAGACCACCGCACATCTGAATAACCTTAGTCCTATCGTCATCTGGACTCGCCTTTTTTACTGTCTGAGAACGACAAGTGAATATGTGCTTGAACAGACCCCAGTGCGGTCGGCAGCCCAGGAAGTTCTCGCACATGGACACAAAGGCAGCAAGGTACGCGATGGAATTTGGATTGAAATGGTGGAGTTGCGCCCCAATGAAATTCAAGAAACCACGGAAGAAAACACTCGGAGGCAGGGAGAACCCATGGTCGACGTGGGTAGCCAGAAGAACACACTCACCCTCTTGCGGCTGCGGTTGCCACTCGTTCCCCGGGAGCCTCGCCGCCCCGTGGGGGATCAAACCCTCGTTGGCCATCTCAGTGAGATCCCTCTCGGTGATGGTCGAGCGGATCCAATCCCCTTGAACCCAACCGTGCGGCAGGCGGGACCTTGACGAGGATCCGCCCCGACTGGTCGCTCTCCCATTCGCCTTCCCCGTCGCCGTGGCCTTCTTCGCGCGCTCGAGAGCCGCCGTCTTCTCCTTCACCATTGTTGCCAGTGAAGTGTACGAGGAGTGGTTGGGCGGAGGCGAGAACAGGCGTTGTGGGCGGAGGCGGAGAGGACAGAAGGAGAAGTGGGGAGTACTGTTCAAAAACCCTCGCTGGGCGCATTTTATAGGACCGCTTCTGAGTGGATGACAAGTGGGCCCAGGCAATCCAATCACATCTCGAAGCGATCGCGTCAGACGCTGATACGTTAGTGAAAAAAAGACGGTAGCGGGAGAATCGAGGCGTCTATGCCCTATCCCATCCGAGCGCCGCGGTCCGCCCCGCTTCGCGCGCTTCCCAAAATTCGGATCCCACAAAATCCGCTAACAGTAGATCAATCTGTCAGACGAGGGATTTCCTGCGACCCGTCGCTCGGAAATTACTAAGTTCAAAAGTTCACTCGACGAGAGAAAAGAATGGATCAAGGCGACTGAAAGAAAAGTTGTTGTTATCAACGAAGAGATTATTGGTCCAAGATGATGCATGTCCAGAACACAAAAGCAGGTCGGAAATATTATCAACTCCTTCCTCACTCAAACCTTGATCCATTCGGGGGCTAATGATGAAGTCATGTACCTAGGGTAGGGTCATAGACCTGACCTAAGTACCCTTCCCAAGGACACCCTCAGAAGAAACTGCATCCAGTCGACCAAGAGGGACTTCACTCGACGGACTCGAAGGACTCGACCATGAAGACTCACTCGACCACCGGAGATCAAGAGCCACTCTGCATCCAAGCGGTGCAGTAGTTAAGTAGTCTTTATGGCATTTAGGACACTTTATGTAAGGCGTTACGAACGCCTAGCCTTAATGTACTTTAAACCTGCATTCTCGAGGGCGGAGGGTCCAGCAGACACTATATAAGCCACCCCTCCTCGGGGTAAAGGGTTCGCACCCTGTAATCCATACACTCATAATCCATCGACCGCCTCGGGCTCCGAGGCGAGGGTTGTTACTTCCTCCAAGAAGGGCTGAACTCGTACATCCCTTGTGTTTACAACTGCTCCATAGCTAGGATCTTGCCTCTCCATACCTACCCCCCCCCATTCTACTGTCAGACTTAGAACCACGACAGGGGGCACGCCCTCCAAGCCCAATCCTAATTGGGAGGGGGGTCGCCCCCCCCCTTTCCTTCCTCCCTCCTTCCTCTTCCTTCCCTCTCCCTCTTCTAATAGGAAAGGGGGGAGTCCTACTCCCGGTGGGAGTTGGACTCCCCCCCTAGGGCGCGCCACCCCCCTTGGCCGGCCCCCTCCTCCACTCCTTTATAACGGAGGAGGGGGGCACCCCATAGACACAACAATTGATCATTGATCTCTTAGCCGTGTGCGGTGCCCCCCTCCACCATAGTCCTCCTCGATAATATCGTAGTGGTGCTTAGGCGAAGCCCTGCGACGGTAGAACATTGTCATCGTCACCACACCGTCGTGCTGATGGAACTCTCCCTCGACACTCGGCTGGATCGGAGTACGAGGGACATCATCGAGCTGAACGTGTGCAAGAACTCGGAGGTGTTGTAGTTTCGGTGCTTGATTGGTCGGGCCGTGAAGACATACGACTACATCAACCGTGTTGTGCTAACGCTTTCGCTTTCGGTTTATGAGGGTACGTGGACACACTCTCCCCTCTCGTTGCTATGCATCTCCATGATCTTGCGTGTGCGTAGAATTTTTTTTGAAATTACTACGTTTCCCAACAATTACATCAAAGCAAATCATCTCGTCGATTGAAGCAATTTTTTGTTGAACTGAAACAAAATAAAATGTTACACGGAATACATTTTTATTTACTTCAAAGCAAACCATCCCATCGGTCGATGCAAAATATTGTTGCACTGGAAACAAAATAAATGTTACATGGAATACATTTTTAATAACATTAGTATCTAGAAAAACTTGAATAAAAGTTTCCAAAAAAAGCAAGTATACAAAGCATTATAAGATTATGTGAAGTACCACTTGGAATAAGTGGGTAGCTATCTCAAAAACAATCAACAACTCAAAAAGAAGATTAGATTATGTGAAGTAACTAAATTTATAGTAAACCAAATAAAATCGTCCATAAAATATAGTTTTGCTACATAGAAAATAAACAAAAGGAAGCAAATTTCTATTGATGGAAACATAGTTTTTTGAGGCTATAATGAATTGGTTACGAAGCTTGATGGATGTAATCATTAGTGAGGAGCAAAGTGCTTTCGTTCCCGGACGACTCATCACAGATAATGTACTTGTTGCATATGAAAGTATCCACACGATGAAGAGGAGAAGAAGGGAAATAACTTTTCTTGTGCGGTTAAGCTTGACATGATGAAGGCTTGCAACCGTGTCGAGTGGCACTATCTCGAAGCAATACTGTCACGGTTAGGTTTCAGTATGGGCTTCGTCAGGCTGATAATGAAGTGTGTTTCGTCTGTCCATTTTTCAGTGAGAATCAATGGGGAGCTACTTCCTTATTTTACACCTACCAGAGGTTTTCGGCAAGGAGATCCAATATCACCATATTTATTTTTGTTGTGTGCCGAAGGTTTTTCCTCATTGTTCAAATATTACAATGGTGGAACCATTGATAGGGGACTACGGGTGAGCTATAGATCACCATGGGTAACCCATTTGCTTTTTGCATATGATAGCCTCATCTTCATCAATGCAAGTAATCCAAGTGCGCTCAGGTTAAATGAAATCTTGCGGATATATGGAGATGCCTCGGGTCAGTGTATCAACACAGAAAAGAGTTCCATTTATTTCAGCTCCAACACACCATCAGATTTGAGGCAACTTTTGAAGGCAACCTTGAACATTCAGGTTGAGGCTTTTAATGAGAAATATTTGGGTCTCCCAACTGCTAAGGGACGGATCACAAGTGGAACCTTTGATCACATCAGTGAGAGGGCCCGGACGAAGATGGAGGGATGGTCTGAGAAATTATTAGCTTGTGCAGGTCGTGAGACTTTGTTGAAATCAGTGGTCCAAGCTATCCCCACCTACCCGATGAGTACCTTTTTGTAAACCAAGAAAGTTTGTAAGAGTTTGAAGTCTCCTATGGCCAAATATTTTTGGAGTAGTTCTCTTGACAAAAGATCAATGCATTGGGTGTCTTGGAAGGAACTAGCAACACCCAAGTGTAAAGGCGGGATGGGTTTCAGAGACCCGCATTTGTTTAATCTTGCCATGTTGGGGAAACAGGGATGGCGTTTTCTGACGAACCCTAATTCCCTCTGTGCAAGAGTATTGAAGGGACCTTATTTTCCTGACACAGATTTTATGCATGCTACCTTGCCTAAGTCAGCCTCGGCCACTTGGAAAGACATTATAGCAGGAAGAGAAGCCCTACGATGTGGCTTGATCTCCAGCGTCGAAGATGGCAGCACCATCGACATCTGGACCGATAAATGGATTCCAGGTACTATATCCATGTCACCTATCTCTCGACCACAGAACACTGCTATTCAAAGGGTGGCAGACCTCATTGACACAACAAATTGGTCATGGAAGCATGAGGTGGCCAGGGAGACTTTCATTGCCCCGGATGCCGAGGCCATCCTTAATATTCCCATCCGGCAAGGGGGAGGTGATGATGATCTTGCGTGGGCATTCGAAAGATCAGGCAACTACATTGTGAAGTCGGCATACCGTGCTGCGTTTGGCTCTAGACGAAGGGACGGCTACCGGTACCTCAAATGATAATCAACAGATGTGGAAAGCCTTGTGGAAATTGAATGTCATCCCAAAAGTGAGAGTTTTTCGGTGGAGAGTTCTTCGCGGGATTCTTCGAGATGAAGCTACTCTCAACTACAGACACATTGTAGAAATTCGTAGATGCAAAGTATGTCTAGCTATGGACGAGGATCTGAAACATGCACTGATTCCTTGCTCGCATGCTAAGCGCTTTTAGGAGGAGGCGTGTGCATGGTTCGAACTCCGGCTTCCTCGTCTACATCCGGATTCGTGGGCTCGCGATATCTTATGTGACCCGCGGTTTACCGATGATGACCGTGCAAAGATCACCGCTATTATGTGGTCTATTTGGCATTCCAAGAATCGTATCAAGCACGGTGAAGAAGGAAGAGCTCCTACAACGACGATCCGAGCTACAAAGGAAGCCATTGCACTCCTTCATTTGCCACGCAAGGATACTCTGGTCTTGCCGGGCTTTGGATGGTGGCCTCCTGATGATGGATTTGAAAAAATCACAACCGATGGAGCTCTCAATCTGGCGGATGGCAGGGGGCGCGGGAGGCATTGCTCGTTCTCCTACGGCTCTACTCGGTGCTTGGTGCAAGCCATATGTGGTGATCTCGGATCTCTTGGTCATGGAGGGACTTTTTTGCGAGATGGAGTTCGATTTGCATCTCTTCGTGGATTCTCGCATGTGATAATGGAAGTCGATTGCTTGGAGTTGGTAACACTCTGGACCACTCGCCACAATTCTCGTTCAATTGTGACTCCTTTACTTTTAGAGATAGGAGAGCTTAGTGATCATTTTTTCTCTTTTGTTATACAACATGTAAACAGGTCAGCTAATCTCCCGGCTCACTTGTGTGCAAAGAGTGCCTCCATACTTAATGTGACAGATAGTTGGCTTGACGAGACTCCTAGCTTCTTGGTGTCAAACCTTTTGGCTGACTGTTCCAAGAATGCGTTTACTCAATAAAGCTCTCTAGATTTCCCCGCAAAAAAAAGTGTGGGTCCCACTTGATCCCAACAACGTTCTAATTCTCCTGTAAAATTGTTCGCTTGCTTACTCCTTACAAGTGGGGCTCATACATATCATTGTGAGATAGAGAGAAATGACATGCCGGTCTAGGAGTTTTTTTGTCATATAACATACAACGGGTTTGACCTGACAATAACGATGTCTAATGGCATTTTTGAGCAAACATCTAACGGAACAATGACATTTTTTAGATATCTAATGGCATTTTTGAGCAAGCATCTCACTGAACGAGGGCATTTTTGAGCGGTTGTAATTTCTAATGACAAAAATGAGTAGTAGGACACAACTAGTGGAATAAATGATAAAAACTCTTTAAGGTATACCATGACCTTTTCTTTTTCCCGCAGCGAGGCAGGGGTATTATGCTAATATTATACCATATTCCTGGCAGGCCATCGCCATCGCATGCAGTACCAGTGTACGTGTACCCCTGTGAACCGTGGTACGAAACTTGAGCTCCGCCCAGCCTTCTGTGCATCGACAGGGTGGGTTGCACGATTCGTCATGAGTGATCACAAGGCACAAGCTAGCCATTGACAAGGGTTAACTGGCTGGCAACTCGATGACGGGGTCATGCATGTGCGCGCTCCGTCAGCATCGATGGCGACGTCCCGTGACACGCCCACGTCGCCCGCAACGACAAGAAAGTTTACATGCCAATGGGGTTGAAGAGGACGGGATGGATGCGTACGCGCGAATCGGAGAAGTTTGCCAAGCTAGTCCCGTGGTGACATCGAAGATGGCCGTGGAGCTAGCGAAGATGGACAGTAGCCCGGTAGGACGGCACAAATGAGAGCCGGCCGATCGAGCGTGCACGCACGTACGTGCTGCGCTGCACCGCAAGAACAAGAGAGTGGCAAGTGGGATCCGTGACTAGCTAGATACTAGATTGCCAAAATGTGTGGTTTATTTCAAGGCGTACATGATTTTACATACATGCACTATGCGTCCTCTTTCCGGCGAAAGGGATGGGTGGTTGCGCACTTGCGCTACCTGTTGGGTTTCCATTGGCTCGACATGCTTCGATTTAAAAGGTTGCCGGTTCTTGTGTTTTTTAAGTAAGTAACAAGAAACAACTGTGCAAGGAACATCGTAAGTAATTAAAGCTGTGCAACGTCTTTGATGAAACCCGTTTTGGGGACATAGGAATCTCACGGCCAGGAGCAATAGTGAATCCCTTCCAGTTCCAGGTCCTGATTCGTTGCGTGGCCGTCATGGATTTCTTTGAACTATTTGGACATAGTTGAGCACCGTTGTCCTTAATTTCTCTCACTACGTTTCGTTCTCTTTTTTAATTACGAACACTTCCGTCCCAACTCAAAGCGCTCATCGCCTCTTCCAATAGAACATCTTTGCCAAGGAAAATTACATGTGATGCAACTATAAGTGTCAACATCAGAGAAACTTCAGATGAGCATCTTTCTTTTTCGTGCGAAAAGTAGGCACGTCCCACATTTAGACTACCTATCCAAACTTGACTCCGATGGAGTTTAATTGGCTTGTTGAGGTAAGCATATATAGATCAAATTGTTGACACGAATCCCTAGTCTAGCTATACTCCGTAGTACAGTAGAAGGTCCATACATATATGTACAGTTCGCGCCTCCCTAGCTTAGCTGGCTATAAGTGTATATCTCCGTCGACGGAGTAGACAATGAGACAGAATAGCGAAGCAGCCCATACTACTTGGAACCCTAGGCTAGCTCCAACGATAGATGCATGTGTCATGGAACAATGATCAAGCTAACAATGGTCCATACATGTTGGCGGAATGATTGAGATCCCATGTCCTTTATGTCGGGAAGATACTATTGGATCAAGACGTTATGGTCGTGTTGAAAAAACATTATGGGGTGCAAATAATACACTGTCCATCCTTGTGCACCCGTTACACGGAACTTTTCTTTAACACACTACATACACACTCATACATACGCACATACTACATTTCATTTTATTTTTTTTGAACCAAATTCCAAATTAAATGTCATTTACATATTCGTGTTTCTGGTAACGAGGGCTTTCAAATGAGATCCATTTTGAATACATTTTGACAAGTTTTTAAAATTTCATTTAGTTTTATCTTTTGAAACTTGAGCCAAGCGACTCACAAAATCGTCAGTTTCAAAACCCGCGACCGACAATAGTAAGGTTTAAGTTTCAACTCTAAAACTTGGTACGAGCGACCGACAATATCGCCGGTAGCTGCAACCGATAGAATCGTAAGTTTCAGAATTAAAACATAAAACTTAAAACTTGTTGGCCCTCATGCAGGATTCGACGACTTTGAGGATCGTGAGACAATTGAGTGGTTGACACGGCTGTGTAGGTGTGTGCCCCGCAAATTTTTTATGGTACATGTGGTAAGCTATTTTGGAAGATACGAATATCTTCTATAAAAAGGAGCTACACACAACTAAAGGCTCCCGGGATCTAATGAGCTCAAAGTTTTCCTAAAACTGCACTTCAGAGTTTCAAAATTATTTTTTGAAACACAGTACAGACGCAGACATACACACATACACTCACGCATATAAATACATGCACACACATCCTATCCTATGAGCACCTCCAAGAGAATGAGCCGAACATCATGTTGAGATTGACGAAGCCACCACAAACTTCTCCCTAGTCGACGAAAACGTCTCCTTCCACTGAACAAACATCGCCAGAAAAGCTAAAATAAATTCAGAAAAATGCGAACACCTGCGTAAAATCTAGGGCTCGGGCATGAACCCTGATTGGCTAGTTCGATCTCAAAGGACCTAACAATCTGAGTTAAGCTCAATTAGAAGTTCTCACATATACATGTAGATGTGGCAGCCATATATATTCTCATGTGTGGCCTAAACACAACAAAAATATTGGAGTAGCAAATAACAACTCTCCCATTAAAAAAATAGAGAATAACTCTCACATTATGGATTCTGATATCCCTTTTTCATGGTTTCTCACAAATTTTAAACATGTTTTTGACTGTCTAAGGGCATCTCAAACGCTACCACATTCTTTCCATATACCGGGGTGGACCGGTTTGTGGACATGAATGCGCGTGCCGGCCAACCAACCGCCGCATACATTTCGAACCGGATTTGAACTAACTGGGCGATTTTCATCAAACACGATGGAATTCATCAAAGTTCAGAGGCAGAATATCGCAAATCACCAATAAACAGCATGCAAATATGTCTTGTACAACATAGTTTAAAATCAACGAGTTTAACCGGATTTTCAACTTTTTTTCATGGATGGATCATGTTATCCGACACATGGTGCCCCTTGAGCTTCATCCAACAATATATATGCGTGGATGGTCTTCCAACTGACTTGTAGTACATCACGGCAGCGCGTGCAGGCTACACAACACGTACAACAACAATGGGTGAATGTATGAATCAATCAACATGTACAGTAAGAAGAAGCAAAACTTATGAACTCTATGGTGGTCGCACGCAGTGGCCACATTACCCCCAACCGGTCAACCGCACCACAATACTTCGTGACAGTTTTCTGGACAGTGTACCATCAATATGCTAAGAACTTGATACAAAGTTCATGGATATGTGCATGTCATAGAGCGCAATGTGTTTTTGCGCATGCAACGGACCATGCACACGCTGCCAAAAGACCCCCACCCCCACCCCCCTCTTCTGCTCCTGCCTGCGAATCCGCATATACGGCCAACCACACGTCGCATAACAACTCATCCTCCATCACTGAGTACCCCGCCATCCTTACTCTAAAAAATGACATGAAGTTCAAAAATAAGGTTAACGACATTTGACCAAACACCTATCGGGCGTGGTGTCCACCATGGACGGCGTCGATAGGGGGGCGGAGGATACCTGGCTGCGGACGGATCCTAGATGGACGGTGTTGTTGTACAAGACGAGCGGGTGCATGGGTGTGGGTTGCGGACGTCCCTTAATGCCTGGGCAATAGGGACGGAGTGGAAGAGAATGAGACTGGAGGAAGGATTTGAGTAGGGCAGGGGCGTCGGAGTCCTACGTGGCGGTGGACTGGGCTCCCGCAAACCACACCCCCATTTTGCTTCTAAATTCCGGCCGAAATGACTTCCGAACCGCTCCACGAACTGATACCGGGTCGCGCTGAACGGCAAAACACATTTGGACCACGCGATCCGGACGGATACGAGCGATTTGAGGGTCGGCCTTGGAGATGACGGAACCCAAAAAAAAGTCACTTCATGTTGAAAAAAGAGCCTCCCTCTGCCCTCGGTCTATTTGGAGATTCCGGGTGAAATGGCGCTCAATTGATTCCACGGAGGGCGCTCTCGTGCAACAACCAAAGAGTTTTGTATCCTCTTCTCGCTGTGGCAGATTTCTTCACGTAACCGCACTCCGACCCTGTCCACGCTGACGCGGACTCTACGAATTGTGGCGAACCAACGCTGCCTGCCTGCCTCCCTGGCTCGACGAATCGGAGATGCCTGTCCAACTCATGCATCTCCCAATGATTCACATACGCCATTGCGCGTGCACATGCTGCATGTCTGATGCCAACGTGACAGTGACGACAGAGAGCCGAAAAAGAAAGAAACAACGACGACGGTGCGGTCAGTCCCTCCTACAAGTGACCTCCTACTATTGGTTTGCCCATATATGGCGTGCTTAGTATGCTTACAAAGTATACTTAATTGCATCTTGTGTGAACTTTCAGCCTAGTACATGTGGTAGTTGGGTTCCCCAACAAAAAGTCTGGTGGTACCTGCTGGGTGTGCGTGTGATATCTTATCTCTTCTCACTCAAATAATTTGGACCCGACCTTTGGAACGAGGAACATATGCATGCATATTCTTTTCTTTGTGCCTTGAGAGAATGCATACGTGTATCATACAAGGCATATCCGACATCCTACAATTATCAGGGCATCAAGATCTATTGACTTGACCAATATTGCTTATTTTCATAAACAAACTCAATAATTGTCTTCCCTGCAAAAAAAGAAAACAGCTCAATAGTTATCCAAAAGTAAGATCGAGAGTTTTATTTATTTCCACTGCAATCATGCTATGTAGCATTATATGTCAAATGGTCTCCTTTTTCAGGAAGGATTCTCTCCTATTTTATTTCTAAGAAAATTGTAGAATTCTTCTAGACAACTTTTCTCGATAAAGGATTTATTTTATTGACTTATAGTGTCACATCAAGAGAATACAAGCATCATGAGTACATACCAGGCCTCTCCATGACTAAAATGCAAACAACCAACACAAATACACACGCAGAAAGAAAAGAAAAAGAAACATAAAATTGCAGAGTTCTTACAGTGATACCAGATTGACAACTAAACAAAGGAAAAAGAGTCTTGGGGAAAAACATATACCTCCACCCATCTTTGTCCAAAAACTAAGTAATGGCTAGAAGTGTTTGGTTGCAGATGATCATCACAAAAGCATGATTGCTACCGTGCCTCACACGAATTCAGTCACCACCTAAGAAGTAATCTAAACATGCACATACGTTAGCTGCGCTAAACACCATGCATGGCCACCATCTCCGCAAGTCTTCTAGGTTCAAGTGGGAGAGCATTCTGCTCATTTTACCCGCAGATCCCGGTACCAACACAACGTAGTATATTGGTGTATCATAGAATGGGATGATGATGATAGAGCCTCTAAGAATGCACTATAATTTCGAAACTCATATTCTGCTCTCAAGCTCAAATGTTTCCTTATTGTTGAGTATATTGTGTACGTGTATATGTGTGTGTAGGGTCCACCTCCTGTTTTCCCTGTATAGTTGAGGTTGTACCACCTCGCATTTATATATATATCGTGCTGGTGCACCGAGTAATACATCGCGATTGCACAACCCATATTCTATCTCTCTACATGGTATCTATCGCGAGAAGTCCTAACCCTAGCCGCCGCCGCCGCCGCCGCCGCCGCCTCCGCCGCCGCCGTTACCGGCCGCCGCCGCCCAACTCCTTGATCGCCGCCGCCGCCTGGAACCGCCGCCGCGCCCGCCCGCCCACCCGGCCGCCGCCCGCCTTCACCCGGCCCGCCGCCCTTCCTCGCTTCCGCACCCCTCTCCCGCCCGCCGCCGCCGCCGCCCGCCTCTCTCTCTCCTGGCGCCGCGCCCGCCCGCCCGCCGCCGCCCGCCACCCGCCGCGCCCCCGCCCCACCCCCGCCCGCCCGCGCGCGCCACCTCCCGCGCCGCACCCGCGCCCGCACCGCTCCACCACCCGCGCCGCGCCTCTCACCCACTCGCGCCGTCACCATGAGTTCCTCCTCCTCCACCGTCTCCAACCCGTTCGCCGGTCCTGATGTCACCCTCGTCCGCGATCTCAACATCCATGAGCGCGTCCCGGTCAAGCTTGATCACACCACCGCCTCCTACTCCGCGTGGAAGCGGTACTTTTCGCTTGTGTTCCGCGAGTACCTCCTTCACGGTCACGTGGACGGCACCGTGGACTCCGCGCTCATGATCCACGACGAGGAGTGGATGATCCTCGACGCCACCATCATCCGCTGGTTCTACCTCACCATCTCCAGCGACATCTTCCACACCGTGGTGAACGACGAGGATGACGCCCATGCGGTCTGGACCAAGCTCAACGGCCTCTTCACCGACAATCGGTGCGGCGCAAGGTCCTTCTCTATGGTGAGTTTTACGGTGCCAAGCAACTTGACTCGTCCATCGATGATTTTTGCATGCGCCTCAAGAAGCTTGCCGATGAGCTCCGCGATCCGGGGAAAAGATTGGCGACGAGCTCCTCATCGGCACCCTCTCCGCGGCCTCAACGAGGACTTTGGGAACGCCGCCCAACCTCACCTCATCCGGAGCCCACCTTTGGCAAGGTGGTCGCGTACCTCAAGCTGGAGGAACGCCGGATGCGGGCGGCCGACGACGCGCCACCCACACCGCCCTTGTTGCGGCACCATGGGTTCGGCCCGCCACCGCCTCGTCGGCCGCCGCCCCCCTTCCCTTCCCGCCCGCCGCCACCTTCCCACCGCCCCGGCCGGCGGCCAACGGAGGAGGCCGTCGCGGCGGCCGCCGGGTGGCTGCATAGCGAGGAGGTGGCGGCGGCGGTGCTCGAGGAGGAGCACTCGGCAAGAAGCAGCCGGCTCCTCAGCCGGCGGCCCCGTGGTACGCTGGTCAGAACCCGTGGACCGGCGTCGTCCACGCCTACTCCATGTCGGTTCCACGGGCTCCCTCTCCGGTCTTCTCGGCCCTCGGCCTCCGCCACACCAGGCGACTACGCGCGCCGCAGCCCTACGCTGGCGCCCTACGGCAGCAGCCGCCGCCAGCGGGCGCGCCGCCGCTTCGACGTCAAGGCCGTCCCTCCCACCGCGCCGTGGGACCCGGCTCTCTGGCGGCTCTCCACACCGCCCTCTCCGTCCAGCTACACCGGCGGCGGCGGTGGTACATGGACATGGCGCCACCGCTCACATGGCGGCGCACCCGGTAACCTTCATACCGCTCACCTGTCCACACCTCCAACCGCATCACCGTCGGTGACGGTTCTTCTCTTCCTATCACCCATATTGGACATACATATTTTCCCTCTAACTCCACTCCTATATCCATGTCTAATATTCTTGTTTCTCCTGATCTTATTAAAAATCTTGTTTCCGTTCGTTCTCTTACACGTGAAAATCCGGTGACCGCTGAATTTGACGATTGTGGTTTTTTCATATGACGCCGACGCGGATGGTGCTCCACCGATGTGACAGCCCCGACGAGCTCTACCCAGTTCACTCCGCCGCCTCCACCACTTCCGCCGCCCCCGTCGCTCTCGCCACCGGAGTGGATCTTTGGCACGCTCGCTTGGGTCATCCTAATCATGCCACCCTTCGCCACATACTTCGGAGTTTTTCTTTCACGTGTAATAAGAACGAGGATCACTCGTGTCATGCATGCCGCCTTGGCAAACATGCTCGCCTCCCATTTAGGCCTTCTTCCTTTGTTGCATTGTACCCGTTTGAGTTGATTCATAGTGATGTTTGGACATCTCCTGTTGCCAGTAATACGGGCTTTCTTTATTATCTTGTTATCCTTGATGATTTTTCGCATTATGTGTGGACCTTCCCGTTGCGCCGCAAGTCGGACGTCATCTCCACGCTTGTCGGTTTCTACTCTTATGTCCGCACGCAGTTTGGCGGCCCATTCTTGCGTTGCGCATGCACAACGGAAGGAGTTTGACAACACCGCTGTCGCGATCTTCTCGCCACACATGGCACGATTTTTCGTCTCACTTGCCCGTACACCTCGCAGCAGAACGGTCGTGCTGAGCGCATCCTTCACACTCTTAATGACTGTGTTCGGACTCTTCTCTTTCACGCCAATGTGCCCTCGCGCTTTTGGCCTGGCGCTCTTGCCACCGCTTCTCTTCTCATCAACATCCGTCCATGTCTCACTCGCGGGAACTTTACACCTCACCATCTTCTATTCGGTGCACCTCCCTCTTATGAAGGGCTTCGCATCTTCGGCTGCCTGTGCTACCCTAGCATCGCTGCCATCGCGCCTCATAAGCTCGCACCCGCTCCGTCGCTTTGCATCTTTCTCGGCTACCCACCTAACACTAAGGGTTATCGCTGCTACGATCCGTCTCTCACCGTGTTTTCACCTCCGCACCGTTTACTTTGATGAGATGGTCTTCCGTTTCAGCAGCAGCACCCTCATCGTCTCGTCACCGCCGCCACCGGCGCTCATCGATGACTTCGTCTGTGGACGAGCCCGCCTCGTTCGTGGACCGCCTCCGGCTTTGGCGGTCCACAGGCCCTCTGCCGGCGCCCTCCACGGCGGCGCCCGCCTTCACCCGCCGCCCCGACTTCGGCGCGCGCTGGTCGGCGCTTCGCCGCCGCCGTCACCGGCGGCCTCCGCCGCCGCCCGGCCTCGCCCGGCGGCTGCCTCGCCCGCCTCGCCGCGGCCGCCTCGCTGCCTTTTTCGCCGCCGCCTCGCCCGGCCTCGGGCGCGCGGGTCGGCCGCCTCCTCGTCGGCCACCTCGACGCCGGCCTCCTCGCCGGCCGCTTCACCGCCTAACTCGCGGCCCGGTGGCCCCGTCCGCCCATCACCCGAGCTTCGGCTGGCATTCATCTGTCCGAGCCTCCGGTACTCGCGAGCTGAGTACGTCCTCGCCGCCTCTGCCGCGGAGCCGCCACCCATTCTCGCATCCGCCCGCCGCCTCCGTGATCCTCACGGCTTGCGGCGATGCAGAAGAGTTCGACGCTCTCCGGCGGAACCGCACTGGACTCTGGTGCCCGGCCTCCTCGCGCCAACGTCATCACCGGCAAGTGGGTCTTCCGCCATAAGACCCGCCAGACGGTTCACTTGAGCGCTATAAGGCTCGCTGGGTGGTCGCGGTTTCCGCCCGGTAGCTGGAGTCGACTTCACAGAGACGCTTGCCCGGTTGTCAAACCGGCACGATCCGCACCGTCCTCCGGCTCGCCGTCTCTCGCGGCTGGCCCGTTCACCGATGGATGTCTCCAACGCCTTCCTCCATGGCCATCTTGAGGAGCAGGTGTTTTGTGAGCAACCCACGGTTTCGTCGACGCCTCATTGCCCGCCACGTGTACTGCTGTCGCGCTCTCTTTATGGGCTCAAGCAGCACCCGCGCCGTACCAGCGGATCGCCGGTTTCTTGAGACATTGGGCTTCAGCGTCACTCGCCGGACGCCTCACTCGTTTGTCTATCGCCACGGTGACACCATCGCATATTTGCTCGCTCTCGTCGACGACATCATCTCGACAGCCTCCTCCGCAGCCGTTCTTCGCCAGATCACTCTGCGGCTGCGTGACGAGTTCGCTATCAAGGATTTGGGTGCTCTTCACTACTTCCTTGGCATTGAGGTCGTTCGGCGCCAGGCGGCTTCTTTCTTCATCAATGTAAGTATGCCCATGAGCTTCTTGAGCGTCTTGGCATGCTCAATCGCCATCCGGTTGCTACTCCTGCTGACACGAAGGCCAAGGTCTCGCTCTTGAGGGTTCGCTGCGTCGGATGCTCCGTTCTACCGGTCTATTGTCGGCGCTCTTGATGCTGACTCTCACCCGACCGGATCTTGAGATCTGTCCAGCGGTGTGTCTCCACATGCACGCCCCTCGTGACTCTCACTGGACTCTCGTGAAGCGGATCCTTCGCTACATCCGTGGCACGATGTCCCTTGGGTTGACACTCATGGCGTCCGCTTCTTTGGAGATGGTGGCCTACTCCGATGCAGACTGGGCTGGCTGTCCCGACACTCGCCGGTCCACCTCTGGCTACTGCGTCTACCTCGGTCCTTCGCTCGTCTCGTGGTCGTCCAAGCGACAACCCACGATGTCGCGCTCTAGCGCCGAGGCTGAGTACCGAGCTGTGGCCAACGCAGTCGCCGAGTGCACGGCTTCGGCAGTTGCCAGAGCTACATCACGATGTCTCCCGAGCTACGGTTGTCTACTGCGACAACGTCTCTGCGGTGTACCTCTCCGCCAACCCCGTTCATCATCACCGGACGAAACACATCGAGCTAGATATCCACTTCGTGCGCGAGCAGGTGGCTCTTGGACGCATGCGGGTTCTCCATGTGCCCACTACTCAGCGATTCGGCGATGTGATGACGAAGGACTGCCGACTTCCACCTTTGAGGAGTTTCGCCCATCTCTGCGTCACCGGGCGCCGCTTCGATCATGGGGTGTTGAGTATATTGTGTACGTGTATATGTGTGTGTAGGGCCCACCTCCTGTTTTCCCTGTATAGTTGAGGTTGTGGCCCACCTCTGTACTTATATATACGTGCCTGGTGCACCGAGTAATACATCGCGATTGCACAGCCCATATTCTATCTCTCTACACTTATAAACAGTAAAATCAAAAAAAGAATAGTAGAAAGATTCAAAAATTCTGAAACTTTTTTGTGGTGAACTTTAACAAATGTTTTGTATGCTTGCAAAATTTCAGAACGAAATGAAATTCGTGGAAGTCGTGGCAAAGAAACAAACTCATTGTTCCAAAATCAGTGCTCCAAAATGTTTTCAAAACTAGCATTTTTAGAACAACGATTTTGTTTTTTTGCCACGACTTCCACGAATGTCATTTCATGCTGAAATTTTGCAAGCATACAAAATATATGTAAAAGTTTACCCCACAAAAAATTCAGAATTTTTTTAAAAGTTTACTTTTTTTTATTTTACTGTTCATAAGGGAGCATTTGAGCTAGGGAGTAGATACTCCATGTCCTTATATCAGCTATCCAATTGCCACTAACTTTCTTCGAGCGGAAGAGAAACATACCGAGAAAGCCATACATAATGTTAAAATAGAAGGCAACTGATGAGTACATCTCAACACATTCCAAATATACCTAGCAACAACACATCTAAAGAAAAAAGGATTTTTTTTCGAAAGATCCAGTAAGTTGTTGGCTTGATTCGGATTTAGCATGAAGCAGCGGAAGAACAACATGGCAAAAAACCGAAGATCAAAGAAAAAGAAAACAATAGCCCTATTGGCTGCAGAAACAACACTACACTCACAAGCCCTACTGGATACAGAATAACACTACACTCACAAGGCGGATCACCATCCACGACAATGTAGCTCCGACTCCGACGGATAACTACGAAGAACTAAGCAGGGTTGGTGTCACGGAAGATCGCCGAATGGACCACCTATCGCGCGTCATCGTATACCACCGGGCCCGCCAGCGCAGCTTCGGCATCACATCAATCAACAGGCAGGCAATCCCACAGACACACCAGAGAAGAGCCGACTACCTCGACCAATGCCATGCATGCGACATCGCTCACCCCCGTCATCATTGCCACAGAAGACTGCATGCTCTACAAACCGAAGGGACCATGAATTACATGTACTCAGTGTCTCCCAAACCGAGGCGAAGATTGGACCATATCAAGCTCAGATAAAATTGCCAGCACCTGCATCAGATTCAGATAGATCGACATGACCCCGAACCGAGCTTGTTGCTTCCGCCAACAGCCATGAACCTGAACCTAAAGCACACCGCCTGCTGCACCCGCGAGTCGCCATCCACCACCATCACGAGCCATGGGTCCCTTTGACCGGATCCACCTCCAATACAATGCCCCCAAGAGGGAACGCGGTGCCAAGCACAACTAGTAGCGCCACCATCATTCGATCTGGAAGGTCAGATCTTGGGTTTCCCCTGGACAAAATCGGGAAGGGAGGTGAGAACTGCAACATCGATGCTTTCAGCAAGGGAACAACGCCTGGTAGGCGCCGCCATCGATGACTCTGACCACTGCTAGAGCATGGCTTTCGCCGACAGCTCAGCCTTCCAACCATGGACCCAACTACCGCACATCGCCAAACATCTCCGCATAAAGACCAGAGCGCCCTCAGCCCTCCGACCACCAATCCCCCCCAAGACTGCCTGGACGCCGAAGCAGTAGAGTGGGCCAAAGAATAGCCCAACTAAAAGAACAAAGGATCAATTAACGACTTCATCTTTGGGGAATGACGAGCACCTTTTATGTTTGTGATATCTTCCATACGCAAGAGATTGTCTCTAGTAAGGGTACTTCATTTTGAGATTAACTAGAAAAAGACCTTAATCTTTGGTGGAATCACGATATTTAGCTGAACATTTATGTTCATACGAGCAAACCGGAGTTGTATATAGAAGGATTTGATGGAGAAACCTTCAGCGGGATTATGGAGTTCATCTGAGCGTAGTGACCACTCACCATTGGTATCTTTATGTACTACAGTTTAAGACGATACTACTCATATAATGGGATATTCTTGTAGTCAGTATTGTCACTTGGATCTTGTAGTAGGCCAGCAAGTTGTGTGTCATACGAGTCATGAAAATGGATCTAATTAACCTTTCAAACAAGTTAAAGGGCAAGAGCAACTTTTTCTCATGGTGTTTCGATTCTAGGCGCCCATGCATGAGAAGATGAGCATATGTGATGTGAAAGGATCATTTGATTGATTCGTCTTCGGGACTTGGTGAGCAGTTTTTATCTTTATGCTATTCTCTCTATGCAAGAGATTGTCCCTATTAAGGGTCTTCATTTTGAGATTAATCAGGAAAAGACCTTGATCTCTGGTGCAATCACAATTTTTACATGAGACAAGGTGTTGACATAGGAACATGTAAGTTGTAGATAGAAGGATTTGTGAGAGAACCGTTCAGTGGGATTACGAGCTCACTCGAGTGCAGTAATGTACTAGTAGTCGAAATGACAATGCATCTCTTAAATTTGGATATTCTCGTACTTGGTATCTTCATTTGGATCTTCGAGTAAACCAAGTCGTTCGTCTTGTTACGGTTGATCTAACCTTTCAACTAAGGTAAAGGGCAAGAGCACATTGTGCATTGTCATGGTATTCCACATCGATTCTTGGCATCAATTAGACGGTGAGCATATATGATGCAAATGAAACAACCTTTGACAACTTAACTATTAATTTTTTGCGTGGAAACTAATTAATTATTTGAGAAATGTTATTCTGTCCCTAGAGTATATATTACTCCAGTCACTTGCCAATCTTTCGGCACAAAAAAAAACATACACTTGTTCATAATTATGAATTATACACCACTGGAAAAAAGCAAAGCTGCTTCCTTTTGCTATAAACAAGTCGTTAAACAAGAGGGAGTGAATCAGCTGAGCCGTGTCTTTTGTCCCAATCGGCAACCGCGTCAGAGGATCCCCAAGCTATGATTGGTTTCACCGTGCTCCCTCGGTTTTAAAACTAACAACAATGAAAGGAGAAACACTCCAAGTCAAATACCTTAGCATGCTGAAAGTAACACGAATCCCTGAATAATACGCTAGTGGCTGGGAAGCAGTTTAAAACTCTCCGTCTGACACCAAAGAGAATGAGTTTCGACAGGGAGGAGAGGTTCATGTTTGATACTTTGATCCGATGCACAAATATGCCATTGTGATAAGATAATCCCTCGACGGTATTGGTACGTTGGGTGCACTTTGCACATGCAGAGCGACTTGCGGTTGGTTGCAGGTCGGCCGGTCTAGCGTCGTGCATGCAGATGCATCGCCAGCATGTGTGACGCCTCTTCCAGCAACCTGCGGGCGGTGGGCTACCTGAACGCTAATTTTGTGCTTTTCGTCTTGTTGTCGTCGTCGTGTGCTCTCGACGGTTCGTTTCAGAGTATGAAGGGCCAAATGTACTTGGCTCAGATTAAGAACGGGGTGAGAAAATATCTTATTGGTCATGCTAGCTTGTAGGGAAACCTGCTAAAAAGAACGTGTAGGGATGCTACCTCATGCGACGTAGACTGCAACCATCGATGATGGGTATACTGACGGTGAGTTTGGACGTGCAGTTCGTCAGTCAGTTGTAGCACGTAGTAGTATATATATAGGACGGACGGAGCAGCATTTCATCGGTGGTGACCACTAACAAGATGCGCAGCAGAATGGCAATTATTTTGGAAGCGAAAGGCCAACTGTTATCATGGGCGAGTTAGATTAGAGGAAGCTCAATTGACACTTGAACTTGCGGGTGGCCGCGCGCAGAATTTGCAGGTGCTCAAAGGGCGTCGTAACCAGATCAGTGGCTCTCCCCACGTTTTGTTTCCTTCTTTCTTTTTCAGACTTGAGGAGTTTGACAGTTTCGTCTACGAGATTAGTTTCCGTTTCGACGCGCAAAAAATAACCCGAATTTTTCTGAAGCATCAATGCCTATTTCTATAAAAAAAAAACATCTAATTAAACGTCTATCATCTACAAATAAGCACTGGTACTTAAAGAAACACTGGTTTATTTCTTTAAGCATCCCCTAAGCGTTTTGCACTGTACAAGGCCTTATACTCCTACGTTGACATCACATTTTTCTCTTCTTTCGGGGTAAAGAAGTGAAACCAACAAATCAACAAAACTGTCGCTTTGTGTTGTCATGTGTCATAGTGACAGAATTTCATATATTGTCGCCCAGAGGCCGGGGTTTATCCTTCTTTTCGAAAAGAAAAAAATATTGACGCGCAAACTGTCTCTTCTCGGTGTCATTAGTGATGGAAAATGTCTACTTTTCACCTCTAAATTAGTGGCTTATCTTTTTTTCCTAGACTATTTTAGACTTGCTAAACCCCTAAACTACCATATTTTAAAGGGCACTTTAATTTCGAGTCAAACCGGAAGGATTTTCTTCCAATGGTGTATTTTTATGATCTTTTGTATCTAAATAGCTTTTTCTTTTAACACTTATATCTAAATAGCTAGCCACCAATATATTTCTCTCAACATGCACCTCAGCACGTAGTATGCGTGGAATAAATGTCCACCTCAACATGCAACCGTGAATATGGAGAGAAAAAAACCACCTCAACATGCAAAACATGCATTACATTTTTCATTCTATTATGCTACTCCCTTCGTTCACTTTTGTAAGATATTTTAGACATTTAAGACAACACCTAAAACAGTTCAATTTCAGTTGTCTAAAATGTCTTACAAAAATTGAACAGATGGAGTATTTATATTTAATAAATATTTTCCAACTATATAACAATCATATACAATAAATCATATGTATTTTAGTTTTACTTATCATACTATCAATCAAAACTCACTCAAATGTACTGCAAAGCATTCCCGCAACAACGTATGGGGTATCATCTAATTTTACTGAAAGACTATGGGCTAGTTTGGTTAGCTTCCTGGAAAAGCTGCCTGGCCCAGGCAGCATTCTCAGGCGTCTGATTTGGGATGCCTAGGGCTGGGATTGGCTGATTGGCAGGTGAGCTGCCTGGGAGGAATCGGCCCAAACATGTTATATGTGCAGTCCTCCAATAGTACACATGTACTCTTTTAGCTTTTTACTGTGCTAGCTCCGTATTAGTCCTTGAAATGCTCATATTCATATTCAAGGTCACTTTATACCTCCTAGTTAGTTTCTATCGTGCAAAATCGCTTTGGAAAACTTTCAAAATATAAAATAAAAATTCATGTTAGTTGTGGTGTGAAGTTTATGCACGTAAATATTTACATCATAAATATGACCATTTATGATATGGCAAAACAAGTAACAAGGTAAAAATATTTAATTTTATTTTTGCACAAATCAAAATAGTCATACGTTCTAACCAAATTTTAATGCATGTACTTTATACGATGTAACTTACGTATATGATTCTTTTAGATTGTCCATTTTCACTAATGCGATATATCGCTTATAAGCAATCTTAAACATAGCGATCACATCATGCTCATAGTGGGCTGGCCCATTTGAGCTATTAACAAGTGGCTCTCGGGAATCGGTGGGGAGGGGGTTGAAATCTGGTTTCCCTTTGAGTTTTTTCGTATTTGTTATTACATTTTTCTTTCTTTACTTTATTTTTTCTTTATTAACTTCCAAAATATTTTTAAGATTTAGTGAACAGTTTTTAGATCTTGAGCTTTTTAAACTTTGTGTAAATTTTTTAATTCATGGACAGTTATTCAAATTTATGCACATTTTACAAATTTAGAAACAGAGTTTGAATTTGTGATCATTTGTTAAATTCATGAGCATTTTTGAAATTTGCGAAAATTTTCTTAATTAATGAATATTTCAAATTCATGAATTCTTTTAAATCTATGTTTTTTAAATTGATGAAAAAAAATCAAATACATGAATATTTTCAAATATTGGTAAACAATTTTTGGATTCATGAAACATTAAAAAATTTCTAACATTTCCCAAATCCTTGAATATTTTCTTTATTTCTGTGAACAATTTTACAAATGCACTAACTTTTTTTGAATTTCGGAACATTTTCAAATTTGCATTCATTTTTTGAATTCTTCAACATTTTTTGTTGTTCGCGAACCATTCTTCAAAGGCGTGAACAATTTTTTTGCGTGTGGATGTTTTTCTGCATCAACTTTTTCAAAACTTTAAAACCCATTGTCTGTTTTATTTTCCTAAGCAACTACGAGCGAGAAAAAGCAGCGATCGAAAAAAGAACGACACGAACGAGCGGAGAAGGCTTTACGAGCAGGCCCACCAACTGAGAGTAGCTTGCTGCTCAGTATGTATGTTCGCGAGAGCTATATCTCGCTTACAGCGAGAAAGTAGCTTCTCTCGCGTTGAGTGCCAACAGTAACAGGCCGGCCCATTTGGGCACTTAAAGATATAGAGTAGAGAAAAATGGAGCGCGCGGGCTTCAATCTCAGGACCTCCTCGTTCCAGCGTTACGCTACTGCACTAAGTCATCATCAAGTTCCCTAAAAAAAAAGTCATCATCAAGTTTGTGTTAAGGATATACTAGTAGGGCGCTACCCACTTGAAGGAAAAGAATCGGGTTTTCACAGGCTTTCTGGGTTTTCTTTCACCGGTTCTTCTTCATTTATTTCTGTTTTTGCTTTTTTTTTTCCTTTCTTTTTCCCTTTTTTCAGTTGTCTTTGTTTCTTTCGAAGTATTCAATGGCCTTTTCCTTTCCTGTTTCTTCATTTTTCTTCGGTTTTGTTTGTTTATTTCTCGTGCTTCATCTCATTTTTTGTTTCCCTCAGGGTTTCATTCTTTTCCTATATACATTTTTGGTATATATCTAATATTTTTTATATAACATGTTTAAAATTTTCCAAATACAAGTTTAACATTTTAGAATACCTGGTCAATATTTTGCTATACAGAATTTTTTAGCATTTTTCAAATATTTGATTATCATTTTTCAAATACATGATTAACACATTTTGAATACATGGTCAACGTTTCTTGTATGCATTTAAAATAGTTTGATTCACATTTCTAAAATATAAGATTAACATTATTATAATACATGATCAATATTTTTCTATACACATTTAACATTTTTAAAATACTTTTTCATTATTTGTTAAATGCTTAATCAAAATTTCGATATACATGATAAAAAATCATCATTTTTAATGCATTGGCAACATGTTTTCTATCGCATTTAACTTTTCCAAATGCTTGATTAATATTTTTCATAGACTTAAAAAAATCAAATGCTTGACTAACACTTTTATATACTTGATCATTTTTTTACCATTTTAAATATATGGTCAACATTTCTTCTATAGAGATTTAACATTTTTTAAAAGTTTCATTTTAAAATTTAAAATTCCTGTTCCAGTTTTTTTCAAATTCTTGATTAGAAATTTTATATACATGGTCGAATTTTTCCTCATTTTCTAATACATGGTCAACATTTTTTCTGTTCACCTTTATCATTTTTTTCAAATGCTTGATTAATATTTTTCAAATACTTGTTCAATATTTTTTTTCAGATGCTTCATTAATTTGTTAAAATGCACGATCAAATGTTTTAATACAAATTTTTATGTTTTCCACATATTTATTGTATACATGATAAACTTTTTATACACATTTAACATTTTTCAAATGCTTGGTGCACATTTTTAATATATGTAGAATATTTGAAAGTATAAACAAAAGTAAAAATAATAATGAGGAAACACTCTGTTTCAACCGGTCGATTTCCATGCCATTATCCACGCCTCTTCCATGCGCCGCATGTCTTGCGTGGGACCACCAACCAATACATCGTGTGGTTCCTTTTCCTCTTCGTAAGTGAATGGATAAGGTCGCGAGTACATGAGACTGTAGACGAGGTCTGGACGGGGGCGTTGTTGCCATCGCAGAAGTCGGGTAGCTATAGAAGGGGTCAGGCGCGGGCGTCTGCAGGGCAGCCATAGATGAGGTCGGGCAAGGGTGCCGCTCTGCTTGTCGGTCGGCGTCTGCTGGGCAGCAATCGACAAGGTCTAGCGCGGGTGCAGCTGCCGCTGCCGGTCGTCACCTCCGCACCTCCGTTGACCTCCTTCATGTCTTCCCCGAGCATCACTCGTCGTCTCCCTGTTGCAATTGCAATGCCGGAGTTGCAACTGGCGCCTACGAACAACGATTGTGCTCCTACGACATGTATCGGCGATATGTGGCAACGTTTTTGCACACCATCTTCATTGCAAAGTTTCTGCAACATTACCTATGTTATAGAAGTTTTTCCGCGACGTCACTTCTTTTGTAACACAAAGTGAAGCCCCAAAAAAAGCAGCAGCATTACCTATGTTGCAAAAAAATCGTCAACATCACCTATGTCGCAAATAAATGAAGCCAAAATCTTTTTCAGCAACATGACATATGTTGCAAATATTTTTCACAACACAACTTGTGTTACAAATATTTCAGCCACAAGATCTCCATTGCAAATGGGTTCAACTACATGACTTTTGTTGCAAAAGTAGACAGCAAGATGGGTTGCCGGATTATGCCAGATCTGGTGGCTCATTAGATGGCGAATCTTTTAAAAAGATTCACCAGCCGACGCGTAGCACACACCAAAAAATAAAGCAAAAAATGAAAAACAGAAAACATGAAAAAAGAAATGAAAAAATGAAGATGTGGCCTCACGTGTGAAAGGATTGATATAGTTGACTAGAGGGGGGTGAATAGACAACTAACAATTTTTAGCTTTTCTTTACCAAATTAAACTTTGCATCAAAGTATGTTGTCTAGATATGCAACTAGGTGAGCAACCTATATGGTGCAACAACAACAAGCACACAAGCAAGCAAGGGGTACAACACAAATAAGCTTGCACAAGTAAAGGCACGAGATAACCAAGAGTGAAGCCAGTGAAGACGAGGATGTGTTACCGAAGTTCCTTCCTTTTGAGGGGAAGTACGTCTTCGTTGGAGGGATGTGGAGGCACAATGCTCCCCAAGAAGCCACTAGGGCCACCGTATTCTCCTCACGCCCTCACACAATGCGAGATGCCGTGATTCCACTATTGGTGCCCTTGAAGGCGGCGACCGAACCTTTACAAACAAGGTTGGGGCAATCTTCACAACTTAATTGGAGGCACCCAATGACACCAAGAAGCTTCACCACAATGGAATGTGGCTCCGCGGTGACCTCAACCGTCTAGGGTGCTCAAACACCCAAGAGTAACAGGATCCGCTAGGGATTAGTGGGGGAATCAAATTTCTCTTGGTGGAAGTGTAGATCGGGGCCTTCTCAACCAATCCCGAGCAAATCAACAAGTTTGATTAGCTAGGGAGAGAGATCGGGCGAAAATGGAGCTTGGAGCAACAATGAAGCTTGAGGATGGAAGAGGTAGTTAACTAGAGGAAGAAGACACCCCTTATATAGTGGAGAGACAAATCCAATTGTTATCCACTTTACCAGCCCGGGACCTGCGGTACTACCGCCCCAGACAAGCGGTACTACCGCAAGGACTCACGGTACTACCGCGGCGGACCATGGTACTACCGTTGCTACGGCAGGAGCTAGTCCAGGCCTGGACCGCAAAGGCAGAGGGCGGTACTGCCGCTGACGCGGTACTACCGTTCCCCCTTGCGGTACTACCGGAAGGCCGGATTGGACTAGCCTGGGAAGGGCGCGGATGAATAAAAATGCATCTGTGCCAACTTCCGCTGAAAATCAAACAGTGCAAATATCCGACACGGTACTACCGCACCTGGCATGCAGTACTACCGCGCAGGGAGCGGATGTAAAAAATTACATCCGCCCCTACTTCCGTTCATGTTGTTGTGCCAGACCAGGACTCACGGTACTACCGCGCTCATGGGGCAGTACTACCACGTAGGGCGCGGATGTAAAAAATTACATCCGCCCCTACAGCCCCACGAGCGGCTGAGTCTGGTCTGAGGCCACGGTACTACAGCTCCTTAGGAGCGGTACTACCGTGTGCACCTACGGTACTACCGCAAGGGCGTGTGGTACTACTGCGGGGGCCTGCGGTACTATCGCTCCTAAGAGCAGTACTACCGCATGCCTCAGAACAGCAACACTAGGAATCCTTCTCTTTGCATATATATGAAGAAAACGGAGGATGCTCCAAAGCACAAAGGGAAAGGCGGTGCAGAGGGAGTAAACGTGTACGTGATGATTTCACCCGAACCTTTCCAACGCGGACCCCCTCTTAATAGTACGACTTTCCTACGACTCAAATCCACCGAAAAAGAAACGTAGAAAAACGCCGTCTTCAATAGTCTCCGGGGGCACCAAACCGTCTTGTGCCTAGTGACGAAACGTCTGAAATACTCAAGGCACACGATTAGTCCGCAAAAGCATTGACATCAATCACCAAAACACCTTAGGGATAAATATGCCCTTACAATCTCCCCCTTTTTGGTGGATTGATGACAATACGGGATTTGCACAAGGGGACATAAAATAGAACATAAGCAAACCCCACATCTCTAAAATATAGATGGGCTCCCCCTAGATGTGTGCTATCTAGATAAGTGCTTTGGACTGCACGACACGTATACTAGGATCAACACTCCCCCTATATTTTATAGCTAGACAATGCATATCTTGTAACAATAAGGCTAATACTAAACAAGATAGTAAATATGAGCATAACATAAATATCACAATATATCATGATCTCAATAAGGTACGATAGAGTGCATATGTCTTACACCATATGATAGACCAAGTCTCACGAGCAAACTAAACCAGAGCAAGCAAGGTTCAACGGAACAAACGCGAGCAAAGCAAACACAAGCACGACACAAGAAGCACGACGCAAGACTCGCAAATCCCTACACTCTCTCCCCCTTTGGCATCGAGACGCCAAAAAGGCAGAGAGGACACATACAACACAAGTGGTGGCTCAAGCGGAGTAATCAGTCGCACGCTCCTCGTCAGACTCGGCAGCGGGAACTGTCTCCTCATTATCCTCCTCAGAATCAGTCCACTTGAAACCTTGTTTTGCCATCCACTCAGCCTCTGGAGTGATGCGCTCCTCAGAACTGCCAGAAACATCCTCTCCAAAAAGCCTCATAATCTTCTTGTCACGACGGTGACTCTCCTTGGAAGCAGCGTGAGTCCTGTACTGCCCCTTTGCCTGCATGCAGAACAAGGCCTTCATCTTGTTCTTCAACCTCTTAGCCCAAGATGGCTCAGAGGTGGGAGGGATGTGACTCTCAGAGCTGTCCTCATCCGCTGCCTCCTCCTCATCCTCATCCGCATCCACATCCATGGCAGCCGCGGCCTCAGCACGAGAAGTGGTGTTAGCCCACTGAGTCTTGACACGGAGCCTGATGGACTCATGTCGAATCCAACTAGGGGCCTCAAACTCATCCTGAGGATAGAGCTTGTCCCAAGTTGCCGAGATCAAATGAAACAGATAAGGTCCATAGATGGGGACCTTGCGGTTGTAGACCGCAAACCGAAGCTCACACTGTTGGAAATAAGCCCTAGAGGCAATAATAAAATGGTTGTTATTATATTTCTTTATTCATGATAATTGTCTATTGTTCATGCTATAATCGTATTATCCGGAAATCGTAATACGTGTGTGAATACATAGACCACAACAAGTCCCTAGTAAGCCTCTAGTTGACTAGCTCATTGATCAACAGATAGTCATGGTTTCCTGACTATGGACATTGGATGTCATTGATAACGGGATCACATCATTAGGAGAATGATGTGATGGACAAGACCCAATCCTAAGCATAGCACAAAGATCGTGTAGTTCGTTTCGCTAGAGCTCTTCCAAATGTCAAGTATCATTTCCTTAGACCATGAGATTGTGCAACTCCCGGATACTGTAGGAGTGCTTTGGGTGTGCCAAACGTCACATCGTAGCTGGGTGGCTATAAAGGTGCACCACGGGTATCTCCAAAAGTGTCTGTTGGGTTGGCACGAATCGAGACTGGGATTTGTCACTCCGTATGACGGAGAGGTATCTCTGGGCCCACTCGGTAATGCATCATCATAATGAGCTCAATGTGACCAAGTGTTCTGTCACGGGATCATGCATTATGGTACAAGTAAAGTGACTTGCCGGTAACGAGACTGAACGAGGTATTGGGATACCGATGATCGAGTCTCGGGCAAGTAACGTACCAATTGACAAAGGGAATTGTATACGGGATTGATTGAATCCTCGACATCGTGGTTCATCCGATGAGATCATCGAGGAGCATGTGGGAGCCAACATGGGTATCCAGATCCGCTGTTGGTTATTGACCGGAGAGGCGTCTTGGTCATGTTCAGATGTCTCCGAACCCGTAGGGTCTACACACTTAAGGTTCGGTGACGCTAGGGTTGTAAAGATATGAATATGCAGTAACCCGAAAGTTGTTCGGAGTCCCGGATGATATCCTGGACATCACGAGGAGTTCAGGAATGGTCCGGAGGTGCAGAATTATATATAGGAAGTGCAGTTTCGGCCATCGGGAAAGTTTCGGGGGTCACCGGTATTGTACGTGGACCACCGGAAGGGTCCCGGGGGTCCACCGGGTGGGGCCACCTATCCCGGAGGGCCCCGTGGGCTGAAGTGGGGAGGGGACCAGCCCTTGGTGGGCTGGTGCGCCCCTCCTTGGGCCGCCCCTGTGCCTAGGGTTGGAAACCCTAGGGTGGGGGGCGCCTCCACTTGCCTTGGGGGGCAAGCCTCCCCCCTGGCCGCCGCCCCCCCCCCTTGGAGATCCCATCTCCAGGGCCGGCGCCCTCCATGAGTACCCTATATAAAGAGGGGGGAGGGAGGGCAGCCGCACCCTTGCACTCGGCGCCTCCCTTCCCCCTTGCTACACCTCTCCCTCCCGCAGACGCTTGGCGAAGCCCTGTCGTGATCCCTGCTGCATCCACCACCATACCGTCGTGCTGCTGGATCTTCATCAACCTCTCCTTCCCCCTTGCTGGATCAAGAAGGAGGAGACGTCACGCTGACCGTATGTGTGTTGAACGCGGAGGTGCCGTCCGTTCGGCGCTAGGATATCCGGTGATTTGGATCACGACGAGTACGACTCCCTCAACCCCATTCTCTTGAACGCTTCCGCTCGCGATCTACAAGGGTATGTAGATGCACTCCTCTCTCTCGTTGCTGGATGAACTCCTAGATTGATCTTGGTGAACATAGGAAAATTTTTATTTTATCCAATGTTCTCCAACAATGGTATCAGAGCCAGGTTTATGCGTAGTTCTCTTTGCACGAGTAGAACACAACTTGTTATGGGCGTAGATGTTGTCAACTTTCTTGCCACTACTAGTCTTATTTTGCTTCAGCGGTATTGTGGGATGAAGCGGCCCAGACCGACCTTACACGTACGCTTACGTGAGACAGGTTCCACCGACTGACATGCACTAGTTGCATAAGGTGGCTAGCGGGTGTCTATCTCTCCCACTTTAGTTGGAGCGGATTCGATGAAAAGGGTCCTTATGAAGGGTAAATAGAAGTTGGCAAATCACGTTATGGCTTTAACGTAGGTAAGAAAACATTCTTGCTAGATCACCTATAGAAGCCACGTAAAAACTTGCAACAACAATTAGAGGACGTCTAACTTGTTTTTGCAGCAAGTGTTTTGTGATGTGATATGGCCAAAGGATGTGATGAATGATATATGTGATGTATGAGATGATCATGTTCTTGTAATAGGAATCACGACTTGCATGTCAATGAGTATGACAACCGGCAGGAGCCATAGGAGTTGTCTTTATTTTTTGTATGACTTGCGTGTCATTGAAGAACTCCATGTAAATTACTTTACTTTATTGCTAAACACGTTAGCCTTAGAAGTAGAAGTAGTCGTTGGCGTGACAACTTCATGAAGACACGATGATGGAGATCATGATGATGGAGATCATGGTGTCATGCGGGTGACGAAGGTGATCTTGGCGCCCCGAAGATGGAGATCAAAGGAGCAATATGATATTGGCCATATCATGTCACTATTTGATTGCATGTGATGTTTATCATGTTTTTCATCTTGTTTACTTAGAACGACGGTAGTAAATAAGATGATCCTCATAATAATTTCAAGAAAAGTGTTCCCCTAACTGCACCGTTGCGAAGGTTCGTTGTTTCAAGCACCATGTGATGATCGGTGTGATAGATCCTAACGTTCAATACAACGGGTGTAAGCCAGATTTACACACGCAATACACTTAGGTTGACTTGACGAGCCTAGCATGTACAGACATGGCCTCGGAACACGGAAGACCGAAAGGTCGAACGCGAGTCGTATAGAATATACGATCAACATGAAGATGTTCACCGATGATGACTAGTCCGTCTCACGTGATGATTGGACACGGCCTAGTTGACTCGGATCATGGATCACTTAGATGACTAGAGGGATGTCTATCTGAGTGGGAGTTCATTGTTTGATTAGATGAACTTAATTATCATGAACTTAGTCTAAAATCTTTGCAATATGTCTTGTAGATCAAATGGCCCACGCTAATGTTGCCCTCAACTTCAACGCGTTCCTAGAGAAAACCAAACTGAAAGACGATGGCAGCAACTATACGGACTGGGTCTGGAACTTGAGGACCATCCTCATAGCTGCTAAGAAAGCATATGTCCTAGATGCACCGCTAGGTGAAGCACTGTTTTCCCAAAGAACTCAAGACGTTATGAACGCTGGCGTCAGCAGAGTGATGATTACTCCCTGGTTCAAGGCGGCATGCTTTATGACTTAGAACCGGGCTCCAAAAGCGTTTTGAGCAGCCTGAGCATATGAGATGTTCCAAGAGCTGAAAATGGTTTTCCAAGCTCACGCTGGGTCGAGAGATATGAAGTCTCCGACAAGTTCTACAGTTGTAAGATGGAGGAGAATGGTTCTCGTGAGCACATACTCAAAATGTGCGGGTTGCACAACCGCTTATCTCAACTGGGAGTTAATCTCCCGGATGACGCGGTGGTCGACAGAATCCTCCAGTCGCTCTCACCAAGCTACAAGAGCTTTGTGATGAACTTCAATATGTAGGGGATGGAAAAGACCATTCCTGAGGTATATTCAATGCTGAAATCAGCGGAGGTGGAGATCAAAAAGGAACATCAAGTGTTGATGGTGAATAAAACCTCTAAGTTCAAGAAGGGCAAGGGTAAGAAGAACTTCAAGAAGGACGACAAGGAAGTTGCCGCGCCTTGTAAGCCAGTTGCCAGGAAGAAGTCAAGCAATGGACCCAAGCCTGAGACTGAGTGCTTTTATTGCAAGGGAAGTGGACACTGGAAGCGGAACTGTCCCAAGTACTTAGCGGACAAGAAGGCCGGCAAAACCAAAGGTATATGTGATATACATGTAATTGATGTGTACCTTACCAGTGCTCGTAGTAGCTCCTGGGTATTTGATACCGGTGCGGTTGCTCATATTTGAGAGCTGCGGAACAAGCGGAGACTGGCAAAGGACGAGGTGACGATGCGCGTCGGGAATGGCTCCAAGGTCGATGTGATCGCCATCGGCACACTACCTCTACATTTACCTATGGGATTAGTTTTTAACCTCAATAATTGTTATTTAGTACCAGCTTTGAGCATGAACATTGTATCAGGATCTCGTTTAATTCGAGATGGCTACTCATTTAAATCCGAGAATAATGGTTGTTCTATTTATATGAGTGATATGTTTTATGGTCATGCCCCGATGGTGAATAGTTTATTCTTAATGAATCTCGAGCGTAATGTTACACATATTCATAGTGTGAATACTAAAAGATGTAAAGTTGATAACGATAGTCCCACATACTTGTGGCACTGCCGCCTTGGTCACATTGGTGTCAAGCGCATGAAGAAGCTCCATGCTGATGGACTTTTAGAGTCTCTAGATTATGAATCATTTGACATATGCGAGCCATGCCTCATGGGCAAGATGACCAAGACTCCGTTCTCCGGAACAATGGAGCGAGCGACCAACGTATTGGAAATCATACATACTGATGTGTGCGGTCCAATGAGCGTTGAGGCTCGCGGAGGATATTGTTATGTTCTCACTCTCACTGATGACTTGAGTAGATATGGGTATGTCTACTTGATGAAACACAAGTATGAGACCTTTGAAAAGTTCAAGGAATTTCAGAATGAGGTAGAGAGTCAACGTTACCGAAAGATAAAGTTCTTACGATCAGATCGTGGGTGTGAATATTTAAGTCACGAATTTGGTACGCACTTAAGGAAATGTGGAATCGTTTCACAACTCACGCCGCCTGGAACACCTCAGCGAAATGGTGTGTCCAAACGTCGTAATCGCACTCTATTGGATATGGTGTGATCTATGATGTCACTTCTCGATTTACGCTATCATTTTGGGGATACGCCTAGAGACAGCTACATTCACTTTAAATAGGGCACCGTCTAAATCCATTGAGACGACACCGTATGAATTATGGTTTGGGAAGAAACCTAAGCTGTCGTTTCTAAAAGTTTGGGGATGCGATGCTTATGTCAAGAAACTTCAACCTGAGAAGCTCAAACCCAAGTCGGAAAAATGTGTCTTCATAGGATACCCTAAGGAAACCATTGGGTATACTTTCTACTTAAGATCCGAGGGCAAGATCTTTGTTGCCAAGAACGGGTCCTTTCTGGAGAAAGAGTTTCTCTCGAAAGAATTAAGTGGGAGGAAAGTGGAACTTGATGAAGTACTACCTCTTGAACTGGTAAGTAGCGCAGCTCAGGAAGATGTTCCTGTGGTGCCTGCACCGACAAGAGAGTAGGTTAATGATGATGATCAAGATACTTCGGATCAAGCTCTTACTGAACTTCGAGGGTCCAAAAGGACACGTTCCGCACCAGAGTGGTACGGCAACCCTGTCTTAGAAATCATGTTGTTAGACAACGGTGAACCTTTGAACTATGAAGAAGCGATGGCGGGCCCAGATTCCAACAAATGGCTTGAAGCCGTGCAATCCGAGATAGGATCCATGTATGAAAACAAAGTGTGGACTTTGACAGACTTGCCCGATGATCGGCGAGCAATAGAAAACAAATGAATCTTTAAGAAGAAGACGGACGCGGATGGTAATGTTACCATATATAAAGCTCGACTTGTCGCTAAGGGTTATCGACAAGTTCAAGGGATTGACTACGATGAGACATTCTCTCCCGTAGCGAAGCTGAAGTCCGTCCGAATCATGTTAGCAATTGCCGCATACTATGATTATGAGATATGGCAAATGGACGTCAAAGCGACATTCCTTAACGGCCACCTTAAGGAAGAACTGTATATGATGCAGCCGGAAGGTTTTGTCAACCCTAAGAATGCTAACAAGGTATGCAAGCTCCAGCGCTCCATCTATGGGCTGGTGCAAGCATCTCGGAGTTGGAACATTTGCTTTAATGAGATGATTAAAGCGTTTGGGTTTATGCAGACTTATGGAGAAGCCTGCGTTTACAAGAAAGTGACTGGGAGCTCTGTAGCATTTCTCATATTATATGTGGATGACATACTTTTGATGGGAGATGATATAGAACTTTTGGACAGCTAAAGGCCTACTTGAATAAGTGTTTTTCAATGAAGGACCTTGGAGAAGCTGCTTACATATTAGGCATCAAAATCTATAGAGATAGATCAAGAAGCCTCATAGGTCTTTCACAAAGCACATACCTTGAGAAGATATTGAAGAAGTTCAATATGGATCAGTCCAAGAAGGGATTCTTGCTTGTGTTGCAAGATGTGAAATTGAGCTCAGCTCAATGCCCGACCACGGCAGAAGATAGAGAAAAGATGAGTGTCATCCCCTATGCCTCAGCCATAGGGTCTATCATGTATGCCATGACCTGTACCAGACCTGATATAAACCTTGCCATAAGTTTGGTAGGAAGGTACCAAAGTAATCCCGACATGGAACACTAGAGAGTGGTCAAGAACATCCTTAAGTACCTGAAAAGGACTAAGGACATATTTCTCGTATATGGAGGTGACGAAGAGCTCGTCAGAAGGTTTACGCCGACGCTAGCTTCGACACGATCCGATGAATCAAGTCACAAACCGGATACGTGTATATTTTGAATGGTGGGGCAAGAAGCTGGTGCATTGCAAGCAAAGCATCGTGGCGGGATCTACATGTGAAGCGGAGTACATGGCAGCCTCGGAGGCAGACATGAAGCAATCTGGGTGAAGGAGTTCATCACCGACCTAGGAGTCATACCCAATGAGTCGGGCCATTACACTCTTCGTGACAACACCGAGCTATTGCACTTGCCAAGGAGCCTGTGTTTCACAAGAAGACCAGGCACATCAAGCGTCGCTTCAACTCCATTCGTGAAAATGTTCAAGATGGAGACATAGATATTTGTAAAGTACATACGGACCTGAATGTAGCAGATCCGTTGACTAAACCTCTCCCCTGAGCAAAACATGATCAATACCAGGACGCAATGGGTGTTCGATACATCACAATGTAACTAGATTATTGACTCTAATGCAAGTGGGAGACTGTTGGAAATATGCCCTAGAGGCAATAATAAAATGGTTGTTATTATATTTCTTTATTCATGATAATTGTCTATTGTTCATGCTATAATCGTATTATCCAGAAATCGTAATACGTGTGTGAATACATAGACCACAACAAGTCCCTAGTAAGCCTCTAGTTGACTAGCTCATTGATCAACAGATAGTCATGGTTTCCTGACTATGGACATTGGATGTCATTGATAACGGGATCACATCATTAGGAGAATGATGTGATGGACAAGACCCAATCCTAAGCATAGCACAAAGATCGTGTAGTTCGTTTCGCTAGAGCTTTTCCAAATGTCAAGTATCATTTCCTTAGACCATGAGATTGTGCAACTCTGTGATACCGTAGGAGTGCTTTGGGTGTGCCAAACGTCACATCGTAGTAGCCGGGTGGCTATAAAGGTGCACTACGGTATCTCCAAAAGTGTCTGTTGGGTTGGCACGAATCGAGACTGGGATTTGTCACTCCATATGACGGAGAGGTATCTCTGGGCCCACTCGGTAATGCATCATCATAATGAGCTCAATGTGACCAAGTGTTCTGTCACGGGATCATGCATTATGGTACAAGTAAAGTGACTTGCCGGTAACGAGACTGAACGAGGTATTGGGATACCGACGATCGAGTCTCGGGCAAGTAACGTACCAATTGACAAAGGGAATTGTATACGGGATTGATTGAATCCTCGACATCGTGGTTCATCCGATGAGATCATCGAGGAGCATGTGGGAGCCAACATGGGTATCCAGATCCCGCTGTTGGTTATTGACCGAGAGGCGTCTCGGTCATGTTCAAGATGTCTCCGAACCCGTAGGGTCTACACACTTAAGGTTCGGTGACGCTAGGGTTGTAAAGATATGAATATGCAGTAACCCGAAAGTTATTCGGAGTCCTGGATGAGATCTTGGACATCACGAGGAGTTCCGGAATGGTCCGGAGGTGAAGAATTATATATAGGAAGTGAAGTTTCGGCCATCGGGAAAGTTTCGGGGGTCACCGGTATTGTACCGGGACCACTTGAAGGGTCCCGGGGGTCCACCAGGTGGGGCCACCTATCCCGGAGGGCCCCGTGGGCTGAAGTGGGGAGGGGACCAGCCCCTGATGGGCTGGTGCGCCCCCCCTCGGGCCCCTCTGCGCCTAGGGTTGGAAACCCTAGGGTGGGGGGGCGCCTCCACTTGCCTTGGGGGGCAAGCCTCGCCCCTGGCCGCCGCCCCCCCGTGGAGATCCCATCTCCAGGGCCGGCGCCCCCCTAGGGACCCTATATAAAGAGGGGGGAGGGAGGGCAGCCGCACCCTTGCACTTGGCGCCTCCCTTCCCCCTTGCTACACCTCTCCCTCCCGCAGACACTTGGCGAAGCCCTGCCGGGATCCCTGCTGCATCCACCACCACACCGTCGTGCTGCTGGATCTTCATCAACCTCTCCTTCCCCCTTGCTAGATCAAGAAGGAGGAGACTTCACGCTGACCGTACGTGTGTTGAACGCGGAGGTGCCGTCCGTTCGGCGCTAGGATCTCCGGTGATTTGGATCACGACGAGTACGACTCCCTCAACCTTGTTCTCTTGAACGCTTCCGCTCGCGATCTACAAGGGTATGTAGATGCACTCCTCTCTCTCGTTGCTAGATGAACTCCTAGATTGATCTTGGTGAATGTAGGAAATTTTTTATTTTATGCAATGTTCTCCAACACACACCACATGATATGTGAGACGTCAAGTGGTAGCGTCTGAGAGTTGCACGCTTCCTCACACAAGAGCAGCATGTCCACAAGATAAGCATGCACCTTGTCCTTGTCACCAATGCGTGGAAATAGAGTGTTGCGGAAGATCCGGTACATGATGTTAAGGAAGGAGTTGAGCACCCAAGATGACTTGCCATTTGAGAGCTTCTTCTCAACATAGAAGGGCTGAATCTTGTTCTTGTTGGCTGGCTCGGGATTGGCATGAGGATGAACACCTTGGGGTGTGGCGAGTCCCTCATCTTGAACACCAAGCAAAGTCATGAACTCCTTCCACGTAGCAGTAAGCTGCTGACCATTGGTCATCCAAGTCATAGTCCGTTCCTCATTAGGATGAAAGTGCACCGAGGCAAAGAACTGAGCCACAATCTCAGGATCAAAGTCTTTGTGAAAAGAGATGATGTGCTCAATGCCAAATTGCTCCACTAGATCCAAAGCCTCACCAAAGTAGTCCTGGTGCTTCTCTTCCCTCATATGATGCATGTCGATCCAGTGCACATCCACATAGATGTTTCGCTTGGCCTTGATCACATCCAGATAAATGAGATTCTGCTGCTTGGTCTAGAACACGTCGTTCCCTCAAAAGCTGGCACGAGGATGCACATAGGGATTGATCTTCCTTCGAGAGATGAACTCAGCAAGTGGCATCTCATCCATGCCCATGGCGGGTTCCTTGTCCGCGGTGGCGGTGGTCTTGGTCCTGCGTTAGGGGCAGTGGAGCCCTCTGGAGCTTCATCTTGATTGCGCAGATGCTTGGAGCCCGTGTCACGGCTTGGATTGGGACGGCGTGCAGGAGCACCTGAGCCACCATCTAAAACACACACCACAAAACAAACACGCAAGAGACGCGAGAAGGATTAATGCAAAGACCACAACAAAATGGTGAAACAAGTAGAACTCGCACTTGATAATTGCCACATGAGAGGTTTGACAACAACGGGAGTACTGCTTGGCCGCGCGGTACTAAAATTTTAGTGACGCTCCTAGTCACGGTAGTACCGTGCGGGCAGTAGTACCGCGCTGGAGGTGCGGTAGTACCGCACGGTTTCAGATCCGAAACTGCAAGTGGAACTGAGTACAACCATGACAACAAAGCGGTACTACGGTCGATCAAATCTACCATGAGGCAACATATCAAGTACTATCTCTATGCATTACTACTCTCCTACATCCTACTCTTGCAAAGATTTGGCCTAAAATCTCAGAAACAACATGCATCTCCCCAAAAACCTAGAAACGAAAGCACAAACCAAAGAGAGAGGGATTTGGGTAGAAACCTTGGTCCATGGCAAGAGGAAGTGGTGGGGAACGATCCCACCGGACGGAATCCGACGAGAGCGGCCGGAGACGGAGATCCGGCGAGGGCCTCCGGCGTCGTTGTTGAGGAGAGAGAGAGAGAGAGAGAGAGAGAGGCGGCGTGGGGAGAAAGAGTGAATGGGTATGGGGGAGTTGGAACTCCCCCTGCCCGCTCTTAACCCCCACGCGCTCGCTACTCTGCGGTAGTACCGCGTGTCCTTATGGTAGTACCGCCCGAGCGGAAGTACCGCGCCGTGGGCGGTAGTACTGCTCCACCAGCGGCAGTAAAAAGTTATTGCCGTGCTGGTTGCGGTAGTACCGTGTCCTTGCGGTAGTACCGTGGCAGGCTACGGTAGTACCGTGAATCCAAGAAAATATAGTTTCAAACAAAAGGAAGAAACACCTTTGCACGAAAACTTCAAGCGAACAAACACACCAACGAGCTAACAAACGAGACACCACAAGCACAAGCTCGGCACGAAGAGAGAAAAGCAAGAGACAACAAGGACCAAAAACGAGACACAACCTCTCCAAGGAGAGGGCAGTGGCCGGAGCCACCTATGTTTGAGTCGATTGGTATGACACCGCGAAGAATTATCCTTAGGCCCATGATCAAAACTTGTCTTTGAAGCACAAGTACCATAAAAAATGGCTAATGTGAAAGAGTTGATCAATTTATGCATAATGGGGGGAGGGAGAGTTCATTGAGAGAACAACACTCCCCCTATGTCCATGCCTACACCTAAAGTAGACAACAAGTTGAGTGTGGTGGGGTGTGCAAGGGTTCAAGTCACATTGCTCGAATCAATGATATTTAGCTCATGCCTTAACTCACGAAATCTTGCTTCATCCAAGGGCTTCATGAAAATATCTGCAAGGTTATCATGAGTGTTGACATAGTGGAGCTCGATCTCCCCTCGCCTAATATGATCCCGAATGAAGTGATACTGAATCTCAATATGCTTCATCTTGAAGTGTTGCATCAGGTTGAGAGAAATCTTGATGGCACTTTCATTGTCACACCAAAGAGGCACTTTGTCAGAAATGACACCGTAATCCTTTAAAGTTTGCCTCATCCATAAGAGTTGTGCACAACAACTACCGGCCGCCACATACTCCGCTTCGGTGGATGATAGAGACACACTGTAGGACCTTGAAGTATGTCTAGAGGGGGGTGATTAGACTACTTGACCAATAAAAACTTAACCTTTTCCCAATTTTAGAGTTTGGCAGATTTTAGCTACTTTAGGACAAGTCAAGCAATCATCACACAATTCAAGCAAGCATGCAAAGAGTATATAGGCAGCGGAAATTAAAGCATGCAACTTGCAAGAAAGTAAAGGGAAGGGTTTGGAGGATTCAAACGCAATTGGAGACACGGATGTTTTTGGCGTGGTTCCGATAGGTGGTGCTATCGTACATCCACGTTGATGGAGACTTCAACCCACGAAGGGTAACGGCTGCGCGAGTCCACGGAGGGCTCCACCCACGAAGGGTCCACGAAGAAGCAACCTTGTCTATCCCACCATGGCCGTCGCCCACGAAGGACTTGCCTCACTAGTGGTAGATCTTCACGAAGTAGGCGATCTCCTTGCCCTTACAAACTCCTTGGTTCAACTCCACAATCTTGTCGGAGGCTCCCAAGTGACACCTAGCCAATCTAGGAGACACCACTCTCCAAGAAGTAACAAATGGTGCGTTGATGATGAACTCCTTGCTCTTGTGCTTCAAATGATAGTCTCCCCAACACTCAACTCTCTCTCATAGGTTTTGGATCTGGTGGAAAGAAGATTTGAGTGGAAAGCCACATGGGGAAGGCTAGGGATCAAGATTCATATGGTAGGAATGGAATATCTTGGCCTCAACACATGAGTAGGTGGTTCTCTCTCAGAAATGGTAAGTTGGAAGTGTAGGTTCGTTCTGATGGCTCTCTCCACGAATGAAGAGGAGGTGGAGGGGTATATATAGCCTCCACACAAAATCTAACCGTTACACACAATTTACTAAACTCGGTGGGACCGAATCGTTAAACTCGGTCGGACCGATTTAGCAAACCTAGTGACCGTTAGTGATTTTCGGTGGGACCGACATGCATCTCGGTGAGACCGATTCGGTTAGGGTTAGGGCATAACGTAATCTTGGTAAGACCGATTACACAAACTCGGTGAGACAGATTTGGTAATAAGCTTTCCAGAGAGTTGGTCAGGTAAACTCGGTGGGACCGATTTGCTCTTTTCGGTGAGACCGAAATGTTACAAAAAGGAACAAAGAGTTTACATTGCAATCTCGGTGGGACCGATCGTTCACTTCGGTTAGACCGAAACATTATGAAGGGAAACAGAGAGATTACAACCCCATCTCGGTGAGACCGAGATCCCTATCGGTAAGACTGATTTGCTTAGGGTTTGTGGCAGTGGCTATGACTTTTGGAATCGGTGGCGCCGGATAGGAAGAATCGGTGTGACCGATTTTGACTTTGGGTTTAGGTCATCTGTGGATGTGGGAAAGTAGTTGAGGGTTTTGGAGCATATCACTAAGCACATGAAGCAAGAGGCTCATTAAGCAACACCTCATCCCTTCTTGATAGTATTGGCTTTTCCTATAGACTCAATGTGATCTTAGATCACTAAAATATAAAATGAAGAGTCTTGAGCTTTTGAGCTTGAGCCAATCCTTTGTCCTTAGTATTTTGAGGGATCCACTTTCATCATCCATGCCATGCCATTCATTGAGCTTTCCTGAAATAATAGTCTTGGAATAGTATTAGCTCAATGAGCTATATGTTGTTATGAATTACCAAAACCACCTAGGGATAGTTGCACTTTCAATCTCCCCCTTTTTGGTAATTGATGATAACATATAGATCAAAGCTTCGACAAATGATAATAAGATTGAATAACATCATCGCTTTGAGAAGTATGTGATAAGCAAGAGCTCCCCCTAAATTTGTGCATAGTTTTAGATTTGCTTTGGACTGCAAATGCACAATGAATTAGGCTCATGGGTTACTCTTCCATGTCACATACATCTTGGTGGAGCGCTCAAAATAATAAACAATGAATACATGCACTCATCACCAAGCATAGTGAGTGATCACATAAGATAGATAGGATAATATCAAGCATGTATAAGTGTAGCTTATGATCAAACACATGATCATCAATGTCTCACAAGCATAGTATCTCAACCAAAAGCAAACAAAGCTTGAAAAACCACCAAATAAAGCAAGAGAGATCAAAAGCAACACTCTCTCTCTCGAAGCCTATGATCTATACATTTTTATCCCCCTTTGGCAACAAGTTACCAAAAAGTTCATAGAAAATGCATAGTGCTAGATCGACTCAGCTTGATCTTACGGTGGTGGTGTCTCGATAGCTCCTTGGACGAAGGCTTCAGTTGAAGTAGAGGGTTCGGGTGGATCTTTGGAGCTGGTTGCACTTTGGAACTGAGGGGCGGTGGGTGGTCTTTGAAGTTGTAGCTCTAGTGTCCGACACTTGACCTCTGGCTCTGGGCACTCCGCAAACACATTGGTGGTTGTCTTGCCCTTCCTCTCTGCATGTCATCCTCGCAGCTGCTCTACAACCGATCAATCTCGCCACCTTGACATCTAGATCATAGAATTTTTGTTCCATGATTCTTTTCGGGCTCTCCTGGTTTTGAGTTAGGTGGCCAACCCTTCTCAATCCTCGTGGTTGATGCTATCAAGTAACCAAGCTGCTCTGTTTGGTTTTCAAGAAATATTCAGATGCCTCCTCTTGAGTTGGCATCTTGGCAGCCTTCTCTCCGCTTTGCCTTCTCCTTCTTCTCCTGAGCTTGAACTGATTGTGGATCATCTTCATTCATGACAACCTCATTGTCCTCAAAGTCTGGATAAAGTGGAAAATGTTCGTTATCCAACTGATATTTCCCTGTGCCCATCTTTGAGTTGATCAATTCTTGAATCTGAGGTGCATATCCACAGCTCCTCTTCTGATCTGCTGCAGTCCTCTTGATTGTTTCAATTATGAGGCTCATGACTTTTAACTTCTGTGGCACATCAAACACATGCAACATGTTGATGGCATGCCCTCTGATCATGTTATGTTCACCTGACTTGGGCAACAGAGTGTGCCTCAGAGTCCAATTGATGGTTGGCAACCCTGACAGCAGAAAGTGAACTGATCCAAACTTGTGAGCCTCTACAGCCTTGTCAGGAATTTCCTTGTACATGTGAGCCATTGAGTTGTGACCCAACTTTTTCTTTGCATAAATGTCCAGGTCATCCTCATTTTCCTTGGGGGCATTTATCAGACTTGCCCATTCTTCAACAGTGGACTGGTACCTTGTACCTTCAGACATCCAAACAATTCTACCATCTGGGTAAAAATGTGTTGTGGAGTAGAACTGCATGATAAGCTCATCATTCCAGTTGGTGAACTTTTGTCCAACAAAATCTGCAACTCCACAAGCAACAAAGCTCTCTTGCACTCCAGGATAGTGCTGCTCATTTTCCCTGATGAATTTCCAGTCAACCCACTGAAGGAAATATGCCCTAGAGGCAATAATAAAGTTATTATTTAATTCCTTATTTCATGATAAATGTTTATCATTCATGCTAGAATTGTATTAACCGGAAACATGATACATGTGTGAATGCATAGACAAAACAACATGTCACTAGTATGCCTCTACTAGACTAGCTTGTTAATCAAAGATGGTTATGTTTCCTAACCATGAACAAAGGAGTTGTTATTTGATTAATGAGGTCACATCATTAGTAGAATGATCGATTGACATGACCCATTCCCTTAGCTTAGCACACGATCGTTTAGTATGTTGCTACTGCTTTTATCCATGACATATACATGTTCCCGTAACTATGAGATTATGCAACTCCGTTTACGGAGGAACACTTTGGTGCTACCAAACGTCACAACGAATCGGGTGATTATAAAGGAGTACTACAGGTGTCTCCAAAGGCAAATGTTGGGTTGGCGTATTTCGAGATTAGGTTTTGTCACTCCGATTGTCGGAGAGGTATCTCTCGGCCCTCTCGGTAATGCACATCACTTAAGCCTTGCAAGCACTACAACTAATGAGTTAGTTGTGAGATGATGTATTACGGAACGAGTAAAGAGACTTGCCGTAACGAGATTGAACTAGGTATTGATACCGACGATCGAATCTCGGGCAAGTAACATACCGATGACAAAGGAACAACGATGTTGTTATGCGGTCCGACCGACAAAGATCTTCGTAGAATATGTAGGAACCAATATGGGCATCCAGGTCCCGCTGTTGGTTATTGACCGTGAATAGTTCTAGGTCATGTCTACATTGTTCTCGAACCGTAGGGTCCGCACGCTTAAGGTTCGATGGCGGTTATTATGAGTTTATGTATTTTGATGTACCAAGGAGTTCGAGCCCCGGATGTGATCACGGACATGACGAGGAGTCTCGGAATGGTCGAGACATAAAGATTGATATATTGGAAGCCTATGTTTGGAGTTCGAATGGTTCCGGTAAAACGGAATTTACTCTGAGTACCGGAGGTTCTGGAACCCCGGGAGGTAAATGGGCCTCGATGGGCCTTAGTGGAAAGGAGAAAGGGCCAGCCCTAGTGGTGGCTGCCCCCCTTCCCTAGTCCTACTAGGACTAGGAAAAGGGGCCGCCCCTCTCTCTCTTTCCCCTCCGGAATCCTAGTCCAACTAGGATTGGGGGAATCCTACTCCCTGAGGGAGTAGGACTCCTGTAGCGCCTCCTTGGCCGCCGCCCCTCCCCTTGCTCCTTTATATACGGGGCAGGGGGCACCTTGAACACACAAGTTGATCGTGAGATCGTTCCTTAGCCGTGCGGTGCCCCCTCCACCATATTCCACCTCGGTTATACCGTCGCGAAGCTTAGGCGAAGCCCTGCGCCGTGAAACATCAAGATCGCCACCACGCCGTCAGGTCGACGAACTCTCCCTCGACACTCGGCTGGATCGAGTACGAGGGACGCCATCGAGCTGTACGTGTGTCAAGAACTCGGGGCGCCGGAGTAACGGCGCCGGATCGGTCGGATCGCAAGGAGAACGACGACTACTTCCTCTACGTTGTGATCGCTTCGCTTGGTCTACAAGGGTATGTAGACAACACTCTCCCTCTCGTTGCTATACATCACCATGATCTTGCGTAAAGCGTCGGAAATTTTTGAAATTACTACGTTCCCCAACAACAAGTGGTATCCGAGCCTAGGTTTTTCTATGGTTTGATGTTTTGCACGAGTAGAACACAAGTGAGTTGTGGGCGATACAAGTCATACTACCTACCAAAGCATGTCATACTTTGGTTCAGCGGTATTGTGAGATGAAGCGGCCTGACCGACATTACGCAGACGCTTACGCGAGACTGGTTTCACCGCCACGAGCACTCGTTGCTTAAAGGTGACTGGTGGGTGCTGTCTCTCTCACTTTAGTTGAACTGAGTGGCTACGCCCGGTCCTTGAGAAGGTTAAACGAGTCTATTTGACGAAGTATCGTTGTGGTTTTGATGCGTAGGTGAGACCGGTTCTTGCTTAAGCCCGTAGCAGCCACGTAAAATTTGCAACAACAAAGTAGAGGACGCCTAACTTGTTTTTGCAGGCATGTTGTGATGTGATATGGTCAAGACGTGATGCTATATTTTATTGTATGAGATGATCATGTTTTGTAACCGGTTATCGGCAATCGGCTGGAGCCATATGGTTGTCGCTTATTGTATGCAATGCAATCGCATTCTGTAATGCTTTACTTTATCACTAAGCGGTAGCGATAGTCGAGAAGCATAAGTTTGGCGAGACGACAACGATGCTACGATGAAGATCAAGGTGTCGCGCCGGTGGCGATGGTGATCATGGTGGTGCCGCAAGATGGAGATCATGAAGCACAAGATGATGATGACCATATCATATCACTTATATTGATTTGCATGTGATGTTTATCTTTTATGCATCTTATCTTGCTTTGATTGACGGTAGCATTATAAGATGATCTCTCACTAAATTATCAAGAAGTGTTCTCCCGAGTATGCACCGTTGCCAAAGTTCGTCGTGCCTGCACACCACATGATGATCGGGTGTGATAAGCTCTCGTCCATCTACAACGGGTGCAAGCCAGTTTTGCACACGCAGAATACTCGGGTTATACTTGACGAGCCTAGCATATGCAGATATGGCCTCGGAACACGGAGACCGAAAGGTCGAGCGTGAATCATATAGTAGATATGATCAACATAAGATGTTCACCATTGAAAACTACTCCATTTCACGTGATGATCGGTTATGGTTTAGTTGATTTGGATCACGTGATCACTTAGATGACTAGAGGGATGTCTTTCTAAGTGGGAGTTCTTTAGTAATATGATTAACTGAACTTAAATTTATCATGAACTTAGTACCTGATAGTATCTTGCTTGTTTATGTTTGATTGTAGATAGATGGCTCGTCTTTGTTGTTCCGTTGAATTTTAATGCGTTCCTTGAGAAAGCAAAGTTGAAAGATGATGGTAGCAATTACACGGATCGGGTCCGAATTTGAGGATCATCCTCATTGCTGCACGTAAGAGTTACGCCCTGGATGCACCGCTAGGTGCAGAACTGCTTCTTTGGAGCAACACCAGATGTTGTGAACGTCGCGCGAGCAAAGCGATGACTACTCTATAGTTCAATGTGCCATGCTTTACGGCTTAGAACCGGGACTTCAACGACGTTTTGAACGTCATGGAGCATATGAGATGTTCCAGAGTTGAAGTTGATATTCCAACAGTAATGCCCGGATTGAGAGATATGAAGTCTCCAATAAGTTCTATAGCTGCAAGATGGAGGAGAACAGTTACATTAGTGAGCATATACTCGTAATGTCCGGGTACTACAATCACTTGACACAATTGGGAGTTAATCTTCCGGATGATTGTGTCATTGATGTAATTCTTCAATCACGCCACCAAGCTACAAAGGCTTCGTGATGAACTATAATATGCAAGGGTTAGTAAAGACTATACCGAGCTCTTCGCAATGCTAAAGGCTGCGGAGGTAGAAATCAAGAAGGAGCATCAAGTGTTGATGGTCAACAAGACCACTAGTTTCAAGAAGAAAGGCAAAGGGAAGAAGAAGGAACTTCAAGAAGAACAGCAAGCAAGTTGCTGCTCAGAGAAGAAACCCAAGTCTGGCCCTAAACCTGAAATCGAGTGCTTCTACCGCAAGCGATCGTCATCGAAGCGGAACTGCCCCAAGTATTTGGCGGATAAGAAGGATGGCAAGGTGAACAAAGGTATATGTGATATACATGTTATTGATGTGTACCTTACTAGAGCTCATGATAGCACTGGTATTTGATCTGGTTACATTGCTAATATTTGCAACTCAAACAGGACTACGGATTGCTTAACACTAGCAAAGGACGAGGTGACGATGCTGGCGTGGGAAATGGTTCCAAAGTCGATGTGATCGCGGTCGGCACGCTACCTCTACATCTACCTTCGGGATTAGTTTTAGACCTAAATAATTGTTATTTGGTGCTGCGTTGAGCATGAACATTATATCTGGATCTTGTTTGATGCGAGACGGTTATTCATTTAAATCAGAGAATAATGGTTGTTCTATTTATATGAGTAATATCTTTTATGGTCATGCACCCTTGAGGAATGGTCTATTTTGATGAATCTCGATAGTAGTGATACACATATTCATAATGTTGAAACCAAAAGATGCAGAGTTGATAATGAAAGTGCAACTTATTTGTGGCACCGCCGTTTAGGTCATATCGGTATAAAGCGCATGAAGAAACTCCATCTCGATGGACTTTTGGAGTCACTTGATTATGAATCACTTGGCACTTATGAACCGTGCCTCATGGGCAAGATGACTAGAACACCGTTCTCGGTACTATGGAGAGAGCAACGGATTTATTGGAAATCATACATACAGATGTATGTGGTCCGATGAATGTAGAGGCTCGTGGCGGATATCGTTATTTTCTCACCTTCACAGATGACTTAAGCAGATATGGGTATATCTACTTAATGAAACATAAGTCCAAACGTTTGAAAAGTTCAAAGAATTTCAGAGTGAAGTTGAAAATCATCGTAACAAGAAAATCAAGTTTCTACGATCTGATCGTGGAGGTGAATATTTGAGTTACGAGTTTGGCCTACATTTGAAACAATGCGGAATAGTTTCGCAACTCACGCCACCGGAACACCACAACAGTAATGGTGTGTCCGAACGTCGTAATCGTACTTTACTAGATATGGTGCGATCTATGATGTCTCTTACAGATTTACCGCTATCGTTTTGGGGTTATGCTCTAGAGACGGCCGCATTCACACTGAATAGAACACCGTCAAAATCCGTTGAGACGACACCTTATGAACTGTGGTTTAGCAAGAAACCAAAGTTGTCGTTTCTTAAAGTTTGGGGATGCGATGCTTATGTGAAAAAGCTTCAACCTGATAAGCTCGAACCCAAATCGGAGAAATGTGTCTTCATAGGATACCCAAAGGAAACAGTTGGGTACACCTTCTATCACAGATCCGAAGGCAAGACATTCGTTGCTAAGAATGGATCCTTTCTAGAGAAGGAGTTTCTCTCGAAAGAAGTGAGTGGGAGGAAAGTGGAACTTGATGAGGTAATAGTACCTTCTCCCTTACTTGAAAGTAGTTCGTCACAGAAACCAGTTTCTGAGACACCTACGCCAAGTAGTGAAGAAGTTGATGATGTTGATCATGAAACTTCAGATCAAGTTACTGCAGAACCTCGTAGATCAACCAGAGTAAGATCCGCACTGAGTGGTACGGTAATCCTGTTCGGAAGTCATGCTACTAGATCATGATGAACCTACGAACTATGAAGAAGCGATGGTGAGCCCAGATTCGCAAAATGGCTTGAGGCCATGAAATCGAGATGGGATCCATGTATGAAAACAAAGTATGGACTTTGGTTGACTTGCCCGAGGGTAGGCAAGCAATAGAAAACAAGTGGATCTTCAAGAAGAAGACCGACGACGACGGTAATGTTATCGTTTATAAAGCTCGACTTGTCGCAAAAGGTTTTCGACAAGTTCAAGGGATTGACTACGATGAGACCTTCTCACCCGAAGCGATGCTTAAGTCCGTCCGAATCATGTTAGCAATTGCCGCATTTTATGATTATGAAATTTGGCAAATGGATGTAAAGACGCATTCTGAATGGATTTTCGGAAGAAGAGTTGTATATGATGCAACCGAAGGTTTTATCGATCCAAAGGAGCTAACAAAGTGTGCAAGCTCCGGCGATCCATTTATGGACTGGTGCAAGCATCTCGAGTTGGAATAAACGCTTTGATAGTGTGATCAAAGCATTTGGGTTTGTCTGAGACTTTTGGAGAAGCCTCAGATTTACAAGAAAGTGAGTGGGAGCTCAGAGCATTTACGATATTATATGTGGATAACATATTGCTGATCGGAAATGATATAGAATTCTGGATAGCATAAAGGGATACTTGAACAAGAGTTTTTCAATGAAAGACCTCGGTGAAGCTGCTTACATATTGGGCATTAAGATCTATAGAGATAGATCAAGACGCTTAATTGACTTTCACAAAGCACATACCTTGACAAAGTTTTGAAGAAGTTCAAAATGGATCAAGCAAAGAAAGGGTTCTTGCACGTGTTACAAGGTGTGAAGTTGAGTCGACTCAATGCCCGACCACTACAGAAGATAGAGAGAAAATGAAAGATGTTCCTATGCTTCAGCCATAGGCTCTATCATGTATGCAATCTTGTGTACTGGACTGATGTGTGCCTTGCTATAAGCCTAGCAGGAAGGTACCAAAGTAATCCAGAGTGGATCATCGACAGCGGTCAAGAACATCCTGAAATACCGAAAAGGACTAAGGATATGTTTCTCGATATGGAGGTGACAAAGAGCTCATCGAACGGTTACGTTGATGCAAGCTTTGACACCGATCCGGACGATTCTAAATCGCAGACCGGATACGATTTACACTAAACGGAGGAGCTGTCGGTTGGTGCAGTTCTAAACAAAGCGCCCTAGCGGGATCTACATGTGAAGCGGAATACATAGCAGCTTCGGAAGCAGCTAATGAAGGAGTCGGATGAAGGAGTTCATATCCGATCTAGGTGTCATACCTAGTGCATCGGGTCCAATGAAAATCTTCGTGACAATATCGAGCAATTGCCTTAGCAAAGGAATCCAGATTTCACAAGAGGACCAAGCACATCAAGAGACGCTTCAATTCCATCCGGACTTAGTCCGATCGAGACATAGAGATTTGCAAGATACATACGGATCTGAATGTTGCGCACCGTTGACTAAGCCTCTTCCACGAGCAAAACATGATCAGCACCAAGACTCCATGGGTGTTAGAATCATTACTGTGTAATCTAGATTATTGACTCTAGTGCAAGTGGGAGATCAAGGAAATATGCCCTAGAGGCAATAATAAAGTTATTATTTATTTCCTTATTTCATGATAAATGTTTATCATTCATGCTAGAATTGTATTAACCGGAAACATGATACATGTGTGAATGCATAGACAAAACAACATGTCACTAGTATGCCTCTACTAGACTAGCTTGTTAATCAAAGATGGTTATGTTTCCTAACCATGAACAAAGGAGTTGTTATTTGATTAATGAGGTCACATCATTAGTAGAATGATCTGATTGACATGACCCATTCCCTTAGCTTAGCACACGATCGCTTAGTATGTTGCTCTTGCTTTTATCCATGACATATACATGTTCTCGTAACTATGAGATTATGCAACTCCGTTTACGGAGGAACACTTTGGTGCTACCAAACGTCACAACGAATCGGGTGATTATAAAGGAGTACTACAGGTGTCTCCAAAGGCAAATGTTGGGTTGGCGATTTCGAGATTAGGTTTTGTCACTCCGATTGTCGGAGAGGTATCTCTCGGCCCTCTCGGTAATGCACATCACTTAAGCCTTGCAAGCACTACAACTAATGAGTTAGTTGTGAGATTATGTATTACGGAACGAGTAAAGAGACTTGCGGTAACGAGATTGAACTAGGTATTGGATACCGACGATCGAATCTCGGGCAAGTAACATACCGATGACAAAGGAACAACGATGTTGTTATGCGGTCGACCGACAAAGATCTTCGAGAATATGTATGAACCAATATGGGCATCCAGGTCCCGCTGTTGGTTATTGACCGTGAATAGTTCTAGGTCATGTCTACATTGTTCTCGAACCGTAGGGTCCGCACGCTTAAGGTTACGGCGGCGCTTATTATGAGTTTATGTATTTTGATGTACCGAAGGAGTTCGAGTCCGGATGTGATCACGGACATGACGAGGAGTCTCGGAATGGTCGAGACATAAAGATTGATATATTGGAAGCCTATGTTTGGAGTTCGAATGGTTCGAGGTAAAACGGAATTTACCGGAGTACCGGAGGTTACGGAACCCCGGGAGGTAAATGGGCCTCGATGGGCCTTAGTGGAAAGGAGAAAGGGCCAGCCCTAGTGGGCGCGGCCCCTTCCCTAGTCCTACTAGGACTAGGAAAAGGGGCCGCCCCCTCTCTCTTTCCCCTCCAGGAATCCTAGTCCAACTAGGATTGGGGGAATCCTACTCCCAAAGGGAGTAGGACTCCTGTAGCGCCTCCTTTGGCCGCCGCCCCTCCCCTTGCTCCTTTATATCTGGGGCAGGGGGCACCTTGGAACACACAAGTTGATCGTGAGATCGTTCCTCAGCCGTGTGCGGTGCCCCTCCACCATATTCCACCTCGGTTATACCGTCATGAAGCTTAGGCGAAGCCTGCGCGCCGGTGAAACATCAAGATCGTCACCACGCCGTCGTCTTGACGGAACTCTCCTCGACACTCGGCTGGATCGGAGTACGAGGGACGCCATCGAGCTGTACGTGTGTCAAGAACTCGGGGCGCCGAGTAACGGCGCCGGATCGGTCGGATCGCAAGGAGAACGTACGACTACTTCCTCTACGTTGTGATCGCTTCCGCTTTGGGTCTACAAGGGTATGTAGACAACACTCTCCCCTCTCGTTGCTATACATCACCATGATCTTGCGTGTGCGTAGGAAATTTTTTGAAATTACTACGTTCCCCAACACCCACCTCATGTCACAGACTGTGGGCTTCTTGTCCAACAGAATTGTTTCATAGAAGTCCTGCTATTCCTTTGTGTGGAACCTGTAGTCAACATCAGTTCTTCTTCTTGAAGCATATGGATCTTCCATCCTCCACAGCCTCAGCCCTGAATCCTTCCTGATTCTCATGTCCTCAGCCACAGGATGGGCATCATTGTGGTCTGGTATCTTGGGCTTGAGCTTTCTTAAGACCTGTCCTTCTTCATCCTCTTCTTCAAACAACATTGGGCTTTGGGGCCTTGTTCTTCTCAAAGAATTTGGAATACTTCTAGTATTCCTCTTGGAACTTGCTTGTCCTTGGAGGCAGCTTTGGGTGCATCCTTGGCTTAGATGTTGCAGCCTCGATCCGATTCCATCACCCATAAGCTTAGGTGCCTTAGATGTTGGTGCAAACATCCTCTTCCTCTTCTTGTAATCCTTCTCATTGAGGGCTTTCCAAGGACCTTGGCAGTTGTGGTTCTTGCTCTGTTCTTTTTCTTGTCCTGATCACCATCATCCTCTGATTCAATTGTGAACTTCATAGTTGCACCAGTGGGGACTTTCTGAGGTTTGGATGATGTTTCTTTCCTTGCAGGTGCCTCTTTGGGTTGAGCTTGAGCAGGCACTTGAGTGGACTTCCTGGCCTTTGGCATTTGAGTTCTCTTGGCAGGAACTTTCTTCTTCAGACCTGGATTTATGCTCTGTGCATAGCCATACTCTTTCTTGAGCACCACTTTCTTGGAAGTGGCCTCATCTTCCTCAGCTTTTTAATCTTCATCCTCGGAATCTGAAGTTCTTTTCCTCCTTTGCCTAGTAGCAGCCTTAGGCAAATTGCTAGGAGTACTTCTGCTCCCACCATCTGTAGTTGAGGGACTAGTGCCCTCACTCAAGTCCATCTGCTCTCCGACTGTTCTCGCTGTCACTTTGATCCGACGATCGCAAAAGCTGATCACGACCTCGTGAAGAGTTATAGATGAGATAGAATAGATGAGCATCACAAAATGCAGAGATTTTTTCAAAAGAATGATTCAAAAGTTCAGTTTTAGTTTTCCATGAGAAAGCATTTGGATCAACCGATTTTCAAACTCGGTGATACCGAAGCAGTTTTGGAACCTAAATCGGTGATCTCGGTTGGACCGAGTTTGATTCGGTGGCACCGAGACCGCTAGGGTTTCACAGAATCCTCAAATTGGTCGCGTGGCGATTAGTAATTCTCGGTCAGACCGAGAGTCACTAGTGCAATGGCATAAGCCAAATCGGTGAGACCGAGTTTTTCAACTCGGTGGGTCCGAGATGGTTTCGGCGGAAACCTAAACGTAAAAATTTAAATCGCATCTAATCTATGGACTATTTTGGCTGGATAGAAGAGTCTCGATCGTGGCAAGAATCAATATGAAAACAATGTGCTAGGAATCAGACGTGGATAGCACAAAGATCAAGTCCATACCCTAACTTGGCGGTGGACTTGCTACGGCGGCAACGGCGGGGACGAAATCCATTGACGGCGGCGAAGACCAGCGACAGGAGGCTGCTGGCGACGAGGAGACGATCCAGAGACCATGATGGTAGAGCGAGCTGTTGCGCGAGCGAAGGGTTTCGGAGAAATTTCCAAACTTTTGCCCGTAACTATATATAGCCCGACCCTGTCGGTGTGACCAAGTGGAACAACTCGGTGGCACCGAGATGCGTAATTGTATTCAGTTACAGCAAATCGGTGAGACCGAAAAGTTCAAATCGGTTGCACCGAGATTGAAAACTCAGATCAACTTGATGATCTCGGTAGGACCGAAATGGAGGAATCGGTCTGACCGAGAATCACAAAGAGGTTTTGGAAGTTTAAGTCTATGAATAATCGGGAACTCCAAGTGCTCCTCACACAGAGTGGTTCGAATCTGACTTGATCAAATTCTGTGATGTAGCATGAATAGAGTTTGAGATGAGAAAAGCATAGATAGCTAAAGAAGGTTCTTAGGCATTCTTGTCCATCCACTTGGCAAAAAGAAAAGAAACCAAACAATCAAAACAACAAGTGGATGTCCTTGAATGAGTAAAATATGCACCAACATGCTCACACAATAAGATAGCAAATGAAATATGTGGAAAAGCATGCACAAGCAATTCTAGCATCTATCAAACAATTGGCGATGACTAGGTCATCTATATATGAGTATATTGACTTAGGAGTCAAATGAGAACATTTGATCATAGGTCATACTCATCGTTTAAGCTCAAGTGGGGTTACCACTTTTACATAATGCATTGATGTGTTCACACCATTAGAGTTGCTTTGACTCAATTCTTAGAGTTAAGCTCCCCCTAGATGTGAGACCCCCTTAGAGAGATGAACTAACCTTGGGTTTTGTCGATGATGACTTCATGTAGGTGTTGAAGATGTGTATGCTCAATGTTGGTGTAGATCATTTGGAGCAATCCTTTGGAGTGAGTTGCACTTTCAACTTACCTACATGGGTTAGTCCCACAAGGAACAAACAAGAATATCCATAGACATAGAGTGATGCACACACAAGATGATGTCCATGAAATCATTAGGTTACCTTGTCCCTTGCCTTACCAACATGAGGGTTTGTGACTCCTTGAACTAGTGCAAGATGTGGAAGTTGATTGCACTTGTTCTTGCTGATATGAGTGAAGAATGTTGGTGGAGTCACCCTTAAGAACTCTCTAGTTCTTCTTCTTCGGGATCCACATCATCTTGATGGGAATCCTTGGAGTTGTAGTTGTACTTGATGAAGTAGAACTTGACGTAGTCTTGGGGACCCACTTGAACGAGGCTTTAGGTGCTTCTTTAGATGCATCAATCTCTTCTTGAAGCTTGTCCCTGCCTTTGTTCTTGTGGTCTTGTGGTGGAAGATCATCTTGAGCTTGTGTTCCCTTGAAGGAAGTAGGATCATACTTCTCTTGTTGAGGAACAAACTTCGTCCTGGGGTATTGATCTTCTTCCCACTCAACTCCATTGGCATTGAACTTTCGTTCAAAACCAACACCTTGATTCTTCCGGTGCCTTCCTTGCTTATGTACAATTTCCTCGAATTGCTTACTCCCGCAAGGCTCTTGTAAACACCTTTCTATAATTCCTTCAATAAGCTATTTTCTTGCTCAAGTGTAACTTGGCTAAGAGAATCATTAGTGGAATCAAGAGAACTACTAGAAGCAACAATATTGGATTTGACATTATTATTGTTACTACTAGAGGAAGTATCTTTCTTGTACTTGTTACTAGACTTGACTTGAGGCATGTAAGTAGATAAGAGTAAACGCTTGGCAATGTAAGAAGAACTTTTCTTGCGGAGATCATCATTGATTGCTTTTAAGAACTCATGCTCTTGCTCAAGATTGAGCTTTTCAAAGCGTAACGCCTCATGAGCCCTTAAAAGTTCTCGATGATCTTCGAGATAGTTTCATGAGCTAACTTAAGAGAGTTTAGTTCTTTAGTTAGAAGCTCAATCTTCTCCTTATCATTGTCATTCGTTTTATCTTGATTAGCATGATTAATTGACGTTTCATCATAGTATTCATCACTAGAGTTGTCAACAAGTAAATCATCATCCACAAGCAAGTCATCTTCATCACTATTGAAATCAACATACTCGGGATGTGTTACCTTTGGACCTTTGGCCATGAAGCATCTTCCAACACCTTCATTTGGTGAATCAAATATGTCGTAGGAGTTGGTTGACACAAGTGCTAGACCAGCAACACCTTCATCTTGAGTATATTCGAGTCGGAGTGATAGCTTCTCTCGGAGTGATTGTCGGAGTCGGAGCCGGAAACCCATTCACCAACATGAGCTTGATGTCTTTGTTTTGTGTAGCTCCTTGATGACTTGTCCTTCCTTTCCGAATCCTTGCTTCTCCGTGAGGGTCTTCGTTCATAACGATCATCTTTACTCCTCCTCTCTCTTGGTGGTGATTCTTCTCTTTTGCTCCTTCTTCTTGGAGAGTCTTCTCTTCTTTTGTAGGGTGTCGTACACTCATTGGAGTAGTGTCCGGGTCTCCCACAATTGTAGCAATTGTGCTCTCGACTAGAAGATCTCTTGTCATTATAAGACCTTGACTTGGAGCTTCTTTCTTTGCTTCTACTCTTGTAGAATTTGTTGAAGTTCTTCACCATTAAGCTCAATGTTGGGGAACGTAGTAATTTCAAAAAATTTCCTACGCACACACAAGATCATGGTGATGCATAGCAACGAGAGGGGAGAGTGTTGTCTACGTACCCTCGTAGACCGAAGCGGAAGCGATCACAATGTAGAGGAAGTAGTCGTAAGATCTCCTCGCGATCCGACCGATCCCGGCGCCGTTACTCCGGCGCCCCCGAGTTCTTGACACACGTACAGCTCGATGACGCTCCTCGGGCTCCAATCCAAAGAGAGCTTGGGGAGGAGAGTTTCGTCAAGACGACGGCGTGGTGGCGATCTTGATGTTCTACCGGCGCAGGCTTCGCCTAAGCTTCGCATGACGATATGACCGAGGTGGAATATGGTGAGGGGGCACCGCACACGGCTAAGGAACGATCCGTAGATCAACTTGTGTGTTCTAGGGTGGCCCCTGCCTCGTATATAAAGGAGCAAGGGGGGGAGGTGCGGCCAGCTTGGAGGAGGCGCGCCGGAGGAGTCCTACTCCCACCAGGAGTAGGACTCCCCCCTTCCTAGTTGGAGTAGGATTGGGGGAGGGGAAGAGGGAAGGGGGGGCGCCGCCCCCCTCTCCTTGTCCTATTCGGACTAGGGGGGGGCGCGCGGCCTGCCCTGGCCGGCCCCTCCTCTTCTCCCTCATGGCCCACTAAGGCCCATTAACCCCGGAGGGTTCAGTAACCCCGGTGTTAGGTAAAATCGATTTCACCGGAACCATTCGAACTCCAAATATAGGCTTCCAATATATCAATCTTTATGTCTCGACCATTTCGAGACTCCTCGTCATGTCCGTGATCACATCCGGGACTCCGAACTTCTCCGGTACATCAAAATACATAAACTCATAATATAACCGCCATCGAAACCTTAAGCGTGCGGACCCTACGGTTCGAGAACAATGTAGACATGACCGAGACACCGTCTCGGTCAATAACCAATAGCGGGACCTGGATGCCCATATTGGCTCCTACATATTCTACGAAGATCTTTATCGGTCAGACCGCATAACAACATACGTTGTTCCCTTTGTCATCGGTATGTTACTTGCACGAGATTCGATCGTCGGTATCCAATACCTAGTTCAATCTCGTTACCGGCAAGTCTCTTTACTCGTTCCGTAATACATCATATCACAGCTAACTCATTAGTTGTAATGCTTGCAAGGCTTAAGTGATGTGTATTACCGAGAGGGCCCAGAGATACCTCTCCGACAATCGGAGTGACAAAACCTAATCTCAAATACGCCAACCCAACATCGCCTTTGGAGACACTGTAGTACTCCTTTATAATCACCCGATTACGTTGTGACGTTTGGTAGTACCAAAGTGTTCCTCCGTAAACGGAGTTGCATAATCTCATAGTTACAGGAACATGTATATGTCATGGATAAAAGCAGTAGCAACATACTAAACGATCGTGTGCTAAGCTAATGGAATGGGTCATGTCAATCGATCATTCTACTAATGATGTGACCTTGTTAATCAAATAACAACTCTTTGTTCATGGTTAGGAAACATAACCATCTTTGATTAACAAGCTAGTCTAGTAGAGGCATACTAGTGACATATTGTTTGTCTATGCATTCACACATGTATCATGTTTCCGGTTAATACAATTCTAGCATGAATGATAGACATTTATCATGAAATAAGGAAATAAATAATAACTTTATTATTGCCTCTAGGGCATATTTCCTTGATCTCCCACTTGCACTAGAGTCAATAATCTAGATTACATAGTAATGATTCTAACACCCATGGAGTCTTGGTGTTGATCATGTTTTGCTCGTGGAAGAGGCTTAGTCAACGGATGCGCTACATTCAGATCCGTATGTATCTTGCAAATCTCTATGTCTCCCACCTGGACTAGATCCCGGATGGAATTGAAGCGTCTCTTGATGTGCTTGGTCCTCTTGTGAAATCTGGATTCTTTTGCTAAGGCAATTGCTCCAGTATTGTCACAGAAGATTTTCATTGGACCCGATGCACTAGGTATGACACCTAGATCGGATATGAACTCCTTCATCTAGACTCTTTCATTAGCTGCTTCCGAAGCTGCTATGTACTCCGCTTCACATGTAGATCCCGCTACGACGCTTTGTTTAGAACTGCACCAACCGACGGCTCCTCCGTTTAGTGTAAATACGTATCCGGTCTGCGATTTAGAATCGTCCGGATCAGTGTCAAAGCTTGCATCAACATAACCGTTTACGATGAGCTCTTTGTCACCTCCATATACGAGAAACATATCCTTAGTCCTTTTTAGGTATTTCAGGATGTTCTTGACCGCTGTCCGATGATCCACTCTGGATTACTTTGGTACCTCCTGCTAAGCTTATAGCAAGGCACACATCAGGTCTGGTACACAGCATTGCATACATGATAGAGCCTATGGCTGAAGCATAGGGAACATCTTTCATTTTCTCTCTATCTTCTGCAGTGGTTGGGCATTGAGTCTTACTCAACTTCACACCTTGTAACACGAGCAAGAACCCTTTCTTTGCTTGATCCATTTTGAACTTCTTCAAAATTTTGTCAAGGTATGTGCTTTGTGAAAGTCCAATTAAGCGTCTTGATCTATCTCTATAGATCTTAATGCCCAATATGTAAGCAGCTTCACCGAGGTCTTTCATTGAAAAACTCTTATTCAAGTATCCCTTTATGCTATCCAGAATTCTATATCATTTCCGATCAGTAATATGTCATCTACATATAATATCGTAAATGCTCTGAGCTCCCACTCACTTTCTTGTAAATGAGGCTTCTCCAAAAGTCTCAGATGAACCCAAATGCTTTGATCACACTATCAAAGCGTTTATTCCAACTCCGAGATGCTTGCACCAGTCCATAAATGGATCATTTGGAGCTTGCACACTTTGTTAGCTCCTTTGGATCGATAAAACCTTTCGTTGCATCATATACAACTCTTCTTCCGAGATCCATTCAGAATGCGTCTTTACATCCATTTTCCAAATTTCATAATTATAAAATCGGCAATTGCTAACATGATTCGGACAGACTTAAGCATCGCTACGGGTGAGAATGTCTCATCGTAGTCAATCCCTTGAACTTGCCGAAAACCCTTTGCGACATAAGTCGAGCTTTGTAGACGATAATATTACCGTCGGCGTCGGTCTTCTTCTTGAAGATCCACTTGTTTTCTATTGCTTGCCGACCCTCGGGCAAGTCAACCAAAGTCCATACTTTGTTTTCATACATGGATCCCATCTCGATTTCATGGCCTCAAGCCATTTTGCGAATCTGGGCTCACCATCGCTTCTTCATAGTTCGTAGGTTCATCATGATCTAGTAGCATGATTTCCGAACAGGATTACCGTACCACTCAGTGCGGATCTTACTCTGGTTGATCTACGAGGTTCTGTAGTAACTTGATCTGAAGTTTCATGATCAACATCATCAACTTCCTCACTACTTGGTGTAGATGTCTCAGAAACCGGTTTCTATGACAAACTACTTTCAAGTAAGGGAGAAGGTACAATTACCTCATCAAGTTCTACTTTCCTCCCACTCACTTCTTTCGAGAGAAACTCCTTCTCTAGAAAGGATCCATTGTTAGCAACAAATGTCTTGCCTTCGGATCTGTGATAGAAGGTGTAACCAACTGTCTCCTTTGGGTATCCTATGAAGACACATTTCTCTGATTTGGGTTCGAGCTTATCAGGTTGAAGCTTTTTCACATAAGCATCGCATCCCCAAACTTTAAGAAACGACAACTTTGGTTTCTTGCTAAACCATAGTTCATAAGGTGACGTCTCAACGGATTTTGACGGTGTTCTATTCATTGTGAATGCGGCCGTCTCTAGAGCATAACCCCAAAACGATAGCGGTAAATCTGTAAGAGACATCATAGATCGCACCATATCTAGTAAAGTGCGATTCTGACGTTCGGACACACCATTACGTTGTGGTGTTCGGGTGGCGTGAGTTCTTGAAACTATTCCGCATTGTTTCAAATGTAGACCAAACTCGTAACTCAAATATTCACCTCCACGATCGGATCGTAGAAATTTAATTTTCTTATTACGATGATTTTCAACTTCACTCTCAAATTCTTTGAACTTTTCAAATGTTTCAGACTTATGTTTCATTAAGTAGATATACCCATATCTCGCTTAAGTCATCTGTGAAGGTGAGAAAATAACGATATCCGCCACGAACCTCAACATTCATCGGACCACATACATCAGTATGTATGATTTCCAACAAATCTGTTGCTCTCTCCATAGTACCGAGAACGGGTTCGGTCATCTTGCCCATGAGGCACGGTTACATAAGTGCCAAGTGATTCATAATCAAGTGACTCCAAAAGTCCATCAAGATGGAGTTTCTTCATGCGCTTTACACCGATATGACCTAAACGGCGATTGCCACAAATAAGTTGCACTATCATTATCAACTCTGCATCTTTTGGTTTCAACATTATGAATATGTGTATCACTACTATCGAGATTCATCAAAATAGACCACTCTTCAAGGGTGCATGACCATAAAAGATATTACTCATATAAATAGAACAACCATTATTCTCGATTTAAATGAATAACCGCCTCGCATCAAACAAGATCCAGATATAATGTTCATGCTCAACGCAGCACCAAATAACAATTATTTAGGTCTAAAACTAATCCCGAAGGTAGATGTAGAGGTAGCATGCCGACCGCGATCACATCGACTTTGGAACCATTTCCCACGTGCATCGTCACCTTGTCCTTTGCCAGTGTTCGCTTAATCCGTAGTCCCTGTTTCGAGTTGCAAATATTAGCAAGAACCAAGATCAAATACCGTGTGCTCTGCGAGCTCTAGTAAGGTACACATCAATAACATGTATATCACATATACCTTTGTTCACCTTGCCATCCTTCTTATCCGCCAAATACTTGGGGCAGTTCCGCTTCAAATGACGATGCGCTTGCGGTAGAAGCACTCGGTTTCAGGTTTAGGTCCAGACTTGGGTTTCTTCTCTGAGCAAGCAACTTGCTTGCTGTTCTTCTTGAAGTTCCTTCTTCTTCCCTTTGCCTTTCTTCTTGAAACTAGTGGTCTTATTGACCATCAACACTTGATGCTAATTCTTGATTTCTACCTCCGCAGCCTTTAGCATTGCGAAGAGCTCTGTATAGTCTTTACTAACCCTTGCATATTATAGTTCATCATGAAGCCTTTGTAGCTTGGTGGCGGTGATTGAAGAATTCATCAATGACACAATCATCCGGAAGATTAACTCCCGGTTGAGTCAAGTGATTGTAATATCCGGACATTTTGAGTATGTGCTCACCGATGAACTATTCTCCTCCATCTTGCAGCTATAGAACTTATTGGAGACTTCATATCTCTCAATCCGGGCATTCTGTTGGAATATCAACTTCAACTCTGGAACATCTCATATGCTCCATGACGCTCAAAACGTCGTTGAAGTCCCGGTTCTAAGCCGTAAAGCATGGCACATTGAACTATAGAGTAGTCATCAGCTTTGCTCGCCAGACGTTCTTAACGTCGTCGCCAGCATCAAGAAGAGTTGGCACCTAGCGGTGCATCCAGGCGTAACTCTTTCAGGCAGCAATGAGGATAATCCTCGAGTTACGGACCCGATCCGTGTAATTGCTACCATCATCTTTCAACTTTGCTTTCTCAAGGAACGCATTAAAATTCAACGGAACAACAAAGACGAGCCATCTATCTACAATCAAACATAGACAAGCAAGATACTATCAGTACTAAGTTCATGATAAATTTAAGTTCAATTAATCATATTACTTAAGAACTCCCACTTAGACAGACATCTCTCTAGTCATCTAAGTGATCACGTGATCCAAATCAACTAAACCATAACCGATCATCACGTGAAATGGAGTAGTTTTCAATGGTGAACATCTTATGTTGATCATATCTACTATATGATTCACGCCGACCTTCGGTCTCCGTGTTCCGAGGCCATATCTGCATATGCTAGGCTCGTCAAGTATAACCCGAGTATTCTGCGTGTGCAAAACTGGCTTGCACCCGTTGTAGATGGACGAGAGCTTATCACACCCGATCATCACGTGGTGTGCGGGCACGACGAACTTTGGCAACGGTGCATACTCGGGAGAACACTACTTGATAATTTTAGTGAGAGATCATCTTATAATGCTACCGTCAATCAAAGCAAGATAAGATGCATAAAAGATAAACATCACATGCAAATCAATATAAGTGATATGATATGGTCATCATCATCTTGTGCTTCGTGATCTCCATCTCTGCAGCACCATCATGATCACCATCGTCACCGGCGCGACACCTTGATCTCCATCGTAGCATCGTTGTCGTCTACGCCACCTATTGCTTCTACGACTATCGCTACCGCTTAGTGATAAAGTAAAGCAATTATAGGGCGTTTGTATTTCATACAATAAAGCGACAACCATATGGCTCCTGCCAGTTGCCGATAACTTCGGTTACAAAACCTGATCATCTCATACAATAAAATATAGCATCACGTCTTGACCATATCACATCACAACATGCCCTGCAAAAACAAGTTAGACGTCCTCTACTTTGTTGTTGCAAATTTTACGTGGCTGCTACGGGCTTAAGCAAGAACCAATCTCACCTACGCATCAAAACCACAACGATACTTCATCAAATAGACTCCGTTTTAACCTTCTCAAGGACCGGGCGTAGCCACACTCGGTTCAACTAAAGTGAGAGAGACAGACACCCGCCAGTCACCTTTAAGCAACGAGTGCTCGTAGCGGTGAAACCAGTCTCGCGTAATGTCGGTCCGGGCCGCTTCATCTCACAATACCGCTGAACCAAAGTATGACATGCTGGTAGGTAGTATGACTTGTATCGCCCACAACTCACTTGTGTTCTACTCGTGCAAAACATCAAACCATAGAAAAACCTAAGCTCGGATGCCACTGTTGGGGAACGTAGTAATTTCAAAAAAATTCATACGCACACACAAGATCATGGTGATGCATAGCAACGAGAGGGGAGAGTGTTGTCTACGCACCCTCGTGAGACCAAGCGAAGCGATCTGGCGTAGAGGAAGTAGTCGACGATCTCCTCGCGATCCAACCGATCTGGCGCCGTTACTCGGCGCCCCGAGTTCTTGACACACGTACAGCTCGATGGCGCTCCTCGGGCTCCAATCCAAGAGAGCCGGGGAGGAGAGTTTCGTCAAGACGACGGCGTGGTGACGATCTTGATGTTCTATCGGCAGGGCTTCGCCTAAGCTTCATGACGATATGACCGAGGTGGAATATGGTGGAGGGGGGCACCGCACACGGCTAAGGAACGATCCGTAGATCAACTTGTGTGTTCTAGGGTGCCCCCCTGCCCCCGTATATAAAGGAGCAAGGGGAGGTGCGGCCGGCTTGGAGGAGGCGCGGCGGAGGAGTCCTACTCCCGGGAGTAGGACTCCCCTTTCCTAGTTGGAGTAGGATTGGGGGAGGGGAAGAGGGAGGGGGCGCCGCCCCCCTCTCCTTGTCCTATTCGGACTAGGGGGGAGGCGCGCCTGCCCCTGGCCGGCCCTCCTCTTCTCCCTCATGGCCCACTAAGGCCCATTAACCCCGGAGGGTTCCGTAACCCCGGTGTTCCGGTAAAATCCCGATTTCACCGGAACCATTCGAACTCAAATATAGGCTTCAATATATCAATCTTTATGTATCGACCATTTCGAGACTCCTCGTCATGTCCGTGATCACATCCGGGACTCGAACTTCTTGGTACATCAAAATACATAAACTCATAATATAACCGTCATCGAAACCTTAAGCGTGCGGACCCTACGGTTCGAGAACAATGTAGACATGACCGAGACACGTCTCGGTCAATAACCAATAGCGGGACCTGGATGCCCATATTGGCTCCTACATATTCTACGAAGATCTTTATCGGTCGACCGCATAACAACATCGTTGTTCCTTTGTCATCGGTATGTTACTTGCCCGAGATTCGATCGTCGGTATCCAATACCTAGTTCAATCTCGTTACCGGCAAGTCTCTTTACTCGTTCCGTAATACATCATCTCACAGCTAACTCATTAGTTGTAATGCTTGCAAGGCTTAAGTGATGTGTATTACCGAGAGGGCCCAGAGATACCTCTCCGACAATCGGAGTGACAAAACCTAATCTCGAAATACGCCAACCCAACATCTGCCTTTGGAGACACCTGTAGTACTCCTTTATAATCACCCAGTTACGTTGTGAAGTTTGGTAGTACCCAAAGTGTTCCTCCGGTAAACGGGAGTTGCATAATCTCATAGTTACAGGAACATGTATATGTCATGGATAAAAGCAGTAGCAACATACTAAACGATCGTGTGCTAAGCTAATGGAATGGGTCATGTCAATCAGATCATTCTACTAATGATGTGACCTTGTTAATCAAATAACAACTCTTTGTTCATGGTTAGGAAACATAACCATCTTTGATTAACAAGCTAGTCTAGTAGAGGCATACTAGTGACATATTGTTTGTCTATGCATTCACACATGTATCATGTTTCCGGTTAATACAATTCTAGCATGAATGATAAACATTTATCATGAAATAAGGAAATAAATAATAACTTTATTATTGCCTCTAGGGCATATTTCCTTCACTCAATTCTTCATTGAAGGTTTGTTTCTCACTTGATGATGTGGGGGCTTCACTTGAGGCTTTGTAAGCACCACTTGACTTGTTGTGAAGTTCCTCCTTATCCTTGAGTGACATCTCATGAGCAACAATTCTTCCAATGACTTCCGTTGGCTTTAGATCTTTGTAGTTTGGCATCATTTGGATCAATGTGCAAACGGTATCATACTTTCCATCCAATGCTCTTAAGATCTTCTTGATGATGAATTTGTCGGTCATCTCTTCACTCCCTAAGCCGGCAATCTCATTTGTGATAAGAGCAAGCCTAGAGTACATTTCAGCGACACCTTCACCATCCTTCATTTTGAACTTGTCAAGCTGACTCTCGAGCACATCCAACTTGGATTCCTTGACAGACTCGGTACCTTCATGCATATCAATCAAAGTATCCCAAATTTCCTTTGCATTCTCAAGACGGCTGATTTTGTTGAATTCTTCGGGGCACAATCCGTTGAAGATGATATCACAAGCTTGAGCGTTGTATTGCAGCATCTTCAATTCTTCCGCATTAGCTTCACGGTTCGGTTCTCTCCCATCAAAAAATTCACCTTGCAAGCCAATACAAATAATTACCCAAATGGCGGGGTTATGTCCGAGAATATGCATTTTCATCTTATGCTTCCAACTAGCAAAGTTAGTACCATCAAATTAAGGACCTCTACAGTGATAATTTCCCTCGCTAGACGCCATACTCTCCTAGGTTGTGAAACCAAGGCTATGACCACCAAAAGCTATGGAAATCAAAGCAAATGGAGACCAAAGCTCTGATACCACTTGTAGGACCTTGAAGTGTGTCTAGAGGGGGGTGATTAGACTACTTGACCAATAAAAACTTAACCTTTTCCCAATTTTAGAGTTTGGCAGATTTTAGCTACTTTAGGACAAGTCAAGCAATCATCACACAATTCAAGCAAGCATGCAAAGAGTATATAGGCAGCGGAAATTAAAGCATGCAACTTGCAAGAAAGTAAAGGGAAGGGTTTGGAGGATTCAAACGCAATTGGAGACACGGATGTTTTTGGCGTGGTTCTGATAGGTGGTGCTATCGTACATCCACGTTGATGGAGACTTCAACCCACGAAGGGTAACGGCTGCGCGAGTCCACGGAGGGCTCCACCCATGAAGGGTCCACGAAGAAGCAACCTTGTCTATCCCACCATGGTCGTGGCCCACGAAGGACTTGCCTCACTAGCGGTAGATCTTCACGAAGTAGGCAATCTCCTTGCCCTTACAAACTCCTTGGTTCAACTCCACAATCTTGTCGGAGGCTCCCAAGTGACACCTAGCCAATCTAGGAGACACCACTCTCCAAGAAGTAACAAATGGTGCGTTGATGATGAACTCCTTGCTCTTGTGCTTCAAATGATAGTCTCCCCAACACACAACTCTCTCTCATAGGTTTTGGATCTGGTGGAAACAAGATTTGAGTGGAAAGCAACTTGGGGAAGGCTAGAGATCAAGATTCATATGGTAGGAATGGAATATCTTGGCCTCAACACATGAGTAGGTGGTTCTCTCTCAGAAATGGTAAGTTGGACGTCTAGGTTCGTTCTGATGGCTCTCTCCATGAATGAAGAGGAGGTGGAGGGGTATATATAGCCTCCACACAAAATCTAACCGTTACACACAATTTACCAAACTCGGGGCGACCGAATCATTAAACTCGGTCGGACCGATTTAGTAAACCCAGTGACCGTTAGTGATTTTCGGTGGGACCGACATGCATCTCGGTCAGACCAATTCGGTTAGGGTTAGGGCATAACGTAATCTCGGTAAGACCGATTACACAAACTCAGTGAGACCGATTTGGTAATAAGCTTTCCAGAGAGTTGGTCAGGTAAACTCGGTGGGACCGATTTGCTCTTTTCGGTGAGACCGAAATGTTACAAAAAGGAACATAGAGTTTACATTGCAATCTCAGTAGGACCGACCGCTCACTTCGGTTAGACCGAAATGTTACGAAGGGAAACAGAGATTACAACCCCATCTCCGTGAGACCGAGATCCCTATCAGTAAGACCGATTTGCTTAGGGTTTGTGGCAGTGGCTATGACTTTTGGAATCGGTGGCGCCGGATAGGAAGAATCGGTGTGACCGATTTTGACTTTGGGTTTAGGTCATTTGTGGATGTGGGAAAGTAGTTGAGGGTTTTTGGAGCATATCACTAAGCACATGAAGCAAGAGGCTCATTAAGCAACACCTCATCCCTTCTTGATAGTGTTGGTTTTTCCTATAGACTCAATGTGATCTTGGATCACTAAAATATAAAATGAAGAGTCTTGAGCTTTTGAGCTTGAGCCAATCCTTTGTCCTTAGTATTTTGAGGGATCCACTTTCATCATCCATGCCATGCCATTCATCGAGCTTTCCTGAAATAATAGTCTTGGAATAGTATTAGCTCAATGAGCTATATGTTGTTATGAATTACCAAAACCACCTAGGGATAGTTGCACTTTCACACACAACTTTGCTTCTTAGAAGACCAACTCACTAAAGAGCAACCAAGTAATTGGCACCCTCCAGAGGTGGACTTCCTATCCACTTTGTCTCCCGCCCAATCTGAATCTGTATATCCCAAAAGATCAAAGTTGGCTCCTCTTGGGTACCATAAGCCAAATATCGAAAGATTCGCTTGACTGCCACCAAGTGGCTTTCCTTAGGTGTGGCTTGAAACTGTGCACAAATTCCCGCACTCAACATGATATCCGGTCTAGATGCACAAAGGTAAAGCAAGGATCCAATCATGGAGCGATATACCTTTTGATCCACCGCTTTACCATTGGGATCAATGTCAAGTTGGCATTTGATGGGCATTGGAGTGGAGGCCGGCTTGACATCACTTAGCTTGAATCTCTTTAGCATGTCTTGAGTGTATTTGTCTTGGTTGATGAAGGTTCCTTCTCTTCTTTGTTTGACTTCGAAACCGAGGAAGAACTTCAACTCTCCCGTCGATGACATCTTGAACTGAGTGGTCATGAGAGCGGCAAATTCCTCATTGAAAGCTCTGTTAAGGGAACCAAATATAATATCATCAACATATAGTTGTCACACAAACAACTCCCCTTTGACATTCTTAGTAAAAAGAGTGGGATCGATTTGCCCAACTTCAAATCCGTGATCTTGCAACAACTCCGTAAGGTGGTCATACCACGCACGTGGGGATTGCTTAAGGCCATAGAGTGCCTTATCGAGTTGATACACATGATCAGGGAAGTAGGGATCCTTGAACCCGGGGGGTTGCTTGACATAAACCAACTCATTAGTAGGACCATTAAGATAAGCACTCTTCACATCCATTTGTTGTAACTTAAAGTTGTGATGGGAAGCATAAGCAATCAACAAATGAATGGATTCAAGGCGAGCAACGGGAGCAAAGGTTTCACCGTAGTCGATACCCTCAACTTGGGAGTAGCCTTGTGCTACCAATCTTGCCTTGTTGTGAACAATGATCCCATGAGCATTTTGCTTGTTCTTGAATATCCACTTGGTTCCAAGGACATTGTGGTTCCCCGATGGTCTTGGCACCAATCTCCACACCTTGTTGTACTCGAAGTTATTGAGTTCTTCATGCATGTCATTGAACCAATCCGGATCTTCGAGTGCCTCATAGACCTTTTGAGGTTCAACACAAGAGACAAACGTGTGATGTTCACAATAGTTTTCTAATTGTCTATGAGTTCTTACCCCCTTTCTTAGGCTTCCAACCACATTCTCCATGAGATGACCTTTGGTAGTGAGCTTGGAAGAAATCTTCACGGCACGACGCTCTAATTCCTCCTCGGATGTGAAAAGAGGAGGGGTAACTTGATCATCTTGAGCGCCGTCTTGAGCTTGCTCTTGATCTTGAACTTGCTCAAAGGGGAGAACTTGACCTTGGGCATCATTTGGTGGTTCACCACCATCTTGAGGTTGATATTGCGCTTGATCTTGTTCATGAGATTGAGGACCTTCACTTTGTTCTTCGGAAGCGTGTGGGTCTTGGGTTGGTGATGGCTCCACTTGAGTGGAGCATTGTCCTTCTCCTTCGGTCACAAGGGGTTCCTCAATGGGTAGGATATGACCCACACCCATTCTTCTTATGGCTTGGGGAGGAATTTCATCACCTACATCACAAGTACCACTTTGCTCCACCTAGGAGTCGTTATTCTCGTCAAACTCTATGTTACACGTCTCCTCAATGAGTCCGGTGGACTTGTTGAGGACACGGTAAGCATGAGAGTTTGTAGCATAACAACAAATATGCCCTCATAAGCTCTAGCCTCAAATTTAGACAAACGAACACCTTTCTTGAAAATGAAACACTTACACCCGAACACCTGGAAGTACTTGAGGTTGGGCTTGTTACCGGTAAGTATTTCATAAGGAGTCTTGTTCAAGCCTTTGCGGAGATAGAGCCGATTGGATGCATGACATGCTGTGTTGATGGCTTCGGCCCAAAAGTTGTATGGAGACTTGAACTCTGCCATCATGGTCCTTACCGCATCCATCAACATCCGGTTCTTCCTCTCCGCGACACCATTTTCTTGAGGGGTATATGGTGCAGAATATTGATGCTTGATCCCCTCATCACTAAGAAACTCATCCAAGGTGTAGTTCTTAAACCCGGTGCCATTGTCACTCCTAATTGTCAAGATCTTCGCAGCATGTTTATGTTGAGCTTCATTTGCAAATTCGATGACGGTTTGTTGAGTCTCACTCTTCCTCTTGAAGAAATATACCCAAGTGTATCTTGAATAATCATCCACAATCACCAAGCAATACTTTCTACCCCCAATACTATCAAAGGATGGATGCCCAAAGAGATCCATGTGAAGGAGCTCCAAGGGTCTCTTCGAGTAGATGATAATCGTGGGGGGGGGTGAGCCTTCTCATGAAGCTTTCCTTCGATACAAGCACTGCAAGCACGATCTTTGGCAAAACTAACATTTGTTAGTCCACGGACATGGTCCCCCTTGAGAAGACTTTGGAAAGATCTCATATTGACGTGGGCTAAACGGCGATGCCAAAGCCATCCCACATCAACTTTAGCCATTAGGCATGTCGCGGTCTTAGTGGGTCGCTCTGAAAAGTTAATCACATAAAGACCGTTCTCGATATGCCCAACAAAGGCTACTTTAAGAGTCTTGCTCAACAAGAGGGCCACGGTATCAATATTAAGGAAAGTGCCAAAGCCCATGAGTGCAAGCTGACGAACGGAAAGTAGATTGTAAGCAAGGGACTCAACAAGCATGACTTTCTCGATCGTTAGATCATGAGAAATGACAACCTTGCCAAGACCCAATACCTTAGAAGACGAGGCATCACCCCACTCGATGTTGGTGGGCATAGAAGAGATCTTGTGCACGTCCACAAGCAAGTCCTTGCTTCCGGTCATATGATTTGTTGCTCCACTATCGAGCAACCATGATCCCCCACCGGAAGCAAACACCTACAAGAGATCAATGCTTGGTTTTAGGTACCCATTTTGTAATGGGTCCTTTGATGTTAGTAACAAGGGTCTTAGGAACCCAAATAGACCATTCAATGTACTCATAAGGAGAACCAACAATTTTAGCATAAACATGCCCATCACTAGCACGACACAACACATAAGAAGGGTTAAAGTCGCCGACTTTGTTGGAAGGGGTGGCATTGTCCTTTTTGGCATCACCACCCTTCACATTGTTCTTCTTCTCCTTAGGAGCACCCTCTCCCTCCTTCACAAAAGTTTGCTTGAGAGGAGGAGGTCATTTGGCATTGTCGTTCTTCTTCTTGTTCTTGGACTTGGGTGTAAACCCAACTCTCTCCTTGGCCACAACTTCCTTTTGATTGCTCAAAAGGTCATTGAGGTTCTTCTCACCTTGTATGCACGTCACAAGGCCTTTCTCAAGTTGCTCCTTCAACTTGGAATTTTCCTCCACAAGATGCACATGCTCACAACATGGGTTAGTGGCATTTGCATTATCAATTAATACCATATGAGGAAAGGTGGCTTTTTCTTTGGTTAGCTTCACTTGGAGTTGATCATGAGACTACTTGAGGCTAGCATGAGAACCCTTCAAGACCTTGTGGGCCTTGTCGAGTACATCAAACTCCCCCTTGAGTCTAGCATGGTCAACGCCAAGTTTAGCCTTCTCGAAAGTTAGCACACGAGAAACAACAAGAGCACATGATCAAGATCTTTCTTTAACTTAGCATGGTCATCGTTGTGTGACTCCTCAGGAGCCAAACGATGCCCACACTCTTCCTCAAGAGCATTAGAGAGATCCGATATCTCATCGGCATAGTCACGACTATGACCTTCCATCTTAGAGATGGTTTCTTCATGAGCCTCGATCATGTCATTGGCTTCACCAAGTTGTTCCAAGAGAGCAACGAAGTGCTTCCTGGATTTGCCCTTGAGCTTACTCATAAAAAACTCAAATTCATTTACTTCCTCATTAGACCCCTCACTTTCATCAATGCCATCCGTCAAGGAGGGATTAGTAATGATGGTGGTTTTGATGTTGGGGGTTACCTTGTTGGTGACTTTAGCCATGAGACACTTGGTGGTGATGTTCTCATTGGGCGAGTCGGAGAGGGACACCCGTGGAGTTGTGGCAATGGCAACAGAGGCCATGGCCATGGCTTCACTATCTTCATCATCATCGTCATCCTCATGGTATTCTTCTTGAACCACCAACCCTCGAGTAGAAGTCTTTTTGGTGAAGTTGTTCTTGTTTGGGAAGGACTTGGCTTTGTCTTTTCGGATGAGCTTGCCACCATTGTCTTCCCGCTTCTCGTAAGGGCAATCCACAACAAAGTGGCTCACATTTCCACAATTGTAACATGTTCTCACACGTTGCTTGCCCTTGAACCCACTTTAGTTGTTCTTGTTGAAGTTGGGCCTTGTGTTCTTCTTGCTCCAAAATTGCCTTGAAGCAAGAGCCATGTGCTCATGATAATCATATTTTGTATCTTCGGGGTTGCTCTCCTCAACTTCCTCTTCTTCCTCTTCTTCCACAATAACCTTGGCCTTCAAGGCAAGTTTGGGCTTCTTTGCTCTTTGAGAATGCAACACCGCGTTGTCAGCGGTCTTGTCCAATATCCTCATTGCCACAAACTCATCCAACACTTCATTTGAGGTCAAGGAGTGGAAGTCCGGTCTTTGACGGATGACGGAGGACATGACCTTGTGGTAAGGCATCATTCCTTTGAGGAACTTGCGCTTGATCCAATTGTCATTTGTGTCCTTGCTCCCATGATCTCGGAGTGAGACCGCGAGTTTGGTAACTCTCCGAAAGAGCTCATGAGCTTCTTCATCTTCTTTCATTGCAAACTCATCGGCTTCATCTTGCACCACTTCATAGTTGGAGCGTTGAATGCTTGCGTTTCCATTATAGAGGGAAACAACACAATGCCATGCATCTTTGGCCATGGCGAAGGGTCAGAGATGAGGGGGATCTTCGGGTGGAACCGCATCTTGAATGATGAAGAGAGCATTCTCATTGAATTGATTATCCACGGCTTCTCTAGGGGTGAAGTTGCTTCGGTCATGTGGATGGAAACCTTCTTCAATGATTCTCCAAAGATTAGTATTCACATGATTTAAATGACACTTGAAGCGATAAACCCAAGAATCAAAGTCCTCATTTTTCACAATCTTAGGAGGAGGGCCGGCATGATTTAAATGAGTAGAGGGAATCGGTCCTCCATAAATTGGAGGTTCCACATTGGCAAAGATGCCGGTGCCATTTCTACCACTAGTAGAAGGACCCTTTTCACTAGTAGCTTCCCCCTTGTCGGAGTTAGCATCCGTCACCTTGTCAGTGGGATCACCAACTTTCATCGGCGAGGTAGATAGTTTAAGTCCTTCTAAGAATTTATTAAACATGCTTTCAACCTCGGTTGTCATGGAGGTTTTCAATGTGTCCAAAGCCACATTGAATTCCTCACGAGAAACCGCGATTCCCCCATCGGCCGTAGACAAGCTCGGATTCACACCGGAGTGCTCCTCCCGTCTACGGTGTCAACCATACTCTTCGGACGACAAAGTCCTTAATAAATAGATGAGGCTATGATACCAATTGAAAGGATCGATATAGTTGACTAGAGGGGGGGTGAATAGGCAACTAACAATTTTTAGCTTTTCTTTACCAAATTAAACTTTGCATCAAAGTAGGTTGTCTAGATATGCAACTAGGTGAGCAACCTATATGATGCAACAACAACAAGCACACAAGCAAGCAAGGGATACAACACAAATAAGCTTGCACAAGTAAAGGCACGAGATAACCAAGCGTGGAGCCGGTGAAGACGAGGATGTGTTACCAAAGTTCCTTCCTTTTGAGGGGAAGTACATCTCCGTTGGAGCGCTGTGGAGGCACAATGCTCCCCAAGAAGCCACTAGGTCCACCGTATTCTCCTCACGCCCTCACACAATCCGAGATGCCGTGATTCCACTATTGGTGCCCTCGAAGGCGGCGACCGAACCTTTACAAACAAGGTTGGGGAAATCTCCACAACTTAATTGGATCACCACGAAGCTTCACCACAATGGACTATGGCTCCGCGGTGACCTCAACCGTCTAGGGTGCTCAAACACCCAAGAGTAACAAGATCCGCTAGGGATTAGTGGGGGGAATCAAATTTCTCTTGATGGAAGTGTAGATCGGGGCCTTCTCAACCAATCCCGAGCAAATCAATAAGTTTGATTGACTAGGGAGAGAGATCGGGCGAAAATGAAGCTTGGAGCAACAATGGAGCTTGAGGATGGAAGAGGTAGTCAACTAGAGGAAGAAGACACCCCTTATATAGTGGAGAGACAAATCCAACCGTTATCCACTTAACCAGCCCGCGACCTGCGGTACAACCGCCCAAGACAAGCGGTACTACCGCAAGGGCTCATGGTACTACCGCGGCGGACCGCGGTAATACCACTACTACGGCAGGAGCTAGTCCAGGCCTGGACCGCAAAGGCAGAGGGCGGTACTACCGCTGATGCGGTACTACCGCTCCCCCTTGCGGTACTACCGCAAGGCCAGATTGGCCTAGTCTGGGAAGGGCGCGAATGAATAAAAATACATCTGTGCCAACTTCTGCTGAAAATCAAACAGTGCAAATATCTGACACGGTACTACCGCACCTAGCATGCGGTACTATCGCGTAGGGAGCGGATGTAAAAAATTACATCCGCCCTACTTCCGCTCATGTTGCTGTGCGAGACCAGGACTCACGGTACTACGGCAAGATGGGCGGTACTACCGCGAGGGCGCGGATGTAAAAATTACGTCCGCCCCTACAACAGACGAGCGGCCGAGTTGCAGTTCGAGGCCACGGTACTACAGACTCCTTAGGAGCGGTACTACCGTGTGCACCTACTGATACTATCATAAGGGCGTGCGGTACTACATGCGGGGGCCTGCGGTACTACCGCTCCTAAGAGCAGTACTACCGCATGCCTCAGAACAACAACACTAGGAATCCTTCTCTTTGCATATATATGAAGAAAACGAAGGATGCTCCAAAGCGCAAAGGGAAAGGCGGTGCAGAGGGAGTAAATGTGTACGTGATGATTCCACCCGAACCTTTCCAACGCAGACCCCCTCTTAATAGTATGGCTTTCCTACGACTCAAATCCACCAAAAAAGAATCGTAGAAAAACGTCATCTTCAATAGTCTTCGAGGGACACCAAACCGTCTTGTGCCTAGTGACTAAACGTCTGAAATACTCAAGGCACACGATTAATCCGCAAAAGCATTGTCATCAATCACCAAAACACCTTAGGGATAAATATGCCCTTACAATGTGTGCCTAGGCTGGCTCATCTGGGGCTCCCCACCATGCGAGAGTTCCCTATGTCTTACTATAAGCGAGGCGAGGGGGCACTCTGGTTGTTAGCTGGCCTGGCCATGTTTTTTGGTTTTGTTTTTTGCTCGCTAATGTAAGCCCACTGAAACCTTTTACAACATAGATTTTTATTTCGCCCGCTGAACCGAAGCTTTTCCCATTACTTATTCGAGAAAAATCATGAACTTAAATTTTCCTCAAGGTATTTTCAACATTCATGAATTTTATAATGTTCGCAAATTATAAAGAGTTCCCGGATTTGAATAAAAAACAAGAATTTGCAACATAATCCATGGATTAAAGAAATCATGAATTTGAAAAATGATCATGAAATATATAAAATTTTCATGAATTTGAACAATGTTCTCATATTTGAAACCAAATTGTTGCAAAATTAAACATCTTCATGGATTTAAAAAATTCAGGATTATGAAATTTTAAAAATGGTCATCAATGAGAAAGTATTTGTTCTTGAATTTGAAAAATGTTCACAAATTTAGATAAAATTTCATGATTTATTTTGAAAATATTTAATTTTAAATCTGTTCATAAAATAAAAGAGATCAGGATTTCCAAAAATATTCAAAGATTCTAAAAATAACTATGAATTTTAACAAAAGATCTTGAATTAGGAAAACAATTCATGAAATTGAATATATTATTGAATTCAGAAAATATTCACAAATTATGAAAAAAGTTCACGTTAGAAAAATGAATAAAAAATCAAAAAAACAAAAAATAAGAAGCCGAAAATTGGTCTAGATTGCCGGGTGATTATCAAAACCTGTGAGAAATAAAACCCTACCTGGACCAGCCCACGTAGAAACTACTGTTCAAGGCTGTGGGCGCTATCTACCGATTTACTTGGTCTAAGATAAACCTACCGATTTACTACAAGTTGGCAATCACGGTGACTATATCTCGCATCACGCGAGAGTTTTCTTCTGTCTCGCTAAAGCGCTTTCCCCCGAGATGTTTTTCAGCATCACACCAGAGTTTCTTCTGTCTGGTTCGTAGGTTCCTTGAATTTTTTTCTTCGGTTTCTCATGTTTTTTCATTAGTTTCTCATTTTTTCTTTTAATTGTTTTAAACATTTTTCTTTGTTTCTTCTTGGTTTGCACTGGTTCCTTTGGTTTATCTTGGTTTTTTTCTTTCCTTTCTTTTTTCTTTATTTTTCTTTGATTTTGTTTGTTTCCTTCTCGTTTTTCATCATCTATTTTCTCTATTTGTCTTTGTTTCTTTGTCGGTTTTCATTGTTTCTGTTATTTTCACTGATTTTTTTTGTATTTATAGGTTTTCTTTGTTTCCCTTAGGTTTTTGGTTGATACTCTTAGGTTTATTTATCAGTTTTCATTGTTTTACATTTTATTTGTACTAGTTTCTTCAGTTTTCATTATCTTTTTTTGCTTCTTTTTGTTTTTTTCAATGGTTTACTCGTTTTCTTTGTTTCTTTTGGTTTTCATTCTAAATATTCCATATACATCAAGAACATTTTTCTAATACACATTTAACATGTTCCAAATACAACTTTAATAACTTTTCAGTACACCGACAACATATTTCTATACACAACTTTAACATTTTTCCAGTAGAGGATTACAGTTTTTTAAGTGCATGGTCAACATTTCTTCTATACAATTTTTTATATTTTCTAGATACAACATTAACATTTTTCTAATACATGGTTAACATTTTCTATATACAAACTTAACGTTTGCAAATGCTTGATTAACATTTTTTCAGGTACAAGATTAACATTTTTTAATGGTCCATATTTTTTCTATACATATTTAACATTTTTCAAATTCAAGATTAATATTTTTAATACATGGTATACATTTTTCTATACACATTTAACATTTTTAAAATGCAAGATTAATATTTTTAAATGCTTGTTTAGCTTTTTTTCATATGCTTGATTTACATTTGTTAAATACATGATTAAGATTTTCATATACATGAGAAACATTTTCTCTATGCACATTTAACAGTTTTCAAACACACGGTTAATATATATTTCAAATGTTTAATGTAATTTTTTTGTGATATGTTTCTTTAGAATATTGGAAAATATAAACAAAAGTAAAAGAAAAACAAGATTGTGGCTTCCAGCTCACCTGGGCCGGTCTATCTTGCGCTGTCCTTGAGGCGAGGGTTCCCTAAGTCTCGCGTAAGCAAGACATAGGGGCGACATTTCGTTAACATATATTTCAAATGCCTAATGTAAAGTGTTTTTTGTGATATGTTTTATTTAGAATATTGGGAAATATAAACAAAAGTAAAAGAAAAAATGGCTTCCGGCGCACCAGGGCCGGCCCATCTTGCGTTGTCCTTGACGCGATGGTTCCCTAGGTCTCGCTATAAGCAAAACATAGGGGCGCCCTCTGGCGATTTCCCGCGAAATCATCAATTAATGAACACTCTTTGAAAAGGTCACTCCCACCTCCCGAAATTGCGAGAGGTGGCACACTGCATGTGCACCACTTCTCGCAATCTGAGAGTTTTTCCTTTTCTGGTAGATCCGTTTGTTCAAACGTTTTATCTTATAAATCGTACGTCCAAATCTTGAACCTTTTTCACCGTTGGATTCCTTGCGTCGAGATCTTCAATACTGGATCCCATGTTGATAGGTTTTGACGAATTATTTTTCACAAAAAAATTGGACAAAAAATGAACCGAGAGCATGTGTTTTTCCTTTTCGAAAGAGGCAAGATTGTGGCTCTTACGGAAGCAAATATGTGTCTCCACGATAAGTAAACCCGTGCCTCTCACGGGAGCAAACCCGTGTCTCTCGCGGAAGGGGAAAAACGCGTTTTTTCTGTTTCCGAGAGGCACAACCGTGCCTCTTGCGGAAGGAAAAAAACACGTTTCTTTCTGTTTCCAAGAGGGATGATCATGCCTCTCACGGAAAGCAAATTAGTGCCTCTCGTGAAGTAAAACTAAAAGAATATACGATTTTTTTCGTTTTCGAGAGGCACAACGTAGAAGCAAAATAAACACATGTTTATACGTATTTTTTTGTCCAAAAGCTTAAAATAACTGAAAACCCGTAAAGCCTTAGAAAAACATCTAAAAAGCAAAAAACACATGTGAAAAAAAAAATCTGGAGAGAGATTGCTCATAGGCACGTGACGCGCTCTCAGTTCACTCCAAATGACCTTTAGGGATGCTCTCGAACAAGGCTCTTTCGTTAGTTGAGTTATGCATATCGCCACCCTCACTTTTGCTACCAGCATACGTTCTTACTAGGCTGAAAGAACAGAAGATATGCCTTCCTCATCCCACTAGGACCAGCTGCACGATCCCGTATAGTTGGATTACTTTGCGACAGAAAATCTTGGTTGCATAAGATTGTCTATTCATGTGATCCAAGTGTCTTCTACGGCAAATCCTATACAAAGCTTTTCCCCGGAAAAAAAAATCCTATGCAAGGTCATGTGCCAAATAAAGTGTGCATATGAACCAATCTGTGATTGGATGGTTAGGTGAAAAGTGGTATACCTAACTCATCAGGTTTCAAGTTCTGATGCTCGCATTTATTCTGAATTTATTTTAGGATTTTCGGCGATTCGTGTTCAGTGGAAAGAGACATTCTTGTTGACTACGAGGCGCTTATGGTGACTTTGTAAAATCTCAAAATGATATGCCAGTTCAGTCTCTCGAAGGTGATCATAGGGGTAGGATTTGAGTATGTGCATTTATAGGGATGAGTGTATATGCATATATACGAGTGCTTTCGTATGTACAATCTTAAAAAAAGAGTGTACATGGTACAAGGCGACCACACCCCAAGTGAGCAGAGTTTAGTAGTGGGCCGACCGTACTCCTCCATCTGGTTTTGTGAACATTTTAGAATGTTCAACACACTATTTTTCTCCCTTTTATTCGTTCGGCTTTTCAGTTTTTGCTTTTTGTTTTCTTTCTTTTTATTTTTTTATTAATGTTTATTCTTTATTCTTTTTCTTTTCTTTTTAATTTTTAAATTCGTTAAAGTTTTCAAAATATACAAAGTTTTCCAAAGTTCATGAGCTTTTTCAGACCCATTGACACTTTATTTAAATTCACAGACATTTTTCAATTTGGGTATATTTTTTACAAATGACTGTTTTTCTCCATTTTCATGAATGTTTTTTTAAAACTCACGTTCTTGTCCAAGTTCTCAAGTTCTTTTTAATAAAACGACCTTCCCAGATGAATGAAAAAACGATAGGGGTAGCGCAACAAACAGGCAAAAGGAGCGAACAGGCGAAGCGCTAATGGGCTCTGGCCCAAAAATAGTCTGCATGGGCGCTCGTCCGGCAACTGGCGCGTTAAGCGTCGAAGAGGAGGTAATCGTTGCAATGGTGTGACACCACGTGCCCCCCTCCCCCCAGGTGACAGTAGGCCAGGCAAGTGCAAGTGGGGACAACATGGCAATGGGTACCCGCTACCCGCGAACCCGACTGGTAAAAACCTTATTAGGGTAAGTGTCGTGGAATTGTCACGGTAGATGTCCTAGTGTGAGGACTTAGTCGTGGAGCCATCGCAACTAGGTTAGCTTAAAAGGGTTAAACGAGACAAAAGACACATGAGTTTATACTGGTTCGGCCCCTTGCAGTGAAGGTAAAGGCCTAATCCAGTTTGAGGTGGTATTACTTATGCCTCGATTACCAGGGAGCGATTCCGCTTGACCTAGCTTTCGATCTCTTGTTTCTTGCCCTGAACCGCCGCCGGGTCGTCCCTTTATGTACACAGGTTGACGCCCAGTGGCTCACGGAGTCCCGGCCGGCTCATAGACAACGTGTCCGGCTCGGTGACTAAATATACTTGCCTTACAATATAAGTCATACACATATGGCGGTTTACCCCTATGGGCCCTAAGTCGTCCTTGGGCTTTAGGCCCTTGCTTCGTGAACCACCATCTTCGACATCCTCATGGGCTTTGTATTGATGAACCGCCGTAGGTATAACCCGACCCCTCCTGGGCGGGTCATACCCAATAGTCATATCCCCAACATTAGGCTCCAGATTGATTTGAACTCGTTCATGTCAATCTTCAACACTTAGAAAAATCCTTCCTTCTTTATTCTTGCGAGATCTCATAACCCGCCACGACGTCATCTCCTGTGATTGTGGTAACCCGCCATGACGTCACTTGTCATTAATATTACACCATATCCAATATATCTTATCAGATCCTTATTTTTAATAACCATCTCGAAAATCGAGGCCCCCGAGCGGCTGGATAATCATTCTTTGGCGTCCTCGTTTTTCGCGCCCACCTGTTACCCTTCTCCTTATAGATAGGGTCAAGCAGCCCTCCTTTCATTTGCCCTCTTTTCCTTCTCATCTTCCACCTCTCTCCACGATGCATCTGTATGCCTGAGCACCACCGCCGCCGCGAAGCTCATTGTCTTCCTCGTCCTCCGCCGCTGCATCGACCTGAACGGGACCAGAGAAAACTGCAGTGCCTCTTCATTGCTCATCGGATCCAGTAAGTACCTTATCTTCTCCACCATAGATCTCCATTAGGGTTTCTGCAGTTCTTGGAGTTCTTCATCGTTCCTCACTGTACCTCTAGTTAGTCCTTACTTAGATCCAAATATGTCCTTTAAGACGTGCGGAATCTGTCTCTATTCCTTCTCCTATCACAAAACATGCTTCACAGATGCAGAAATCTCTCCCATGAGCTAGTTCCTCTGCTGCTGCAATATTTAGGTTTTGATTTATTTTCTTTTTTCACACAGCGCTAGATCCAAATCACCTGCTCCAGTCTATAAAATCTATTTGTTCAACACTTAGCAGATTTCACTCTTGATACATATCGATCTGGTCATGGTGGCTTACATCACCGGTTATCACTTAGTCATATATCATTAGACCCCTTTTAAGCCGCCACTCTGAATATATACTGCAACGTTTTACTTCCGGCTTAATGAATCAACTTAAACCGGCGAAAATGTTCTTTCTTTTAGGCTTCTTTCTTCACATTGCCGCCGAAGACAGTCACTTCATGTAATTGGGTTCCCTCCATTGTCACTGAGAACACGCTCAAAGACTTTGTCAAAACCGGCTATTTACCAGCAAAAAATGTCATGCATTGGCGTGTCCCCAATCCAGAAGAAGAAAGACCTCAGCTAAAGGATGATGAGGTCATTGTTTTTACTGATCACATGAATCGGGGCTTCTCACTGCCCGGTTCTACATTTTTCCGAGATGTTCTGCACTTCTTTCAGCTTCATCCTCAAGACATCGGACCCAATTCCATGTCAAACATCTGCAACTTTCAAGTTTTCTGCGAAGTATACCTTCAAGAGGAGCCCAGTGTTGAACTCTTTAGGGAATATTTTTATTTGAACCGCCAAAACGAGTTTACGAACGGACCCAGCTTGGAACCTGGTGGAATCTCAATCCAACGAAGAAGAGACGCTATCTTCCCTTATGATTGCTTACCGAGTCACCCCAAAGATTGGAACCAGACATGGTTTTATTGCAAAGATACCTCTCCGGCTGACGAGAATCCACTACCAGGTTATCGTGTCCAACGTCTTGACCCAAGACATCGCCTTCCTGAAAAGCTTACCACTGCTGAACGTGCAAAGCTTGCCCCCACCATTGCAAATGTCAAAGTTCTGCTAGGAAATGGGTTAACTGGCATTGACTTGGTTCGGTGCTGGGTTTCTTGGTGAATCATACCCTTGAGTCGCCGTTCCGGCTTAATGTGTACTTACACGGGTACGAAGGATCCACTACACCACATCTCCATGCGTTTAACTGAGGCAGAAATTAATGAAATAACAAAGACCCTTCTGAAGGAAGATTCGGAACACTGCAGCAAAGTGGGTCTGAACCTTTCTGCAAACTTAACCCGCCACCAGATGTGAGTCTTTAAATTACTTACTTTTACCTTCATCACTCCAATATCCTATTAACTCCACTTTGATGACTTTCACGGGATAAATCTGATTTTTGGAAAAAGAAATATGACCATGAAGCTGCCAAAAAGGCCAGGGCTGCCAGAAAGCCGCCAAGAAAACCGCCAAGAAAAATAAGAAGAAATCAAGTACTTCCGAGCTATTTGAACTGGGCGACAGCTCTGAGTCCGAGGTAGCTCTTGATTCCCTTGGCTCCTTTTTCAACTATCTTATTGACATTGATTATCATCAGGATGATACGGGGGGCCAGTCAGGCGGTCGAGGAAGAGGTAACTATCATTTCCTCCGACTCCGAGCCTTTGCCAAGACAGAAAATTCGAAGAGTAACCCGGAAAGTAAGCTTTTCACACCCCTTAGCTCATTTGGATCCTCACTTTCTTTTGAAGCAATAGCAGCACGAGAACTGGCGACAGACTTAGATCAGCAGAGGTAAAGAATTATCTTCCGGCTTACCAAATACTCCAAGGAAACGTCGAAAAGAGGTCATCCCAAATTTAAACTCTTTTTATCCTCTCGCGGGTCTCATTTGCCGGCCACTTAATTCTTCCGATTCAAATTATCAGGAGACATCTCGCTCCTCTTCCGGCGACTCATCACAGTCCCAGCTGCCGGCTTTCAAAACCGCTCCTGGGTAATAATAATTACTTATTATTTGCTTCCTCCTCAGGTTCTTATCTTTGTATTGACCTCTCATAACTCATTCAGTGGAAAAACAAAAACTAGCAAGAAGGCAAAGGTGATCAAGCCAGCTGAAGAACCCCAGAGTTCCTGAACCGGAACAACCAATTCTAGCGTCCGACACCTCCGCACCACAAGCAGAAGAACCTATTCATGACGTCCCACCAGAAATTCCTGACCCTTCCACTGACCAGACAAACAACAATCTTTTGAATACTAAATCATCAAGCCCAATTAAACCGACTGAAACACATGCCGATGATGTGATGATTACTAGCACCGGCTTTAGAGACCCGGGGAGACCTACTGTCTTGGCCAAACACTCCACCAAAGAAGAATATATTGATAAACGGAAAGTGAGATTTGATGTTGCCAACTACTCTCAACTGAGCATTAGTGAAGTATTATCTGGTTATCTCAATCAAGTGCACACCAGCCGTGACCTTGAAGTTGACATGGTGAAGCAGATGCATAAAAAAATATGAGGTATGAAACTCCTTCTTTAATGAGTTACGCATATCCTGTTAGCCCCCAAGTCTATTATGTATGATAGGATTGAATATGTTGTAGACTTAGAATAACTATGAGTATAAATAGTACCCTTGATAGAATCTTTCAAAATCCGGCTTACACCATTTGAGTTAAAGCAGATCTTTAATGATTAACACTGCATTAGTAGCCCCCAAGGGCCTGTTTAATTAGCATAAATGAGCCGGTCTTGTTCATCATTGTTTATAAATCAAAGCTTACTTGTGTAGCCCCCATGAGTCGGTTGTGATTGTTTGCAGCACAAACGGGTCATCATAAAGTAGTAAGAAGACACAAGCAATATGCATTAGCCCCCAAGTGCCAAGTACTCTTGCTTGCAAAGTGCTTGGGACTTATTCACATAAGCCATTGTATGAATAATTTTTTCGGCAGACATTAGCCCCCAAGTGCCAAGTGTTGTTGCTTGCAAAAAGGCTTGGGACCTCATTTCTGTAACCCAAATATGAACATGATTTTGAACCGGTGTATGTACATGACAACACTGCTCAACTTCAATCGCAATTGACTGACGTGAAAACTCGACTGGAGCACCAAGAGTCTGAGACCCGGAAAGCAGACTCAAAATTCCAATTTAGCTTGGCTGAAACGAAAAAACTGAAGACCAGTTTTGAGGCTGAAAGAAACGCCTGGGCTGAAGAGAAAACTGCCTTGACACAACGGGCCGAAAAGGCGGAAGCGGCTCTTCAGGAGGTGACCACTAAGCTTACTGGTTTAAAACACCATGTATCCCAGATGGTGCTGCTATCTTTGGTGAGTCGCCATGCTAGTATCAATTTTGAATCTCTTCCTTGATGGTATAAACTGCATCTTAGCCAAGAGATGCTTGTGAAGCTCAAGGTTGTTTATACACTTGTTGAACAACTATATACTGGAACTCAGCGTGCACTGGCCACAATTTCTCTGACTAATCAAGCACCTACTCTCTTGAGTGATGCCTTGAAAAAGCTTCTATTCTGCCTGCTAGGATTAACGAGATGAAGCGATCATGTGCAAGAGGTGGTGTTGTGACAGCTTTAAGCCGTGCCAAGGCATGGCTAGCAGAGCTAGACCCGGCCGATATAGCTACTGGGTATCCAAGCTTAAAAGAAGATGGCACTCCCTTTGAGAAGAAAGACTTTGCTGCCTGCGTGAAGGAGATACGTCCCCTGGCCAGCCTGATTGCAAATGAAACGGATCTTTCAAGATACCAACCTGCTTATGACATGGACAATCAGAAGATGCCCATGCCGGCTTATAAAGTGATGGATCTAATTCCCCCAATCCGTAAGCATACTTTTGCTCCTGAAGTTGAACCATCCAAACTTCTAGATGATGAAGCTTAATTCCAAGCCTTGTGTGGCATCGATTGGTCAACACCAAATTTCCAGATAGTGGAGGAGGATGAAGAACCGGAGAAGGGTGATCCAGGACCTCAAGTCGTCAAGGCCAAGAAGAGTGATCCGCCGGGCGGTTCAAAATATGTGATCCTTTGAAAAGACTTGATATCTTTGGCTCACTGAGTCATGTAATAGGCTAGTGAAACTTTGCTCTGTCGTGCCATCGTGCACGTTTGTGTTTTGCCCAACACCATTTGATCCGCCACTTGAAAACTATCCTTTGACACTTACGATGACGTTGATTTGTGTAGATGAGATTTAGCATTATCCTGGACACAAGTAGATCACAAGAGCCCTGGCGGTTTACTGCAGAGTGGGTCATAATACCCCATATAAAACCACTGGTGACTAAAATAGTTCATGACCAGGGCCGGTTTAAACGTAATCATATATAATTGTAACAAAAATATCATACTTGTAATATTGAATCGTACTACCGGCTTATGATACCAGTGCAGTAAGGGTGATAACCCAAAACTTAGAAGACAAAACTTCTAAGTATTTAATATCGTCATGTACTAGCGACTTATCGTCCAAAGCTAGGCCGGGTTATCAGAAACCACAGATACACTCAAATATGAGATGTAAAATTGAGGCTACATGGCTTGGATCGCTTTAAACCATATGTTAACATGGTACCAAGATGAACCCAAAAAATGTTCAGAAAACAAATCAAAGCAAGAAAATGAGGCTTTCATAGGCCACCAAGCCTAAAGCTCTGAGGCTTTCATGGGCCTCCAAGCCACTGAGTTAACCTTTTACACTTTGTGAAACCGGCCTCACATGACCGTCGTTTTAACCTTGACAAGTTCAGGGTCTATGTAAGATTGACTATCAAGAGTTCGGCTTGTCATTCCGGGATTACCCGGGCGGAGTGGTAGCTTCTACAAAGCAGGAGAACCCGGAAGGTTTTGGTGAATACACCTGGTGTTCCAAACCAGCTCACAAGGGTAGTAATGCTATGTTCTCTTTGGTGAATACACCTATGTTTGAACAGGAAGCCCCCAAGTGCTTTGTGGCGTTGAGCCGATCAAGAGGGATATTCACAGCTATGCTCAATGAGCAGGAAGCCCCCAAGTGACCTTTGAAATTGTGGCATTACGCCGATCAAGAGGGATATTCACAGCTATGCTCAATGAGCAGGAAGCCCCCAAGTGACCATTGAAATTGCGGCATTGAGCCGATCAAGAGGGATATTCACAGCTATGCTCAATGAGCAGGAAGCCCCCAAGTGACCTTTGAAATTGTGGCATTGCGCCAATCAAGAGGGATATTCACAGCTATGCTCAATGAGCAGGAAGACCCAAGTGACCTTTGAAATTGTGGCATTGCGCCGATCAAGAGGGATATTCACAGCTATGCTCAATGAGTAAGCCCCCAAGTGACCTTTGAAATTCTGGCATTGCGCCGATCAAGAGGGATATTCACATCTATGCTCAATGAGCAGGAAGCCCCCAAGTGACCTTTTTGTAATGAAAAAGACTCATTATCCTTGGAGATGAAACGACAAAGGCCCTGCTTTAACAGTGATGCCGACTTTATTATAATCATCACAATATATACATTGCCAAAATATGTACATTGTAAGAGCCGGTGGCTCAAGTGTAATAAGGCCAAAGATGAGCAATATTCCACGGCCGGCGGGTCTCCTCCTCCGACTTACATGAGTCCTTGTGGTCTTGAATATCGATAAGGTAGTATGACCCATTGTTCAAATTCTTGTTGACCACAAAGGGTCCTTCCCAAGGTGGGGATAGCTTGTGCATATCAGTTTGATCCTGGATAAGCCGGAGCACCAAGTCACCTTCTTGAAAGGTTCTGGTCTTAACCCGACGACTGTGATAACGGCGCAAATCTTGTTGGTAAATCGCCGAATGAGCCGCCGCAAGGTCACGCTCCTCATCTAATAGGTCAAGCGCATCCTGACGTGCTTTTTCGTTATCAGCTTCAACATAAGCCGCCACGCGGGGCGAGTCGTGACGGATGTCACTGGGAAGAACCGCCTCTGCTCCGTAAACCATGAAGAAAGGCATGTAACCCATAGATCTGCTTGGGGTAGTATTGATACTCCATAGAACTGAAGGTAACTCCTCCACCCAACAACCCGGCATCCTTTGCAAAGGAACCATAAGCCGGGGCTTGATGTCTCTCAAAATTTCTGGATTGGATCTTTCTTCTTGACCATTGGATTGGGGGTGAGCTACTAATGATACGTCAAGTCGAATATGCTCACGTTGACAAAACTCTTTCATAACACCCTTGGACAGGTTAGTGCCATTATCAGCTATGATGCTGTGGGGAAAACCAAAGCGAAAAATCACCTTTTTGATGAATTGAACCGTTGTTGCCGCGTCACACTTACTGACCGGTTCTGCTTCGATCCACTTTGTGAATTTATTAACCGCCACCAAAAGGTGGGTCTTTTTATCCTTGGACCTTTTAAAAGGCCCAACCATATCAAGCCCCCAAACTTCAAACGGCCAAGTAATTGGAATCATCCTCAATTCTTGAGCCGGCACGTGAGATCGTCGTGAAAATTTCTGACAACAATCACATTTACTGACCAAGTTCTCTCCATCAGCATGCGCCGTCAGCCAATAAAATCCATGACGAAAAGCTTTAGCCACAAGGGACTTCGAACCGGCATGATGACCACAATCTCCTTCATGAATCTCGCGAAGAATTTCACGGCCCTCTTCAGGAGAAGCGCAACGTTGAAACGCCCCAGTAACACTTCCATGATGCATCTCTCCGTTAACAATTGTCATTGACTTAGACCGCCGGGTTATCTGTCTGGCCAAAGTTTCATCCTCAGGTAACTCGCCCTGGTCATATAAGCCAAATATGGAATTGTCCAATCAGGAATAGCGTGAAGAGCCGCCACCAATTGTGCCTCCGGGTCAGGAATAGCAAGGTCTTCCTCTGTAGGCAACTTAACTGAGGGGTTATGCAGAATATCCAAAAAAGTGTTAGGTGGTACCGGCTTACGCTGGGAGCCTGGGACCCTAACCGACTTAAGGCATCAGCCGCCTCATTTTTCCTGCGATCAATGTGTTCCACTTGATAACCCTTGAAGTGTCCAGCAATAGCATCAACCTCACGGTGATAAGCCACCATGAGTGGATCCTTAGAATCCCATTTGCCTGAAACTTGCTGAGCCACCAAGTCTGAGTCGCCGAAACATCTGACTCGGCTTAAACTCATCTCCTTCGCCATCCAAAGACCATGGAGCAGGGGTTCATAGTCAGCTGCATTGTTAGTACAGGGAAACATCAACCTTAAAACATAACAAAACTTGTCACCTCAAGGGGAAACTAAGACCACTCCAGCCCCCGAGCCCTCCAATTGCCTGGACCCATCAAAGTGTAGTCCGATGTGTGTTATCTGGCTTCTCTTCAGGCATCTGCAGCTCTGTCCAGTCATTGATGAAGTCCACAAGTGCTTGAGACTTGATGGCCGTGCGAGGCATATACTTCAAACCATGAGGTCCAAGCTCAATGGCCCACTTGGCTACCCGACCCGTGGCTTCTCTTTTATGAATAATATCTCCTAAGGGAGCAGAACTAATCACAGTGATGGGATGACCCAAAAAATATTGCTTAAGCTTCCGACTGGCCATGAACACCCCATATACAAGCTTCTGCCAGTGCGGATACCTATGCTTGGACTCAATAAGCACTTCACTGATATAGTAAACCTGCTGTTGAACCAGATATTCCTTGCTTGCTTCCTTCCGTTCCACCACAATAGCGACACTGACAGCCCGTGCGTTAGTTGCCACATATAGTAACAACGACTCCTTATCAATAGGAGCAGCAAGGACTGGCGGCTTAGCTAGCTGTTTCTTCAAAGCTTCAAACGCGTCATTAGCAGCATCACTCCAGACAAAGTGATCTGTCTTCATCATCATCTGGTATAGCGGTATAGCCTTCTCACCCAACCGGCTTATGAACCGGCTTAAGGCAGCAATACGACCCACCACACGTTGAACATCATTGATACACGCCGGCTTTGTCAAGGAGGTAATGGCCATGATCTTCTCCGGGTTAGTTTCAATGCCTCTGTTAGAAACTAGAAAACCCAAGAGCTTGCCTGCTGGCCAAGGTTCAAAATTGCGGATATCGGGTTCATATCGGATTGCCCTCGACATATCGGATATCGGATATCGGGTGATATATTGGACGATATGTAGTAATATCTGAAATTAAAATTGGTCTATAATTTTCTATCTATGGTGTTATAATTGCCATCATTTTTAATAGAATATGGAGTAAACCATGGAGATAAAAATGAACACACATTATGCATGCCGAATCCACATATACGAAAAATCGGTAAGTTCATACCGATGTAACCAAAACAGTAAGAAAAAAGCATACGATGAAAAAAATAAATATCCAATTCAAGTGCATCACGATGCTGGCACACCAAAAATGCACTTGGCCGGGTTAAGCATCGTCTTGTAGACCCGAAGATTGTCGAAGGTTCCTTCAAATCATCTATCAAAGCTTCCTTCTCTCTGGATTTCACCACAATATCATCCACATAAGCATGAACATTGCGCACAATCTGACTATGAAGGCAATTCTGCACACGTTGCTGGTAAGTCGTCTGGGCACTCTTGAGCCCAAAAGGCATAGACACATAGCAGAAGGCTCTAAAGGGAGTGATAAAAGTTGTCTTCTCCTGGTCCTTAATCAACATCTTGATCTGATGATAACTAGAATAAGCATCCAAAAAACTCAAACTCTCACAACCCGCCGTAGCATCAATAATGTGGTCAATACGAGGGAGAGCAAAAGGATCAGCCGGAGAAGCCTTGTTTAAGTCTGTGTAATCCACACACATATGCCAAGTGCCATTCTTCTTAAGTACCAGCACCGGATTAGCCAACCACTCAGGATGAAAGATTTCAATAATGAATCCAGCCGCCAAGAGCCGGGCCACTTCTTCACCAATGGCCTTACGCCTCGCCTCTCCTCATTGAAGCGACGAAGGAATTGCTTGACCGGTTTAAACTTTGGATCAATATTAAAAGTGTGCTCAGCGAGTTCCCTCGGTACACCTAGCATATTAGAAGGTTTCCATGCAAAGATGTCCCGGTTCTCACGGATGAACTCGATGAGCGTGCTTTCCTATTTTGGATCTATGTTAGCACTGATATTGAACTGCTTGGATGAATCGCCAGGCACAAAGTCAACTAGCTTAGTGTTATCAGCCTATTTAAACTTCAATACCGAATCATGCTCTGTAATTGGCTTTTCAAAGATGTCATATCCGCCGGATCAACGTTGTCTTTGTAGAACTTCAATTCCTCTGTTGCACAGACAGACTCAGCATAAGCAGCGTCACCTTCTTCACATTCCAAAGCTATTTTCTGGCTTCCATGCACTGTGATGGTCCCCTTGTAACCCGGCATCTTGAGCTGCAGATAAACATAACAAGGTCGCGCCATGAAGTTGGCATAAGCCGGCCATCCAAACAAAGCGTGATACGGGCTTTTAATCTTGACCACTTCAAATGTTAATTTTTCGGCCCTGGAGTCATGTTCATCACCAAACGCTACTTCCAGATCAATCCTGCCTACAGGATGCGCCGACTTACCACACACCACTCCATGGAAAACAATATTGGACGGCTTAAGTATTTTGTCAGTCAACCCCATGCGAAGAAAAGTAACATAGTAAAGGATATTAATGCTGCTACTGTTGGGATCTACGGGGTGCGTCGACTGCAAATTAAAATTTCATACGCACAGAACAACCAAGAACATGTTGCGGGAGATGGATCACAGTTCGTTACCACTAGACGCGCAGAGCCGTGCAGCGGAAGAAGAGTTGGGGCAGCGCGTCCGCGTGGATCGTCTCCTCCTCGTCCGATCTCCCTCGAACAGCCGGTCGTCCAATCCCACGTACAAGTTCGCCAGAGCAGCGCAAGTGCACCGCCTCTAACGGTATCCGCGCGTGCAGGAGGAACACCGTGCGGCGGACTACTAGGTCCGATCACACAGTCGGCGGCGAGTGGAGGTGGCTATTCACAACAATTGCAAACCCTAGTCGCAGCGCCAAAGCGATCAACTGCATGAGTGTGCCGCACCTCCACTTTATATAGGCGTCCGTCGCGGGCGCAACACTTGGGCCTCGCACGGACCCTAAAGCCCAAAGTCTACTCGGTCACGTTCCAAGTCCAGCTCAGATCACATCCGACCAGTGTCTTCTGAACCGACCTCGTAGGTTCCTTCTCTTAAGCACGCGACCCCTTAGGTTCAAGTCGGCTTGGTCGCAGTTCGGATCACCTCCGAACTGCACGGTTGGTAGCGGCCTCTAGCAAGGCATGCCGAATACCAAGCAGACCATGAAGCTGGTTAGCGAACACATACATCATACTTCATTCCCTTTGACACACGATATATGTTGTCAGGCTCAAGGCGAGTCTGTCATCCTTGTGGTAGCCTGACCTCTTTCTCGTTCCAGTGATGCCGACCACAATCCGGATTATCTCATAATCCTTGTCGCATGGCCATGCTTCTCTTGGTCAGATCACACGAGGGGCCTAGAGTATATCTCTCCTGATCGGAGGGGCAAATCCCATCTTGCTCGACCATGTCTCGCAAAGATGGGTGCCGACAAGCACGAAACCTACCTTTGTAACTACCCAGTTACGGAGTAGCATTTGGTCGGTCCAAAGCAGGTCTGTCACCATCCCGAGTACATGCGGCAGCTCAGGTCTTAGGACACAGAACGTATGTTGTACTAGAGACTCACAGATGACATATCACTATGTCTCATAGTTGGGTCTGTCCGACTCGGACCTTATCTTGACTCGGATCCGACTATGTCAAATCCGACTAGATCCTTCCAAGTCCATATTATCCGGTTAGCATCCAATGCTTCATGGCTAATGAGACCGAGCCATCGACCGTGTCATATGCTAGTCTAGTCGGCTGTGCGTCCACACAGCCCTTTCGACTAGGGACCTTTTAGGACAGTCACCATACAATGCATAGTCCCACAAACAAGTCACGTACTTGCTGATACACATGATTGATAATGTCCAAGGACTATATTTATTCATAAACACATAGGAAATATCATCATACATGATTGCCTCTAGGGCATATCTCCAACAGCTACCCCCATCCATGAGTACCTTAGTGAATTTGTATCCACCAACTTGAGGCGCCACCACCAAAGCCAAGTGACCCGGAATATCAACCCGGGGCGGGTGATCCTCTCGACTCCACATAATAGGCTGCTCAGACCATCGCAAGTAATGGGGAACTGCTGGCTCAACAGCGTTCACAGCCCTTTTATGGAGCTTCTGGTCCCGCTTGCATAAACTTATGGTGAAGACGGGGTACTGCCCACTATTCAACTGCTTCGGATGACTTTGATATCCAGATTGCTGCTACTGCTGAGCCCCCTGACCGGATTGTTGAGTGTAACCACCCTGATTACCTTGATGGTTTTGGTGACCCTGGAAACCGGAACTAGAACTACCACCATCGTAACCCGGGCCATGCGAACCGCCACCACCAGAACCTGAGCCGCTGCCCGGCCCATGATTGTTCTGGAACAAATCAGAATTTTTGAACTCCTTCATAATTTGACGGTCCTTCTAAAGGTGACTAGACGGTTTTTCCCGCGTACCATGCTTTGCGCAGGGCTGATTCAACATCTACTCAATATTGAGGCCTAATCCACCGGCCCGAGGAGGTGGCTTCCCTTACAACGCTGACCATTATTCTGCGTATTGGTATTGACCACAAAATCAGATTTACTATCAGCCTTGCGCTTACCATTGCCCCCCTGACTCGCCGGGTTAAGCTGCTGACCCTTGGTGTTGCCACTCTTCTTTCCCTTTCCTGGCTTTTCATCATCAGAGTCGGCATATTTAATTAGAGCCGCCATCAGCTCCCCCATATCATTGCAATGGCGCTTGAGCCGCCCTAGCTTCTGTTTAAGAGGCAAAATATGGCAACTTTTCTCTAACATTAGGACTGCTGAGCCGGCATTGATGTTATCCGATGAGTGGAGGATAGCCTTGACCCGACGCACCCAATGGGTCGTTGAGTCGCCCTTTTCCTGGGCACAAGCATCCAAATCCACAATCGACATGGGTTGTTTGCACATATCTTTAAAATTCTGGATAAACCAGGCTTTTAGCTCAGCCCGTGACCTAATGGAATTGCCAGGCAACCCTTTTATCCATGTATGGGTCGTCCCATCCAGCATCATTGTGAAGTACTTGGCACACACAGCATCACTGACCTCCAATAGTTCCATGGCCATCTCGTCACTCTCAATCCACGCCTCAGGGGGTAAGTCTGTGTAGTTAGGCACCTTACGAGGCCCTTTGAAGTCCTTGGACAACCGCTCATTACGCAGAGCCAACACTAAACATGGTACACTCGTGGTTCTAGAGGTCACGCCTGCGTCAACCGAAGTCGTAGGATAAGCCAGAAGATGTTGATGAGCCGCCTGCTGAGCCGCCAGCTCAGCTTCTCGACGTGCCCTGTCCTGGTCTACCAAATCCTGAGCACCATCGCACGCCAATTCATGTCCACACGACTGGTTACGGTGCCTGTCATTGCTTGAAACGGCTGGTGAGTCCATGTGTCTGCTATAACTCCGGCTTGGGCGAGGGGTCGAGTGGATACGGTCCCGACTGTATGAATAAGCCGCCTATTGAGCCACAACCGTCCAGAGCAGCTCCCCGGCTCATCGTATTTCCATCACTATATCGGTGATTCGCCCTCAACAGGCAGAGCCGTTGGCCATGTCACCGCAACGATCATGTTATCCAAAGGATTAGAATAATGACCCGATGGTGTCGGCACATACTAAGGCGGAGTATTATTCAGACGAGGTGGCTCCGTCGTGTGCGGTTGAGCCACCGCTCCAGCCCCAGGCGCTTCAACCCGGTTTATCCCTGGTTGGTTACTTGTCCCCGCTCCAGGTGTGCAAAAGAGGTTTCTCTCCTCGTAAACCGGAGGTAGAGGAGACTGATGCCTCCTCCTCATGACTTCATTTGAAGTGTTTTGATCCACCGTAAGCTGGAAGGCCTCTGACTGAATCCGCTGTGCCTGAGCATCTAGGGCAGCCCGCTCTGTGGCCATCCTGACGTTTTCTGCATTCAGCTCCTCCCTGGCCTGTGCTATCTCATCACACAACTTTGCAATTTCCGCATTATGCTGAACTTGATTCGCCGGGTTAACCTCCGTTGTTACCAAGGTTGTCAGATTATCCAGCAAATCAGTCAAAACCTGAGCCGGTGGGCACACAGGGCCTCCTGCCCCAGCCTCCATCGATGTTGCTGACCCGGAGACCATCGCTGCCACAGTCGAAGAATTCTGCACGGGCTGTGTACCGGCCATGAAGATTGCAACCCTATTCGGCGGCTCATAGGGGTCCGGAATACTGTCGCCATCAGAACAACCCCCAAGCATGCCGTTGCAGTTGATACAATGAAGTAGTCTCGCCCGTGGACGATTCACCATTAGAATAGATAGCCGTCTCACCGCCGGACATGGATCCTTCCTCAAATTCCGCCCCACGAATGAATCCGACGAAGGCACGCTTCACGGCGGGCTGAACTCGGGCGGGTCGTGCACGCTGAGCCGTCTCAATGATGTCGGTGCAGATGTCCGACTCAGGGCCTGGTTCATCGATTTTGCCGATGAAGACGTGGATTCCGCCGAAGGGGACCCGGTACTCGTACTCAACTGAGCCGGCCTCGAGGCCCCAGCTTGCATCGTCGATGTAGAGCTTGTCGCGACGACTCTTGGTCATCCGGCCCACAATGTATCCCTTGATCCCTTCGAAGCTGCCCTTTAAGAACTCGAAACCACCATGCACTGGCCCCACGGTGGGCCCCAACTGCCGTGGACTTGTCACGGCAGATGTCCTAGTGTGAGGACTTAGTCGTGGAGCCATCACAACTAGGTTAGCTTAAAGGGGTTAAACGGGACAAAAGACACAAGAGTTTATACCGGTTCGTCCCCTTGCAATGAAGATAAAGACCTAATCCAGTTTGAGGTGGTATTACTTATGCCTCGATTACCAGGGAGCGATTCTGCTTGACCTAGCTTTTGATCTCTTGTTTCTTGCCAAGAACCGCTGCGGGTCGTCTCTTTATATACATAGGTTGACGCCAGCGGCTCATGGAGTCCCGGCCGGCTCATAGATAACGTGTCCGGCTCGGTGACTAAATATACTTGCCTTACAATATAAGTCATACACATATGGCGGTTTACCCCTATGGGCCCTAAGTCGTCGTTGGACTTTAGGCCTTTGCTTCATGAACCGCCATCTTCGACATCCTCATGGGCTTTGTATTGATGAACTGCTGTAGGTATAACCCGGCCCCTCCTGGGCGGGTCATACCCAATAGTCATATCCCCAACAGTAAGGGTTTGGGAAAAATAATTACCCATGGGTTTACAGATGGGAAAAGTTTATACCCTCGGGTAAGTCGGGTACGGGTATGGAAGGCAATACCCATACCCGTGTACCCGCATACCCGTATGCTTATTTGTGTCATGAACTAATTTGTCATTTCTATGTTGAACCTATTTGTGGTCTCTAACTTATTTGTTTGTTGAATTTATTTGTGTGTCGAACTTTAAGTGGCTGACATGACTATGTGTGTGTGATAAAATGCTGAAATGTAACATGTTTATGTGTTACAATATATGGGCTAAAATGTCATAATGTTTGTTGGGGAACGTTGCAGAAAATTAAAATTTTTCCTACGGTTTCACCAAGATCCATCTATGAGTTCATCTAAGCAACGAGTAACGGGAGAGAGTTTGCATCTACATACCACTTGTAGATCGCGTGCGGAAGCTTGCTTGGTGATGATGGAGTCGTACTCGAACGTGATTCAGATCACCGATGCCAAGTGCTGAACGGACAGCACCTCCGCGCTCAACACACGTGACGGACGAGCGACGTCTCCTCCTTCTTGATCCAGCAAGGGGAAGGAGAGGTTGAGGAAGACGGCACCACCGGCAAGACACGGCGTGGTGATGGTGGTGATGCAAGATCTCGGCAGGCTTCGCCCGAGCTCACGGAGGAGGAGATGTGTTGGGAGGGAGGGCTGCGCCTTGGGAGATGTGTCTGCAGCCCCCCCCCCTTTATATAGGCCCCGGTGGCGGCCCCTAGAGATCCAATCTCAAGGGGGGCGGCCAAGGGGTGGAGTGCCCCCAAGCCGGTGGGCGCCCACCCCTAGGGTTTCAACCCTAGGCTAGGGGTGGGCCTAGGGGCGCACCAGCCCCTGTGGGCTGGTTCCTTCCCTATGGCCCATGGGGCCCTCCGGATGGGTGGCCCCACCGGTGGACCGGGACCCTTCCGTGGTCCCTGATTGCTGCCCAGAACCCCAAACTTTCCCGATGGTCAAACACCACTTCCTATATATTATTCTTTACCTCCGGACCCTTCCGAACTCCTCGTGACGTCCGGATCTCATCCGGACTCGAACAACATTCGTATTCACATACTAGTCTTCCTACTAACCCTAGCGCCACCGAACCTTAAGTGTGTAGACCCTACGGGTTCGGGAGACACGCAGACATGACCGAGACGACTCTCGGGCAATAACCAACAGCGGATCTGGATACCCATGTTGGCTCCTACATGCTCCTCGATGATTTCATCGGTTGAACCACGATGTCGAGGATTCTATCAAACCCCTGATGCAATTCCTTTGTCAATCGGTACGTTATTTGCCCGAGACTCGATCGTCGGTATCCCAATACCTCGCTCGGCCTCGTTACCGCAAGTCACTTTACTCGCATCAGTAATGCATGATCCCGTGGCCAACACCTTGGTCACATTGAGCTCATTATGATGATGCATTACCGAGTGGGCCCAGAGATACCTCTCCGTCATACGGAGTGACAAATCCGAGCCTCGATCCATGTCAACCCAACAGATACTTTCGGAGACACCGTAATGCACCTTTATAGTCACCCGATTACGTTGTGACGCTTGATACACCCAAGGCACTCCTACGGCAACCGGAGTTACACGATCTCATGGTCGAAGGAATAGATACTTGACATTGGCAAAGCTTCTAGCAAACGAACTATACGATCTTTTATGCTAAGCTTGTGATTGTCTTGTCCATCACATCATTCTCCTAATGATGTGATCCCGTTATCAACGACATCCAATGTCCATAGTCGAAACCATGACCATCCATTGATCACAACGGGCTAGTCAACTAGAGGCTCACTAGGGACATATTGGGGTCTAAGTGTTCACACGTGTATTATGATTTCCGGATAACACGCTTATAGCATGAACAAAAGACAATTATCATGAACATTGAAATATAATAATACTTTTATTATTGCCTCTAGGGCATATTTCCAACAGTCTCCCACTTGCACTAGAGTCACTAATCTAGTTACATTGTGATGAATCGAACACCCATAGAGTTACGTGTTGATCATGTTTTGCACGCGAGAGAGGTTTAGTCAACGGATCTGCGACATTCGTGATCCGTGTGCACTTTGCAAATCTCTATGTCTCCATCTTGAACATTTTCACGGATGGAGTTGAAACGACGCTTGATGTGCTCGGTCTTCTTGTGAAACCCGGCTCCTTTGCAAGGGCAATAGCTCCAGTGTTGTCACGAAGAGTTTGATCGGCCCCGACGCATTGGGTATGACTCCTAGGTCGGTGATGAACTCCTTCACCCAAATTGCTTCATGCGCTGCCTCCGAGGCTGCCATGTACTCCGCTTCACACGTAGATCCCGCCACGACGCTCGCTTGCAACCGCACTACCATCGCTCCACCATTCAACATATACACGATCCGGTTTGTGACTTAGAGTCATCAGATCCGAGTCGAAGCTAGCGCCGACGTAGCCTTTACTGACGAGCTCTTCGTCTCCTCCATAAACGAGAAACATGTCCTTTGTCCTTTTCGGTACTTCAGATATTCTTGACCGCTGTCCAAAGTGTTCCTTGCCGGGATTACTTTGGTATCTTGCAACCAAACTTACGGCAAGGTTTACATCGGTCCAGTACACAAGATGGCATACATAATAGATCCTATGGTGAAGCATAGGGATGACACTCATCTCTTCTTTATCTTTTGTCGTGGTCGGTGACCGAGTGAGCTCGATTTCACACCTTGTAACATAGGCAAGAACCCTTCTTGGACTGATCCATTTTGAACCTCTTCAAAATTTTATCAAGGTATGTGCTTTGTGAAAGACCTATGAGGCGTCTCGATCTATCCCTATAGATCTTGATGCCTAATATATAAGCAGCTTCTCCAAGGTCCTTCATTGAAAACACTTGTTCAAGTAGGCCTTAATGCTGTCCGAAGTTTTGTATCATTTCCCATCAAGAGTATGTCATCTACATATAATAGGAGAAATGCTACAGAGCTCCCACTCACTTTCTTGTAAACGCAGCTTCTCCATAAGTCTGCGTAAACCCAAACGCTTTGATCATCTCATTAAAGCGAATGTTCCAACTCCGAGATGCTTGCACCAGTCCATAAATGGATCATTGGAGCTTGCATACTTTGTTAGCGTTCGAGGATCGACAAAACCTTCCGCTGCATCATATACAGCTCTTCCTTAAGATGTCCGTTAAGGAATGCCGCTTTGACGTCCATCGCCATATCTCATAATCATAGTATGCGGCAATTGCTAACATGATTCGGACGGACTTAAGCTTCGCTACGGGAGAGAATGTCTCGTCAGTAGTCAATCCCTTGAACTTGTCGATAACCCTTAGCGACAAGTCGAGCTTTATAAATGGTGACATTTCCATCCGCGTCCGCCTTCTTCTTAAAAATCCATTTATTTTCTATCGTCGCACGATCATCGGGCAAGTCTGTCAAAGTCCATACTTTGTTTTCATACATGGATTCTATCTCGGATTTCATGGCCTCAAGCCATTTGTTGGAATCCGGGTCCGCCATCGCTTCTTCATAGTTCAAGGTTCATTGTTGTCTAGCAACATGATTTCCATGACAGGTTGCGTACCACTCAGTGCGGAACGTGTCCTTGTGGACCTTCAAGTTCAAGAGTAACTTGATCCAAGTATCTTGATCATCATCAATGATTTCCTCTTCAATGGGTGTGGGCATTACAGAACGGTTTCTGCGCGGCACCACTTTCCCGCTCGAGAGGTAGTACTTCATCGAAGTTCTACTTTCCTCCCACTTACTTCTTTCGAGAGAAACTCTTTCTCTAGAAAGCATCCGTTCTTGGCAACAAAGACTTTGCCTTCGGATCTTAAGTAGAAGGTATACCCGATAGCTTCCTTAGGGTATCCTATGAATACGCATTTTCCGACTTGGGTTCGAGCTTTTCAGTTGAAGTTTCTTGACATAAGCATCGCATCCCCAAACTTTCGAAACGATAGCTTAGGTTTCTTCCCAAACCATAATTCATACGGTGTCGCCTCAACGGATTTAGACGGAGCCCTATTTAAAGTGAATGTAGCTGTCTCTAGAGCGATCCCCAAAATGACGGTGGTAAATCGGTAAGAGACATCATAGACCGCACCATATCCAATAGAGTGCGACACGACGCTCGGACACACCGTTTACCGAGGTGTTCCAGCGGCGTGAGTTGTGAAACGATTCCACATTTTCTTAAGTGTGTGCCAAATTCGTGACTTAAATATTCTCCTCCACGATCTGATCGTAGGAACTTTATCTTTCGGTCACGTTGATTCTCCACCTCACTCTGAAATTCCTTGAACTTTTCAAAGGTCTCAGACTTGTGTTTCATTAAGTAGACATACCCATATCTACTCAAGTCGCCGTGAGAGTGAGAACATAACGATATCCTCCATGAGCCTCAACGCTCATTGGACCGCATACATCGGTATGTATGATTTCCAACAAGTTGGTTGCTCGCCCATTGTTCCGGAGAACGGAGTCTTGGTCATTTTGCCTAAGAGGCATGGTTCGCATGTGTCAAACGATTCATAATCAAGAGACTCTAAAAGTCCATCAAGATGGAGTTTCTTCATGCGCTTGACACCAATGTGACCAAGGCGGCGAAGTACACAAGTATGTGGGACTATCGTTATCAACTTTACATCTTTTGGCATCCACACTATGAACATGTGTAATATTACGCCGAGATTCATTAAGAATAAACCATTGACCATCGGAGCATGACCATAAAACATATCTCTCATATAAATCGAACAACCATTATTCTCGGACTTAAATGAGTAGCCATCTCAGATCAAACGAGATCCAGATACAATGTTCATGCTCAAACTTGGCACTAAATAACAATTATTGAGGTTTAAAACTAATCCCAGAGGTAAATGTAGAGGCAGCGTGTCGACGGCGATCACATCGACTGAACCATTCCCGACGCCAAGATCGTCACCTCGCCCTTCGCCAGTCTCCGCTTATTCCGCAGCTCTGCTGTGAGTTACAAATATGAGCAACGGCACCGTATCAAATACCGGGAGTTACTACGAGTAATGGTAAGGTACACATCAATTACATGTATATCAAATATACCTTTGGTGTTGCGGCCTTCTTATCCGCTAAGTATTTGGGGCGTTCCGCTTCAAAGGACCCTTCCCTTGCAATAAAAGCACTCACCTCGTGCTTGGGTCCATTCTTTGACTTCTTCCCGCAGCAGACTTACGGGCGCGGCAACATCCTTGCCGCCCTTCTTGAAGTTCTTCTTACCCTTGCCTTTCTTGAACTTAGTGGTCTTATTGACCATCAACACTTGATGTTCCTTTTTGATTTCAGCCTCTCACGACCTCAAGATCGAGAACACTTCAGAATGGTCTTTACCATCCCCGCATGTTGTAGTTCATCACGAAGCTCTTGTAGCTTGGTGGGAGCGATCTGGAGGATTCTCACAATGACCGCCTCATCCGGGAGGTTTATGTTCGGTGGGTCATACGGTTTGCAACCTGCACATCTTCAGATGTGCTCACCGATGTAACTGTTTTCCTCCATCTTACAACCGTAGAACTTGTCGAGACATCATATCTCTCGACCGGGCATGAGCTTGGAAAACTAGTTTCAGCTTCTTTCATAGGCAAGAACCCTTCTTGACTGATCCATTTTGAACCTCTTCAAAATTTTATCAAGGTATGTGCTTTGTGAAAGACCTATGAGGCGCCTCGATCTATCCCTATAGATCTTGATGCCTAATATATAAGCAGCTTCTCCAAGGTCCTTCATTGAAAAACACTTGTTCAAGTAGGCCTTAATGCTGTCCGAAGTTTTGTATCATTTCCCATCAAGAGTATGTCATCTACATATAATAGGAGAAATGCTACAGAGCTCCCACTCACTTTCTTGTAAACGCAGGCTTCTCCATAAGTCTCGTAAACCCAAACGCTTTGATCATCTCATTAAAGCGAATGTTCCAACTCCGAGATGCTTGCACCAGTCCATAAATGGATCGCCGGAGCTTGCATACTTTGTTAGCGCTCGAGGATCGACAAAACCTTCCGCTGCATCATATACAGCTCTTCCTTAAGATGTCCGTTAAGGAATGCCGCTTTGACGTCCATCCGCCATATCTCATAATCATAGTATGCGGCAATTGCTAACATGATTCGGACGGACTTAAGCTTCGCCACGGAGAGAATGTCTCGTCAGAGTCAATCCCTTGAACTTGTCGATAACCCTTAGCGACAAGTCGAGCTTTATAAATGGTGACATTTCCATCCGCGTCCGCCTTCTTCTTAAAAATCCATTTATTTTCTATCGTCACGATCATCGGGCAAGTCTGTCAAAGTCCATACTTTGTTTTCATACATGGATTCTATCTCGGATTTCATGGCCTCAAGCCATTTGTTGGAACGGGTCCGCCATCGCTTCTTCATAGTTCAAGGTTCATTGTTGTCTAGCAACATGATTTCCATGACAGGTTGCCGCATTCACTGTGCGGAACGTGTCCTTGTGGACCTTCAAGTTCAAGAGTAACTTGATCCAAGTATCTTGATCATCATCAATGATTTCCTCTTCAATGGGTGTGGGCATTACAGAACGGTTTCGCGCTGCACCACTTTCCCGCTCGAGAGGTAGTACTTCATCGAAGTTCTACTTTCCTCCCACTTACTTCTTTCGAGAGAAACTCTTTTCTAGAAAGCATCCGTTCTTGGCAACAAAGACTTTGCCTTCGGATCTTAAGTAGAAGGTATACCCGATAGCTTCCTTAGGGTATCCTATGAATACGCATTTTTCCGACTTGGGTTCGAGCTTTTCAGTTGAAGTTTCTTGACATAAGCATCGATCCCCAAACTTTCGTAAACGATAGCTTAGGTTTCTTCCCAAACCATAATTCATACGGTGTCGCCTCAACGGATTTAGACGGAGCCCTATTTAAAGTGAATGTAGCTGTCTCTAGAGCGATCCCCAAAATGACAAAGTGGTAAATCGGTAAGAGACATCATAGACCGCACTATATCCAATAGAGTGCGACACGACGCTCGGACACACCGCTTCACCGAGGTGTTCCAGCGGCGTGAGTTGTGAAACGATTCCACATTTTCTTAAGTGTGTGCCAAATTCGTGACTTAAATATTCTCCTCCACGATCCGATCAGAGGAACTTTATCTTCGGTCACGCTGATTCTCCACCTCACTCTGAAATTCCTTGAACTTTTCAAAGGTCTCGACTTGTGTTTCATTAAGTAGACATACCCATATCTACTCAAGTCGCCGCGAGAGTGAGAACATAACGATATCCTCCATGAGCCTCAACGCCATTGGACCGCATACATCGGTATGTATGATTTCCAACAAGTTGGTTGCTCGCCCATTGTTCCGAGAACGGAGTCTTGGTCATTTTGCCTAAGAGGCATGGTTCGCATGTGTCAAACGATTCATAATCAAGAGACTCTAAAAGTCCATCAAGATGGAGTTTCTTCATGCGCTTGACACCAATGTGACCAAGGCGGCAAGTACACAAGTATGTGGGACTATCGTTATCAACTTTACATCTTTTGGCATCCACACTATGAACATGTGTAATATTACGCCGAGATTCATTAAGAATAAACCATTGACCATCGGAGCATGACCATAAAACATATCTCTCATATAAATCGAACAACCATTATTCTCGGACTTAAATGAGTAGCCATCTCAGATCAAACGAGATCCGATACAATGTTCATGCTCAAACTTGGCACTAAATAACAATTATTGAGGTTTAAAACTAATCCCGAGGTAAATGTAGAGGCAGCGCGTCGGCGCATCACATCGACTGAACCATTCCCGACGCAAGATCGTCACCTCGCCCTTCGCCAGATCTCCGCTTATTCCGCAGCCCTGCCGTGAGTTACAAATATGAGCAACGGCACCGTATCAAATACCCGTGAGTTACTACGAGTAATCGTAAGGTACACATCAATTACATGTATATCAAATATACCTTTGGTGTTGCCGGCCTTCTTATCCGCTAAGTATTTGGGGCGTTCCGCCCAAAGGACCCTTCCCTTGCAATAAAAGCACTCACCTCGTGCTTGGGTCCATTCTTTGACTTCTTCCCGCAACAGACTTACGGGCGCGGCAACATCCTTGCCGCCCTTCTTGAAGTTCTTCTTACCCTTGCCTTTCTTGAACTTAGTGGTCTTATTGACCATCAACACTTGATGTTCCTTTTTGATTTCAGCCTCACGACCTCAAGATCGAGAACACTTCAGAATGGTCTTTACCATCCCCCGCATGTTGTAGTTCATCACGAAGCTCTTGTAGCTTGGTGGGAGCGATGGAGGATTCTCACAATGACCGCCTCATCCGGGAGGTTTATGTTCATTTGGGTCATACGGTTGTGCAACCTGCACATCTTCGAGGATGTGCTCACCGATGTAACTGTTTTCCTCCATCTTACAACTGTAGAACTTGTCGAGACATCATATCTCTCGACCCGGCATGAGCTTGGAAAACTAGTTTCAGCTCTTCAACATCTCATATGCTCCGTGATGCTCAAAACGCTTTTGGAGCCCCGGTTCTAAGCTGTAGAGCATGCCGCACCGAACGAGGGAGTAATCATCGAACGAGTCCGCCAGACGCTCAAATCGCCTTTGCAGTCTTTGGGAGAACAGTGGGTCACCTAACGGTGCTTCTAGGACATACTGTTTCTTGGCAGCTATGAGGATGATCTCGTGTTCCGGACCCATCCGTATAGTTGCTTGCCATCATCTTTCGACTTGGTTTTCTAGGAACGCTGAAGTTCATGTTGACATTAGCGCTGGCCATTGATCTACAAGACATATTTGCAAAGGTTTTAGACTAAGTTCATGATAATAAAGTTCTTAATCAAAATTACGAACTCCCACTTAGATTAGACATCCCTCCAGTCATCTAAGTGTTACACGATCCGAGTCGACTAGCCCGTGTCCGATCATCACGTGAGACGGACTAGTCATCATCGGTGAACATCTTCATGTTGATCGTATCTTTCATACGACTCGTGCTCGACCTTTCGGTCTCCGTGTTCCGAGGCCATGTCTGCACATGCTAGGCTCGTCAAGTTAACCCTAAGTGTTTTCATTTGTGTAAATCTGTCTTACACCCGCTGTATGTGAACGTAAGGATCCATCACACCGATCATCACGTGGTGCTTAGAAACGATTTAACCGTAGCAACGGTGCACGCTTAGGGAGAACACTTCTTGAAATTTTTATAAGGGATCATCTTATTTACTACCGTCGTCCTAAGTAAACAAGATGTAAAAACATAATAAACATCACATGCAATTATATATAGTTGTGACATGATATGGCCAATATCATCAAGCTCCATTGATCTCCATCTTCGGGGCTCCATGATCACCTTGTCACCGGCTTGACACCATGATCTCCATCATCATGATCTCCATCATCGTGTCTTCATGAAGTTGTCGCTAACGACTACTTCTACTTCTATGACTAACGCGCTTAGTAATGAAGTAAAGTAGTTTACATGGCGTTCTTCAATGACACGCAGGTCATACAAAAAATAAAGACAACTCCTATGGCTCGCCGTTGTCATACTCATCGACATGCAAGTCGTGAATCCTATTACAAGAACATGATCTCATACATCACAATTCAACATTCATCACAACTTCGCCATATCACATCACATGATCAATCGCTGCAAAAACAAGTTAGACGCCCTCTAGTTGTTGTTGCATCTTTACGTGGCTGCGATTGGGTTCTAGCAAGAACGTTTTCTTACCTACTAATCACCACAACGTGATTTTGTCAACTTCTATTTACCCTTCATAAGGGCCCTGTTCATCGAATCCGCTGCAACTAAAGTGGGAGAGAGACACCCGCCACCACCTTATGCAACTAGTGCATGTCACCGGTGGAACCGGTCTCACGAAGCGCACGTAAGGTTGGTCCGGCCGCTTCATCCCACAATACCGCTGAGCAAGAAAAGACTAGTAGGGGCAAGTAAGATGACAAGATCAACGCCCACAACAAATTTGTGTTCTACTCGTGCAATAGAGAACTACGATAGACCTAGCTCATGATGCCTTTGTTGGGGAACGCTGCGAGAAAATTAAAATTTTTCCTACGGTTTCACCAAGATCCATCTATGAGTTCATCTAAGCAACGAGTAACGGAGAGAGTTTGCATCTACATACCACTTGTAGATCGCGTGCGGAAGCTTGCTTGGTGATGATGGAGTCGACTCGAACGTGATTCAGATCACCGATGCCAAGTCTTTGAACGGACAGCACCTCCGCGCTCAACACACGACGGACGAGCGACGCCTCCTCCTTCTTGATCCAGCAAGGGGAAGGAGAGGTTGAGGAAGACGGCACCACCGCAAGACGACGGCGTGGTGATGGTGGTGATGCAAGATCTCGGCTGTGGCTTCGCCGAGCTCTACGGAGGAGGAGATGTGTTGGGAGGGAGGGCTGCGCCTTGGGAGATGTGTACTGCAGCCCCCCCCCCCTTTATATAGGCCCCAGGTGGCGGCCCCTAGAGATCCAATCTCAAGGGGGCGGCGGCCAAGGGGTGGAGTGCCCCTGCCGGTGGGCGCCCCACCCCTAGGGTTTCAACCCTAGGCGCAGGGTGGGCCTAGGGCGCACCAGCCCCCGTGGGCTGGTTCCTTCCCCTATGGCCCATGGGGCCCTCCGGATGGTGGCCCCACCGGTGGACCTCGACCCTTCGGTGGTCCCGTGCTTTTTGCCCAGAACCCCAAACTTTCCCGATGGTCAAACACCACTTCCTATATATTATTCTTTACCTCCGGACCCTTCCGAACTCCTCGTGACGTCCGGATCTCATCCGGACTCAACAACATTCGTATTCACATACTAGTCTTCCTACTAACCCTAGCGCCACCGAACCTTAGTGTGTAGACCCTACGGGTTCGGAGACACGCAGACATGACCGAGACGACTTTCGGGCAATAACCAACAGCGGATCTGGATACCCATGTTGGCTCCTACATGCTCCTCGATGATTTCATCGGTTGAACCACGATGTCGAGGATTCTATCAAACCTCGTATGCAATTCCCTTTGTCAATCGATACGTTACTTGCGAGACTCGATCGTCGGTATCCCAATACCTCGCTCAGTCTCGCATCGCAAGTCACTTTACTCGCATCAGTAATGCATGATCCCGTACAACACCTTGGTCACATTGAGCTCATTATGATGATGCATTACCGAGTGGGCCAGAGATACCTCTCCGTCATACACGGAGTGACAAATCCCGCCTCGATCCATGTCAACCCAACAGATACTTTCGGAGACACCGTAATGCACCTTTATAGTCACCCATTACGTTGTGACGCTTGATACACCCAAGGCACTCCCACGGCAACCGGAGTTACACGATCTCATGGTCGAAGGAATAGATACTTGACATTGGCAAAGCTTCTAGCAAACGAACTATACGATCTTTTATGCTAAGCTTGTGATTGTCTTGTCCATCACATCATTCTCCTAATGATGTGATCCCGTTATCAACGACATCCAATGTCCATAGTCGAAACCATGACCATCCATTGATCACAACGGGCTAGTCAACTAGAGGCTCACTAGGGACATATTGGGGTCTAAGTGTTCACACGTGTATTATGATTTCCGGATAACACAGTTATAGCATGAACAAAAGACAATTATCATGAACATTGAAATATAATAATACTTTTATTATTGCCTCTAGGGCATATTTCCAACAATGTTGTGTATATGTAGTTATATACTGAAATATATTGTTTAAATGCTGATATATATATGTGCTGAAATGCTAAAATGTGGTATATATGTGCTGAAATGTTGTCTTTCACATACTGAAATGCTGAAATTATACATGGCAAAATGTGAATTGAAAGACGTCCGAGAAAGGTATTTTTACCCGCGGGTATTACCCGCACCCGGCCGGGTACGGGTATGGGAACAAAATGAAACCCGAGGTGCGGGTACGGGTACGGGTTTGGGCAAAAAATATTGGGACGGGTGCGGGTTTGGGCGAGCATTACCCGCGCCCGAACCCTGCGGGTGCCATGTTGAGTTTTTCCCCATCCTCACTCCTATTCTTTTTGGTTTTGGAAAGGTCGTAAAAGGTTCTTTACTTTTTTTTTTTGACTTTTTCTTCTGACAATTTTATTGGATTCGTCTTTATTTTTTTCCTGTTTCTTTGTTCTTTTTCTTGTTTCTATTTGTTTCCATTTTCCAAATTCGTAAATATTTTTGAAATTTGGAAATGTATTTTTAATACTTTTTGTGAAAATTATGTTTTCAAAAGTATTTTAAATATCAATATTTGTAAAATTCATTAAGTTTTTAAATATATGGATATTTTTGAAATTCATGAACGTTTTTTACATGGTGAACACTTTTTAATGTTTGAGAACTTTTTTTCAAATGCACAAACAGTTTTCAAATCCATGAACAATTCACAAATTGTAGAACATTTTGAGACTCATGAAGTTTTTTTTATTAGAATCATCTTTCTAAACCCATTAACACTTTTTCATGAACATTGTTTACATTCTTGACTATATTTCAGTTTTGGCGATCATTTTTTAAAATGTGACCATTTTTCATGATTTTCAACGTTTTTTAAATCCCATATAAATAATATAAAATCAGCTTAGAACTTGTTGACCTAGGCACATCACAGTAGGTCCGTTAAACGAGTCGGCACATCGAGCTGACTGACCCTTGTGGAATAGGAGCACCCATTGCGGTGGCCTGCCTACTGTTACACTTCATGTCTCCAGTTCTGTGTCGAATGATATGTATTCCTTATTTTTTTTTTTTTTGCGGAAAATATGTATTCCTTATTGTGATTCATATCACAGCGATCACCCACAACGGCTCGACATGGCCGGTACATTACAGCACGGCAGTTCGCGTGGGAACAAAATGGTTTTAGAAGCTTCTGGATGCTTCTCATCCGATTTTAGGAAGCTTATAGGTTGCTTTTTTAGCTTTTTTTCTCTGTAGTTTTTTATTTTTTATTTTTCCCTTTATTTTGCCAATTTAATTTTCCTTTCCCCTTTCTTTTTTTACCTTTTCGAATTTACTGAACATTTTGTCCTATTCGTGAATATTTTTTGAAATTTGAGACCATTTTTTCAAATTTACTAACATTTTCTGAATTCATGAGTCTTTTAAATTAAAAAAAATCGACGAACAATTTTTCCAAATTCAGGACATGCATTGAACTCACAAACATTTTAAAAAATATTTGTACATTTTTTCAGAATAAACTCTTTAACCGAACCCTCATAATTGAACTCCTCAACCTCGTGAACCCTTAAACTTAACTTCTCAGTCAAACTATATCCCACATGAAAATCTCACTTCCCCATCTTCATTCTTCCTTCTTCTTCCTCGCACATGGTCAAAAAATTCAACGAGATTCGTCCTCCACGACCCACAGTTTGGGCACTCTTTGTCCTAATGAGTTCTTCTCCCCTTCGCTCTCCAAGGACGACAACGACGAGCATCGTTGCGGCTGAGGATGACAGAGAAGACGAGAAATTCAAGAAAAACTTCGACAGAGTTCGGCAGGTTACACGGGCGTGGTCATGGAGGTCGCTGGGGAGGTCAGATGCGTGCTAGGGGGCGGGTGTGTGTTGCTGGGCGTCGGGGGAAGAGCGAGGCAAACATAATCATTTTGTTTTATATAAAGATTGTCGAGAGACCCATCAGTATAAATACGAGCACCAAGATTTGAACCCTTATGTGTAGAGTCATGCCCCATAACCCCACCACGACACCAAGAGGCAAAGGAATCTTCCGCTGGGACTGGAAGGTGGCTGCTGAAATTTTAGCAGGAGGAGCAAAATTTGAGGCTTAACTCCTCAAATGTTTGAGGAATTAACCATTTGGGGATCGGTTTGACTTAGCTCCTCATAATGAATTTTTTTGAAGGAGTTAAAAGTTTTTGAGGATTATGTTAGAGATGCACTGAAGATTGTACAATGTATATGGATCCTGGTCTTGTGAGTTACTCCATTAAATCTTCACCAAGGTCGGGACGAACAGGCTATCACAGATTGCGCTTTCTGTGGTGCAACAATCCCAAACTGCTTTCATGCCGGACAGAAACATACTCGAAGGAGTGGTTGTCCTTCATGAAACGCTCCATGAAATTCACTCTAAAAAATTAGATGGGGTAATTTTTAAGGTGGATTTTGAGAAGGCGATGATAAGGTCAAGTGGCGTTCCTTCAAGCAGCATTGCGTATGAAAGGTTTTCATGAGGCTTGGCGCCATCAGGTAGAATCTTTTACGCAAAAAGGGAGTGTGGGTATTAAGGTTAATGACGATATAGGTCATTACTTCCAGACTCATAAGGGCCTCAGACAAGGAGATCCTATGTCCCCTGTTTTGTTTAACATCGTGGTGGATATGTTAGCAATTTTGATCGGACGGGCTAAGGATCATGGTCAAGTGGGTGGTTTAGTACCTCATCTGGTTGATGGAGGTGTATCCATCCTTCAATACGCTGATGATACAATCATCTTCATGGAGCATGATTTGGCCAAGGCGAGAAATATGAAGTTGTTGTTATGTCTCTTTGAACAATTATCGGGTTAAAGATTAACTTCCATAAGAGCTAATTGTTACGCTTTGGTAGGGCCAAAGATGAACAGGACTCCTATAGGCAATTGTTTGGGTGCGAGTTGGGAAGTCGCCTTTTCCTACCTTGGCATTCCGATTCATCATCGAGGCTAACAAACAGAGAGTGGAAGTGTATCGAGGATCGCTTTGAAAAGAAACCGAGCTCTTTGGAAGGGTAAGCTCATGTCATATGGAGGACGGTTAGTTTTGATAAACTCGGTCCTCACAAGTATGCCAATGTTTCTCTTATCGTTCTTTGAGGTTCCAGTGGGAGTGAGGAAACGACTGGACTTCTATCGATCCCGCTTCTTTTGGCAGGGTGATGAGCTTAAAAGAAAATACCGGCTTGCTAAGTGGGATATTATCTGTCGACCCAAAGACCAAGGCGGGCTTCGCATTGAGAATCTTGAGGTTAAGAACAGATGCCTTCTTAGTAAGTGGTTATGGAAACTCGCGAGCGGTTCGGAAGCAATGTGGGCGCAAATCATTCGCAACAAGTATCTCCAGACTAGGACGTTGTCCCAGGTAACAGTTAGGCCGATGGATTCGCCTTTCTGGAAAGGCCTCATGAAAGTTAAACAACTAATGTTCAATAGGACAAAAGTTGTCATTGGTAAAGGGGCCAATACACGTTTCTGGGAGGACACTTGGCTCGGCGACTCACCCCTGGCCATTCAATATCCGTCTTTATATCGTATTGCTCAACGACGTGAGGTGTTCGTGGCAACGGTATTTCAATCTATCCCCCTTAATATTCAGTTTAGACGGTCATTAGTGGGCAATCGTTGGGAGGTTTGGCTCCAGTTAGTAAGGAGACTAATGGAGGTTCAACTTTCTGACCAACCGGATAAATTACGCTGGAAGTTGACTACGTGCGAGTATTTACATCAAAGTCAATGTATATTGATGTTATTAATACAAGCTCCATTCCAACTTCCAAGAGTGTCTGGGATGTAAAAGTTCCTTTGAAAATAAAGGTGTTTATGTGGTTTGTTCATAAACAAGTTATTCTAACAAAGGACAACTTAATAAAGCGTAATTGGACAGGACCTACTAGGTGTAGTTTCTGTGACCGAGATGAGACTATTAAACATCTCTTTTTTGATTGCCCGCTGGCCAAGGTTCTTTGGCAGACGGTCCACATCGCTTTTAATATTACTCCTCCGAATTCTATTAATGACTTATTTGGGAATTGGCCATATGGGATTGACTCTACAATAGCAAGACATATTCGGGTTGGGGTCTGTGCTTTAATGTGGACCGTTTGGCTGTGCAGAAATGATTTGGTTTTTAACAGAGCATCACGAATTCATTTTTTGCAGGTTATCTTCCGAGCTACGGCGTTGATCCGTTCATGGTCATTACTCACTCCGATGGAGGCCAGGGAGCATTTGGTTACTGGGTCTATCCGGTGGGAGATGGTTGCTCGGGATATCTTCAACCGGTTTGGATGGCGGTCATGTAATAGGATAGGCAATTAGTTTTCCTATCTCTTTAGCCAGCCGGTTGTGGCTCTTTTTTGGCTAGCTCGTGTTTCTAGCCTGCTGCGCCCTGTGTGGGCTGCTTTATGTTCTTTTAAGATTGAGACTTTGGAACTCTGTACGCACATTTTGTTGCTTCGTTAATAAGATGGCTGTATGCATCACTCCTGATGCAGAGGCCGGGGAGTCCCCCCTTTTCCAAAAAAAAACTCCATTAATATTTCTTTTTGAGTACTCAGTCAGGACTAGACTGATTGAGTGCATCTGCGCTCATCATTTGCTCCTTATTACACCTTGTACGTGACAGTTGACACTTTACCAGTTTGATTTGAGAGTTAAAGAGAAAGGAGACCTACGCATGCCTCTAGAGCTAAGAACTTTAATCCGCGTAGTATTATCTACGGAGGAGTGCAGACCAGGTGATTCCCCTGCACATCTTTACTTGGCATTATAGTCCGTGTGCACAGTAGTTGTCGAACGGCTACTCGTCGGATGAAACAAAAGCGAGCAAAGAGAAGGAGCATGCGATTCAGCATGAGCGAAGAACAGATGCACGTCCGGCCTTTATATCTCCCTTGATCACCAGTGCACCACAGTACGGTGCAATGCTCCTCAAAACTTGATCTACACATCTCACAAGCTTTTTGGCAGGAGAAGATAATGAGCCAGTCAAACACAGCCCACCACATATTTCATCATCCTAACCTTCCATTTCTTTTGAACAAAAAGAATCACAGGTTAACAGGACATGACGGCTTTACGCAACCAGCAGAAAAATGGTGAAAAGAAAGAGAGATGGCGGGCATCCATCCTTTGTGTTCTTTCAACTGCCCTTTAGTCTTCTGTTCTGCATGTGTATGCAACACTCACTGGAGGAGCCACGTTGGAGCTCCGTTTGACCTATGGGAGGGAGGCTACTGTTGGTGTTGGGTGGAGGGGCTGGAGAGGATGCGGGCGTAGAGGAACTGGTTCCAGGTGTCGGGCAGGCCGGGGAGGCACCAGTGGATGCAGTCGGCGTACGTCTTGGGGTCGGCCTGCTGCTCCGGCGTGAGCAGCTTCCCCTGCCGGAGCGTGTGCACCGACGTGTGCGCGTCCTTGCGGAGCTCCGACAGCGCCGTGATGTCCACGAAGTGCACCGGCACGCGCCGGAACGTCTTGAGCACGTCCTGGGCGCCCGCGTAGAGGCGCCAGTCCGTGCCCACGTCCAGCGTCGCGCTCCGGTTGGCGATCGGCTGCGTCTCCATTGCGCACTTGATGCCGCCCTGGTTGCCCCATGCCTCCGGCCTGTGTTTTTTGTTGACATGATCCAAGTTTAATTAGCACGACAAACGATAGCATATGATCGAGAATAGTAGATAGGTGGCGCATGTGCATCTCCGAAGGTTAGGGGTCCTCTCTCGCCACCAACTTCATTTAGATGGTATATAAAGCAAGTGTGACTTGACTTGTTAGTTAACACCTGACAATCCCTGTCACTGTTTGCCTTTTTTGCGAATTAAGGCAATGCTCAAGCTCAACTCAACACCTAATTGAAAGAGAGATCTCACTGCGCGCGGGGGTCCCTCTCTCGATAAACCAATCCTCAAGGAAACCATATTTTTCTGAATCTGAACTGAAGCAAAGAAACTCCTTCGGAGAAAAGAAAAACTGAAGCAAAGAAAAAAGATGGAACGTGTACGTACAATGGAAGCAAAGAATGAGAGGTTGAGACGTATAGTATAGTAGGGCTTACGTGATGTGGTTGGGTGACATGCCCATGAAGAAGACGGTGGTGCTGTTGGGGTCAATGTTCCGGTCGACCCACTTGGCCCACGTCTTGAGCACCTCGCTGTACGCCACGGGCCGGTCCACCTCCTCGTACTCGGTAGCCCCCTCGTCGAACGACCCTTTTTTCCTGTCACCGTATCCGTACGTGGTTGTCACTTGTCAGTGCCACGAGTCGTGGAGTTACCAAGGAACTGAGACGTGCTACTGCGTGATGTTGCTTGCTAGTAACTTACAGGACTTTCATGTCGAGCGCGCTGAGCCACCAGATGTAGGTGTTGAAGACGAGGTAGTCGACGCCGACCCAGTTCTTGGCGTGCTTGGCGATGGAGTGCCACTGTATGACGCGGTCGGGGACGCTGTGCACCTTGGGGTTGTCCGAGTTGGACTCCACCAGGAACGGCGCCCAGTAGAACTCCACCGTCGCGTTGTAATCCTGCACACCCATGACCTCCTCTGTCTCAGGCTAGATCGGTCTGTTGAATGTGCATGTACTGCATGCGGTTGAAAAAAGGCACGTACGTGTGCGTAGAAGACGTTGCTGGATCCGTTGTTGACGAACTTGGTGAGGGTCTTGTGGCCCTTGGGAATCGCCGACTGGACCAGGCACACCATCGACTCCCACTGGTTCCGGTTCAGCGAATCTCCCACGAACATCAGCCGCTTGTTGCGCAGCCGCTCCAGCAGCAGACGAGCGTCGAACCTGCAGTTTCATAGCACGTTCAACACTTTTCAGCCCCACATCCCTAGCCGTGCCGAAAGAACAGTTTCCCATATGGAAAGTCGAAGCTGGCGAACGCTGATAAACCCAACGAGGCTTAACAGGAGTGAGAACAGCGCTCCAAGGGCTAGGGGGCTTTACGCCCAACCTTCTATTTTTGTGCCACTGACACGCTGACCTACCAGTGATGTTTGTCTCCCAGATTAACAGGAGTAGTAAAAACAATTGGCCTCAGTTCGCGGAAAACGATGATGATCTCCGGCTCGTACCAATGTGCACGCTGACAAACCAGACCGGCCATTCGGCCTCACATCCCGGCGTGGAACCCGAATCTCAGATCGCAACCCCGCAAACCGCTCAGAAAAACCGGTGTAAAACGGTCACACGGGAAGAAGGAAGAAAAAAACGTACCGGGGGAGGTCGCAGTCGGTCGGCTGCCACCGCCACTTCTGATACGAGTCGTCGCGGCGGCCGTTGCGCATGCAGGTCACCTGCTCCGTCAGGAACTCGCACTGCGTCTCCTTGTACACCGGCGCGTTCACCTCGTCGTACACCCAGCTGCCGCGGTACAGGTCGCACGTCTCCGGCACGCTCACCACCGTCCGCAGCGCCGCCGCCGTCGCCGCCGCGGCCTTCGCCGTCGACGCCCGCTCGGCCGCCTCCTCGTCCTCCCGCCGCCTAGCCTCCTCCGCGCCGCCGCCTCCCGTCACGTTCGGGAGCGTCACGTCCCTGTCCTTCTCCTGCCCCTCCTCCTCCTTGCCGGCATTGGCGCCGACCGTGTTGGTGTGGGCGTTGGAGACGGCGGTGGTCTTGGCCACCACCACCCCGGTCCCGGTGGCGTTCTTGCCGTTACCACCGCCCTCGTTGGCCGGAAGAAGGGCCCCGGCGGCGGGCGCGTCGAAGACACGCACGATAGCCTCCTCCCCGCGCATGGCGAGGGTGGTGACGGCCTGGTGCGCGGCGGCCTCGGCCTCCTGCAGGAGGTGGAGGTCGGGGGACTTGGCGCGGAGCGCGCCGGCGCCGGCGCCGAAGGGGAAGTCGGCGATGGACTTGATGTCCTCGTTGTAGAGGAAGGTGGCGAAGACGAAGAGCGAGAACACCACGGCCGCCATGGAGAGCGGCGTGCCGTTCTTGCGCGCCGCCACGCCCGCCCCGAGCGCGGCCTGCTTCATCGCGTAGGGCGCCGACCCGAACACCGACTTGCGCCGCTGCTGCATGCTGGGCGGCCTCCCGCTCCCGCCCCCGCGCTTTAAAGGAACTTACCGCGAATGGATCGACCTCCCCGGCCAGCCGGCCTTTGCTTGCAAGCCCAGGGAAGGAAGATGGATGGAGTAAACAAAAACTGCTTTACTTCTCCGCTTTGCTAGCTCCTAGCTAGTGCCTATCCAGCTCTCTCCCTGTATGAAATGAAATGAAACGGGAAATGGAGAGCTGCTGCTGCTTCTTCTCCCGCGTTGCGTTCTCGCGGTGGCTTGCTGTCCTTCTCGCCTGGCTATATACGAGGCTATATATCACTTTACGAGTTTGGTGCCTCCCGCTCCCTTTGTTGGGTGTTTGATCGCCGTTGCTCCTTTGCTTCCCTTTGGTATGTTTGGTTTGGTTCGCCTGCTTTCTTCTTTTATTGTTGCGGGATCTCTCCTCTCCACCAACACTCCCCCTCCCCCTAATTACTCTCTCTCTCTGCTTATATATTTGGTAGGGTGTAATTCTCTTCAATTTCCTCCATTCTTTTCAATTTTATAGATAGCCTTTACAACATTTACCACAAGTGGTCCTCCATCTTCTCCCTTCGTATACGGGGTTGGTCAAATGAGAAACACGCAAGCTTGTAAAGCTTCCATTCCATGGGGGGGTTTAATTCGGAGGTTATACATTGGCATTGCCTTGCCAAACATACCCATCCGTTACTTGCCTTGTTGGCGTGCATGCGTATTTTGGGGTAGCCTATTTAATTGTTGCTTGTTAATTGATATTCCTCCTTTTGCGCTTTTCGTTTTTGGTGCGAGATGCAGATGGTTGTATGGTCGCGAGTGTGTTCGTTTTGTGACGTGGAGTGGTTAGACTGTGCCTGTCTCGCTCGCCTGGGGTGGTGTGGTGGCGAGACCGGGAAGCAAGCAATGGCGATGGAGCGTTCAGGGCCGGCTTCGTCGCTACTCCATTTTGTGTTCTTGCACAAGATCTTTCCTTCCTTGGTGCTTTCCGACCTATATATCCGTGGACTTGTATTCTATACAGTTCAGCCGTGATTGAATGAATTAGACTGCCAGGCTGTGGCTGAGGTTTTGAGGCTTCAGAGTTCAGAATCTTCAGCTGTTGTCATGCACTGAAACCGTAGTCTAAGAATTGCACACATCACAAGTTCAGTGCTCAATAATACCGCCGATCCATATTACTTGTCGCCAGTCTAGACACTGCCGACAAGTAATATGAATCGGAGGGAGTATTACTTTGTTTAATTATCAAAAAAGAAGAAAAACCACTACTCAGTTTGGGTTGTTGGGAAAAGGCTTACTAATTTATTTTTATTTTTATCTTTTTTTGTAAATGGCTTAATCAGTTCTTCAACCACTTGGAATGGCACGGACTTGGTAACGCCAGGGAGAAAGGGTGAGGTCGCTATGCAAAAGATAACCAAGATGTGATGTATCTCTCATAGATCGTTGTCCTGTTTCTGTAGAGTAACACATACCTCAGCCTTTCTTGAATGTTATATAACATCCCATCTTCTCTTTTTTGACGAAAATGCTGGCGTGGCGGGGCAGCTTTTCATTAATTTGAAGAAAGACAAGGATCTTCTCACGGCTGATGATCTTAGTTAGTACGCACACCGACTGATAACTTGATATCCCTGTCTATTATACTGGGCCATTTCTTCCCACTTTCAGATCTCACCATAATACCACTTCTGAACATCCTGATAAGTTTATTATTGTGTTACTGTCAAATGATGTTTTGATTTAGGCCCAAACCCCACCTAGAGAAATCGATCCGAGAAAACAAAACACAGAAACATCTTGGATCCAGCTCCTCGATCGGTTTGTTTCTGCAACTCCTTGGCATTTCCCCGTGATCTGCGTTTGGCATTTGGAGCTGACATCCCAAGGTTCCATTTGATCAAGACAAGTGTTGGTGTGCTCCATTAGTTGCTACTCCGTTCATTTTGGAGTACTTCTGTCAGCGATGCAGAATGTTCCCTGTGGAAGCAGCCTGTTCCAAAAGAACTAGGGGAAGGTACAACACAGTATAACTGATCCACTAGGCCCATACAAATTTCAGTCCACTTACGACACTAGTCATAGTTTAATCTTGGGAGGTAGTACAGAGCAAGCAGCTAATCATGGAGATCTCCTGTGCGTGTCGGTCTAACCTAAAGAGCCTGTTAAGATATTATTCGGGGCCCAAAAATAATTGCATGTACCTAAACTCACACTGAGATTGCTCCCATTATGATCCATGCAGTGAAACGGGGCTAGGGTTGCTCAAGTCAACGAGCTGGTAATGATCCGGTCATAATTGGCACATTGTTCACTCCTCGTGTTGATGAACGCAAGTAAACCAGGCTGATCCGCCTTGTGTTGCGTGAGTAGTGTGAAGTAGCAATCGAAGCTGTTTTGGACGCGGAATGTTTGTCGACGAAACTTGGTAGCCCCGTAGCTCTTTTTCCTTTCTGGACATGAGGCTTCAGCAGAAGTGGAGTGACATGTTTTAGGTGCTCTCCTCGACTGATGCATTCATGTCATATACTACAGTACTTGCAGCGCACCTATTTCTGATAAACTGTCCATGCAGCCTAAATCGGTGAACAGTCTCGAAAAGTGGGTTTGGTGAGGCCCTTTTGGGTTCCTTGAATAGAACCCATGGTGAGTTGCCCGTACTCTTAATAATGTCTTCTTTGGCTCAACTATAAGTGGAGCAAGTACTGGGGTTCAGGATAACTCTGCTTCAACAGAACCATACAACCTGATGTATGGACCATGGTGACACTGGTATCAATCATTCGCGTGGGCATTTTATAGCGTGTGCGCACAAATTGTACATTTACATGTAGACTTGCATTTGCATTCGCTAGTTTTTTTCTTTCTTTTTGACGGGATCTCGTCGATAGGGCAGTATGATTTCATATAGAATCATTTTCCTCTCTTCACCTCGCGTCGCCTCCATGGCGACCGATCGGGAACCCTAGCCGCCCGCCTCTCCTCCTCCGCTTCTCCCTTCCCTTGGCCTCATTGGTGAAGCTTCGGCCGGCAGGGCGGTGGCGGGGCTTCTCCTCACCTCTTCCGTCACGGCTGGCGCGGGACAACGAGATCGGGAAGTGCGCCGGGCGAGCACGGGGTCAGGCGGCGCGGCGGGCGGATCTCACGGCGGCATCCTACGTGGCGCGGTGGTGGTGTCCTGTTTGTGGCGAAGTGGTGGTTGCGTTGGATTTGACCGGTGGTCACGGGTGCCGCCGAATCTAGATCAGATCCATCTGGATCCTGTCTTTGGAATCCGTCGGCCGCCGCGGGGTGGTGGTCGTCGTCGTTGGCCACGTCGGATCGCTGGATTCGACGTCTGGAGTTCTACGTTGGGTTCTTCTCGGTCCTCCTTCCTGGTGGGCTGAGCCCCATGGCTCTTTCATCTCTACAGGTTTCGGTCCATGGCTATTGCCGAATCCGGATCACACGGAGGTTTGGTAGTATAGGATGGGACCGGAGGAAACTTTGGTCGGCTTGTTTGGCTCGGCATCGGCGACGTCACTCCACACCGTTATCCTCCCCGGAGGCGAAGTCGAGGTCCGTCCTATCCACCCCGAACCCCTCCTGGACGAAAGTCCAAAATCCAGTCTAGATTGGGTGGTGGCGGCGTCCTGCGCATCGTATTCTCCATGGAGGCGCTGTCTGGGGAGGACCTCATATTCGGGGGAGAGATGCCGCGGGTGGTGGGGCTCCGCGTGGCTCCAGCAGTGGCGATGGCGTGGTGGTGGCCAGGTGGTGCGGCGTTGTATCTACCACATCGATGACGACGAATTTTGGCGGTATGGTGCAGCTGGATATCGTTGACGGATGCGGCTGGATGGTCGAGCGCAGAGCGGTGGCGCTGTCTGATGCCATGGTAGCGTTGATGACAGGCTGGCAAGGTTTTTCGTCAGTCCCTGCTATGGAGATGGATCGGTCGAAGACGCGGTGAACGCATGCAGGCAGTCCCTACCTCTATAAGCACATTCGAAATACTGAGCCGACACATTGAAAGGATCGATATAATTGACTAGAGGGGGGGGGGGTGAATAGGCAACTAACAATTTTTAAGCTTTTCTTTACCAAATTAAACTTTGCAACAAAATAGGTTGTCTAGATATGCAACTATGTGAGCAACCTATATGATGCAATAACAACTAGCACATAAGCAAGCAAGGGATACAACACAAGTAAGCTTGTAAAAGTAAAGGCACGAAATAACCAAGAGTGAAGCCGGTGGAGACGAGGATGTGTTATCGAAGTTCCTTCCTTTTAAAGGGAAGTACGTCTCCGTTAGAGCGGTGTGGAGGCACAATGCTCCCCAAGAAGCCACTAGGGCCACCGTATTCTCCTCACGCCCTCACACAATGCGAGATGCCGTGAATCCACTATTGGTGCCCTTGAAGGCGGTGACCGAACCTTTACAAACAAGGTTAGGGCAATCTCCACAACTTAATTAGAGGCTCCCAACGACACCACGAAGCTTCACCACAATGGACTATGGCTCCGAGGTGACCTCAACCGTCTAGGGTGCTCAAACACCCAAGAGTAACAAGATCCGCTAGGGATTAGTGGGGGGAATCAAATTTCTCTTGGTGGAAGTGTAGATCGGGGCCTTCTCAACCAATCCCGAGCAAATCAACAAGTTTGATTGGCTAGGGAGAGAGATCGGGCGAAAAAGGAGCTTGGATTAACAATGGAGCTTTTGGGGGAAGAGGTAAATCAACTTTGGGGAAGAAGACACCTTTAAATAGTGGGGGAAACAATCCAACCGTTACCCCCCCCCCCAACAGCCACGCATAGAGCGGTACTACCGCTTGGGCAGGGCGGTACTACCGCTGAACAAGCGGTACTACCGTTCCCTCCCAGCGGTACTGCTGCGCTCACGAGGGTTGTAGGGTCCTGGACCTAGAGCGGTACTACCGCGGAAGTGCGGGCGGTACTACCGCTTGGAGTGGTACTACCGCCACTACTGCCGCTACTAGTACCGTAAAACCCGACACGAAAAACAGCGGTCTCGAGTCAAGGCGGTAGTAGCCGGAACCATCTGCGGTATTATTTATCGAAGATCATAAGCGGTACTACCGCTCGGGAGCGGTACTACCGCTGACGTGCTTCAGCGATACTATCATTGGGACAGCGGTACTACATTTGGGACAGAGACAGAGGCGAGCAAGGAGAGGAAAGATAGCTCCAATGAAGCGAAAATGAACATCGGGTGTGATAAGGATGTGTACGTGTTGATTCCACCCTAGCCTTACCAAAGCGGATCCCCTCTTGATAGTACGGTGACTCCTACGAAACTAGTCCACCAACAGAGAAACGAAGGAGCTACACCGTCTTGAATAAAACACCGAGGGGAGGTAATCGTCTCGTGCCAAAGGATGAATCTCTAAAAGAACTCAACGCACACGATTAGTCCGCAAAAGCATTGTCATCAATCACCAAAACACCTTGGGGATAAATATGCCTTTACAATCTCCCCCTTTTTGGTGGATTGATGACAATACGGGATTTGCACGGGAAGAAAGCGCAAACCCCACAACTCACAAATGTAGATGAGCTCCCCCTAGATGTGTGCTTATCTAGAAAGGTGCTTTGGACTGCACGGCACACATACTAGGATCAACGCCCCCCCCCACACACATTTTGGAGACCAACAACCTAAGCAAAATATATGAGAGCAAAGAGTATATAACAAGATAAGCATGCAACTCAGAAGCTAGGTAGACATAGATAAAGATAATCTAGAGATAAGGTAGCATATTTCTCACACCATATGTCTGGAACTTAGGTCTCACTGACACAAAACCAACCAAAGCAAACAACGAGAAAGCACACGACAAAGAAGACACACTCGCGAAACAGACAGACAACGACGACACAAACCCCTAAACTCTCTCCCCCTTTGGCATCGAGACACCAAAAAGAGAGGGAGTGAAGCTACGGCTTCAGGTGATAGCAAGGTCGCGAACATCAGATCTCAGCGTGATCGTGTTCGCCACTGTCGTCAGTCAGGAACTGCTCGGCATCAGAATCTGTCCACGGGCAATGCTGCTGAACCCAGTCCTCCTCCTTAGTAAGCTGGTCGTCAGATCCACTGATAACGATAGCACCCATCTGACGCATGAGCTCCTTGTGAAGACCCCTGCCTTCTTCTCAGCAACATGAGTCATGTACTGGCCGTGAGACTCCATGCCGAATAGCTTCTTTACCTTGAGCTTGAGCTTCTTTGCCCAAGAGGGCTCAGCCCCAGAAGGCTCATAATCATCATCATCCTCAGCCTCAGCCTCCTCCTCGGTCTCCATGGCAGCAGCAGACGATGCACCCCCAGACTTAGGGGCCTGAGTGCCCCAGTTGTCCTTCTTCCTCAGACGCTTGACCTCATGAGACACCAGCTCTCCAGTCTCTAGCATAACCTTGGGATAGACATGATCCCAGGCCTTCTCAATAAGCAGCATGATGAAAGGACCATAGATCGGGCACTTACGCTCGGAGATGGCAGATAGGAGTTCAGACCACATAACATGAGAGATGTCCAGGGACTCGCCAGTGTTTTCTTCCTTCTCACGCTGGCAGAAGAGAAGCATGTCCACGAGATAAGAATGAACCATATCCAGGATCCCGGTGCGAGGGAAAAGAGTCTCACAAAAGACACAGTGAAGAATATCCAGAAAGGCAGGCAACTCATAAGTTTCCTTCTTAGTCTCAGGGTTGATCTTCAGCATGCAATAGTGCCAGAGAGCTTGCTTGTGAGTGGAGGTTGTGTTGCGGTGAGGGTGAAAGCCGACAGGAGTCGCAAGCCCGTGATCTTCCACCCCAAGCAACTCCGTGAACGCCTTCCACTTGACAGAAAGCACCTTGTCATTGGTCATCCAAGTCAGTGTCCTGTCCTCATCAGTCCCGAGATGAACCGTGGCATAGAATTGGGCCACAATATCTGGATCAAAATCTTTGTTGAATTGCATGATACCGAGAATGTTCAGTTGAGTGCACATTTGAAGAGCTTCACCAAAGTACTCAGGATCCTTCTCCATATAGTCGGTGTCGATGGAGCACATATTGACATAGAGGTTCTTCTTGGCCTTGAGCACATCAAAGAAAATGGCAAACTGAAACCTGTTCCAGAACGGACGGTTGACCAAAGTGGGATCTTGGTATGCTTCATAGGGGTTGCGGCGGCGCCTCTCCCAGAACTCCTTGGCTTGCATCTCCGGCACGGTTTTGCCAGTATGCTTCGGCTTGACAGCAGACTTCTTCTTGAGTTGAGGTGGAGGTGGAGCACTTGAGGAACCTCCTGCAGACTCAGTTGTGCGGTAAAGCTTGGACGTGGCACGACCGGGGTTGATACTGTTGGGGAACGTAGTAATTTCAAAAAATTTCCTACGCACACGCAAGATCATGGTGATGTATAGCAACGAGAGGGGAGAGTGTTGTCTCGTACGCACGTGAGACCCAAGCGAAGCGATCACAACGTAGAGGAAGTAGTCGACGTTCTCCTCGCGATCCGACCGATCCGCGCCGTTACTCGGCGCCCCGAAGTTCTTGACACACGACAGCTCGATGACGTCCCTCGACTCCGATCCAGCCGAGTGTCGAGGGAGAGTTCTGTCGACGACGGCGTGGTGACGATCTTGATGTTCTATCGGGCAGGGCTTCGCTAAGCTTCATGACGGTATGACCGAGGTGGAATATGGTGGAGGGGCACCGCACACGGCTATGGAACGATCCGTAGATCAAACTTGTGTGTTCTAGGGTGCCCCCTGCCCAGTATATAAAGGAGGGAGGGGGAGGTGCGGCCGGCCCAAGGGAGGCGCTGGAGGAGTCCTACTCCCAGGAGTAGGACTCCCCCTTCCTAGTTGGAGTAGGATTGGGGGAGGGGAAGAGGAAGGGGCGCGCCCCCTCCTGTCCTATTCGGACTAGGGGGGGGGGCATGTGCCTGCCCCGGCCGGCGCCCTCCTCTTCTCCCTCGAGGCCCACTAAGGCCCATTTAGTTCCCGGGGGTTCTGTAACCTCCGGTACTCGATAAATTCGATTTCACCGGAACCATTCCGGACTCCAAATATAGGCTTCCAATATATCAATCTTTATGTCTCGACCATTTGAGACTCCTCGTCATGTCCTTGATCACATCCGGACTCGAACTTCTTGGTACATCAAAATACATAAACTCATAATAACCGCCATCGAAACCTTAAGCGTGCGGACCCTACGGTTCGAGACAATGTAGACATGACCGAGACACGTCTCCGGTCAATAACCAACAGCGGGACCTGGATGCCCATATTGGTTCCTACATATTCTACGAAGATCTTTATCGGTCGACCGCATAACAACATACGTTGTTCCTTTGTCATCGGTATGTTACTTGCCCGAGATTCGATCGTCGGTATCCAATACCTAGTTCAATCTCGTTATCGCAAGTCTCTTTACTCGTTCCGTAATACATCATCTCACAGCTAACTCATTAGTTGTATTGCTTGCAAGGCTTCGTGATGTGTATTACCGAGAGGGCCCAGAGATACCTCTCCGACAATCGGAGTGACAAAACCTAATCTCGAAATACGCCAACCCAACATCGCCTTTGGAGACACTGTAGTACTCCTTTATAATCACCCGATTCGTTGTGACGTTTGGTAGCACCAAAGTGTTCCTCCGTAAACGGAGTTGCATAATCTCATAGTTACGGGAACATGTATAAGTCATGGATAAAAGCAGTAGCAACATACTAAACGATCGAGTGCTAAGCTAATGGAATGGGTCATGTCAATCGATCATTCTACTAATGATGTGACCTTGTTAATCAAATAACAACTCTTTGTTCATGGCTAGGAAACATAACCATCTTTGATTAACAAGCTAGTCTAGTAGAGGCATACTAGTGACATGTTGTTTGTTTATGCATTCACACATGTATCATGTTTCCGGTTAATACAATTCTAGCATGAATGATAAACATTTATCATGAAATGAGGAAATAAATAATAACTTTATTATTGCCTCTAGGGCATATTTCCTTGATCTCCCACTTGCACTAGAGTCAATAATCTAGATTACATAGTAATGATTCTAACACCCATGGAGTCTTGGTGCTGATCATGTTTTGCTCGTGGAAGAGGCTTAGTCAACGGGTTCGCAACATTCAGATCCGTATGTATCTTGCAAATCTCTATGTCTCCCACGGACTAAGTCCGGATGGAATTGAAGCGTCTCTTGATGTGTTTGGTCCTCTTGTGAAATCTGGATTCCTTCGCTAAGGCAATTGCTCCGAGATTGTCACGGAAGATTTTCATTGGACCCGATGCACTAGGTATGACACCTAGATCGGATATGAACTCCTTCATCCGACTCCTTCATTAGCTGCTTCGAAGCTGCTATGTACTCCGCTTCACATGTAGATCCCGCCACGACGCTTTGTTTAGAACTGCACCAACCGACTCCTCCGCTTAGTGTAAATACGTATCCGATCTGCGATTTAGAATCGTCCGGATTAGTGTCAAAGCTTGCATCAACGTAACCATTTACGATGAGCTCTTTGTCACCTCCATATCGAGAAACATATCCTTAGTCCTTTTCGGTATTTCAGATGTTCTTGACCGCTGTCCGATGATCCACTCTGGATTACTTTGGTACCTCCTGCTAGGCTTATAGCAAGGCACACATCAGTCCGGTACACAGCATTGCATACATGATAGAGCCTATGGTCAAGCATAGGAACATCTTTCATTTTCTCTCTATCTTCTGCAGTGGTCGGGCATTGAGTCTTACTCAACTTCACACCTTGTAACACGTGCAAGAACCCTTTCTTTGCTTGATCCATTTTGAACTTCTTCAAAATTTTGTCAAGGTATGTGCTTTGTGAAAGTCCAATTAAGCGTCTTGATCTATCTCTATAGATCTTAATGCCCAATATGTAAGCAGCTTCACCGAGGTCTTTCATTGAAAAACTCTTATTCAAGTATCCCTTTATGCTATCCAGAATTCTATATCATTTCCGATCAGCAATATGTCATCTACATATAATATCGAAATGCTACTGAGCTCCCACTCACTTTCTTGTAAATGAGGCTTCTCCAAAAGTCTCAGATGAACCCAAATGCTTTGATCACACTATCAAAGCGTTTATTCCAACTCCGAGATGCTTGCACCAGTCCATAAATGGATCGCTGGAGCTTGCACACTTTGTTAGCTCCTTTGGATCGATAAAACCTTACCGTTGCATCATATACAACTCTTCTTCCGTAAATCCATTCAGAATGCAGTCTTTACATCCATTTGCCAAATTTCATAATCATAAAATGCGCAATCGCTAACATGATTCGGACAGACTTAAGCATCGCTACGGGTGAGAAGGTCTCATCGTAGTCAATCCCTTGAACTTGTCGAAACCCTTTGCGATAAGTCGAGCTTTGTAGACGATAACATTACCGTCGCCGTCGGTCTTCTTCTTGAAGATCCACTTGTTTTCTATTGCTTGCCTACCCTCGGGCAAGTCAACCAAAGTCCATACTTTGTTTTCATACATGGATCCCATCTCGATTTCATGGCCTCAAGCCATTTTGCGAATCTGGGCTCACCATCGCTTCTTCATAGTTCGTAGGTTCATCATGATCTAGTAGCATGATTTCCGAACAGGATTACCGTACCACTCAGTGCGGATCTTACTCTGGTTGTTCACGAGGTTTCAGAGCAACTTGATCTCAAGTTTCATGATCAACATCATCAACTTTCTCACTACTTGGTGTAGGTGTCTCGAAACCGGTTTCGCGACAAACTACTTTCAAGTAAGGGAGAAGGTACAATTACCTCATCAAGTTCTACTTTCCTCCCACTTACTTCTTTCGAGAGAAACTCCTTCTCTAGAAAGGATCCATTCTTAGCAACAAATGTCTTGCCTTCGGATCTGTGATAGAAGGTGTACCCAACTGTCTCCTTTGGGTATCCTATGAAGACACATTTTCGATTTGGGTTCGAGCTTATCGGGTTGAAGCTTTTTCACATAAGCATCGCATCCCCAAACTTTAAGAAACGACAACTTTGGTTTCTTGCTAAACCACAGTTCATAAGGTGTCGTCTCAACGGATTTCGACGGTGTTCTATTCAGTGTGAATGCGGCCGTCTCTAGAGCATAACCCCAAAACGATAGCGGTAAATCTGAAGAGACATCATAGATCGCACCATATCTAGTAAAGTACGATTCTGACGTTCGGACACACCATTCTGTTGTGGTGTTAGGGTGGCGTGAGTTCTTGAAACTATTCCGCATTGTTTCAAATGTAGACCAAACTCGTAACTCAAATATTCACCTCCACGATCAGATCGCAGAAACTTAATTTTCTTGTTACGATGATTTTCAACTTCACTCTGAAATTCTTTGAACTTTTCAAATGTTTCAGACTTATGTTTCATTAAGTAGATATACCCATATCTCGCTTAAGTCATCTGTGAAGGTGAGAAAATAACGATATCCGCCACGAGCCTCAACATTCATCGGACCACATACATCAGTATGTATGATTTCCAACAAATCTGTTGCTCTCTCCATAGTACCGAGAACGGGTTCTAGTCATCTTGCCCATGAGGCACGGTTCGCAAGTGCCAAGTGATTCATAATCAAGTGACTCCAAAAGTCCATCAAGATGGAGTTTCTTCATGCGCTTTACACCGATATGACCTAAACGGCAAGTGCCACAAATAAGTTGCACTATCATTATCAACTCTGCATCTTTTGGTTTCAACATTATGAATATGTGTATCACTACTATCGAGATTCATCAAAATAGACCACTCTTCAAGGGTGCATGACCATAAAAGATATTACTCATATAAATAGAACAACCATTATTCTCGATTTAAATGAATAACCGTCTCGCATCAAACAAGATCCAAATATAATGTTCATGCTCAACGCAGCACCAAATAACAATTATTTAGGTCTAAAACTAATCCGAAGGTAGATGTAGAGGTAGCGTGCCGACCGCGATCACATCGACTTTGGAACCATTTCCCACGCAGATCGTCACCTCGTCCTTTGCCGAGTTCGCAATCCGTAGTCCTGCTTCGAGTTGCAAATATTAGCAATGTAACCGAAGATCAAATACCAGTGCTACTACGAGCTCTAGTAAGGTACACATCAATAACATGTATATCACATATACCTTTGTTCACCTTGCCATCCTTCTTATCCGCCAAATACTTGGGGCAGTTCCGCTTCGGTGACGAGTCGCTTGTAGTAGAAGCACTCGGTTTCGTGCTTAGGTCCGGATTTGGGTTTCTTCTCTGAGCAACAACTTGCTTGCTGTTCTTCTTGAAGTTCCTTCTTCTTCCCTTTACCTTTCTTCTTGAAACTAGTGGTCTTATTGACCATCAACACTTGATGCTCCTTCTTGATTTCTACCTCTGCAGCCTTTAGCATTGCGAAGAGCTCGGTATAGTCTTTACTAACCCTTGCATATTATAGTTCATCACGAAGCCTTTGTAGCTTGGTGGCGGTGATTGAAGAATTTCATCAATGACACAATCATCCGGAAGATTAACTCCCAATTGCGTCAAGTGATTGTAGTACCCGGACATTACGAGTATGTGCTCACTAACGAACTATTCTCCTCCATCTTGCAGCTATAGAACTTATTGGAGACTTCATATCTCTCAATCCGAGCATTCATTGGAATATTAACTTCAACTCTGGAACATCTCATATGCTCCATGACGCTCAAAACGTCGTTGAAGTCCGGTTCTAAGCCGTAAAGCATGGCATAATCGGACTATAGAGTAGTCATCGACTTTGCTCGCCAGACGCTCACAACATCGGTGTTGCTCCAAAGAAGAGTTCGGCACCTAGCGGTGCATCCAGGCGTAACTCTTTCATGCAGCAATGAGGATGATCCTCAAGTTACGGACCCAGTCCGTGTAATTGCTACCATCATCTTTCAACTTTGCTTTCTCAAGGAACGCATTAAAATTCAACGGAACAACAGCACGAGCCATCTATCTACAATCAAACATAAACAAGCAAGATACTATCAGGTACTAAGTTCATGATAAATTCAAGTTCAATTAATCATATTACTTAAGAACTCCCACTTAGACATACATCCCTCTAGTCATCTTAAGTGATCACGTGATCCAAATCAACTAAACCATAACCAATCATCACGTGAAATGGAGTAGTTTTCAATGGTGAACATCTTATGTTGATCACATCTACTATATGATTCACGCTCGACCTTTCGGTCTCCGTGTTCCGAGGCCATATCTGCATATGCTAGGCTCGTCAAGTATAACCCGAGTATTCTGCGTGTGCAAAACCGGCTTGCACCCGTTGTAGATGGACGTAGAGCTTATCACACCCGATCATCACGTGGTGTGCGGGCGCGACGAACTTTGGCAACGGTGCATACTCGGGAGAACACTTCTTGATAATTTAGTGAGAGATCATCTTATAATGCTACCGTCAATCAAAGCAAGATAAGATGCATAAAGGATAAACATCACATGCAAATCAATATAAGTGATATGATATGGTCATCATAATCTTGTGCTTCGTGATCTCCATCTCTCGCAGCACCACCATGATCACCATCGCCACCGGTGCGACACCTTGATCTCCATCGTAGCATCGTTGTCGCCTCGCCAAACTTATGCTTCTACGACTATCGCTACCGCTTAGTGATAAAGTAAAGCATTACAGTAGCGATTGCATTGCATACAATAAAGCGACAACCATATGGCTCCTGCCATTGCCGATAACCGGTTACAAAACATGATCATCTCATACAATAAAATATAGCATCACGCCTTGACCATATCACATCACAACATGCCCTGCAAAAACAAGTTAGACGTCCTCTACTTTGTTGTTGCAAATTTTACGTGGCTGCTACGGGCTTAAGCAAGAACCAGTCTCACCCACGCATCAAAACCACAACGATACTTCGTCAAATAGACTCCGCTTAACCTTCTCAAGGACCGGCATAGCCACACTCGGTTCAACTAAAGTGAGAGAGACAGACACCCGCCATCACCTTTAAGCAACGAGTGCTCGTGGCGGTGAAACCAGTCTCGCGTAAGCGTCTGGCGTAATGTCGGTCGGGCCGCTTCATCTCACAATACCGCTGAACCAAAGTATGACATGCTGGTAGGTAGTATGACTTGTATTGCCCACAACTCACTTGTGTTCTACTCGTGCAAAACATCAAACCATAGAAAAACCTAGGCTCGGATGCCACTTTGTTGGGGAACGTAGTAATTTCAAAAAGTTCCTACGCACACGCAAGATCATGGTGATGTATAGCAACGAGAGGGGAGAGTGTTGTCACGCACCCTCGAGACCCAAGCGAAGCGATCACAACGTAGAGGAAGTAGTCGACGTTCTCCTCGCGATCCGACCGATCCCGGCGCCGTTACTCCGGCGCCCCGAGTTCTTGACACACGACAGCTCGATGACGTCCCTCGTACTCTGATCCAGCCGAGTGTCGAGGAGAGTTCTGTCAAGACAACGGCGTGGGACGATCTTGATGTTCTATCGGGCAGGGCTTCGCCTAAGCTTCATGACGGTATGACCGAGGTGGAATATGGTGGAGGGGGCACCGACACGGCTATGGAACGACCGTAGATCAAACTTGTGTGTTCTAGGGTGCCCCCTGCCCTCAGATATAAAGGAGGGAGGGGGAGGTGCGGCGGCCCAAGGGAGGCGGCGGAGGAGTCCTACTCCCAGGGAGTAGGACTCCCCCTTCCTAGTTGGAGTAGGATTGGGGAGGGGAAGAGGAAGGGGCCCCTCCTTGTCCTATTCGGACTAGGGGGGGGCGCTGCCTGCCCTGGCCGCCCCTCCTCTTCTCCCTCGAGGCCCACTAAGGCCCATTTAGTTCCGGGGGTTCGGTAACCTCCGGTACTCCAGATAAATTCGATTTCACGGAACCATTCCGGACTCCAAATATAGGCTTCCAATATATCAATCTTTATGTCTCGACCATTTCGAGACTCCTCGTCATGTCCTTGATCACATCCGGACTCGAACTTCTTGGTACATCAAAATACATAAACTCATAATAAGCATCATCGAAACCTTAAGCGTGCGGACCCTACGGTTCGAGAACAATGTAGACATGACCGAGACACGTCTCGGTCAATAACCAACAGCGGGACCTGGATGCCCATATTGGTTCCTACATATTCTACGAAGATCTTTATCGGTCGACCGCATAACAACATACGTTGTTCCTTTGTCATCGGTATGTTACTTGCCCGAGATTCGATCGTCGGTATCCAATACCTAGTTCAATCTCGTTACCGCAAGTTTCTTTACTCGTTCCGTAATACATCATCTCACAGCTAACTCATTAGTTGTATTGCTTGCAAGGCTTCGTGATGTGTATTACCGAGAGGGCCCAGAGATACCTCTCCGACAATCGGGTGACAAAACCTAATCTCGAAATCGCCAACCCAACATCGCCTTTGGAGACACTGTAGTACTCCTTTATAATCACCCAGTTATGTTGTGACATTTGGTAGCACCCAAAGTGTTCCTCCGTAAACGGAGTTGCATAATCTCATAGTTACGAGGAACATGTATAAGTCATGGATAAAAGCAGTAGCAACATACTAAACGATCGAGTGCTAAGCTAATGGAATGGGTCATGTCAATCGATCATTCTACTAATGATGTGACCTTGTTAATCAAATAACAACTCTTTGTTCATGGCTAGGAAACATAACCATCTTTGATTAACAAGCTAGTCTAGTAGAGGCATACTAGTGACATGTTGTTTGTTTATGCATTCACACATGTATCATGTTTCCGGTTAATACAATTCTAGCATGAATGATAAACATTTATCATGAAATGAGGAAATAAATAATAACTTTATTATTGCCTCTAGGGCATATTTCCTTCAGATACGCCGAGCCTGATGTTCAGTATGTTCATCACCTAGAACCACACACAAGAACACGCAAAACAACCAGAAAGAAAGAGCATAAGCCACAAAACACAACAAAAGGATCACTGAATGGTAAGAGTATGGTGGAACTGGGTAGTAAGCGGTAGTACCGCGACCTGTAAGCGGTAGTACCGCTCCAAGCGGTAGTACCGCTCCAGGAGAGCGGTAGTACCGCTCGAGACGGGGAAACAGCAGTTTCCCACTGCCGTGGTCAGATCCGGCACTACCGTCCTACCAAATTCAAAAATACTTCTACCAACCACTAATCCAAACTGCCTAGATGCCTTCTCCATCCAACTCAAGCCTAGATTTGGCCAAAAATCTAGAGATGCAACCACTATTGCCCCTAAGATGCTAGATTGGAAATCTAGACAAGAAGAGAGAGGGAACGGGGGCAATACCGGCATCCATGGCAAGAGGACAAGGTGGGGATCGATTCCACCGAAGGGAATGGAGAGGGACGCCCCGGAGACGGAGATCCGCCGGAGTCCTTCCGCGGCGACCGGTTGCTGGAGAGGCGAAACGGAGCGAGGGGGCGAGCGAATGGGTATGGGGGGAGAAGAAACTCCCCTGCCTCGCCAGCAGTAGTAGTACTGCTGGTGGTGGTGGTGTAGTACCGCTTATAAGCGGTAGTACCGCGCACCACCAGCGGTAGTACCGCCCAGCAACCAACATGCCTCTAGACAGACGGCTAAAGCTCAAAAAGAAACGAAAAACAAAAGGCACGAAGGAAGGAAAGACCAACACGGGAGAAAACACACTAGCAAGGGGCCAAAACACACCTCTTCAAAAGAGGGCGATGGCCGAGGCCACCTACGTTTGAGTCAAGAGGTATGGCATCGCGAAGATTTTAACCTTGGACCCATGACCAAAACTCGTCCTTGAAGTACAAGTACCATAAAAAATGGTTAATGTGAAAGACTAGATCAATTAATGCATAATGGGGGGAGGGAGAGTTCATTGAGAGAACAACACTCCCCCTATGTCCATGCCTACACCTAAACTAGACAACAAGTTGAGTGCGGTGGGGTGTGCAAGGGTTCAAGTCACATTGCTCGAATCAATGATATTTAGCTCATGCCTTAACTCGCGAAATCTTGTTTCATCCAAGGGCTTCGTGAAAATATCTGCAAGGTTATCATGAGTGTTGACATACTTGAGCTTGATCTCCCCTTGCCTAATGTGATCTCGGATGAAATGATACCGAATCTCAATATGCTTCGTCTTGAAATGTTGCACCGGGTTGAGAGAAATCTTGATGGCACTTTCATTATCACACCAAAGAGGCACTTTGTCACAAATGACACCGTATTCCTTTAAGGTTTGCCTCATCCATAGGAGTTGTGCACAATAACTACCACCGCCACATATTCCGCTTCGGTGGACGAGAGAGACACACAACTTTGCTTCTTGGAAGACCAACTCACCAAAGAACAACCAAGAAATTGACACCCTCCGGAAGTGGACTTCCTATCAACTTTGTCTCCCGCCCAATCGGAATTCGTAAATGCTTCAAGCTTGAAGTTTGCTCCTCTTGGGTACCATAGGCCAAAGTTTGGGGTATGAGCCAAATATCGAAAGATTCGCTTGACCGCCACATAATGCTTTCCTTTGGTGCGGCTTGAAACCGTGCACACATTTTCACACTGAACATGATATCCGGTCTAGATGCACAAAGGTAAAGCAAGGATCCAATCATAGAGCGATATACCTTTTGATCCACCGCTTTACCATTGGGATCAATGTCAAGTTGGCACTTGGTATGCATTGGAGTAGAAGCCGGCTTGGCATCACTTAGCTTGAATCTTTAGCATGTCTTGAGTGTATTTGGCTTAGTTGATGAAGGTACCTTCTCTTCTTTGTTTGATATCAAAACCAAGGAAGAACTTCAACTCTCCCATCAAAGACATCTTGAACTTAGAGGTCATGAAAGCGGCAAATTCTTCATTGAAAGCTTTGTTAGGGGAACCAAAGATAATGGCATCAACATATAGTTGGCACACAAACAACTCCCCTTTGACCTTCTTAGTAAAAAGAGTGGGATCGATTTGCTCAACTTCAAATCCACGATCTTGTAACAACTCGGTAAGGTGGTCATACCATGCATGTGGGGCTTGTCTAAGGCCATAGAGTGCCTTGTCGAGTTGATACACATGATCCGAGAAGTAAGGATCCTCGAACCCGGGGGGTTGCTTGACATAAACCAACTCATTAATAGGTCCATTAAGAAAAGCACTTTTCACATCCATTTGTTGTAACTTAAAGTTGTGATGGGAAGCATAAGCAATCAACAAACGAATGGATTCAAGGCGAGAAACGGGAGCAAAGGTTTCACCGTAGTCGATACCCTCGACTTGGGAGTAGCCTTGTGCTACTAATCTTGCCTTGTTGCGAATGATGTTCCCGTGAGCGTCTTGCTTGTTCTTGAAAATCCATTTGGTTCCAATGACGTTATGGTTCCCCGACGGTCGTGGAACCAATCTCCACACCTTGTTGTACTCAAAATTGTTGAGTTCTTCATGCATGGCATTGAGCCAATCCGAATCTTCGAGCGCCTCATAGACCTTTTGAGGTTCAACACAAGAGACAAACGCATGATGTTCACAATAGTTTGCTAATTGTTTAAGAGTGTTACCCCCTTTCTTAGGCTTCCAACCACATTCTCCATGAGATGGCCTTTGGTGGTGAGCTTGGAAGCAATCTTCGCGGCACAACGCTCTAATTCCTCCTCGGATGAGGAAGGAGGAGGATCAACTTGATTATCTTGAGCGCCGTCTTAAGCTTGTTCGAGATCTTGAGCTTGCTCTTGATCGTGAACTTGCTCGAGGGGGAGAACTTGACCTTGGGCATCATTTGGTGGTTCACCACCATCTTGATGTTGATCTTGCCTTTGGTCTTGTTCATGAGGTTGAGGGCCTTCACTTTGTTCTTCGGAAGCGTGTGGGTCCTGGGGAGGTGATGGCTCCACTTGAGTGGAGCATTGTCCTTCTCCTTCGGCAACAAGGGGTTCCTCAGTGGGTAGAATATGACCAATACCCATTCTTCTTATTGCTTGGGGAGGAATTTCATCACCTACATCACAAGTACCACTTTGCTCCACTTGGGAGCCAAGATTTTAAATCAAACTCCATGTTCCACGTCTCCTCAATGAGTCTGATGGACTTGTTGAGAACACGGTAAGCATGAGAGTTTGTAGCATAACCAACAAATATGCCCTCATAAGCTCTAGCCTCAAATTTAGACAAACGAACACCTTTCTTGAGAATGAAACACTTACCCCCGAACACCCAGAAGTACTTGAGATTGGGCTTGTTACCGGTGAGTATTTCATAAGGAGTCTTGTTCAAGCCTTTGCGGAGATAGAGCCGATTTGATGCATGACACGCGGTGTTGATGGCTTCGGCCCAAAAGTTGTATGAAGACTCGAACTCCGCCATCATGGTCCTTGCCGCATCCATCAACGTCCGGTTCTTCCTCTCTGCAACACCATTTTGTTGAGGGGTGTAAGGAGCAGAATATTGATGCTTGATCCCCTCATCACTAAGGAACTCATCCAAGGTGTAGTTCTTGAACTCGGTGCCGTTGTCACTTCTTATTGTCAAGATCTTTGCATCATGTTGTCATTGAGCTTCATTTGCAAAGTCGATGACGGTTTGTTGAGTTTCACTCTTCCTCTTGAAGAAATATACCCACGTGTATCTTGAATAATCATCCACAATCACCAAGCAATACTTTCTTCCACCAAGACTATCAAAGGATGGAGGCCCAAAGAGGTCCATGTGAAAAAGCTCCAAGGGTCTCTTCGAGTAGATGATAGTCGTGGGAGGGTGAGCCATCTCATGAAGCTTTCCTTCGATACAAGCACTGCAAGCACGATCTTTGGCAAAACTAACATTTGTTAGTCCATGGACATGGTCCCCCTTGAGAAAACTTTGCAAAGATCTCATATTGACGTGGGCTAAACGGCGATGCCAAATCCATCCCACATCAACTTTAGCCATTAGGCATGTCGCGGTCTTAGTGGGTCACTCCGAAAAGTTAATCACATAGAGACCGTTATCGACATGCCCAACAAAGGCTACTTTAAGAGTCTTGCTCCACAAGAGGGCCACGGTATCAATATCAAAGAAGGTGGCAAAGCCCATGAGTGCAAGTTGACGAACGGAAAGTAAGTTGTACACAAGGGACTCAACAAGCATGACTTTCTCGATCGTTAGATCATGAGAAATGACAACCTTGCCAAGATCCAATACCTTAGAATGTGAGGCATCACCCCACTCGACATTGGTGGGCATAGATGGGATCTTTTGCACGTCCACCACTAAGTCCTTGCTCCCGGTCATATTATTTGTTGCTCCACTATCGAGCAACCATGACCCCCCACCGGAGGTAAACACCTACAAGAGGTCAATGCTTGGTTTTAGGTACCCATATAGTAGTGGGTCCTTTGATGTTAGTAACAAGGGTCTTAGGAACCCAAATAGACCATTCAATGTACTCATAAGAAGAACCAACAAATTTAGCATAAACATGCCCATCACTAGCATGGCACAACACATAAGAAGGGTTAAAGTCGCCGGTTTTGTTGGGAGAGATGACTTTGCCCTTTTTGGCATCACCACTCTTCACATTTCTATTCTTCTCCTTAGGAGCACCCTCTCCCTCCTTCACAAAATTTTGCTTAAGCGGGGGAGGTCGTTTGGTCTTGTCATTCTTCTTCTTGTTCTTGGACTTGGGTGAGAACCCAACTCCCTCCTTGGCCACAACTTCCTTTTGATTGCTCAAAAGGTCATTTAGGTTCTTCTCACCTTGTATGCATGACACAAGGCCTCTCTTGAGTTGTTCCTTCAACTTGGCATTCTCCTCCACAAGATGCACCTGCTCACAACACGGGTTAGTATCATTTGCGTTATCAATTAAGATCATGTGAGAAAAGGTGGCCTTCTCCTTGGTTAGCTTAACTTGGAGTTGAGCATGAGACTCCTTGAGGTTAGCATGAGCACCCTTCAAGACCTTGTGGGCCTTGTCAAGCACATCAAACTCCTCCTTGAGTCTAGCATAATCAACCCCAAGTTTAGCCTTCTTGGAAGTTAGCACACGAGACACAACAAGAGCATGATCAAGATCTTTCTTTAACTTGGCATGGTCATGGTTTTGTGACTCCTCAAGAGCCAAAAGATACCCACGCTCTTCCTCAAGAGCATTAGAGAGATCTAATATCTCATCGCCATAGTCATGACTATGACCTTCCATCTTAGAGATGGTTTCTTCGTGAGCCTCGATCATGTCATTGGCTTCACCAAGTTGTTCCAAGAGAGAAACAAAGTGCTTCTTGGATTTTCCCTTGAGCTTACTCATAAAGGACTCAAAATCATTTACTTCCTCATTAGACCCCTTACCATCATCAATGCCAACCGTCAAAGAAGGATTTGGAATAATGGTGGTTTTGATGTTGGGGGTTACCTATTGGTGGTTTTAGCCATGAGGCACTTGGCGGTGATGTTCTCGTTGGGTGAGTCAAAGAGAGACACCCGGGGAGTTGTGGCAATGGCAACGGATGCCATGGCCATTGCTTCACTATCTTCATCATCATCGTCATCCTCACGGTATTCCTCTTGAACCACCAACCCTCGAGTAGGAGTCTTCTTGGTGAAGTTGTTCTTGTTGGGGAAAGACTTGGCTTTGTCTCTCCGGATGAGCTTGCCACCATTGTCTTCCCGCTTGTCGTAAGGACAATCCGCAATGAAATGGCTCACATTGCCACAGTTGAAACAAGTTATAACTTGTTGCTTGCTCTTGAAGCCAGTTGAGTTGTTCTTGTTGAAGTTGGGTCTTGAGTTCTTCTTGCGCCAAAATTGCCTTGAAGCAAGAGCCATGTGCTCATGATAATCATATTTTGTGTCTTCGGGGTTGCTCTCCTCATCTTCCTCTTCTTCCTCTTCTTCCACAATAACCTTGGCCTTCAAGGCAAGGTTGGGCTTCTTTTCCCTTTGAGACCGGAGCACCGCGTTATCGGCGGTCTTGTCCAAGATGCTCATGGCAACGAACTCATCCAACACTTCACTTGAGGTCATGGAGTGGAAGTTCGGTCTTTGACGAATGACGGAGGACATGGCCTTGTTGTAGGGCATCATGGCCTTGAGGAACTTGCGTTTGATCCAATTATCATCCGTGTCCATGCTCCCATGATCTCGGAGCGAGACCGCAAGTTTGGTTACTCTCCGAAAGAGCTCACGAGGTTCTTCATCTTCCTTCATAGCAAACTCATTGGCTTCATCTTGCACCACTTCATAGTTTGAGCGTTGAATGCTCGCACTTCCTCGATAGAGAGACACAACGCAATGCCATGCGTCTTTGGCCGTGGCGTAGGGTCGAAGATGAGGGAGATCTTCGGGGAGAATTGCCTCTTGGATGATGAAGAGAGCATTATCATTGAATTGATTATCCACGGCTTCTCGAGGGGTGAAGTTGCTTGGGTCATGTGGATAGAAACCTTCTTCAATGATTCTCCAAAGATTAATATTAACATGCTTTAAGTAACGCTTGAAGCGGTACACCCAAGAATCAAAATCCTCATTTTTCACAATCTTAGGTGGAGGACCGGCATGATTTAAATGAGTAGAGGGAATCGGTCCACCATAAGTTGGAGGTTCTACATGGGCAAAGATGCCGGTGCCATTTCTACCGCTAGTAGAAGGACCCTTTTCACTATTAGCTTCCCCCTTGTCGGAGGTAGCATCCGTCACCTTGTTAGTGGGATCACCCACTCTCATCGGCAAGGTGGACAGTTTAAGTCCTTCTGGAAATTTAGTAAACATGCTTTCAACTTTGGTCGTCATGGAGTCTTTCAATGTGTCTAGAGCCACATTGAATTCCTCAGGAGAGACCGAGGTTCCCCCATCGGCCGTAGACGAGATAGGATTCACACCGGAGTGCTCCTCCGCACCGTCTATGGTGTCAACCATACTCTTCGGACGACAAAGTCCTTAATAAAGAGACGAGGCTCTGATACCAATTGAAAGGATCGATATAGTTGACTAGAGGGGGGTGAATAGGCAACTAACAATTTTAAGCTTTTCTTTACCAAATTAAACTTTGCAACAAAATAGGTTGCCTAGATATGCAACTATGTGAGCAACCTATATGATGCAATAACAACTATCACATAAGCAAGCAAGGGATACAACACAAGTAAGCTTGCAAAAGTAAAGGCACGAAATAACCAAGAGTGGAGCCGGTGGAGACGTGGATGTGTTACCGAAGTTCCTTCCTTTTAAAGGGAAGTACGTCTCCGTTAGAGCGGTGTGGGAAGCCACTAGGGCCACCGTATTCTCCTCACGCCCTCACACAATGCGAGATGCCGTGAATCCACTATTGGTGCCCTTGAAGGCAGCGACTGAACCTTTACAAACAAGGTTGGGGCAATCTCCATAACTTAATTGGAGGCTCCCAACGACACCACGAAGCTTCACCACAATGGACTATGGCTCCGAGGTGACCTCAACCGTCTAGGGTGAAGGAAATATGCCCTAGAGGCAATAATAAAGTTATTATATATTTCCTCATATCATGATAAATGTTTATTATTCATGCTAGAATTGTATTAACCGGAAACATAATACATGTGTGAATATATAGACAAACAGAGTGTCACTAGTATGCCTCTACTTGACTAGCTTGTTAATCAAAGATGGTTATGTTTCCTAACCATGAACAAGGAGTTGTTATTTGATTAACAAGGTCACATCATTAGTTGAATGATCTGATTGACATGACCCATTCCGTTAGCTTAGCACACGATCGCTTAGTATGTTGCTATTGCTTCCTTCATGACTTATACATGTTCCTATAACTATGAGATTATGCAACTCCCGCTTGCGGAGGAACACTTTGGTACTACCAAACGTCACAACGAATCGGGTGATTATAAAGGAGTACTACAGGTGTCTCCAAAGGCGATGTTGGGTTGGCGATTTCGAGATTAGGATTTGTCACTCCAATGCTCTGAGAGGTATCTCAGGCCCTCTCGGTAATGCACATCACTTAAGCTTTGCAAGCATTGTAACTAATGAGTTAGTTGTAGATGATGTATTACGGAACGAGTAAAGAGACTTGCCGTAACGAGATTGAACTAGGTATTGGATACCGACGATCGAATCTCGGGCAAGTAACATACCGATGACAAAGGGAACAACGATGTTGTTATGCTTGATCGACCGATAAAGATCTTCATAGAATATGTAGGAACCAATATGGGCATCCAGGTCTCACTATTGGTTATTGACCGAGACGTGTCTCGGTCATGTCTACATTGTTCTCGAACCGTAGGGTCCGCACGCTTAAGGTTTCGGCGATGCTTATATTATGAGTTTATGAGTTTTGATGTATCGAAGGAGTTCGGAGTCCCGGATGAGATCGGGACATGACGAGGAGTCTCAAATGGTTGAGACGTAAAGATCGATATATTGGACGACTATATTCGGAGTTCGAAAGGTTCCGAGTGATCCGGTATTTATCGGAGTACCGGAGAGCTACGGAATTCGCCGGGGAGAAGTATTGGGCCTTATGGGCCATACGGGAAAAAGAGAGAGGGCTGCCCTAGGCAGGGCGCGCTCCCCTTGCCCTAGTCCGAATTGGACTAGGGAGGGCCGCACCCTCCTTCCTTCCCTTCTCTTCCCTTCCTAGTCTCCTACTCCTAATACATGGAAGGATCCTAGTTGACTAAGAAAGGGGAATCCTACTCCGGTGGGAGTAGGACTCCCCATGGCGCCTCCTCCCTAGGTCGGCCTTCTCCTCCCTCCCTCCTTTATATATGGGGCAGGGGCACCCCAAAGACACACAAGTTGATCCTTGAGATCGCTCCTTAGCGTGCAGCGGTGCCCCTTCCACCATATTCCACCTCGGTCATATCGTTGCAAAGCTTAGGCGAAGCCCGCGCCGGTAGTTCATCAAGATCGCCACCACGCCGTCGTGCTGACGGAACTCTTCCACGACGCTTTGCTGGATCGGAGCCCGGGGATCGTCATCGAGCTGAACGTGTGCTAAGAACTCGGAGGTGCCGGAGTAACGCGCTTAGGATCGGTTGATCGCGAGGAGGACGACGACTACTTCCTCTATGTTGTGTCAACGCCACGCTTCGGTCTACAAGGGTATGTAGACAACACTCTCCCTCTCGTTGCTATGCATCACCATGATCTTGCGTGTGCGTAGGAATTTTTTGAAATTACTACGCTCCCCAACAAAGGGTATCGAGCCTAGGTTTTTATGGTTTGATGTTATATGCACGAGTAGAACACAAGTGAGTTGTGGGCGATACAAGTCATACTACCTACCAAAGATGTCATACTTTGGTTCAGCGGTATTGTTGGATGAAGCGGCCCGGACCGACATTACGCAGACGCTTACGCGAGACTGGTTTCACCGCCGTGCTTTGCACAAAGGTGGCTAGCGGGTGTCGGTTTCTCCAACTTTAGTTGAACTGAAAGTGTGGCTACGCCCGGTCCTTGTGAAGGTTAAAAGGAGTCTATTTGACAAAGTATCGCTGTGGTTTTGATACGCGAGGTGAGAACGGTTCTTGCTTAAGCCCGTAGCAGCCACGTAAAATTTGCAACAACAAAGTAGAGGACGCCTAACTTGTTTTTGCAGGCATGTTGTGATGTGATATGGTCAAGACGTGATGCTATATTTTATTGTATGAGATGATCATGTTTTGTAACGAAGTTATCGGCAATCGGCTGGAGCCATATGGTTGTCGCTTATTGTATGAAATGCAACGCTCTGTAATTGCTTTACTTTATCACTAAGCGGTAGCGATAGTCGAGAAGCAATAGATGGCGAACGACAACGATGCTACGATGGAGATCAAGGTGTCGCTACCGGTGACGATGGTGATCACGACGGTGCTTCGAGATGGAGATCACAAGCACAAGAAGATGATGGCCATATCATATCACTTATATTGATTGCATGTGATGTTTATCTTTTATGCATCTTATCTTGCTTTGATTGACGGTAGCATTTTAAGATGATCTCTCACTAAAATTATCAAGTAGTGTTCTCCCGAGTATGCACCGCTGCCAAAGTTCCTCGTGCCTGCACACCACGTGATGATCGGTGTGATAAGCTCACGTCCATCTACAACGGGTTCAAGCCAGTTTTGCACACGCAGAATACTCAAGTTATACTTGACGAGCCTAGCATATGCAGATATGGCCTCGAACACGGAGACCGAAAGGTCGAGCGTGAATCATATAGTAGATATGATCAACATAAGATGTTCACCATTGAAAACTACTCCATCTTCACGTGATGATCGGTTATGGTTTAGTTGATTTGGATCGCGTGATCACTTAGATGACTAGAGAGATGTCTGTCTAAGTGGGAGTTCTTAAGTAATATGATTAATTGAACTTAAATTTATCATGAACTTAGTCCCGTAGTATTTTGCAAATTATGTTGTAGATCAATAGCTCGCGTTGTTGCTTTCATATGTTTGTTTTTGATATGTTCCTAGAGAAAATTGTGTTGAAAAATGTTAGTAGCAATGATGCGGATTCGATCCGTGATCGGAGGTTTATCCTCATTGCTGCACAGAAGAATTATGTCCTTAATGCACCGCTAGGTGACAGACCTATTGCAAGAGCAGATGCAAACGTTATGAACTTTTGGCTAGCTCAATATGATGACTACTTGATAGTTTAGTGCACCATGCTTAACAGCTTAGAATCGGGACTTCAAAGACGTTTTGAACGTCATGGACCATATGAGATGTTCCAGGAATTGAAGTTAATATTTCAAGCAAATACCCGAGTTGAGAGATATGAAGTCTTCAACAAGTTCTATAGCTAAAAGATGGAGGAGAATCGCCAACTAGTGAGCATGTGCACAGATTGTCCGGGTACTACAATCGCTGAATCAAGTGGGAGTTAATCTTCCAGATAAGATAGTGATTGACAGAATTCTCTAGTCACCATCACCAAGTTAGTAGAACTTCGTGATGAACTATAGTATGCAAGGGATGATGAAAATGATTCCCGAGTTCTTCGTGATGTTGAAATCGACGAATGTAGAAATCAAGAAAGAGCATCAAGTGTTGATGATTGACAAGACCACTAGTTTCAAAGAAAGGGAACTTCAAGTGGAAAGACAAGCAAGTTGTCACTCCCGCGAAGAAGCTCCAAAGCCTGAAACCGAAGTGCTTAATCGCAAAGGAAATGGTCATCGAAGCGAAATGCCCCAATATTTGGTGGATAAGAAGGATGGCAAAGTGAACAAAGGTATATTTGATATACATGTTATTGATGTGTACTTTACTAGTGTTTATAGCAACCCTTCGGTATTTGGTACTGGTTCGTTGCTAAGAGTAGTAACTCAAACGGAGTTGCGAATAAATGTAAACTAGTTAAGGGTGAAGTGACGATGTGTGTTGAAAGTAGTTTCAAGATTGATATGATCATCATCGCACACTCCCTATACTTTTGGGATTAGTGTTGAACCTAAATAAATGTTATTTGGTGTTTGCGCTGAGCATGAATATGATTTGATCGTGTTTATTGCAATACGGTTATTCATTTAAGTAAGAGAATAAACTGTTGTTCTGCTTACATGAATAAAACCTTATATGGTTACACACCCAATGAAAATGGTTCATTGGATCTCGATCGTAGTGATACATATTCATAATATTGAAACCAAAAGATGCAAAGTTAATAATGATAGTGCAACTTATTTGTGGTAATCGCCGCTTATGTCATATTGGTGTAAAGCGCATGAAGAAACTCCATGTCGATGGGATTTTGGAATCACTTGATTATGAATCACTTGATGCTTGCGTAACCATGCCTCATGGGCAAGATGACTAAGACTCCGTTCTCCGAATAAAGGAGCGAGCAACCGACTTATTGGAAATAATACATCGATGTATGCGATCCAATGAGTGTTAAGGCTCATGGCGGTATCGTTATTTTTGACCTTCACAGATGATTTGAGCAGATATGGGTATATCTACTTGATGAAACATAAGTCTGAAATAGTTGAAAGATTCAAAGAATTTCAGAGTGAAGTGGAAAATCATCGTGACAAGAAAATAAGGTTTCTACGATTTGATCATGGGACAAATATTTGAGTTACGAGTTTGGTCTTCAATTAAAACAATGTGGAATAGTTTCACAAATTCATGCCACCGAACACCAGATCATAATGGTGTGTCCGAACGTCATAACCGCATTTTATTGGATATAGTACAATCTATGATGTTTCTTACCGATTTACCAATGTCGTTTTGGGATCATGCATTAGAGACAACTACATTCACGCTAAATAGGGCACCATCTAAACCGCTGAGACGACACTATATGAAATGTGGTTTAGCAAGAAACCAAAGTTGTCATTTCTTAAAGTTTGGGGCTGCGATGCTTATGTGAAAAGTTTCATCCTCATAAGCTCAAACCCAAATCGGAGAATGTGTCTTCATAGGATACCCAAAGGAAATTGTTGGGTACACCTTCTATCACAGATCCAAGGCAAGACATTCGTTGTTAAGAATGGATCCTTTCTAGAGAAGGAGTTTCTCTCGAAAGAAGTGAGTGGGAGGAAAGTAGAACTTGATGAGGTAACAGTACTAGCTCCCTTATTGGAAAGTAGTTCATCACGTAAATTGGTTCCGTGACACCTACACCAATTAGTGAGGAAGTTAATGATGATGATCATAAAACTTCAGATCAAGTTACTACCGAACCTCGTGAGGTAAACAGAGTGAGATCCGCACTGAGTGGTACGGTAATCCTATTCTGGAGGTCGTGTTACTTGACCATGACAAACCTACGAACTATGAGGAAGCGATGATGAGCCCAGATTCCGCAAAATGGTTTGAGGCCATGAAATCTGAGATATGATCCATGTATGAGAACAAAGTATGGACTTTGATGGATTTGCCCGATGATCGGCAAACCATAGAAAATAAATGGATCTTCAAGAGGAAGACGGACGTTGATAGTAGTGTTACTATCTACAAAGCTCGACTTGTTGCAAAAAGGTTTTCGACAAAGTTCAAGATGTTGACTACAATGAGATTTTCTCAACTCAGAGCGATGCTTAAGTCTGTCCGAATCATGTTAGCAATTGCCACAATTTATGAAATTTGGCAAATGGATAAAAAAACTGCATTCCTGAATGGTTTTACGGAGGAAGAGTTGTATATGATGCAACCGAAGGTTTTTTCGATCCAAAGGAGCTAAAAAGTGTGCAAGCTCAAAATGATCCATCTATGGACTGGTGCAAGCATCTCGAGTTGGAATATACGCTTGATGAGTTGATCAAAGATATAGTTTTATACAGACTTATGGTGAAGCTCAGATTTACTAGAAAGTGAGTGGGAGCACTATAGCATTTTTGATAAGTATATGTGAATGACATATTGTAGATCGGAAATAATGTAGAATTATTCGCAAAGCATAAAGGAGTGTTTGAAAGAAGTTTTTCAAAGAAAGACCTCGTGAAGCTGCTTACATATTGAGCATCAAGATCTATAGAGATAGATCAAGATGCTTGATAAGTTTTTTCAATGAGTACATACCTTGACAAGATTTTGAAGTAGTTCAAAATGGAACAGTCAAAGAAAGAGTTCTTGCATGTGTTACAAGGTGTGAAATTGAGTAAGACTCAAAACCCGACCACGGCAGAAGATAGAAAGAGAATAAAGTCATTCCCTATGCCTTGGCCATAGGTTCTATAAAGTATGCCATGCTGTGTACCGATCTATTGTATACCCTACACCGAGTTTGGCAAGGAGTACAATAGTGATCTAGGAGTAGATCATCGACATTGGTCAAAATTATCCTTAGTGGAATAAGGATATGTTTTCGATTATGGAAGTGACAAAAGGTTCGCCGTAAAGGGTTACGCCGATGCAAGTTTTGACACCGATCTGGATGACTCTAAGTCTCGATCTAGATACATATTGAAAGTGGGAGCAATTAGCTAGAGTAGCTTCCGCAAGAGCATTGTAGACATAGAAAATTGCAAAATACATAACGGATCCGAATGTGAAAGACCCGCTGACTAAGACTCTCTCACAAGCAAAACATGATCACACCTTAGTACTCTTTGGGTGTTAATCACATAGCGATGTGAACTAGATTATGAATCTAGTAAACCCTTTGGGTGTTGGTCACATGGCGATGTGAACTATGGGTGTTAATCACATGATGATGTGAACTATCGATGTTAATCACATGGTGATGTGATCTAGATTATTGACTCTAGTGCAAGTGGGAGATCAAGGAAATATGCCCTAGAGGCAATAATAAAGTTATTATATATTTCCTCATATCATGATAAATGTTTATTATTCATGCTAGAATTGTATTAACCGGAAACATAATACATGTGTGAATATATAGACAAACAGAGTGTCACTAGTATGCCTCTACTTGACTAGCTTGTTAATCAAAGATGGTTATGTTTCCTAACCATGAACAAGGAGTTGTTATTTTATTAACAAGGTCACATCATTAGTTGAATGATCTGATTGACATGGCCCATTCCGTTAGCTTAGCACATGATCGTTTAGTATGTTGCTATTGCTTCCTTCATGACTTATACATGTTCCTATAACTATGAGATTATGCAACTCCCGTTTGCCGGAGGAACACTTTGGTACTACCAAACGTCACAACGAATCGGGTGATTATAAAGGAGTACTACAGGTGTCTCCAAAGGCAGATGTTGGGTTGGCGATTTCGAGATTAGGATTTGTCACTCCGAATGTCGGAGAGGTATCTCTAAGCCCTCTCGGTAATGCACATCACTTAAGCCTTGCAAGCATTGTAACTAATGAGTTAGTTGTGAGATGATGTATTACGGAACGAGTAAAGAGACTTGCCGTAACGAGATTGAACTAGGTATTGATACCGACGATCGAATCTCGGGCAAGTAACATACCGATGACAAAGGAACAACGATGTTGTTATGCGGTCCGACCGATAAAGATCTTCAGAGAATATGTAGGAACCAATATGGGCATCCAGGTCCCGCTATTGGTTATTGACCGAGAACGTGTCTAGGTCATGTCTACATTGTTCTCGAACCGTAGGGTCCGCACGCTTAAGGTTTCGATGATGCTTATATTATGAGTTTATGAGTTTTGATGTACCAAGGAGTTCGGAGTCCCGGATGAGATCGGGACATGGGGACATGACGAGACGAGTCTCGACTAAATGGTTGAGATCCGTAAGGATCGATATATTGGACGACTATATTCGGAGTTCTACATGGAAGGTTTGACTAGAAAGTCATTCTGGGGTATTTATCATAGAGAGGGCCGGCCTCCTCCTCCCTCCCTCCTTTATAAGAGACACACAAGTTGAATTCGCCGGGAGAAGTATTGGGCCTTATGGGCCATACGGTAGAAATCAAGAGAGAGGGCTGCCCTAGGCTCTAGATTGGAGCCCGAGGAGCGCCACCGAGCTGTACGTGTGTCAAGAACTCGGGGCGCCGGAGTAACGGCGCTTAGGATCGTGATCGCGGGAGATCGTTGAACGAGTAAAATTAAAATTTTTCCTACGGTTTCACCAAGATCCATCTATGAGTTCATCTAAGCAACGAGTAACGAGAGAGAGTTTGCATCTACATACCACTTGTAGATCGCAAGGCATGAAGCTTGCAAGGTGATGATGGAGTCGCATACTAACGTGATTCAGATCACCGATGCCAAGTGCTGAACGGACAGCACCTCCGCGCTCAACACACGACGGGACGATCGACGCCTCCTCCTTCTTGATCCAGCAAGGGGAAGGAGAGGTTGAGGAAGACAGCTCCACCGGCAAAGACGACGGCGTGATGATGGTGGAGAAGCAAGATCTCGGCTGTGGCTTCACTGAGCTCTACGGAGGAGGAGATGTGTTGGGAGAGGAGGGCTGCGCCTTGGGAGTTGTGTACAGCAGCCCCCTCCCTCCCCCTTTATATAGGCCCCTGTGGTGGCTGCCCCCGAGATCCAATCTCTGTGGGGTGGCGGCCAAGGGGGTGGAGTACCCCCCTGCAGTGGGCGCCCCACCCCTAGGGTTTCAACCCTAGGCGCAGGGGTGGACCTAGGGGCGCACCAGCCCCTTGTGGGCTGGTTCCTTCCCTCTCAGCCCATGGGGCCCTCCGGATAGGTGGCCCCACCGGTGGACCCGGGACCCTTCCGTGGTCCCTGTGATTTTACCGAAACCCCAAACTTTCCCGATGGTCAAACACCACTTCCTATATATTATTCTTTACCTCCGGACCCTTCCGAACTCCTCGTGACGTCCGGATCTCATCCGGACTCAACAACATTCGTAGTCACATACTTGACTTCCTACTAACCCTAGCGCCACCGAACCTTATGTGTAGACCCTACGGGTTCGGGAGACACGCAGACATGACCGAGACGACTCTCGGGCAATAACCAACAGCGGGATCCGATATCCATGTTGGCTCTACATGCTCCTCGATGATTTCATCGGTTGAACCACGATGTCGAGGATTCGATCAAACCTCGTATACAATTCCTTTGTCAATCGGTGCGTTATTTGCCCGAGACTCGATCGCCGGTATCCCAATACCTTGTTCAGCCTCGTTCTCGCAAGTCACTTTACTCTGCATCAGAATGCATGATCCCGTACAACACCTTGGTCACATTGAGCTCATTATGATGATGCATTACCGAGTGGGCCCAGAGATACCTCTCCGTCATACGGAGTGACAAATCCCGCCTCGATCCGTGTCAACCCAACAGATACTTTCGGAGATACCGTAATGCACCTTTATAGTCACCCGCCACGTTGTGACGCTTGATACACCCAAGGCACTCCTACGGTAACCGGAGTTACACGATCTCATGGTCGAAGGAATAGATACTTGACATTGGCAAAGCTTCTAGCAAACTAACTATACGATCTTTTATGCTATGCTTATGATTGTCTTGTCCATCACATCATTCTCCTAATGATGTGATCCCGTTATCAACGACATCCAATGTCCATAGTCAGGAAACCATGACTATCTATTGATCACAACGAGCTAGTCAACTAGAGGCTCACTAGGGACTCATTGGGTCTAAGTGTTCACACGTGTATTACGATTTCCGGATAATACATTTATAGCATGAACAAAAGACAATTATCATGAACATTGAAATATAATAATCCTTTTATTATTGCCTCTAGGGCATATTTCCAACAGTCTCCCACTTGCACTAGAGTCACCAATCTAGTTACATTGTGATGAATCGAACACCCATAGAGTTCTGGTGTTGATCATGTTTTGCACGCGAGAGAGGTTTAGTCAACGGATCTGCGACATTCAGATCCGTGTGCACTTTGCAAATCTCTATGTCTCCATCTTGAACATTTTCACGGATGGAGTTGAAACGACGCTTGATGTGCCTGGTCTTCTTGTGAAACCTGGGCTCCTTGGCAAGGGCAATAGCTCCAGTGTTGTCACGAAGAGTTTGATCGGCCCCGACGCATTGGGTATGACTCCTAGGTCGGTGATGAACTCCTTCACCCAAATTGCTTCATGCGCTGCCTCCGAGGCTGCCATGTACTCCGCTTCACATGTAGATCCCGCCACGACGCTCGCTTGCAAAATGCACCAGCCATCGCTTCCACCATTCAACATATACACGATCCGGTTTGTGACTTAGAGTCATCCAGATCTCGAGTCGAAGCTAGCGCCGACGTAACCCTTTACGACGAGCTCTTCGTCTCCTCCATAAACGAGAAACATGTCCTTTGTCCTTTCGTGTACTTCAGATATTCTTGACCGCTGTCCTAGTGTTCCTTGCGGGATTACTTTGGTATCTTGCAACCAAACTTATGGCAAGGTTTACATCGGTCCGTACACAAGATGGCATACATAATAGATCCTATGGCTGAAGCATAGGGATGACACTCATCTCTTCTTTATCTTTTGTCAGTGGTCGGTGATCGAGCTGAGCTCAATCTCACACCTTGTAACATAGGCAAGAACCCTTCTTGACTGATCCATTTTGAACCTCTTCAAAATCTTATCAAGGTATGTGCTTTGTGAAAGACCTATGAGGCGCCTCGATCTATCTCTATAGATCTTGATGCCTAATATATAAGCAGCTTCTCCAAGGTCCTTCATTGAAAAACACTTGTTCAAGTAGGCCTTAATGCTGTCCAGAGTTTCGATCATTTCCCATCAAGAGTATGTCATCTACATATAGTAGGAGAAATGCTACTGAGCTCCCACTCACTTTCTTGTAAACGCAGCTTCTCCATAAGTCTCAAGATAAACCCAAACGCTTTGATCATCTCATCAAAGCGAATGTTCCAACTCCGAGATGCTTGCACCAGTCCATAAATGGATCGCCTGGAGCTTGCATACTTTGTTAGCGCTCGAGGATCGACAAAACCTTCCGCTGCATCATATACAGCTCTTCCTTAAGATGTCCATTAAGGAATGCCGTTTTGACGCCCATCCGCCATATCTCATAATCATAGTATGCGGCAATTGCTAACATGATTCGGACGGACTTAAGCTTCGCCACGGAGAGAATGTCTCGTCAGTAGTCAATTCCTTGAACTTGTCGATAACCCTTAGCGACAAGTCGAGCTTTATAGATGGTAACATTACCATCCGCGTCCGCCTTCTTCTTAAAAATCCATTTATTTTCTATCGTCGCCGATCATCGGCAAGTCTGTCAAAGTCCATACTTTGTTTTCATACATGGATTCTATCTCGGATTTCATGGCTCCAAGCCATTTGTTGGAACGGGCCCGCCATTGCTTCTTCATAGTTCAAGGTTCATTGTTGTCTAGCAACATGATTTCCATGACAGGTTGCCGCACCACTCTGTGCGGAACGTGTCCTCGTGGACCTTCAAGTTCAAGAGTAACTTGATCCAAGTACCTTGATCATCATCAATGATTTCCTCTTCAGCTTGGTGTGGGCATCACAGAACGGTTTCTCGCTCGCACCACTTTCCCGCTCGAGAGGTAGTACTTCATCGAAGTTCTACTTTCCTCCCACTTACTTCTTTCGAGAGAAACTCTTTCTCTAGAAAGCATCCGTTCTTGGCAACAAAGATCTTGCCTTCGGATCTTAAGTAGAAGGTATACCCGATAGCTTCCTTAGGGTATCCTATGAATACGCATTTTTCCGACTTGGGTTCGAGCTTTTCAGTTGAAGTTTCTTGACATAAGCATCGTGATCCCCAAACTTTTAGAAACGATAGCTTAGGTTTCTTCCCAAACCATAATTCATACGGTGTCGCCTCAACGGATTTAGACGGTGCCCTATTT